>CM070559.1:35026756-35626756 GCA_036346405.1 Phyllostachys edulis | reverse complement strand
TGAATATCATGGGGATATGCTCACGATCTTAGGATGATGGTACAATTGGCATTGGCGTTGAAGCTTTGTCGAAACACGCTTTGATAAGGTTCAAAATGTTTGTCAGCAATAGGCAATGATCAGACCATAAGTGGCGGTCGACCACCTATGTGGTGGTCAGACCGGCCAAACCTCAGGCAAAGTGACTGGCGGTCAGACCGGCCAATGGTCGGCGGTTTGACCGGCCATAAAATATTTTTGAGTTTGAAGTTGGGCCAAAAATAGAGGTTGTAGGCAAGAGAGGGGTTTCTTCTACACTTGGTCTCATAATTTTTGGAGCTTTGAGTCAAAATATCTATTCGTTTGTGTGGATATCATGGGGATATGCTCATGATCTTTGGATGATGATACAATTGGCAATGGCATTGAAGGTTTGTTGAATCACACGTTTTCGACGAAGTTCAATTTACTGTTAGGCAAGTGGTGGTCTGACCGGCCAAGGTGGCAGTTTGACCAGTCATTGAGTGGCGGTCAGACCGGCCTTTGGAAATCGGTCAGACCGGTCATAAAATGATTTTGAGTTTTGAAGCTGGGCCAAAAATAGAGGGTGTAGGCAAGATATGAGATTCTACTACACTTGGTCTCATAATTTTTGGAACTTCGAGTCAAAAGTTCTATTGGTTTGAAAATTCCAGTAGGTTTCGGATTTCCAGGGAAAAAATTTGGATAATTCCTACTAGGCGGTCGACCGCCAATGTGGCGGTCGATCAAGCTAGAAGCGATCGAACCGACCATGGGTGGCGGTCAGACCGATTTTGGCTTGTTCATCAGCCAACTTGGTGGCGATGGTTGTACGCTAGGTCATGGGTTTCAGTGTATATGTGTTGCATGATGTATGTTTTGACTAACGTGGGTCAAGTTACGAAGAACTTGTTCCCGGAATCGATTTATTGGTCTATTGTTGTGCAGGTTGCTTAGAGGTCAAAGATGGTCAACGGGGAGGATGATCGGGACTAGGTTTGGAGAGCTAAGGTCCAGAACGATCGAGGATGCCGGGTGAGGTCAATGGATTCAAGCATGGCGCAAATTGGACAAGGATGACCGAACGGGCAGTTCGGTGCGACAGGTTGGATCAAGCGGCGCGGGGGTCAGTGCAAGTGCCATGGTGGTTTCGGTGGGAGCCGGATGGGAGAGACTTGCCGACATGAAGAGAGTCGTTGATCAACCTACACGTAGCGAAGCATGGAAGTGCTTCATGAAGATTGGACTCGGTCTTTGGAAAAGGATCAAGAAGGGGTATTTTGGTAATTTCACCTAAATACCGTCTTGGTGACCTTTTGCTAACCCACGGCGCAAGACGGCGTAAGGAGAAACAGTTTAGGTCAAGAGGAGTTGAAGACGGCGCTTTAAAATACGTGCGTAAGTAAAACCCGTTTTTGTGTGGGCTTAACGGGTGCCTATTAGGGTTTTCTTTCTAGAAGCTAGCCTCCACTATAAATAGGGGAGGGTGCTGGCTAGCACCTCCTTAACCCTTTCATTGGTGAAACCCTAAGTTGTGCTTAAGGAGAGGAGAGTGGAGAGGTTATGGTTCTAGAGAGTTGGATTAATTGTGTGCTCATGTGTTGAGTCTTTGTCCTCCTGGATGGAGTGGCTGTAAACCAACATCAATCTCAAATCAATCCAAGCAAGGTTTCAAAAGATGAGTCTCTTTGTGTTCTTACTCTCTATTTTGTGATTTTAGGGTTTTCTTTGATCCGCGAGTTTTCCTTTGATTTATGGCTTAGATTTAGCTTGCTGTGACATGTGGGAATACATCTAGGATCATCTTAATCATCAATCACCCACGAGCAAGTTTCTAGATCTTCTTTTGGTTTTGACTCGGTTTTGGAGCAACCTTCTCTCAAACGAAAAAAGGTCGGAACTTTGGCATGGACCTTCACGATCCTTGATTAAAATAGGTTCCTAACATCCTAGAGAAGGTATATCTCGAGTTTGGTAAGGTTTGGAGTCACGAATCAAAAGTTAGACCCTTTTGTGATTTTGAGTTCGGGCTGATTTTACTGTTCATTGGCCTGGAAGTCAGACCGCCAATTAGTTGCCGGTCAGACCGCCCTTGGTGAGGGGTCATACCGCCTAACTCTGAACTTTTGGTAATTTAGGTCTATTTGCTTCGGGGTTTTGTTTGGGTTCAATACAAGTCTTCCACTGTGCTTGTATATTGATCTTCATAGCTTTCATAGCTATTGGAGTGAAATTAGTATTGAATCTGATCAAGGTGACAAAGTGATCGTGCTCCTATTCACCCCCCTCTAGTCGCCTTTTCGGTCCAACAGTTTGAAATTTCCAGAGAGTTTTGGATTTCTAGGGTGGAAATTTGGCTAAGTCCCTCTCATGGCGGTCGATCGCCAACAGTGTGATCGACCAGACGGTGCGAGACCGACCATGGGTGGCGGTCAGACTGATTTTGACTTGTTCGTTGGCCATCTTGGTGGCGATGATTGTTTGGTTAAGTCAAGTTCATGTGTTTCAGTGCATATGTGTTGCATGATGCATGTTTTGACTAATGTGGGTCAAGTTGCGAAGAACTTGTTCCCGAAATTGATTTCTTTGTCTATTGTTGTGCAGGAAGGTTGGAGGTCAATGATAGTCAACGGCGAGGATGATCGGGACTAGGGTTGAAGAGCTGAGGTTCAGAACGATCGAGGATGCCGGGTGAAGTTAGAAGACTCAAGCATGGCGCAAAATGGACAAGGATGACTGAACGGGCAGTTCGGTGTGACGGGTTGGATCAAGTGGCGCGGGGGTCGGTGCAAGTGCCATGGTGGTTTCGGTGGGAGCCGGATGGGAGAGACTTGTCGATATGAAGAAAGCCGTTGATCAACCTACATGCGGCGAAACATGGGATTGTTTCATGAAGATTGGACTCAGTCTTCGAGAAGGATCGAGAAAGGGTATTTTGGTAACTTCACCTAAATACCGCCTTGATGACCTTTTGCTAACCCGCGGCGCAAGACGGTGCAAGGAGAAGCGGTTTAGGTTAAGAGGAGATGAAGACGACGCTTTAAAATGCGTGCGTAAGTGAAACCCGTTTTTGTGTGGGCTTAACGGGTGCCCATTAGGGATATCCTTCTAGAAGCTATCCTCCACTATAAATAGGGGAGAGTGCTGGTTTAGCACCTTCCAACCCTCATATCTAAAACTCTAGTTTGTGTTTTAGGGTTAGGAGAGAATAGTGAAGAAGTTAGGGTTCTAGGGAGATGGATTGATTGTGTGCTCATGTGTTGAGTCTTTGTCCTCCTAGGTGGAGTGGTTGTAAACCAACATCAATCACAAATCAATCCAAGTAAGATTCCTCAAGGTGGGTCTCCTTTTGTTCTTGCTCTCTATTTTGTGATTTTGGCGCTTTCTTTGATCCGTGAGTTTTCCTTTGGTTTCTGGCCTAGATCTAGCTTGCTGTGACACGTGGGAATACATCTAGAATCATCTTGATCATGAATCACCCACAAGCAAGTATTTGGATCATATTTTGGTTTTGACTCAGTTTTGGAGCAACATTCACTCAAACGGAAAAAGGTCAAAATTTTGGCAAGGATCTTCACGATCCTTAATTGGAATAGGTTCCTGACATCCTAGAGAAGGTATGTCTCAAGTTTGGTAAGGTTTGGAGTTGCGAATCAAAAGTTAGACCAATTTGTGATTTTGAGTTTGGGCTGATTTTGCTGTTCATTGGCGTGGAGGTCGGACCGCCATGTACCTAGCGGTTAGACCGATTTCCAAAGGTCAGATTGCCAACTACATGGAGTTATGACCGTCCACTCTTTAGGTTTTGAGTTTTTCTGATTTTGGTCTATTTACTTCGAGGTTTTGATTGGATTTAATACAAGTCTTCCACTGTATTTGTATATTGATCTTCATAGATTTTATAGCTATTGGAGTGAAAATTGTGTTGAATTCAATCATGGTGAAAAAGTGATTGTGCTCCTATTCACCCCCCCCCTTTAGTCGCCGTTTCAGTCCTACACATAGCAAGCATCATACTTATTGTAATTAGGATTAGTCCTCCGCCTGGTCGTAGGCACCCCCTGTAATAGCCAGTTCATATCAATAAAGAGCAGTCCCATTTTCCTCTATTTTATTTTGTAAGATCGGCGACTCGATCGTTGACACCCGGTGCATCTCACCCTTCTTGCTCTTCTTCTCCATATACTTGGTGATCATAACAGAGTAGAGTACTCTGTCATTTGCCATAATGAGCGACGCATTGTTGCTTTTGTCAACAAAGTAATTTGTTGTACCGCGAAATATTGCCTCCACAATACCAACCAAAGAGAAGCATCTGGCGCCGCGTATGAACCAATTATACACTTCGGCTAGATTGGTTGTCGTGACACCATATCGTACACCACCCCTGTCATGTAGCAATGACCACTTCTGCTTAGACTCATGCTCAATCTAGTCTAAAAAGCATTTGACCTACGCCCCCGTCTTCCTTGCCACATTAGGACCATCTGTAGGTAGTTGTGGCAATGCTTCGGATTCCTGATCAGCACTTGGGGCGGCCTTTTTCGCTGCCTCCCTTCTTTGCGTCTGGGTCCGCTCATCCAGAATATTTCAGAGTGCTTCAAACTTTCGCTGCTAGTTCTGGTTGCACAGCCGCTTAAATAGGTTCATCAAGTCCTTGTTGCGAAATTTTTTGCAGAAGTTTGCACTCAGGTGCCTCATGCACCACCTGTTTTGAAGATCCGTCCATGGAAGTGGCTCGTTCTCTTCTTGTTGTAGCTGAGTTATTGCACTCAGTAGACCCACATGCTGATCATGTATGACACATACGTTAGGATGACCCTGTACAACAGAAATCCTCAAATTCCTCGGGAACCACAACCAGTTGTCCATGTTCTCGCTTTCAATGCAAGCGAATATCACGAGAAGAACTTGATTGTTCTCGTCCGTCGCTATTGCAGTCAATATCTGACCCTTGTACTTTCCAGTTAGGAATATGCCATCCACGCACAAGATTGGATGACAGTGCCGGAATGCATTGATGCATGGACAAAAGGTGAAGAATGCTCGCTTCAATACCCTCTTATTGGCCCACTTCGAATGTATGGAATCTTAAATGTTGACATGAGTACCGGGATTCCTATCTTGTATGACTCGGAGTAGCCCAGGGAGGTTGTGGTAGGAGTCCTCGAACCTTGATTACAATGCCTTCTGTTTTGCCCGCCACGCCTTGGCATAGCTGACTGTGTACTAGAACCTTGCCTCAATCGCCCGAATGATAGATCATGACTCAAAATCTAGATTATCCACGATATCACCGTACATGAGGTTCGCGATGAAGCCTGATGACAAATTCCTGTGGGACTACACTAACTTAGCGACGCACATGTGTAAGGGACCACTATAGAGCATTTTCAGTAGGTGTCCCACTTAGACTGAAATGCGTGCACTTGTGAAGGGCATCTCTCTATGTCGCACTTCATGTTGTAGCATCTTTGGTTAGACTTGACGACTATGAATGTACGCCGCACTAACAAGGCCCAGAATTTGACTGCCTTCTGCACGGCCTCCTTGCATTTGTACATAGCTCCTTGTCTGACCTCGCTCTGGTCGTACTCTCACGGCACATGGGAGCCTTCGTTAACGATGAGGTTGTCGAACTGGTATGTGTTCCACTCGGGTGGAACTGTCTGTTGGTCCACATCATCCTCGTCGTCGGATTCTTCATCTTTTGACAATGCTATGTAGTCCCGGTCTTCAAGATCCATCCTTTGCACTAGGGCTTCCATCTCCTCACCTTCGTCAACAAGCTCACTAGCTTGTCTGATTGAAGGAGCTCCTTCCACAGGGTCTTCATCGACAGGATCAGCTACTCCTGGACCTTCGACCATTGTGTGCGTCGTGCTGTGGCTGGAGTCCTCGACTTCTTCTTCGGCATCACCACCCCCTTCTTGTTCAGCCGCCAATGCAGAAGTTGGCTTGGTATATGCCTAGGCCAGAAGGACCAAATCCTACCATTCCTCCCTCGCCCTATGTACATATGACACATGACATTGTTCCCTTGAGCTGCACTAACTCCTAATATGTGCCTTGTGTTGCTCGGAGGGCAAAGCAAATCAATCTCAGAACACACACAGTGTGGTCCAAATCGAATGAGTGGAACACCACCGCATCACCCCATGTACGCTGCTCTGGTCCTGTTAGGGGTACGGTCGCCAATTAGAAATAACACAAATCAATCCCCTCGGGACCCTCAAGAATAGTACCCTGACCGTAGTAAATTTTGAAGTTGATGGTGTCCAACATATTTGACGTACTACACTGTAAATAATTTTTTTCACGATTAACCACATATCTAAAACTAAACTACCCACTGAAAAGGATTATGTACAATATGCTACACTACGTAATCATACATCTAAAACTATGTAATCCATTCGGTTTAAAAAAATTACTTGAAAGGTGGGCGACCGGACGGGCAGCGCTTCGTTAGCTTCTCTCCTCCCTTCTACTCTTGTATGCTCCTCTCTCTTCCCTCCTACCTTTCTCTTTTTTCTCTGAATAAAAGTGAGTTTCTCCTGAATTTTAGGGTCTTAAGGGTCTTTTATAGGGGAGATTGTGTCGTCATTTGAAATGACGACAGTGACTTACGGGATCCCTATCGCTATTTCAAATGACGGTTTTCTAAATTTAAATATTAAAAAAATTATGATCCATATTGTCAATTCAACTGGCGACAAGGATCTTTCTGTACTGTTGAGCCTCTGTCGTCAGTGCATAGCTCCAATTAGCGATAGGAACATAGTTTTGTCAAAAAAAAATCAACTATTTATTTTTTTAATTATCTTTTAAATTAATATTATTTAAAAAACAATCGAAGCGCGACTACCGGATTACATGAGTTGGCACGTATATACACTGACAGCTTTGAGGTGCAGCCGCACGTGGCGATGACTGATGAGCTAGATTGGACGGCCTCTAGGGTTATACTTCTACCGTGTCAGCGGGCAGGGGATCGATTTTATTTGATTCCTCCTCCCTCCCTCCCTAGCTTCCTTTCCCTCGTCCGAGCCGCGTGCAGGGCGCAGGCAGCAGAGGGGGCCACAGAGATCCTGTTTGCCGAGACGGACATGACGAGCGCCGCGGGGCCGGCCGCAGCGTCCGGCGCGCCACGGCGCCGTGCAAGGCGCGGGGGATCTCTGCACGCGGCCGCGCCCCCACCGGTGAACGGTGACGCCCTTCACGCACGCCGCCTGGCCAATTAATTAACGCCGCTCGCTCACTGATGCGATCGTACGTGCCTCGCGTCCGTGCAGAGGCACTGTAGCCGCGTTCGTGCCTGATGCAATGGATTGTCCGTTATCCGTGGCGCGTTGCCGCACTGGCAGGCATGCCGATTTATTGGTGCCTCCCCGTGGGGCGCATTTTCTATGGAACGCTATCCACTGGCAGGAGAGTGGTCGAATCAGGTCAGGTGAATTGTATCGTGTTTTGGCAGCTCTGCAGTCGAAACCGGCCAGATGCTTCAGTTACGCAGTAAGTAGACAGTCAAAACCTGCAGCAAGTGAGGTATGCCACAGCTTCGCGGTTTATGAGTGCCAGAGGAGAAATATTATATAGACACAAATTCACATTTCGCAACGAGGAGCATGATTCAGACCTGCAATTTTAGGTCCTGTTTTGAGCTTGGGAATTTTCCCCGGTTCCTACAGGAATCGAACCACTTCCTGTGAAATTTCTGCTAAATCCATACGCGTTCCAAAAGGACTAGTTTCCACGGGATTGTGTCTAGCCACCAATTCAGTTTTCAGCTTCAATTCTCCTGGCATTTTATTTTTGGGGAAAATCTATCACCTACTTTTCCAGTTTGCCCCCATATGTAATTATCATTTATTTTGTCCCTATAAGTAAAGTTGGCATGTAAATAACCCTCTAAACCGTATGTTAGCACTATTTCTCATAGTTTTTATTATCTTTGACATTTGTTTCGGTCGGGTTAAAACTTGTTTCACTGATGCTAATACTTATTTTTAGTTATTTATGTGATTTTGGTACCTGTAATACACTATTTTATTACTAATGCTTCGATGCTGAAATCATGTATTACAAATACCAAAATCACTAAAACCTTTGAAATAAGTATAGATATAACTTTAAGAGTACTAAAATCATTGAAACACGTGTCAAAGATAATTAAAATCAAAAGAAAATAATGCGAACATGAAACCTAAGAGGCATTTGCAAGCCAACTTAACTTATGGGGGTAAACTAAACGAAAATGAGCTGAGTGGCAAATTGAAAAAGCAGATGACCTATGGGGGTGTTTATAGATTTTCCCCTTATTTTTCCTCTGACAAGGAATGAAAAGAGCGAGTTAAAAGCATTGGGTATACTAGAAGTGAAACATGTGTTTCCCAGCTTTTTTTTATTCCAGTCTTGTTAACAATATCAGAATAAATAGCACATACAACTGTTTGAACAATATTTCCTACAACTCCAGACCACTTCAATAAAAGCTATGCTTGTGTCCTGGAAGCAATAATCCAGCGATTCAGTGACCACAATGTCGTCTAAACTCGAAGTTCAATTCACCAATTTGACGATAATAACTGTTCATAATTGTGGTCATGCTTGAACTTGCTGTATTGTAGCGGATTCTTTTGACGAGATAATATCCTCTAGGTCTTGCGGTGACAACAGCTTCGTAGAAGGCACAAATTCTTGGCAATCAGAGAGCGCTGTTTCTAACTCTGTGGGTTGGACTGTAAAGTGGTCTCTGAGGGCGGCGACGATCCCTTCAGTGAAAACTGACCGTGATGGCATATACTCCTTCATGCGGCACAAGAAATCTGTGTGGTTCCTCGCCTTAAAAATAAGAAAGGCATTTAATTTGGAAATCGGCATGTGAAACCCCAAAGAATCCTAAGGATTAAAAACCCTACAATACCAAAGATATGGAATGACACTATTTCTGACTTAGGCTCAGTACCGCCTTTTAAGATTTCTAAAATCAGAACCTATTTTGATTAGAACAAGAAAGAACTGCCCAACTTCTGCACCATCACCACAAATAACAAATAATGTCATTATGTTCTCTGAAAAAAGGGGGAGGAGAAGTATTTTTGGGTGTGGGGGTTGTTGGATCACTTGGGGATCAAAGCTAATCAGTCAGTGTTTCAGAAGAAACCAGCTGATTCACAGACAAGTTGCTGCTTGCTACTGCTGGACTTCGCACAGTGTTTTGTGCAATGCAGGATCATTGCAGCCCATAACTTGTGGTAAGCCAGTATGCTCTACTCAATGCTTTGATCTCAACTAGATTATATTCAAGTATACCCCAAAAAATGCTTATACTGAAACCCCACGAACTATTCACTCTTCAGGCATCAATATCAGTAAATGATAAATGGTAATGTTAGTACTGCTCAACTGGGCTGGAACTAGTGCAATGGTTCACTCTTAAAACTTTTGTGGAACCATCACTAATGTTTCTAAAACTGGAAGAAACCGATCATTTAGTGCCCGTTCTTGTGTAAACCGGCCAAAGGACTGCACCAAGTTTTGACAATTCACACCAATGTCTAGGCAGAAACTTCCTTATTACAACAGAATTCACTTGGTAGTTAGGGTACACATTATAAGACCACCTGATCGAAAAACCATTAAGGGCCACTACCAGCTGCTCAGTGGTTTACATATCCAGAACTGTTTAGGAAATAGCAAAATGGTGCCAATATAGCCACTGGCCAGCTACTCATAGCTCAACTTATTCCCCTATGTATGTGGAAATATATCAAGACTGCTAAAGTTCAAATTAGATGATCTAACAAACTACAGAAACTGATATGCAACCATAATTAGCCAGACTTAAAAGTTTCTAAATTCCATGTTCTCTTCAGAAAGGCTAAAATCTTAATGTGCTGATAATTAGTTCAAGGGGAAAAAATAATGGTGAGAACTGTACCAGCCGATATTCAGGAGCACATTTCGGGATCTTGAGATAATCCATATTCTTTACATCATAATCCCATAAGAATGATGTGTGATGGACCCAACGATCTTTTGTTATGGACTGAGCATTACCACCAAACTTTCGATGACTAAATGCATAGTCTGCAAAAAAATAAATGCATATATAAGTTTACTTCTTGGAAAATAATGCAGCGCATGGACATTACAAATTGGCATCCCTGCATATTCAAGCTACATACTGGCTCCACGATTTAATGTTGTACCAATATAAATTCAAATCTAGAAAGAGATATGTCAAATCAATGATGGTAGCTCCTGCCTACTTCAATAGAATTAATAGAAAAGCTACACATTCAATCCTTTAGGAAATCCTTGCAAGACAATCCATCAAAAACAAAACGAGTAAACCACATTTACATATGATATTTAAAGTTTCAAACTGGAAGTTAAGATTTCAATTAAAATCAGAATTGTTGTTCACGTGATATCTGACTTCATGGCTTTCTGTTAATCAATGCAATGTAGATTACAGATGTCAGTTTAGTAGATACATTTGCAATGCAACTGGTCAAAGTTCCATACACGACGACCGGAGGAAGTAAACCTAGAAACCATTTAGAGACCCAAATATCAGTCGATAAATAGTATACTAAAAAAGAGAGGAGAGTTCGAGTAAATTCAACTCGGTAGTTTACTTTATTTCCTATTAGCTGACGCATAATCAAACACATCATTAAGGCCATGGCAGTTTCCATTGGTGACAATAAAAGAGCGGAACATTGTCAAATTAAGGGTAAGCGATGAAATAATTCGCTGATTTGACATACCATTTTCACGCAGATGAAATTCGCCGAAGCTGCCAAACACTTTACCATATAACTGGCCTGTCCATGACATGATGTCGCGAGGAAACGGCTGCAGCCCAGCAACAGCAGTCTTATTGCATATGAAGGTGACGAACACCGTCCCCTGATCAACAATGACAGTACCGCCTCCACTGAACCTCCTTACCACCGGCACCCGATCCCGGAGGACAGGCTGTATCTCGACGAGCTCAGAGACTCTCCTGTTGGAACGAAAAAACACATTAACGACTCGACTCCACAAGGCACGCATGAATGAAGGCAACTTCCTGATGACGGCGCCAAGAGGATATACCCAGAGACGCCCATGACAATGGTGGGAGGAGCCGTGCCATCGTTGACGATGCACCAGTTGTCGCCGGTGCGGCGCAGCAGCCGCTCCTCCAGGTGCAGCTGCTGCAGGATCGGCGCGTCGCCCATGGTGATCAGCCTCATGAGTGGCCGCGCCACATTCCTCCCCCCGACAGACGAAACAGCCATTCTGGACGGTGCGTCGTTTCACGCCGGCCAAAAAAAGATTCAGAGGCGCATTCCGTCGAACAGCTGCTGTGCGCTCTTTGCCTCCTTCAGCCAGAATACGCGGTACACTACGCTGCAGTGGCAAAATCAGAGGTGGCGTGCCGGCTAGCGGCCGGGCAACAAGGGGCAGCCGCGGCGCACGAGGCGGCCAGATGCGGCACGCGGGCGGGAGACGAAGGCGGGGGGGCGGGAGGCCGTCGGGCGGTGGGCGGTGGGCCGTCGGGCGGCGACGCTACGTCGGGGCTCGGGATCCGGGGAGTACAGGGGCGGAGACGGGCGGCGGCGGCGGTTTGCGGATGTCAGGCAGGACCGCAGGAGCAGGAGGAAGAGGAGAACGACTTCGACGTTTCTTCCCTGAGTTTGACTCGACTGACTGGGCGCAACTCGGGTCGGTCTATCGTAAGCCCGTTTTTACTTGGGCCAACCAGGCCTACTTGGCTTACGGAGCAGAGCAGGCCAATTTTCCCGTCGTACAGGTACAACTAGGTCTGACAAGGAAAAACTTAGACCAGGATCCAGCCTAATAAGGCAGCGTTTGGAATGCATGAATTTTACAAAAAAATCGTATGAATTTCCCAGGAAACATCTCAATTTCCGCAAAAGTAGAAAAAAATTCCGTATTTTAAGCGAGGCCTGATCGTGCTGGGCTGTAGGGTCCATTCATTTCTCTGTCCGGCGGGCCAGTATGAATGTGTAATTGTAAGCTGTGTAGTCGATGGACAAACTAAAAAAGAGAGAATGATTTAACTCCTTTCCGAACATTTAGCTAGCTAGCAATAGCTAGTACTGTAAATACTCCACCATTCTTTTTTTACTTAATCGTTTTAAGTATCGACACGGTCTTTGAAACACATATTTGACCACTAATTCTTCTAATTATTTGTTAGTAAAAATAATAAAAAGAATAATTTCGCTCCATGCCATCGCAAAGGTCACGTTGGTCGCAAAATACCTTCCAACTGCCATCGTGAAGGCCAGAAACTATGCAAAAATGATATTACCTTCACATGTTCCATCCATGAGCTCCGTTAACATCCATTTCAGTGAGAGAGAAATTCATAAATGGCAGTTTTGCCCCTGTGGTCTTCTCTTCCCAACTCTGGTTGAGGCAATTCATCGAGCAGATGGCAGATGGATTGGGATGGCGACAACTCAACATGACGCTAGATCAGGGAAACGATTTCGTTTTGAAATTTATTTCGGAGGGTAACGAAATGAACGAAATTTTGGAATTTCGGTTATAATTTTGGTGAGTTTTCAAACAGGTGCTTGAAATTTGGCCGAAATCCAAATGTTGCTGAATTTATGGTGTAATTTGTCCAAATTCAAATGTTTCCTATTTTTTTGAACGAATCGTATTTATTTTGAAGGGTAACGAAATCACCGAAATTTCGGCGAAATTGTTTTCCCTGTGCTAGATAGGTTCTTCGAGGACATCGAGTCCATCAAGAACAAGCTCCGCGAGTTGGAGCGCATCCAACCCTCACTCCACGACGCAGCCACGGTGTGCGTGCTCCAGGTGCACATGGACGCTAACATGGTCGCCGCCATCAAGAAGGCCAAGGTAGCAATGCTCCGACTGGAGTCACTTCGTACCCCCTCTTTCCCTTTATCACCTTCTCTTCCCCTAAAACACCTCTCAGGAGTAGCAAGTCACATCGCCACCACACCAACCCAAGTGTCGCTATGAACTTCCTACCTCAATCGCCCACCCCGAAGAGTTCCTACCAAATTTCTATTACCTCCACTGTTGGCCAAATTTGTTCGTCATCCCCTCCTTTTGAGAGCCCTCAGCTGCCCCAAACTCCCTCAAAGGTGAGCCATTTCCCAGTTAGCTAGCCACGCCAGCATATTCCCCTCTTTCCCCTATCGCCCCTAATTTCCCCTCTACTTCACCGCGGTCTTGTCGCCATGGGTATCTGACAAGGTCGCTAACATCCCTCCATCGTTGCCGGCCACCCGCTACGCATGGTACTGGTGATATGCCCTAAGAGGTGAGGCAATCATGGAGATGATTGTATCATGTCTATGTTTATGAATTATAGAATAAATATTATTATGTTTCGTGAATGAATTATCATTTACTAATATTAACAAGTATATGACTTGTTGGTGAAGCTCTTTGATAATTGTATGATGTCATTATAAAAGTATCCCTAGTTAGATGTCAGTGGTCGAGACACTAGTGACTTATCGATCAGCACATGTATTGATTGATGATCATGTTTCACCGATCATAGATATGGGATATCGAATCAATAATGCGAACAAATGTTAGAGAACATGGTGTTAGATTGGCCTGCCTTGAGACACTATTGAGATTGTTATGATTCTATGTATCATCTGTTGATCTTAAGCAATGATTATGTATAAATCCTTAGACCTGGTATCAGTATGGTTTCCTACATGTGTATCAGTACACTTAGGGGTTACCAAACGCTACTCCATAACTGGGTAGTTATAAAGGTAGCTTTCGGATATATTGTGAAATATGCAGAGGAATGTGACTGGTCAGATATGAGATTTGCCCCTCCTAACATAACAGGAGACATATCGTTGGGCCCTTCGATGTGGTCAGATAAAGGAAGTGTCGACCACCTGAAGTTATCCGTCATTAGATCGAGAAAAGATTGAATAGTCGATGGATGATAAATATCTCACCTAGAGTTCGATCAGATATCATGAGGCAAAAGAAGAATATGCAAATAGATCGTTTAGTCTGACCAGATACGAACTGGTCGTATGGACATACGGACTGGTCGTGAGTTGGTCGTGCATGATCACTAACTAGTCGGCAAACTGGGCGTATGCTATTGCGATCTGGTTGTGACTAGATGTGAACTAGTTGTAAGGAGTTACGAACTGGTCGTGAGTGATAAGGACCTGGTCGCAGATCATATTGCATAAGGTTCGTCCGATTTAATCTTTATGTGTATTCGGGATTCACTATGTCCTACTAGGAACCACTACTAACTTGTGATCGGAAAAGAGTTTCTGAGTCACGACCGATTACGTATGAACCTACAGGGTCACACACTTAACGAGTTGGAACAAACTAGTTCGGGTAGGATTCATTATGGGTTCTTTATAACGGGACGTGCGGGGCTTTTGGATGCAAGAGTTACACCATTGAAACCCTAGCCGCCACCTCCCTGAAGGCTCTGCCGTACGCGTTGGTGCTAGCACACCGACGTGCGGTATTCCACCCCTGGACGTGTGGATATTGTAGAGACGCTACTTATAATTGCTGCTGCGCTGATCAATCATGATCCACAACCTACGCAAGGAACGCGAGAGGCTGCTGTAGGAGACTATTAGTGGCCAAGGATGTTGGACAATAGACTACGACCACTACATCGACGCGCTTGACGTTGGATAAGGCTGCTCCAACTCTTCTTCTGCTGCACTACGCGTCTAGTGGTAACGATCTATGATCACTTGCTCGCATAGCTTCCTAGTTTACGTGGTAGAATTTTGAATTATGCGCTAGTTTAGCCTACCCGTATCCCTTCAGTACGGAGGTGGCGACGACAGGATACGAGAGAAGAGACGGGGACATGACAGAATGACATGTTGGACTGTCTAATAAAAAGAAAAGGAAAGAGATAAAATAAGAACAAAGAATGAGGGCATAAACATTTCACACCTTGGGATGGAAATGTGACGTCGTTGGTGTTTCGCATAATTTTTGCCCTTTGTGATGGTATTTTCGAATAAACTTTCGTTACGATGGCATTTTGCAACTTAGTGATTGTGGTGACATGTAGCAAATTTCCTCTAATAAAAATATAATGTTATGGAAGTACTTTTGATGATAAATTTAGTAATATCATTTCTAGTGACGTATCTAATTAAATATTTTTTTTGTATATTAGTGGTTAAACTAAAACAACATCTATTTGATAACAAGAGGAGATTGAACTATCAACTCTGGTAATTTGATTTGCCTCGCGCATGTTTTGGCTTTGCCGTCATTAAATTGAGTGGCTTTCTTGGGGTATCCTGGTTCTTTACCAACATCTTCAAGGATCATTGTGAATGCTGCATTTTTTTTTATTACAATGTGGTTTTTGCACATGTACATGCGAGTACATGTACTATGGCCCTCTTTGTTTAGGCTTTTTGTCTGGCTTAAAAGCAAAAAAACCTAAGACTAAACAAAGGGGATGCTTTTTTGTTCGGCTTATAATAAGTTTAAGCCAATTTAAGCCTAAAAGCCATAAGCCAGGAGGGAGGTGCTTTTTTTGACTTTTGCGGAATAGAATATATGTTTGCCACCGAACTTCATTAAAATTACCCTCAAATTGCCATCGTATATAAATACAAATCGTTCCCTTTTTTTCCATCGAATCCTTCCCCCAACCTGACGCCTGCCTGGTGCTCCCATCCCCTCCCGACGCCTCCTGCTCTCCCTTCCCCTCCCGACGCCTGCTGCTCCCATCCCCTCCCGAACGCCGCCGCCTCCCACCTCCCCTCCCGATCGCCGCCGCCGCCTCCCACCTCCCCTCCCGACGGCGCCGCCTCCCACTCCCGTTCCCCATCCCCTTTGCCGACGTCCCCGAACGCCGCACAGCTCTGGTGAGTTATGGGGACCCGAGCCCTTCTTGATTTGGTTCCGCTCCTGTGATCTTATGTTGGTTCTTGATCTGGTACTTTCTCCTAGGCGGAGATGATTCGGCACGCAGCCGCCATGAACTGCAATTCTCCCTCGTGTTCTTAACGGATCGTATCTTGAATCTTGATTGCCTGTTAGAACATTGGCATGTAGAAAATGCGATCGATTGGTTCTTTGATTCGAATCAGATGGAGTGTGAGATTGTCGTAGCGGGGTTTTAGATAATGTGGTTAGGTTGGTGTCTTAGTTAATCAAAGATTTGATTTGCGGATGAATGAATTGTGGAATTGTGCGTGGTTGTGAGTTCTTGATCCAGCTTGGTTTCATCGGTGAGCAATGGTGTGGCCGCCATGGCCTTATCCGAGTAGTTTTATTTCTTTTCCTCGGGAAAAAGTATGCAAGGAATGGGCCAAAGAAAACAGCTTTTCGGTTTTCGGCATCGCAATGGATTGCCCTCTGCGGTGTTCCTTCTTTAACTTTTTATTAGCGATAAAGTTGTATTTGAGTGCAGTGTTCCTTCTTCTTAACTTCTTATTAGCGAAGAAAGTAGTATTGGGGTGCTTTTGTTGTGATTGTAAAAATAAAATAAAAGCTTGGAATCTTTGAACCGGTCTCAACTCAAATGATGGCTACTAGAGCTTGCGATTACAACGGCCTCTTCCTTATTTTTTCTCCCCGACTCTGGTTCGAGTTGTTTAGCTTTTCTCCCTTCATTGAGCAGAACAAGAAAGGCAGCAAATTGTTTCGCTTTTCTCAGGAAATTAGCCTTCTTCAGATTGTGACTTAAGTGTAGGTTCCAGGTATCCACTGATATTATAGTGGAGTACTGGAATTGAAGGTGTGCCTCTTCTTTGTATACAAATTATGCGTATGTTCCAGCCTTTTTAGGGGGAATGGGGGTGCGTGTTGGGATATTAAGCCAGTTTAATTTTTATTGTCTTTAAGTTGGTGAAGCTGCCTGCCTTCGTTGTATATTTGTGCAATTCCAGCCTTAAACTGGAGTGTTTGATTTGAATTTGTCTTGTACTGTGATCCAATTGAACTAATGAGTTGCTGTTAACTTCGAGCAATTATTTGGCGTATCATCAGTATTGATCTGGTACTTGGTTTTTGGCACCTACTGTTTGAATCCAGTTCGGTACCACAAGTTATGCATGTGTTCTCTCATGGTAACATGACTAGTCTACACAAGCACTTTAACCTTAAATTTTTTGTTAACACCTTGAGCTTCTGAGTTTGTGACTCTTGGGAGTAGCAAGCCAAGATGGTATTCAGTATCTGTGCTGATGTTGCACACTTGCACACCTGCTGCACAAGAGGTTAGGGAGGGATCATGACAATGTACCTGCACTTTTTGAATCCAGCTGCACCTTTTGATCATTATATTATACCCTTACAAATTCTAAATCATCATGTAAATGGTATAGATGGAACTAGTACCTATCAGCAAGGCAACTTGGGATGCATTTGGCAACAGGGCATTTTGTCAAATCTATGCTGAGGAAGTTGGTTCTGGGAGTAGGCCATTGGGATGTTTGAATACCAGGGGTTACAAGAACCTTCAACAGAAGTTTTTTGAAAGGACAAGGAAAAAGCACGACAAAAAACAACTAAAAAATAAGTGGGAAACATTGAAGAAAGAATACAACTTGTGGAATGATTTGAAACAGAAAGCAACTGGGCTAGGTTGGGATCATCAAAAAGGAACTATATCTGCATCCGATGCTTGGTGGAAGGAGCACAAGGTAGTTATTGCAGAAACGTCTATTTATTAATGTGTACGATCTCATATTTTAATTTTAGCTAACTTCAGTTTTTTTAATTATTTTCAGCAATATCCTAAACATTTTCGTGATGGACCACCTGAGAACCTAGATGATATGGACCATATGTTTGACAAGGCTCATATTACGGGTAACACTTCAGCCATCCCAGGTGAGCCTACACAAGAAGACCAAACTGCGGCGCCCCGTGTCATTACCCAGGAGGTAATCACACTTAAGCATACGGATTACTATTCGTTTGCCCAGTAGAACACTGCTCCAACGAATAATAAGCCATTACCAGAGTTACGCAGCAGAACAATAAGATAGAAACTGTTCCTTTATTACAACAGTAGCCACAAAAGACTTAGATTCTAAATACACTTATTTATTTACAACAAAAGAGGGTATAACACTTTCCCCCAGAGTCTGCCATCTGGGTCTCTCCAAAGAACTACTCGTCCCACGAGTCAAAAGAGAAGTCCATCTCGCCTTGCTCGTCAACATATACGCCCTCATCACCTGTAGCATCATCTGAACCTGCAAAACCCTCCTCCCACTCGGGATTGCTCCCGGCAGAGCTAGGGTCTAAGCAAGGGAAAGATAGCAAGAGTGAGTACTATAGTGTACTCAACAAGCATTAGTAGCTAAAATGCAAATGATGATTCTAAATTTTCGTCCTTAGCAAAATTCTTACCTCTTCTCTTATTCTGAAAATAGACATTAAAACATTAGGTTGCAGATTTTATTCTGAAAAGACTACTTGATTACTTGGAGAGAAGATAGACCCCCAATGGTTCCCGTAGACTCCAATCTAGGAGACTGGCATGAATTCATGATTTGATAGCACTGCGCAGGCTTGTACCACTTTACCCATAGCTACTCCGAACTCTCTTTGACTGGGTCCATCGTATTTCCTTTGATGTGATTTCGAGTTCGAATCTGAACGTTTTCGATTCGTGACCAAGTCTCCACCCATTACTTTTAAATCGGTCTTGATTTAATCACGTTGCTGACCTCGTCATACACCGAGTTCTAGTAATGTTGGTTGGGACGTTACCCAACACTCCACCACACATTCCTATAACGCCTGGATCCCCCACTTCCGGACTAGTTACCGGTTCTGGGTTCTTCCCTAACTCAACCCATGCAATATGATTTGCCCGTTGTGGAGAACATAATCACGTAAAAGGTAACCTTTCTGCCCGCCGAAACGGGAAAATGGTTGGCACTGAATTTACGGCCTCTGACCGAGTAAGAGTTTTGTTGGTCCTTATATTATAACCACTAGTAAAAAGGGACCCACCTCTTACCTCAACATCATCGTCATCGTCGTATTTCCCCACCCGGGTCCCCTTTCACCAACCTATTAGCTTTCATATCTTTCTTTCTCATTTCTTAATTCTGTTCATCTCTGTTATCTTTCTTATATTTTCATTTTCATCTCATTTATTCGAATTGATTTTTGAAAAATAGTTTTGATGCAATACATATAAGATAGAGCAATATATGGTTTACATTTAATATAGCTATGTTAATGAACAAGAGAGTAGCTTGCCTTCAAACGAGTAGAAAATATCACTGCCGATAAAATTCGATTCAACTACTGCCACCTGCGTGGGCTCGTTTGCTGCAAATATGCGACGAAATAGATAATAAATATTTAAGTAAATACTTAGTGACATTTTGGTGCTACTAGATGTATATTAGTTAGACGATTCTTTTCATTAGTGGATTTTTGTGTTAATAAACCCTTTTCGGCTATCGCCATGTTAACACTCCCCGCTACTGTCATTCCGGCATAACGGCTCTAGGGTTAGGACTAAAAATACACACGATCTAAAGAACAACGGGAAAAGCTACACCTGACCGAATATTAGCAACTCTAGTAAATTTTATGCGCGTTTAAACATCTATTTGATTTTATTTAGCGCGGAAGTAAAAACTTCAACTCTCAAACTAGGCACAGATTTAATTATCTTAATTTCTCTAATCCAACTAGACGAATGCTAACGAGACAAGATTATTTGTCTAATCTAAATACATCCAAAAATTAGCACTTTAAATTCTAACCTCTAACCTTAATCTATTTTCCTACACTAAAACCCTAACTAATCTAATCCTATTTCCTATCCTTTCTAACCGGCCACACAAACACCTTCTTCCCTTATATCTCAAATCTCTCTCTCTCCCTCATTCCTATCTCCCCCGCACACCTCTCTCTCCCCCTCTCTGGATCTGGAAACCGCCGCCGCCATGGGGAGCTTCCTCTCCCCCCTACTTCCCCATCGCGCCGCCTCCTGGAGCTTCCCCACGACGCTCCTCTCCGGCCCTCCTCTCCCCGGCTCCACTGTCGCCTCCTCTCTCGGCCTCGGCCAGCCTTGCCCTTCTGTTGCTCGGCCCCTGCTCAGTGGCTCGTGGCGCCGCCTTGCCGAGGACCTCCTCCCCTAGTCCAAGCCGTGCAGGGCAGCCCAAGACTCACGCGTCTCCACGCACCTCTCGACCACGGGCCCGCTGGTCTCCTCCCCTTCGCCTTGGCTCGACCCGGCCTGGCTGCAACGCCGCCACCGCAACGCCGCCTCCTCCCTCGTCCTCTGGTCGTGGCGGCACAGGGGCCGGCCGCTCTTCCCACCGCCTCGGGCCCGTGGTCCCCCTCGGCCCATTGCTGCCGCCGCCGCCCATGGCCACCGGCGCCTCGGCTCCTCTCGGGTTCCCCAACGAGCCCAACTCCCTACCCCTCTCAACCCCCTCTACTGATGCTCAGATTTTAATGCTTTAGTGATTTAGTCATTTTACTTACTGGTGCTTGAATGATGAATAAGGCTAATGGTGGTTCTATTGCTTCTAGATGATGAAAATGAGAGGTGATGGTGGTGATTTGAGGTTTGTTTGGCTGACCCTCACTGAGGTACCCCTCCTCCTGTGCTCTCTGATCCTTGATCCCTCCCTTGCTCTGCGATGTGATGAATATACTGAGGATTGATGTGGGTGCTTACCAAGAGGTCTAATGATTTGATTGAATGCTATTGATGAGTAGAATAAGCAGAGGTTGGTGGGTTACCTCTTGCTAGAACTTGGGATGGGGAGAAGGTTGTAGTCTTGAAACTTCTTTGGTGCTCCTTGCTTCCCTTCCCTTGTCAGCAGATGGTTGAGCTAGTGGTGGCTGTGGGTGAAGCTCCTGGCTGGTGGAGCTTTGGGCTGCCCTCCCTTTCTCTTGTGGTCAAGGTGATGAGAATGTGGATGGGTTGGGGCTGCCTTCGGCTGGGTTAACTCCTGCCTGTGCTCTCCCTCCTCTTGTGGCTAAGATGCTGAGAATGGGGATTGGGATGGTGTTGTGATTGGTCTTATCCTTGGCTGAGGTTGATCTCATCCTAACTTGTGGTAATTTCGTTTTTACGGCCTTCCTATTCCTATTTACCTTAACCCTATTTACCCTATTTCCTATTATCCTCTATACATGGCTGTCATCCTGTGATGCATATGAGAGCTAACTATTGGTGTTGTGGCTAAGTTGGCTACCACTATGGGCTTTCCGGTTGATCGGCATTATAATGTGGGTATTGGATTCGGTGGCCCAATGATGTTTTGAACAGAGGGCGAGAATGAATGGGAATGCATTGTTGGGTTTTAATGTGGTTGAGGCAAATGAAATAAGATGGGTGTTGGCTCTCACGACGCCGAATGATGAAACTCTCCGAAGGAATGGTTGCCTACTAGCTTAGGTTGGTTGTGGATATCTTGGTTACCACAGGTGCCGACTAACTTTGGTTGGTCAGGTCATCTTGGCGATCGAGGGACCTGCTAACCTAGGTTAGTATGGAAGACCTACTGAACTTCGGGTATACTGACGGCAATCCCTCTCCGCTACTCTAGCTAGCACTACTACTTTCGGTTTTACTAACAACTCCTTGAGCTTTTGGTTGAAAGACAGGAAAAGCTAAGGGTGGGTGGATGAGATGGCAAGGAAGCTTCGACGAATTGAATGCAAGCACTTCCAGCTGTAAATTACTTAATTCTTGTAATTAGTGTTTGTAAAAGAGTTGTAATATTAATTCTGAATTAAGCATTGGATTGTAATATTGTTAATTCGATTTTGTAATTGGACTGTTGTAAAACTGTGATGAAATGAACTGATGTTTGCAAAATTCTCAAGTTCATTGAGTTAATTACATAATTAAATGATTACTGAGATTATGCTTGAAATTAATTTCATAAAAAAATTTTACTTATGTTAATTACATGATTACTGTTGATAAGCTTGGTTTAATTATGCGGGTTCTCACACAAACCGTTGTGGATATTGATTGTGCGGAGGACGGCGAGGAAGACGCCGCCGCTGATGGGGAGAACATTGAGATCGTCTGCACGCAACCGAAGGTCGTTGCGAAGCGTAGGGCAAAATAATATTAATCCTAGCCCAAAGAAGAACAAGAAAAATCCCATCGCTAGGGATTTCAAGCGCATGGTGGATATTATGGCAAAAGGTCCTGCTAAGAGTGGTCCATCCATAGCGGATGCTATGGATGTAGCTATTCAGGCTGGGGTAGTACCAGGAAGTGATGAACACTTCATTGCGACAATGCTCTTTACTAAACTAGAAAATCAGGAAGTGTTTGTCACCATGAAGACCGATGAAGTAAAGATGAATTGGCTCAGGAGGATGTTTGATCTCATGATGAAGAAAGATTAGATCTTTTTTTTCGTTATTTTTTTAATTTGAAAACTATTCAGTGATAATCATGTAAGGGGTTGAAACTATTCAGTTATGTCGTACTCGTATTATTGTTACCTTATAATGTGTTCTCAATTAAACCATAATGGGGTTGAAGCTATTCAGTTATTGTCGTACTCATCTTATTGTTACCTTCTAATGTGTTCTCAATTAAATTATGTCTCAATGTCATGTTCTATGTTACTAATTATTGTTATTATTTGTAGATGAGTTCATCAAGTGACATTGATGGTTCAACCACTGAGAGTGACATTGATGGTTCAGCCATCAAGAGCAATGTAAGCAAAGATGATATCGAAAAAACAAAAAAGAGGAAGTTACCATTTTAGGATTTTGTTGCAGCAGCTGGTTATGTAGGTATGCACTACTACGACACTTATCTAAACAAAAAGGAGAGGAGACAACCACTCCAAACTGGTTATGAATGGGTTGTTGAGCAACTAGGCGATGAGAGAGATTGTTACTTGATGTTCCGAATGAGTAGGACTATTTTTGATAGTTTGCATGAAACTTTGGTTGCAAATTACGGCTTGAAATCAACTAGGGCTATGACTTCCATAGAATCTTTGGCTTTGTTCTTGTGGACAGTTGGTGGCCCTCAGTCAGTTACTCAAGTTCAAAACCGCTTCAAAAGGTCAACAGAAACAATCAATAGAAAGTTTGGTGAAGTCTTGGAATGTGTCTATCTTTTATCTGAAGATAAGATTAGACCAACGAATCTGGAATTCACAATAGTGCATCCAAGACTTCTAGATAACCGCTTCGCACCGCATTTTAACAATTGCATAGGTGCAATTGGTGGCACACATGTATTTGTTGTTGTTCAATGAGATGAGCGGGTTGCCCACACCGGTAAATCATGGATATACGTCTCAAAACGTGATGGCGGTGTGTGACTTTGACATGAGGTTTATGTGGATATCATGGGGATATGCCTGAGATCTTAAGATGATGTTACAATTGGCAATGTTGTTTAAGGTTTGTCGATTCACGCGTTTTCGGCGAAGTTCAAACTGCTGTCACGCAAGTGGCGGTCTGACCGGCCCAAGTGGCGGTCTGACCGTCTTTGGGAAATCGGTCAGACCGACCTTTATGAGATTTTGGATTTTGGAGCTGGGCCAAAACTAGAGGGTGTAGGCAAGAGAGTAGATTCTACTACACTTGGTCTTATAATTTTTGGGGCTTCCAGGCAAAAGTTCTATTGGTTTGAAAATTCTAGTAGGTTTCGGATTTCCAGGAAGGAAATTTGGCTAAGTCCCAGCTGGGCGGTCAGACCGGTCAGCAGTGGCGGTCGAGGATTAGGCGGCGATCGAGGCCGCCAAAGTGGCGATCGACCGATTTTGGTTTGTTTCATCGGCCAACTGGTGGCGATGATTGTTGGGTTAGGTCAAGTTCATGGGTTTCATGACATATGTGTTGCATGATGCATGTTTTGACTAACGTGGGTCAAGTTGTGAAGAACTTGCTCCCAGATTCGATTTCTTTGTCTATTGATGTGCAGGTTGCTTGGAGATCAATGACGGTCAACGGCGAGGATGATCGGGACTAAGCTTGGAGAGCAAAGGTCCAGAATGATCGGGGATGCCGGGTGAGGTCAATGGAGTCAAGCATGGCGCAAGAGAGACAAAGGTGACCGAACAGGCAGTTCGGTGCGACGGGTTGGATCAAGTGGCGCGGGGGGTCGGTGCAAGTGCCATGGTGGTTTCGGTGGGAGCCGGATGGGAGAGACTTGCCGACATAAAGAGAGCCGCTGGATCAACCTACACGTGGCGAAACATGGGAGGTGCTTCACAAAGATGGGACTCGGTCTTCGAAAAAGATCGCGAAGGGGTATTTTGGTAATTTTACCAAATACCGTCTTGGTGACCTTTTGCCAATCCTCAGCGCAAGACGGTGCGTGGAGAAGTGGATTAGGTCAAGAGGAGATGAAGACGGCGCTTTAAAATACGTGCGTTTGTGACTCGTTTGTGTTAGGCCTTAACGGGTGCCTATTAGGGTTAATGCTTCTAGAAGGTCTAAGCCTCCACTATAAATAGAGAAGGGAGGTGGCTGCACCTCCTTCAACCTTTTTCATTGTATTTGAAACCCTAGTTTGCTTAGGGAGAGGATTAGTGGAGATTAGGGTTCTAGAGAGTTGGATTTGATTTCGTGCTCATGTATTGAGTCTTTGTCCTCCATTGATGGAGTGGCTGTAAACCAATACCAATCAAATCAATCTAAAGAAAGTTCCATCAAAGATGAGTCTATTTACTTTCTT
The DNA here is from genome assembly GCA_036346405.1 of Phyllostachys edulis. Taxonomy (NCBI): domain Eukaryota; kingdom Viridiplantae; phylum Streptophyta; class Magnoliopsida; order Poales; family Poaceae; genus Phyllostachys; species Phyllostachys edulis. The sequence continues at coordinate 35,602,056 of CM070559.1, read as the reverse complement.
TCTCTCTATTTGGTGATTTGTGGTCTTTCTTTGATCCACAAGTTTTTGCTTGTTCTCTTGCCGTGATCTAGCTTGCTGTGACATGTGGGAATACATCTAGGATCATCAATCACCCTCGAGCAAGTGTTTTGATCCTATTTTCGTTTTGACTCGGTTTTTGAACCACCTTCGTTCAAACTGAAAAGATAGGAACTTTGGCTTGGATCTTCACGATCGGAATAGGCTCCTAATATCTTTCAGAATGTGTGTGTCAAGTTTCGTGAAGTTTGCCCTCACGGATCAAAATTTAGATCGTTTTGAGATTTGAGTTTTCGCCGTTCTTACGTTTCGGGCAGAATCGGTCGATCACCAGAAGTCACGCCCGTCGAGACGGACCGGTCAGACCGCTCATTCAACATCGGTCAGACCGATTTCTAGGGTTTAAGCAGTCCTTTTGGCTAACAACAATAAGGCAAAGAACCTTCTATATGCTGGGCTTGGTAGATAAGAGTACGATAGGATTTGCAACCTTGCGACCGCACATGAGATTTGGCACACCCTCGAAACTTACCATGAGGGATCGTCTCAAATCAAGCAAGTGCGCCAGAAGGTCTACAAGCGAGAGTATAACAAATTCAAGATGCGTCCTGGTGAGAGCATCGATGACGTTTTTACTCGCTTTAACAAGGTGATCAATCAGATGAGAGCTGTTGACATTGAGTACTTTTAATCTGAGAATGCCACCCACCTCTTGGCTGCAATCAACACCAAGGAGTGGGAGATCAAGGCTACTGCCATTGAGGAGAACGTCGATCTCTCTACTCTCACTTTGGAGCTACTTTATAGCAAGCTCAAAACTCATAAGATCAAGAGAGGTAGCCTTCCTAAGAAGGATAACATGGCTTTGGTGGCTGATCCCCTCAAAGGGACTCTTGATGGTTCTTCTAAGTCTTCTTCTGATTTTTCTCTTGCTTGTTTATCTACTGTTCAAGGAAAAGATTTTGAGAGTCTTTCTGAGGCTGATTTAGCTCTTTTAGTCAAGAAAGTCACACAGGCATATAACAATGTTAGAAACAAGAAGAGAGGTGGCCTTGTGACATGCTATGAGTGTGGAGAGCTATATCATATCCGGGCAAACTGCCCCAAGCTGCAAGGTAAGAGCAATCACAAGGAGGAAAAGCCAGCTTGGAAGAAGCCTCAAGGGAACAAGCCCAAGTACAATGCTGTCAACCTCATGAAGGCCGCTCACCGGGTCCTTGCCGCTTTTGGAGAGCAATCCATGAGCGATGTGGACTCCGGGAGCGAGGAGGACAAGGAGGAGGAGCTCTCTCAAGACAAGAAAGGGAAGGCCAAGGACTTCACCGGCATGTGCTTCATGGCCGACATCGTCGACATCAATGACAATGATGAGGTACCTTCCTCCTATGATGTTCTTTCTGCTAGATGCGATGACATGTTTGAGCAACTTATGAGTCAGGATAAGGCCTTAGAGTTTACCATGGCTAGGAACAAGGACTTAGAGTCACAAGTTGATAATTTGACATTAGAACTTACAAATGCTAAGACTCTTGAATCTGATGAATGTTTCTCTTGCCATGCTTTACATTCTGAATTTGCTAAACTGCAATCTGCTCATGATATTGCTTTGCATCAACTTGAAAATGCTAGGACTGAGCTAATTGATGTTAAATCTGCTCCCTGTGAAAAATGCTTAGAGTGAGTCTAGCAAGTTGGATGCTTATGGTAATGTTAAATCTAGCTTTTGCTCTTTCTGCATAGAACGTGAACATGAAGTTAAAGATATTTTAGAAGTAGTTAGAACTAAATATGCCAAGCTTAAGGACACAATTGAGTCTACACCTTGTGCCTCTTGTACAGCCTATAAGCTTGAAGTTGCTCATCTTAAGGAGAAAAATGCTAGGGCCATTAAGGCCAAGACTTGTGATTCATGTGTTAACTTTAGAAAAAAATGCTTACCTTAAGGACACACTAGAAAAATTCTCTAAAGGTAAGAAACAGTTAAACATGATTCTGGACGCCTCTAAATCTCCTTATAAGAAGCAAGATTTAGGATACAACTCTGCCCAGGACAAATCCAAGCCTAATGTCATTCAGGTCTTGGAAAAAGGCTTAGTTGAATTCAAAACCCAACCTGCAAAAACTGTTTTTAAATCTGCAGGGTTTGTCCAACATTCTTTTGAGGCAAAAGGTGCTTCTCCCAGTGGTACCAAATACCATTGCACCTATTGCAAGAAGAGTGGACATTTGGTAGAGTTCTGTTGGCGTAGGTTGAAAAATGCTAGGATAAATATTGCTAGAATTTTATCTCATCAACCTAGAGCTTTTATGAGACATGGTCACTTAGAAAACAAGAAACCTGGACTAGGATTTATTGCACATGCTCATCATGTTCCTAGACAGGATGCATCTCATGTTAAAGTAACCATTGCTCATAATAGAACTGCTAATAAGATCAAGGATAGCACTTCTGCTTTGCATACTACTCGCAGACGTGTGTCTCAGTACTGGGTTCCCAAGTCGCTTTTAACTAACCCCAGTATTGAGACACATCGTTCTTCTGTTCCTTGATTTTCAGGATTGCCGCGGAAGGGGGAAGAACACATGGTTCGTCGACTCTAGGTGTTCACGCCACATGACCGAAGACTCAAAATGGTTCACCTCCTTAACGCGGTCGACGGGTGATGACTTCATCACCTTCGGAGATGATACACAAGGCGCATTGAAGAACTGGATTGATCACGGTGAACAACAAGTTCATTCTCAGGGATGTCGCTCTTGTGTCCAAGCTAAGGTACAATCTCCTTTCTGTCTCACAGCTTCTCGATGATGGCTATGAGACTAGATTTAAGAAGAACACATGTCGTGTGCTTGATTCTTCTGGTGAGCTCATTTTTAGGATTTCTAGAGTTGATAGAATTTTTGGAGCTGATTTTTCTGAATCTCTTGCCGGATCCCTTAAGAGCTTAATTGCTTCTTCTTCTGATATCTGGCTTTGACACCGACATTTGGGGCACATTTGTTTTGATCATCTGACACGAGTTAGCGACCTTGATCTCATGAGAGGCTTGCCTAAACTCAAAGCTATCAAGGATGTTGTATGTGCGCCCTGTAGGCATGGCAAGCAAGTTTCCGCCTCACACCCGTCATTGACTATAGTCATGACTGACGGACCGAGACAGTTGCTTCATATGGATACTGTTGGTCCTGCTAGGGTTCGGTCAGTCGGTGGCAAATGGTACATTCTTATCATAGTCGATGATTTTTCGAGATACTCTTGGGCGTTCTTTCTTGCTTCGAAGGATGAGGCTTTTGATCATTATCATGATCTTGTTCTTCGTTTGGCTTCGAACTTCACGGTGCCTTGCGAAGCGATCCGCATGACAATGGCACGGAGTTCAAGAATGCTTCTTTGCCTCTTTTGTCTTTGAGTCGGTATTGAGCATCGCTTCTCTTCTCCACACGTCCCTCAATAAAATGGCATTGTGGAAAGGAAGAACAGGACCCTAGTCGAGATGGCTAGGACAATGCTAAATGAGTATAGCACACCGAGGAGGTTTTGGGCCGAAGCTATTGCTACAGCTTGCCATATTTCAAACCGTGTCTTTTGAGACCGTCTTTGGGCAAGACTTCTTATGAGCTTTATTTTGGCAGAAAACCCTCTGTTTCGTATTTTCAGGTCTTTGGATCGAAGTGTTTCATTTTGAAAACAGGAAACCTAGATAAATTTGATTCAAGAACTTGTGATGGTTTATTTTTGGGTTATCTTGCTCATTCGAGGGGTTTTCGGGTTTTTAATGTTGAAACTAACATTGTCCAGGAGACATGCAATGTCACTTTTGATGAGACTAGCCCTGGAGCTAGATCCGATGTTTCAGGTGACTTACAGGTGACAGAGAGCATTTTTGTTGAAGAAGATGGGGATGAACTTGATACTGCTCCTCCACCTATTGCTAATGTTCCTGTGCAAGCTGGCCAAGCTCCAGAACCTGCTACGACTGCTTCACCTCCAATTGAGGCTCCTACTGCGACTTCTTCATCAGCAGTACCTGCGGAGGTCAAGGAGACGCTATCTCCCCTAAGCGCTCCTTTGCACATTCAGAAGCAACACCCTCCGGATCAGATGATTGGTAATCTCCATGAGCGAGTCACTCGCTCCAGGTATCATGATCCGAGTCTTTTCTCTCACTCTGCATTTGTAGCTTCTTTTGAACCCAAAGATATATCACATGCTTTATTTGATACTAGTTGGGTCAATGCCATGCATGAGGAGTTAGAGAATTTTGAAAGAAATAAAGTTTGGAACCTTGTAGAACCTCCTAGTGGTCATAATGTTATAGGAACCCGTTGGGTGTTTAAAAATAAACAAAATAAGGATGGTTCTGTGGTTAGAAACAATGCTAGATTGGTAGCTTAGGGCTTTAGCCAGGTTGAGGGGTTAGATTTTGATGAGACCTTCGCTCCTGTTGCTATACTAGAAGCCATTCGCATCTTGCTTGCATTTGCTGCATCTAAAGGTTTTAGGTTGCATCAAATGGATGTTAAGAGTGCCTTTTTGAATGGTTTTATAGAGGAGGAAGTGTATGTTAGGCAACCCCCTGGCTTTGAGAATCCCAGGCATCCAGATCGTGTTTACAAGCTATCCAAAGCCTTGTATGGTCTTAAGTAAGCCCCTAGAGCTTGGTTTGATAGGCTTAAGACTTTCTTGCTTAAGAATGATTTTGAAATGGGAAAGGTAGATAAGACTCTTTTCATTCTTAGGCATGGCAATGACTTCCTGCTTGTTCAGATTTATGTTGATGATATTATCATTGGTGGTTCCTCTAATGCTCTTGTTTTCAGTTTTTCTGAGACCATGTCCAGGGAATTTGAGATGAGCATGATGGGAGAACTCAATTACTTTTGAGGCTACAAATCAAGCGATTGCAAGGAAGGATCTTCATCCATCAAGCGAAGTACACCAAGGATTTGCTCAAGCGTTTTGAGATGGGTGATCGCAAGCGATCGCCACTCCCATGGCGACTTCGACTGCTTTAGATCCAGATGAGGAAGGAGAAGCCGTGGATCAACACGAGTACCACAGCATGATCGGCTCCCTCCTATACCTGACAGCCTCAAGACCGGACATCCACTTGGCATGATGCCTCTGCTGAGGTTTCAGCGTCACCGAGGACTTCACATCGCCAAGCCGTTAAGCGCATCTTCGTATTTACACTCTACCCTCGATATGGCATTTGGTTTTCTGCTCTTCTTCTTTGTCCATTCGGGGTTTTCTTATTCGATTTTATGGTCAATTTGGATAGGAAGAGTACATCGGCACATGTCATTTCTTAGGCACTTCTCTTATCTCTTGGTCATCTAGGAAGCGGTCTTACATTACACAATCCTTTGCTAAAGTTTGAATATGTAGCTGCGCTAGTTCTTTGTAGTCGATTTTGTGGATGGTGTCCTCTCAAGGACTTTGGGTTAGCTTTTGATAGTGTTCCTCTTTTACGTGATAACACTTCGCTATTAACATTGCTAAGAACCCAATGCAACATTCTAGGACCAAGCACATAGACATTATTGTCACTTCCTTAGAGGCCATGTTGAGAAGGGTGATATTGTCTTTGCATTTTGTGGAGTCAGAGGCTCGGTTAGCCGATATCCTCACCAAGCCTTTAGACCCAACAAGGTTTGCCACCTTGCTTGATGAGTTAGGGTAATTTATCCCTATGGGTTGGTTTGAGGGGGAGTTCGATCTTTTCTGATCTTTCCTTGTTCATTTGATCTTTTCTTGATCTTCTTTTGAACTTGTTGATCTTTTTGATCTTTTTAGGCTTTTTAGGCTTTTTGAGCTTTCCTTGCATCTCATTGTATCATATTGCATTCATATGAAAAACACAAAAAGATACATTGTAATATAAGTTTTTCTGCCTATCTTCTAAAATTGATGAAGCTTTGCTTATTACCCTTTGGAGCTTTAGTATTTCAATTCTTGTTCAATGCCATGTCTAGTTCTATGACTTGCTAAAATTATCATGATTTCACTTGTGTAGCTAAATCTTTGCTAAATGAGCTAGAACTCTAAAACAACTAGAATCTAAAAACTGCAATTTGTGGATGTTTTAGCTAGTTGCGCAATTAGTGCTCCTTTTATGACATTGGCCCTGTCAAAATTGCTTTGTTAGCTCTTGAATCTAAAATTGATCATTACTTGAGTTTCTTGTGCTTCTGAGAATCTAAAAATTGCTCTTGTGCCAATGAAAAATGAAAAATCAATTTCAAGATTGTCTTATGCTTAAATTGTGCTAAACTACTCTCACGAGACTGCATGTCAAAGACATGAACTTGGAGATAGTTTGATGATCCAGACGATCACATGGAGACTGCTTGTCAAAACTGACATGAACCTCAAGATTTGTCGCCCTGGTAGAATCTTAGGAAGAGTTTGTGGATGGCTCCTAATCTAGGATCTTCTTCACTAAGATATACCTTTAATCAACTTCCGGTCGAAGCTTAGGAAGAGTTTGTGGATGGCTCCTAGTCCAGGATCTTTCACTAAGTTAGACCATTAGTTAACTTTAATATTCATTGCAAATGAAAAACTGTTGAAAAATGGACGTTTGAGAAAATTGAGCAAAATGATTCATTTCAGGACCTGTTTGTCTCTTAATGTGGTCATTGTTAACTTTTTGATCTCACATTGACATTTTGACATGGCCAGTATCATTTTAGGATTCCTGTTGATGAACTTGCTAGATTTGAAGCGTTGCTTAAAATGCTAAAATTCATTGCTTTACTTTGAGCCTTGAGCTTAGCTTTGATATATATGTCTTATCATGATCTTGCTAGCTATTTAGGGCTTGATATGTTGTTTGTGCAATATTAGAAATGCTAGCTGGTTCTTTTGGGTAATCTCGAAAGCTTCTTGTAATCAAAAATTGAAAAATACAAAAAAAAATGAAGCCACTCCATTACATTTCATGCATGCTCCTTACGCTTTTTCCTCATTCTGCATTTGTCATCTCTGGACGAGAAGAAGGCGTGATTCCTTGATGACTCCATTGTCAAAGGGGGAGAAGATGGTTGAAAAAGGGGAGAAAAAGGGGAGTTACGAAAAAGGGGGAGCTACTTGGAGAAGAATTGAAATTTTGAGATTTTCTGAATTTGAGGATCATAGTGAGGGGGAGTTTCTTATTTGCATTCTTATGGTCTTATTGCTACTTCTGAACTTGAATTCCAATTCTTGATTCTCACAATGATCAAAGGTCATATCGAACAATTGTTCTTTCATATAGACCTTAAGTGAGTTTTTGATCTTTTCTGGTAAGTGAAGCTTTCTCGCTTTCTTTTGCCGTATCTCACTTGTCTATGCTATTCTGAAGCCAATTTGGTCATTTCCTTTGCTTTCTCTTGCATTTGGACCAAGTTGTGCCTTTGAGTGAAAACGTCGAGTTTTTTACTTTTCAAACCTCAAAATTTGCATTTGTGGGAAATTACCAATGTGTTCATCAAGGGGGAGATTGTGGATATCATGGGGATATGCCTGAGATCTTAGGATGATGTTACAATTGGCAATGTCGTTTAAGGTTTGTCGATTCACGCGTTTTCGACGAAGTTCAAATTCTTTGTCGAGCAAGTGGCGATCTGACCGCCCAGTGGCGATCGACCGGCCAGTGGAAGCGATCGACGGCTTTGGGAAATCGGTCAGACCGGCCTTTATGAGATTTTGGATTTTGGAGCTGGGCCAAAAATAGAGGGTGTAGGCAAGAGAGTAGATTCTACTACACTTGGTCTCATAATTTTTTAGGCTTCCAGACAAAATTTCTATTGGTTTGAAAATTCGATGAGGTTTAATTTCGGGAAGGAAATTTTGCTAAGTCCCAGTGGCGGTCGGGCCGTCAGCAGTGGCGATCGAGGCCGATTACCGAGGCGGTCGAGCCGCCAAAGTGGCAGTCTGACTGGTTTTGATTTGTTTCATCGGCCAACTGGTGGCGATGATTGTTGGGTTAGGTCAAGTTCATGGGTTTCATAGCATATGTGTTGCATGATGCATGTTTTGACTAGCGTGGGTCAAGTTGTGAAGAACTTGTTCCCAGATTCGATTTCTTTGTCTATTGATGTGCAGGTTGCTTGGAGGTCAATGACGGTCAACGGCGAGGATGATCGGGACTAAGCTTGGAGAGCTGAGATCTAGAACGATCGGGGATGCCGAGTGAGGTCAATGGAGTCAAGCATAGCGCAAGAGGGACAAAGGTGACTGAACAGGCAATTCGGTGCGACAGGTTGGATCAAGCGGCACGGGGGTCGGTGCAAGTGCCATGGTGGTTTCGGTGGGAGCCGAATGGGAGAGACTTGCCGACATAAGATGGGACTCGGTCTTCGAAAAAGATCGAGAATGGGTATTTTGGTAATTTTACCAAATACCGCCTTGGTGACCTTTTGCCAACCCTCAGCGCAAGACGGTGCATGGAGAAGTGGATTAGGTCAAGAGGAGATGAAGACGACGCTTTAAAATACGTGCATGTGTGACCCGTTTGTGTTAGGCCTTAACGGAAGCCCATTAGGGTTAATACTTCTAGAAGGTCTAGGCCTCCACTATAAATAAAGGAGAGAGGTGGCTGCACCTCCTTCAACCTTTTTCATTGTGTTTGAAACCCTAGTTTGCTTAGGGAGAGGATTAGTGGAGGTTAGGGTTCTAGAGAGTTGGATTTGATTTTGTGCTCATGTATTGAGTTTTTGTCCTCCATTGATGGAGTGGCTGTAAACCAATACCAATCAAATCAATCCAAAGAAAGTTCCCTCAAAGATGTGTCTATTTACTTTCTTTCTCTCTATTTGGTGATTTGTGGTCTTTCTTTGATCCGCAAGTTTTTGCTTGTTCTCTTGCCGTGATCTAGCTTGCTGTGACATGTGGGAATACATCTAGGATCATCAATCACCCACGAGCAAGTGTTTTGATCCTATTTTCGTTTTGACTCGGTTTTTGAACCACCTTCGTTCAAACTGAAAAAGATAGGAGCTTTGGCTTGGATCTTCACGATCTCCGATTGGAATAGGCTCCTAATATCTTTCAGAAGGTGTGTGTCAAGTTTCGTGGAGTTTGCCCTCACGGATCAAAAGTTAGATCGTTTTGAGGTTTGAGTTTTCAGGCTATTCTTCTGTTCTGGACAGAATCGGTCAGATCGCCCGTAAGCCGCCGGTCAGACCGCTCATTCAACATCGGTCAGACTGATTTCCAGGGTTTGAGTTCCTGTTGCTTGTTTGCTCTGGGGTTTTGGTTTAGATTCAATAAAAGTCTTCTGCTGTACTTGTTTATTGATCTTTATAGCTTCTGTAGCTACTGGAGTGAGATTGGTGTTGAATCTGACCTTTGTGAAAAAATGAGCGTGCTCCTATTCACCCCCCCCCTTCCCCCTCTAATCGCCTTTTCGGTCCAACAGCTTACTTTTGTTGTTGCCAGATGGCCTGATTCAGCGCATGACACAAGGATTTTCAATAACACTTTGGACAAGTATTTGAACTGGTTTCCACATCCTCCTGAAGGTAATTAGCTTCTTTAATCATATAAGTATTTATTATGATAACATTCCAAATTTGTATTGTCAACATTTATAAGTTTCATGTATACAAGAAGATATTATCTTGTTGATGTGGGTTATCCCAATCAAAAGGGCTATCTAGCTCCTTACAAAGGACAAAAGTATCATCTACCAGAATTTCGCCATGGTTGACAACCGAGTGGGAAATACAAGCTATAAGCCAAAAAGCCTAAGCCTAAATAAAGAGGGCCTATCACCACCGTTAATCGTGCCTCGAGATTGAAGCAAACCTTCAAAGTTGAAAACCATAATCCTATCTTCTAATAGTTGAATATGTCTTGCACGAATATTGAGATATTTTGAGGATTAAGATATTACATGTACCCGCATGTACACAGGGACGGATCTAGGGTGTCATAACAGGGTGCACAGGACACCGGATCCAAAAAATAATTTTCATTGGATATAATCATGTATATGTAGTGTGGACACCCCTAGCTCAACATAATAAGACACCTTAAGCCACAGTAGGACCTCTAATCATTTTCGTTCTGGATCTACCACTGCATATACATGTGGTTTTGTCGTATGTACATGTGGTTTCGGATTCTTTATTTTGTTACTGATGTTCTATGCGCCGTGTGCACAATCAGATCCTGTGCAGACGTAACTAGTGCGATATCTTGGTTTCTGAATTCTACTGCATGCTGGTAATTTAATATACATGTATAACAAGTACATACATGCAGCTAGCAGAGCTCGTTCTTAATGATATCTTATCTCTTAATCTCCATATATAATGAACCACTGAGATAGAAATTAAGCGCTATAGGTGAATCCACAAGCAAGTAGGCAGAAATTGACCACCATAGAGATCATAAGATACTAGAACCCTGCATGCTACCCTTAGCTTCCCATGTACTGTACACACCAATCACTCACTCCCCCCTCTCCTCTCATCACCATGCATCGATCCATGCATGCATAGCATTAATTACAACACAATCTGAACCTCCACCCCCAATTAACAGCACATACATACTCCAGAAAAGAACATGGATGGATCGTTTACATTGCACGTGCCATTAATTCATCAACCTGCAGCTGTGTAGTCGAGCTTAACCAGAGAGCGTCTGGATGATGGTGTTGTGCCACGGGTCAGACAAGTGCTGCAGCAGGTTCTCGAACGGCCCCTTGCCGGTGATGCCGTGCTGCACCATGAACCCCAGGAACGCCAGCATCGCCAGTCTCCCTGAAACAACGATAAATCACGTACACACAGTGTAAGGTCCGGTTTGGAGCGTGGAAATTACACGCGGTTGACTTGGTAGGAATCGTATTGTTTCCTGCGAAAAAAATTCATGGTACCGTTGGCGAGCTCTTTCTCCTTGGCCTCGAGGGTGGGCTCGAAGTTGAGGGGGTTGAAGACGCTGCCGGGGTAGCCGCACTCGTGGGGCGGCAGGCTGTAGTTCTTGAAGATGGGGTCCTGGTTGACGCATCCCGGGTTCTTGATGTCCTGCCACCGCCGGATCTCCACGTAGTGGAACAGGATGAACTCGATCACGAACAGCGTCGACGACGACGCGAAGTAGGTCGACTTGCCGGCGTCGTACCACTGCGGCGCGTTGATGATGCCGATCTTCGTCAGCACCTCCGGCACCAGCATCCCCGCCACGCCGAGCATCGCCCACCGCGCGTTCACCAGCTCCGCCTGCACGTACCACCGCAGGTTCTCCGGGTCCTCCGCCAAACCCAACGGGTCAAACCCGTTGTCACCCGCCAGGCTGCATATATTGTTCACGCATGCATAAGTACGCTACTGTACTGTACAACACTTATTCAGAACGAAAGAAGTACCGATCGACCTGCCGTCGAGGTAGGCGGGGGAGGCGAGGCCGGGGAGCCACTCGCCCTTGGCCTCCACCCGGAGGCTGCGCCTCGTCGACGATGAAGCGCGGCCAAGGCGGCTGGAGTGCCCGAGGAAGCCGGACTTGAGCGACGCCGACGGGCGCAGGGCCGCGACCGGAGCGCGGGCTGTGACGGACGCCATGATTCCTACTTTCCTATGCAGTGAACGACCTGGACAGAGAGGAGAGGAGAACACGTTCGTTTTGCGGGCAGGAGCAGCTTGGTTTGTATTAAACTGGCCGGGAGCGGCGGGCGTGGCCAGGATGCTCCGGCTGGGACGGGCGGCAGGGATCGGCCGGCCGATTGGATCGGAGGGCTGGGACGCGTTATCGAGCAGGTGCGGCCAATGAGAGCGGTCGGTCGGTCGGCTCTTATCCTGCGTTATCCGGATGCCGGGAGACGGGGGAATCAAGCGAGGATTGCTATTGGACGCCAGTGTGAGCTGTGGCTAGTTCCCGCTGCCACGTCGGATGGGGAAGTGTATGAGATGGCTGGAACCATCTCAGACCACTCGATGAGAAAATCGTGGGGCCCTGATGGCAAAATATCTGGGTACTGCACAATGAAATAGTGTTGGATATGATACAACCACAGCTGAAACTTCGTAAGAAACGGTTTAATTTTTACGAAGCAGTTTAATTTTCGCAGGAACACGGGAATTTTTCAAACTTTTGTAGAACTTGAAACGGTGTGAAGCTCCAATGAAACCAACCAGGTATCGCCAAAAACAAGAATGCTACTCACCCCACAGGTGTACTTAAAAAGATAACACATACTTGGTCGGAGTCTGCACCTTGAAATCACGAGGCACGAAAAGAATTTGATGTCATGCACTGACCAATACCACGCAGGCTAGTAGATGACCATTTCTAATTTTGCCGGACAGTTTACAGACACCAACTGACGCGAGAGGTATATTTGCGGCAGGGAGCTCGCAAGTTACAAGAGCTACAGAGAGTTACAATGCACTTCCAAAATTTGAAGAGAACATAGGCAGACCACAGTGGTTGCACATAACATCCGCAGTTGCTCTATGCTATATCTGATGGAAATAGCTTATTTCGGGAAGTACATCGGTTGGCCAGCTGAGGGTGCATGAGGCGGAGCAGCAGAGGGAATACCGTATTGTGGCATCTGCGGTGAAGCTTGGTACGATACTGGCGGGGCACCGGAGCTGGATCCGATTGCAGGATAGTGCGCGATGGAGCTTGCCATCAATGGTTGGGTAGGGTACGGGGCTGATGCAGATGCGAAAGCCCCTGGCTGCATGTTAGGATTCCAAGCTGGCACTTGTCCAACAGGAGTCGTGCTTGCATAAAAGGAAGCAGCTGGTGCAGTGTTCTGCCATGCAGCTTGCACTTGCGCACTAGGAACAATACCAGGGGTGCTTAGACCTGGAGCTTGGCCTGCAGCTTGCACTTGCGTATTAGGATCTGAAATAGTGTAGTCTCTGCTTCTCTCATCGTGTGCCTGAATGCCAACAAATAAATCTCCAATTAGGAGGAGCAAGGTGGAAGCAGGCAACAAATAAAGGAAAAAAGTTGTTGAGCAAGCGTACTTTGTCAAATTGAATGAATGACAGATTTTTCTGCTTTCGTATAGCAATAGGAACTTTTTAAATGGACTTTATTTATTATTGAGTTAGTCAACAAGGATAGGTACTACATTTTTTGTTAATTTACACAGCCTGAAACTATTTTATACCTTTACATTGAGATCAGTATGACGAGAGTATGACAGATGAAGCTTACAATAACCACCATCATATATGCAGTGCCCCTCCAAAGCTTGTTTAGCAACTGCTGCTGTTGTTATATCTGCAAATATAGCTTTTGTCAGTTAGATGAATATCTCCGAACGAACTAGACAGTTATTGTAAACACTAGATATGCCTGAATAGACCATTTGTGACAGCATAAAATAATTTAATGATTTCAATGGCAAATGAGGAATGCGTTTTTCGTGCTCTTGACCGAGGAGACATATTGATCAGTAGGAAAAACAGGGTATTTTGCATCATTTTGTTTAATCAAAGTAATTCACTTCCAAGTTTCAACTACAGCGATGTAACAAACCAGTGGAAATATTCTTGAGCATCAGAGATTTGATAAAATCATATACTGTAATATAAAATGCCATCTGTGGTGTCACACTTTCAAAGAAGCGTCAAGATAAGCTACAGAAACTGACCACACATCAGATGCTGAGATGTTCTTTAGGACTGCAGATGTAAGACATGTTCTTAATATAGGTGGTGACTGCTACTCTGACCCCAAAGCGCTAAGCTTGGAAACAATTAAGGCAGGTGGTGTCTAAGGGAGAAGGATTGGGTGCCAGGAGGAAAGTAATCAACGCAATGATGACAGGAAGACAGCACTGAAGCAAACCTCTACTAAGAAAGAGAATATGCTTACAGAAAAAGGTAAAAAATGATCAAGAAATTACTAAAGGCAACTTTATAGCTGTGGATAGTTGCAGATGTCCATTTTAAGTCTTCACGAACTCCGACACCTCTCTGCTGAAGTTTCCAAATTTAGAAACTTATGATGCATAAACAAATATTTAACTCAATAATCAGCACGGCATCAGTAAGATGTCCACACAGTTCAGTATCACCTACGAAGTTGGCTTATCAAGAATTAACGACTATATGCTGAGTGAACAAATTATAGACAAGGTGCAGACAAGTCAGACTACAACCGATAAATCAAGGTGTGACAAGGTCCTGGCATATCCAATAGATCATGATCTGGTGGGTTTACAACAGTTGGCACATACCTGGATATTGAATTAGAGCCTGCATTCCACCATTCTTCTCGAACATTGCAATCTTTTGGACAGTACCAAAAGCAGAAAACACCTGAAATTAACCCATAATAAGGTGATTGTACAAGAATTTTCCTTAGAATTCTTTTCCTTATTTTGGATTAAAAAGAACAATCTGAAGAAAAACAAGACAATAAAATATTCTTACAGTGTGTAGAACATCCACCGTCACAGCATACTGCATGTTCTCAATCGAAGCTAAAAGCACATTGCTCTCGGTCTCCTTTATCTTCCCATCAGGGCCTAATGTGGGCTGCAAATTTTCCTTTGTGTGAACAGCAGCAGCAGAAGAAGAAGAGAGAAACAGCATGAGATACAGTAGTATAAAAGCATACCTGTGCAATTCCCTCAATTGCTGTTGGATTCACGGGAAGATAAGGATTTGTGTAATCCCTGCTCAACCAAACAAATACTGTTACAAATTTGTGTAATCCCTCCTCAACCAAATCCAAAACAGAGCTTAAAAGATCAAATTTAAATCTGTCAAGTGTCAACTTTCTTGTACCTGCTGCGATGTGATTGAAATTTAATATTCAAATCCTTGTGCGCAGAAAAAGTTATGCGCAAGTGACAAGTGCTGATATGTTCAGGAAGTAAATATCTGAAAGTGAATATCACATCAGTAACTTTGTATGGAAGGTTTGCTAACGCACAATAGTAAAAATGTACTACCTCGGGATGCTTCTTCCATCCAAAGAATTTTTTGCTTCTAGAGCAGTTGGAGCATCAGTGTATTGGATAAGTGCCTGCGAAAGTTCCAACTGTCAAGTTGAATTTACAACTGAGTATAACATATGCAGCTTGACATAAGCACTATTTTACCTGGAAACCAGCAGCTTTCTCAAAAGTTGCTATCTTGTGAACAAACCCAAATGCAGAAAATACCTAATGTGAATAAGGCACAAGCCATTATAAGACAGAATGGGAATAGAAGTCCACTGTCAACCAATCAGCTGAACAGTAAGTGCAGGATTAAGCAGAAAATAAAAAATGGTGCATAGCAGTGAATCGTACTGGAGAGAATCATGCAGTAATGAACTCGTAAGCCACTTTACATCAGAGAACATGCAATTTGCTGAGGAGTTACATACCGCAAGATAACAAATTTAACAAGTAATAAAGTTGGTAGAAACAGGAGAAGATTTTCTGAACTTCCTTTCATAACTGAATAAAACAATTATGGCGTACATTTAAAATCAAAATTCAGTGAGCTTTGTCAACTGCCAAGAAGAGACGGGCAAGTACAATCATGCAGAAATAGTTTACGTTAAACTAAACTTTGTTTTAAAAAAGGTATATTGCAATCAAAAGAAGATTTCCTAAGAAGATAATAGTATCATATCAGCAAAGGACAAAGGTTCAGTTTCATTTTGAAAGATAATTAATAGATTGATTTGTCGCAATCAGGTGATGCAGCAAGCTGCCCTCATAGTTAATTGAATGCATGTCACATGTAAATCTAGAATACTTACCAAATGAATGACATCTATGCTAATATCATTAGGCTGCACATCTTCAAAAGTGACAAGCAGGACATTGCCAGAAGAATCGCCAGTGCCTTTATTGTTGGTAATTTCTTGCCTATTTGAATACTGGATATATACAGTTTTACCACGAACTTGAGCAGGTTCTGAAGATGAAGCATAATATGAAACCATTGAAATTGCCTGGTTTTGATCCGCCTGAAAATAAGCACATTTAGATAAAAGTTAGGAACCCATCAACTTGGCTAGCAGTTCCAATCACATACAGCTAGTAGCTCATCAAGCTCCATCCTACAGTCCACACTTCACTCAAAACTTCCACTAAATCAATCTGGAAAATAACACATTTCCGCAACTAGAAAATTACTTGTGTAATGCTCTCTATTGCATATAGAATAAAAAACATTGTTCCACAAGGAGAAAATGTTTATATTATTCGATGTTCTCCATTGCCTACTCTGGTTAATATTTGATTGAATATTGTCATGGACAGTGTTCTAAAAGGTGGAGACCTAGCCCGCCTAGGCGCTAGACGACACCGCGACACCCTCCCACCTAGGCCCGCCTAATCGGCGATTAGGCACCGGTCTGCCGCCCAACTAGCGCCTTGGTGAACATTGATCATGGATTACAAACAAAATACACGTGATACTGAGTCACGACTCAAGCCAGAAGAAAACAATGCAAATCAAACCTACACTGCAATCACCGACAAGAACAAGGAGCTTCCAGTACATGTCATGAATTTGTATACATCTTGATTCTTGATCAACAGAGGCATGCCGTCGTTGGTGATTGCTAGCACATGATGGATCGCAAATAACAATTTAACCCCAATCAAATAACACTAAATCGTGTATACAGATGCAATTCCCTCAAGAGTCGATCAATACTGCCCCAATCACCGGACAAGATCACGATTTTTTTTTCTCCCATGGATCATGCTCCACAAATCTAGTAATCAGCCGGCCACTGTTGATACCAAACCTACGCCAACCAGCTGTCGCATCCCATCACTAGATGCAATCACATATATAGACCCTAAATCGCACCCACAAATGCGAATTCCTCCGAATCCCAACCAGCCCCACCACAGAAGCGACGGGGCAAGATAAAATCGCAACGGGAATCGAACACGGGACTGGACAGTAAGGGCGGGGTAGGGCAAGAGGAGGAGGGCGCCATACGAACTCGACGAAGGCCTGGTTGCGGTTGGCGCCGACGTTGCACATGGTGTTGACGACCCTGCCGAAGGGTGTGCAGAGCTCGACGAGCTCCTCCTCGGTGCACTCCCACGGCATGTTCCGCAGGTGCAGCACCTTGGACGGCGTCTGCGTGTACCGGAACTGCGTCGCGGACCCCGACGGCATCGTCGCTCGCGTCGCCGCCGGCCGCTCGGGGTGCGATGGGGACGGCCTGCTAGGGTTAGGGTTTGGGTGGAGCCGAGCCGAGCCGAAGCGAAGCGGGGGTACGAGAGAGAGAGAGAGAGAGAGAGAGGGGTTGGGATTGAGATCGGGATGGTTGGGTTGGGTGGTTCAAGTAGTAGACAACGATGAGACGCTGAAGTGTGGCCCCCGTGCACGGCACAAAGTAGGCCTAGAAGCCACGTGGGTTTTTTAAGAGCATTTTCAATAGTTAGAGTTAATTTTATCTCTAATATATACTACATCATCTTTAAAGATAACATCTTTAATAGATAGTCTCTAGCACACTCTCTAACATTTATATTTTATTATTTTTCTTTGAAACGGGTCTACATGTCAACTAGAATAGATCAATATATTATGTCTTATTTCGCGTGCACGACAATGCCCTAAGACAAGAGAGGAACAGAGTTATATACATAGTTGTACTGTGATTTTTATTTATTTGTATCACTTTTTTTTCGAGAATGTGCGTCATTCAATTAAGCAGAGAAGAGCTTTGTATCTCTTTCTATTTGGATAATTTTGAGGTAGTTTAGATCAGCGGCTATTGTCGAGGAACGGATGTACCTAGTTTGTTTAAGTAGAAATCAGGCGTGTGCATATTAACACGGAAAAGTGTTTTGGAAGGTTTTACAATAAAAGATAGCGTTGAGAGGTTTAGTAAGAACAGGTTGCAGCATGGCGATGCCACGGTGATGTGATCAACTGATGACTTTACCACAGCCTTTGTGCATTTTGGTCCAGTCAAAAGTCAAGAAACAATTCGGGCCGATAAACAAAATAACAAATAGTTGTACCTTCGGTCCTATCCTATGGGCCATAAGCTGTCGTCCACTCGAGACTTCGACCTCAATATGTGGTCAGATAGGTTGTACCGTATGGGTCAATCAGAAGAATGGGACTGTTGGCTCGATCTAAACACAATACCACCCACATTGTTGTTAAATCAGGCCAGCATGGTCTGATTGGACGGTTGGCACCCTGGCTTAGCGGGCCAACCCAACTTAGCGGGCCAACCCAACATGGCACATACAGTATTGTGCTATGCACAGTCCAATCCAGACACGACACAACGACAACCAGCGCGAGCGCGGCGGCGGCATGAAACAGACTAATCGTGTTCGACATTGTAGCTGAGCCAGCCCGGCGTTCGGCGTGATCCGACGGCCAAACCCACGGGCCAACCCGTGCTGGCCCGATTACTTAGCCGGGCTTCCCATGTTAGGCCCGTGCCTCCCATTTAGACACCACTGCTCCATACGACTACCTACAAAGCTACAACCCACCTCTAATTATTCTTTGGCCAATGGCCAATTGATCCCCCAACCCTAGAATTTGCAGAACGTTCTTCTCGCCGCCTACATGCAACATACTATCTTTCTTCTCGCTTCTTCGTGCTGTTTGGTGTTAAATTTCGTGTATTTTTTGGCCACTTCGGATTCGATTCTCCGTATTTTTGTGGTCTTTTTCCTTCTCTTTTCCCCCTGTTGTTTCGTTCTTCGATGGCTTTTAGATAAGAAAGTAGCAATTTTCAAGGATGAGATGAGATGAGAAGCAAGACAGGGACATCAGCACCCCTGCGGGGGAATGATCGACAAAGTCTCAATGGGAATCTCTCTGATGCAGCTACAAATCGATCTCTTAATCTCTCGTTTTCCCCCTCTGCTCGATACGTTGATATGGTTTTTTATTGGTTTTATTTGATCTGCATATTTGCGTTATTTTGTCGTTGCTGTAATTCTCTTCTTCCCGTGATGCATGAAAGATGCGCTCGTTACCGGATTTGCCATATCACGATGGATCTTTACAGGCTGTCACTACCACTGAGGCAGCCTCTGAATATAGTTAGGTCGGGAAAAAAAGATGCAATTTTGCTTTGTAAGCTTATACATTGGTATCTCTAACTGTTGATGATAGATTTGGTATTGGCGCTCTGGCAGTAAGACTGGACAATGATATGTTGAAGCACCCGTTTTTCTTTGTGAGTTAGGTCTTTGATTTGGTGTAGATTCTGAGATGATCTTACTGAGATCGAATACTCACTGTGTAATCAACTCAAATCTGAAGCCAACAATCCTCGATCGTATGCTCACTGAAACAAAGATGTGCAACTCATCACGCGTATTTTCGAGAGAAAAAAATAAACGTCAGATGTAACTGAAAATAAATTAAACGTCAGATGTAACTGTACGTCCATGACTAGTAGTATATCTGATGAATTTGGTAATGGTAACTCGTAAAAGAAGAAGGGACATTCAATAGGAAAAGGCATATTTATACATTACATTCTGAGGGAGAAAAACAAAAAAAAACCTGGATAAATGGTTGAGGTTAGTTTGCAGCAGTGGTACCACAAAAACATAACAGGGGTGGAGAGTCTAAAGGTGTCTTCGTTCAAAGACTGCGTGACCCGGACTAAGTTTAGCGATGGAGTTACCTGTCTTTAATTCTGAACATGGACCTGAACACTTCTCGGAGAGTTAGTCCATGGATGGAATTTTTTTTTGAATCATTTTGTCAGCAAAAAAATGTTTGTAGTTAGCTTATTCAAGTTTTCTTGGCTCTAATTAGCTTTAGGTTCTCTCCTGTTTCTGTTGTTTTCCCTGTCCATGCTAGGAAAGTTCGCCTGAAAGGGTTGTGCTTGTAGAGCTGACACCACATTGTGTTGCATGTTTATTCACTGGAGATGATATTTCTTCTCTTAAAGATACTGATTAGCTAATAAACTTTTGTTTAGGAATCAACGGAGGGTTTAAGCTCTCCTGAACTCATTCATTGATCGGATCAAAAACGTTGATATCTTTAAGTGACTGCTCCTACTAGATGACTTCGTTACTCCAGACTATTGAGTTTTTAGTTCAGCTGAAATCCTCCAGTAAGCATTTGCATTTTGGTTTTGGCAACAGGTCCGCTGTGTTTGTGCTTGCTAGTCAGGAATACCCGCATGAAAAAGTATTCTGCCCGAAATGCCTATGTAAATTGTACTACTAAATCGCTCTCTTCTATTGATCTCGTTCCACATTCAATTTCAAGGTCTCTGTAATACTCCTTATATGCTATCAATATAAGCCGGGAGGATGCCTTTATTATAGCTAGTGTTGCTACATGCTCAATGATGTTGATGACCATATATTATACCTTCCTCCATTGTGCATGACAGTGGATCGCTTGCTTGTATTGTCAATACACATTTTGGCAAATTTTGGTAAATTCGCGCTAGTTACACAGCTTGATGGATTTCTTTCGGTGAGAGCAAACAAAAGCTGAACTCGGGTGCATATCCCAAGATAAGTGTACGGTGAGGTGAGGATATTGGGTTTATGTAATCCCGAGCTCAGCTGGATGTTCCCGCAGGCAAAACTCAGGAAGCATAATGATGAGAAGTTCAGAACTTGACCGGACAAGCACCACTTACATCCGTGAGTGCTAACATAGCGGGACGCTAAACTTATCATTAGCGTTCCGGTAGCCGTCAATATGTATTATTCCGTCACGTAAAATCATATAGAGCAGCTATGTGTTCTGTATCGAATTTGATACCGGTTAATATCGGTGGAATTGGTAATACCGTCTATTACACTTATTGAACTATGTATTATTTTATCCTACTACTATGTAGATTAATATTATAAGTAAAATTTGGTGTGCATATAATTAAACATATATATACTTATAGATATATGTTATTATATTAAACTCCGGAATGGTACGCCGGTATGGACCAGTACTAGAATATACCATTCTAAGAGTCAAACCAGTATAGTCTCCAGAATGGTATCGGCAAATATTACTTAACTACTTAAGAACAAATAGGATCTTTGAAAAGAAAAATAACTTTTACGAACAAATAGCATTTCATATATATATATATATATATATATATATATATATATATATATATATATATATATATATATATATATATATATATTATCATCATTGTTCCTGTGTGGCCGGCGTAGGGGGGGTGGGGGTGGGGGGGTGCTCGTGGTGCACAGACATCTCCAAAAAAAATTGAAATTTTTTTAGGCATGCTGCAATATGCTCAATTTTGGCACATCTCAGCCTAATTCAGCCACACACTGACACACGCACACGGCTTAGCATCAGGCCATCAGCAATTCAGCATACCAGGGCCCGCGCCTTCTCCTCCCGAGTCCTGACGCCGCCCGCCTCAGGCCTCCCCTCCTTGCTTCTCCTCCTGGCGACTGGCTCCTCCGGCCTTGACTGCCGTCGCCCATGCCGAGGGACCAGCATCCAACTCCAACACGGCAACACCAAACCACCAAGGTAAACATTGGGGAATGGGGATCCGGCCTCCGGGATTGGATTTGGGGAGGCGACGCAGGCCAAGTGGTGGCCGTGATCGAGGCCGAGCCGGTCAAGCCAGTGAGGAGCGAGGCGGCGTGGTGGGTGTGAGAGCAAGGCGGGGTCACCGGTGAGGCAGCCATTGGGTGAGGCAGGCCGTGGTGAGGAGGCGGAGCTAGGGGCGCCATGAGAGGAGCAGAGGCGCGGGATGGGCTAGCGGCGGCGGCGGGTGAGGGAGCAGGGCCAGGGGCACCGGTGAGGCCGCATCCGGCGATTGGAAAATGGGAAATGAAGATTGAAGAGAGTGACAGAGACTGAGAGAGAGAGAGATATTGGGAAGAAGTAAAAGAGGAAAGCCGGGGCTGACGTTATTATGCTATCAAAGTATCAATCTGTTCTATTCTTGGATGTTTTCTGACTTCTATTATTTGTATATGTAGGGCAAGTTGAATCATAGAAATGAAAAGGAATAGAGATATCATTTCTTTCTTTCGAGATGGCAAGACAGTCAAACCTAAAACTGTTGAAGCGGAAAATACTCAAACTCAAGGAGGAGGAACTGAAGCAAGTATAAATGAAAATGAATTGGTTTTGGTTATGGCTTCTTCGATTCCATCTGTGAATGCACCATCTCAATCTTAACCCCAATCGCAAAGTGAAGCACAAGCAACCGGTAATGACAGTGATGAGTTATGTTATGATGTTGAGCTTCTTCCACATGATCCCAGTAAAAGGATACCTATCATGAGATATGCTATCAATGATCAAGATGCGGTTCGAAGAGGATTTATTCTTAAAGGCCCATATCAACCTCGTCAACATGATTTTCCCATAAGGGAAATATCAGGTAAAAGGTGTCGCTTCAGTGTTAGTTGGTTTGATAAGTACAATTGGATTGAATATAGTATCGAGAAGGATGCTATATTTTGCTTTGTCTGTTATTTGTTCAAGGAAAAAATGTGAGAGGCGATAGTTTTGTTAAAGGAGGATTTAGAAATTGGAATATGTATGACTCAATTGACAAGCATGTGGGTAGTATAAGAAGTGTGCATAATCGAGCTCAAGAGAAATACAACTTCTTTATTAAAGACTAGCATGTCGTGGACATGATGAAAGTGCAAATTCTAGCAATAAGGGGAATTTTCTTGAACTTTTAAAATGGTTTGCAAATAACAATGAAGAAGTTGCTAAGGTTGTCTTAAGCAATGCTCCTGGGAATTGTAAGATGATTACCCATGAGATATAAACGGACATAATTAATTGTTGTGCCATCCAAACTACCAAGCACATTATTGAAGAAATTGGTGACGATCACTATTCAATTCTAGCTGATGAGTCTAATGATGCATCCCACAAAGAACAACTTGCTTTTGCTTGCGTTATGTTGATAAAGAAGAAATTTTGTGTAGTTGTGTTGAATTTGTAAAATTATTTATATATCGTACAAGATTTTTTTTTTAATCTTTGAAGTATGCACTCTTATCATAAAATTTCTAGCGCCGCCACTAACTGTTCCTTCCAGTTGATAGAAAAATGATGCTTGAGACCGACTGAATGAAGGCAGAAAAAAGGCCTTGTAGTTGTACTCGTATACGAGATGCGCATAGTGGTGCGAAAGAAACTACGAGCGAGATTCCTCATTTAATTTGTTAGTAACCTCATCCACTTCTACAGATAAAATTTGTAATTCTTCTTGCCAAAAGAAAGAAAAGGCATTCGTATGTGCAGCAAAAATGAGAACAGTGGCTATATATTATATAATGCGTTGTCAACACATTATCACAATTGGCCTATTAGCTCAGTTGGTTAGAGCGTCGTGCTAATAACGCGAAGGTCGCAGGTTCGAGACCTGCATGGGCCAA
This sequence comes from Phyllostachys edulis, assembly GCA_036346405.1. NCBI lineage: Eukaryota > Viridiplantae > Streptophyta > Magnoliopsida > Poales > Poaceae > Phyllostachys > Phyllostachys edulis. The sequence continues at coordinate 35,578,720 of CM070559.1, read as the reverse complement.
ACTATTTTTCCATTCTAAAATTCGTTTTGGTTTTTTTTTTTTAACTTCATGTATTATTACTCCGGGATACTACATGCATTATTTTTCCAAACAACAATAAAGCATGTAATTTTAACATAGTTCCTTGATAAGAGAAGATAATCCCTAAAAAAACACCCGAAAGCTTTTTTCCTCCCCAATAACACTCAAATTTCTCGGTGTGCATTTCGCGTCAAGACGCGCATATAGTGGTAGGGTGTCAGGCAATCAAATATGAATTCAAATATTACTGAATACGAATGCGAATCGAATGTGTAACTAATATGAATCGAATATCTACTCAATTCAGTCAGATTCGGGTATCCTCATAACTTATGCAATGATAAGATATTTATGATACATTATTCTCATTCATCACATACTTAATCATTCTAATTTATTTATTTCACCTGAAAACATCAATTAACATTAAACTAAAAATGCACGTCGAACTATTTAGCTATACTGTAATAAAATATGTATATTGTTATATCGAATTCGAATACGAATACAAATAGTGCAAATAGAATAGCATTTTACGAATACGAATAGATACGAAATTGTTAATCGGATGGAAAAATCTAAACCACGGCCATATCCATGTCCTTAGCTCCGACGAGATTGATTATACCAATATCTTGGTTTTCGATCCCGTGATTAGGCTGGTCCCAATGCTCCACCTTAGCAAGTTTCTTAAGGTTGCCACATAGACAAAAGTCTGATGTGGCACTGTAATTAAGGAAGAGAGAGAGCAGACTGGTATCTTATTTAGATACCACTCATACACAGTATCCTAGGTAGAAATACTAGTAAATACTCTATATCAAATGCCTAGAATACCACACTCTAGGATACTATGCATTGGAAAGATGGTATCTAAATGTTTTTCTTGCAATAAGAAACTATAGTAAGAAATCACCTATTGGGACCAGCCTTAGTTTAGGGCCTAGACACGTCTCCATCAAATACGGCTGCAAATGGTGTTGGGCCGAATGGTAGCCACGATGGCTAATCAAGTGTCAAGCACAGCATCTGAACGCAACAATGTTTTGTACGTACAGCCTTAATCGTGTTTATTTAAGAGACATAAAATACACCTATCGCTTATCAACTGCGAGTATCTAAATTGATCACATGAAAGCTTTTGGTTCTCACGTGAAGATGATAGCGTGTAAACGTATTGTTCACTGGAGAACGTGGTATATATATATAGGCCTTGTTTGTGATGTGTGAGAACCGGGGTATTAAATTTATAATACTTAATCATCAAATTGATTCTAGCATTATAAATAAAATATCTCAATTCTCGACGTATATGTACTTCCTAGAATTGCAGTACACATACCCCATACAAAAATTTAGCATACATTCCATACACAAATCATTACAAGCGTACAACTTAAAGGACATACAAGATCGTAATACAAAAGTAGGGCCGATCGGCCAAATAACAAGGTAAATAATTAAAGTAGCAGCGGAAACATATGCCATAAGATAGCGATAAACAAAAACCAAACGGTTTGCCATAACTCACAAGGCAACCGACCAGGTCGCCAAGTTAGTCGTTCTGTACGAAGTCGGTCTCACAATAGTTGATCCTTTGGGGATCAACCTCCTCTGCAACAATTAATTAAGCAAAGCAAATGAGTACAAAAATGTACTCGCAAGACTTACGTGTAGTGTAATAGGCCTATACATAGCTACATGCAAGCTTATTTAAGTGGGGGGCATATCCTATGCACATGGTCACTTTGGTGCACATATGGACATAGGAGATCTAGGCCATCCAATCCAAAATCAACGGCGTAGATCAGCAGCCCGTCCCGCTTCTGGCATCTTTCCGAAAAAACCCCTCGCCATCTTCGTCCGCCTCCCAAAAAGGACCCGCTTCCATTCTGTAACTAGCATCGGAGAATGTTGTAATGTCAGAGTCGATCCTGTATGTGTCTCATATTTCAGTCAATTTGCAAAGTGTTAAGATCAGTGTATCAGTTCAATATCATATAATGCCATCTCGATGCATTTCTTTGCAGAAATTGATGCAAAATTCAATTGAGCTCCAAAGTCTTGTTCCTACACCGAGTAACAGTTCACAGCGAGAACCATACCGACTCCTCGGCCTTCTCTCTCCCCTCCGACCGGCGTGGCACAGGGGCAGCCAGCCACTCGCCGGCTTGCACGCCGCCCTAGCCTGGGTGGCCCGGTTCCTACTGATGTCCAAGCCATTTTTCACCATACCGAATGCGATGGGACGAGGCATCCATAGTTATGTGGATGGGAGCTTCCAAGACATTCTTTTTCTCATGAATGACAGTCTCACACTGATGTAATGAACTCTTATGCAGTTGAATACAATCTGTCAAAGAAATCATTAACTTGGAGCTCCTAGTTTTGTTGGTGCTGTTGGTGTAGCAATTTGGACTAAGTCTTGTTGGAAGTTTAGATGTTGTTTTGTTTGTGCATGATTGGCAAACCGAGTCCCAGTTACTTGAAGTTTTGTAATGTGCTCAATTGTTATATGAATTTATTATGCGATTTTGTTGTCTCAAATCTTTGTGTCAATTTTAGTCACTATTTCAACAAAAGGCCTTTGTGCATTTGTTGTCTGAGTTGTAGTTTGAATTGTGGTATGAAATTGTGGTTCGAAATGTGGTCTGAAGTATCTGAAATGTTGCGTATGTGATGTACAAATGAAAATCTGAATTTGTTGTCTCAAATGCTGTGAAAATGCTATCTGAAGTGTCTGACTGTTGTGTGCATGCTGTCCTACTTGTGGTGTAAAAAGCTATCTGAATTGTTGTGAGTCCATACTTCCATTTGGGAGTCCAGATTCCAGATTCTATTTGTGAGTCCAGATTCCAGAACAACAATTCAGATCACTTGTGAGTCTAGATTCCAGATTCTAGACTTACAAAATTCTGTCTGAACAACAATTCAAATTCCATTTGTGACTCTAGATTCCAGATTCAAGATTTGTGAGTCCATACTTCCATTTGGGAGTCCAAATTCCATACTTCCATTTGTGAGTCTAAACAACCACCCCAGAACAACAATTCAGATCACTTGTGAACAACAACCAGACATCATATCCATTTGTGAGTTTGAACAACCCCAGAACAACAATTCAGATTGTTGTGTATATGTTGTCTGACAGTTGTTAGAAGTTGTCAATCCAGAACAACAATTCATATTTGTGAATCCATACAATTCAGACAACAATGTGAATCAAGAGAACATTTCAGATTTCAGTTGCCAAACTACATTCAAGAACAGAATACATTTCATTCCATTCAGTGATTACACATCAATCAATATAGTGTCACAATACATCTACAAATACAAAAGCACTCTGCTACATTAATGTAGTGTCACAGTACATGATCAATGAACCTGCTCCAGTTCTCCTCCAGTCCTCCTTGTCCGTGTAATGATCAATGATGGTATACGGCACTGTCAATGCCACTATAAATCAGGAACTATTGACACCTCACTTCCACCTTTTTGCATTCTTCAGCGATTTCGATTTTTGCTTGGTTTGTTGGAAGGCCTGCTCACCCAAGTTTTTTGCGGTTCAAAAAAAGGAAACATCAGTTTGGCAAACTAAACCATAGCAGATTTATTGTAGTTCACACCCAAGTTTGCATTAAAAACGGATAGTAGAGATAATCACCTTTGACATTTTTGACTTGGCTTTTACTTTGGGGGCTTTCTCCTCAAGCTCTTCCTCACATGCAAGTTCTCTCTCTCTGGCTTCAAGGTTCCTTTCAAGATAATACTACAAACATGAAGAAGAAATCTCATCATCTTTTTTTGGGCGGTGTACCTCTGTCCTGAGATTAAAATGCATAGGCTTATTGCTAATTTTATCACTGAATAACCAGTATGGACTATACGATTTTTCCCAAGAGGTTCAGGTCATATTAAAAAAGGGAACTTCACCTCCTTGTGGCTTCTCCATCCCCAAAAATCCCACGCATTTGGCATAGCTGACAACAATCTGGTGCCTAACCTAAATCCTCCCCGCCACAGCAACATGGACAGCAATCAGCAAATAGCTAAATACTAGCTACTAATGAACAAATTACACAGCGCAAGAAACACCTGCTGCTGCTGCTGCGAGAGTGGAGGGAGCATCCATATAGTTTGGTACATGTAGCTGTCGAGCTCGTCGATGGCGTCGTCGAGGGGATGAGATTAGCGAGCAACAACACGCAAGCAACAAGATTTAGCAAGAACTTCGTTAATAAAACACGGATTAATTGGGGAGCATTAGTGGATGGATGGATGGATGGTGGTTGGGTTGGGTTGGGTTGCCTTGTGGCGTAGTCGAGGCATCGCATCATGGCGTGCAGATTGTCCTTCTTTGCCGCCACCACCACCACCTCCATCTCGCCTCGCCTCCGCCTCACGCCTCTTCTAGGGTTAGACTGCTATTAGGCGTTGGCGTGAGGGAGGCTTCAGGCGGCGGCGAGGAGGCTCGGGCGGATCTTGTGAGACGAAGGCTCGGGAGGAGGACCAAATGGGCGCGGCAGCGCGCAGCGTCAAGGAAGGCTGGTCGGAGGAGTCGGCGGCGAGGATGGGGACGTCGGGGCGGCCCGGCCGTAGTGTGGACAATGAACCTTCTGCGGCCAGTGAGCACAAGCGAGCGGAGTGGGGGCCGGCGAGCACGAGCGGCGGAGGGGATTGGGGAATGAGGGAGTTCGCGGTAGAAGAAAGAAGAAAGAAGTCGCATGGGCGAAACACAAAATCGCCTCGCTCGGTCGCGCTCGGTCCTCCTGCGCCGCTCGTCTCGCGATCGATGGACAAGATTGACTATGTGCATATGTGCATGGATGTGTCCATGTGCACCTGATATGCTGCCCTTTATATTGAGCCTTCTAGCTTAGTTTTGATATATATGTCTTAACATGATCTTGCTAGTGCTTTCAGGCTTGATATGTATTGTGTAATAGTAGAAATGCTAGCTTGTTCTTTTGGGTAATCTCCAAAGCTTCTTGTACTAAATATTACAAAAAATGAAGCCGCTCCATTGCATTTCATGCATGCTCTTTCTTATGCCTTTTCCTCATTTCTGCATTTGTAATCTCTGGATGAGAGGAATGCATGATTCCTTGATGACTCGATTGTCAAAGGGGGAGGAGATGTAAAAAAAAATGTTAAAAAGGGGAGCTATTTGGAGAAAAAGGGAGAAAATGAAATTTTCTGAAAAATGATGATCATAGTGAGGGGGTGCATTTAATTTGCATTCTTATGATCTTATTGTCATTTCTGAACTTGAATTGCAATTCTTGGAACCTCACAATGATCAAAGGTCAAATTGAACAATTGTTCTTTCATATGGACCTTAAGTGAGAATTTTGACTCTTCTCTGGAAATTGAAACTTTCTTACTTTCTTTTACTCGATCTCACTTGCCTATGCTAATCTGAAGCCATCTTGGTCATTTTCATAACTTTTTCTTGCTTGTGGACCAAGATGTGCCTTTGTGCGAAAACAAGTTGTAGTTTTTCAAAACAACCTTCAATTTGCATTTTTGAGAGATTGCCAATGTGTACATCAAGGGGAAGATTGTGGAGATCATGTGGATATGATCCTTACCTTAGTGTGTTGAACAATTGGCAATAGCATCGAGGTGTTTGGAGAAATCCTCGTTTTCGGTAAAGTCCTGCTGCTGTCAGGCTATAGGTGGTCAGACCGACCAAGAGGCGGCGGTTAGACCGGCCCTGGATTTGGCCAAGAGGCTGGCGGTCTTACCGGCCTAGAGGCAGCGGTCTGACTAGCCATAAATGACTTTTGAGTTTGGAGCTGGACCAAAAATAGAGAGTGTAGGCAAGAGAGGGGATTCTTCTACACTTGGTCTCATAATTTTTGAAGCTTCGAGTCAAAAGATCTATTCGTTTGAAATTTCCAGAGAGTTTCGGATTTTCAGGGTGGAAATTTGGCTAAGTCTCTTGCTAGGCGGTCGAGGCCAGCCGGTGTGATCGACCGAGCCGAGCAACGACCGCCAACCCAGTGTGTGATCAGATCGGCCATGGGCGTGATCGACCGGTTTTGACTTATTCGTCGACCAACTTGGCGGCAATGATTGTTTGGTTAGATCAAGTTCATGGGTTTCAGTGCATATGTGTTGCATGATGCATGTTTTGGCCAACATGGGTCAAGTTGTGAAGAACTTGTGCCCAGAAATGGTTGCTTGGTCTATTGTTGTGCAGGTGGCTTGGAGCCAACTATGGTCAACAACGAGGAGGACCGGGACTTAGTTAGGAGAACCAAGGTCCAGAACGGTCGTAGATGTCGGGTGAGATGGTTAGACTCAAGCAAGGCGCAAGATAGATTAGAACCATAGAAGGCGAAGTTTGAGCAAGGCATTTGTGAAGGTATGTGCTCATGCCTCATCAATTATGTGAATTCATGATTGTGCGTATCGTGCGGTGCTACGTAACGGTGTAAGATCGAGGAGGCCGATTAGAGGGGGGTGAATAGGAGGTTTTAAAATTCTTTTGGCTAAAACCGATTTCTAATGCGAAAGCTAATACAAATACGGTTTTGCACAATTAAAGCCTAGAACAACTAGGTTCAACTAAGTGTGCCAACAATACAAGTCTATTGATGAATATAGCAATTAAACATATGACTTGAGCAATTCAATTCTAGCAATGGTGAATAGCACAATAAACTATTGCAATCATACACAATGAATAAGCAATTTACTACAAAGTATATAAATTGCACAATGTAAAGCAAGCATTCATACACAATGAATATAAATACAATAGTGAGACACAAGAGATCAAACCACAATTGACACGGCGATGTTTTACCGTGGTGATCGGAGACTTGCGGTCTCCCTAATCACGTTGAGAAACCCAAACCAATTGGGCGGCTCCACAAATTAAGCCTTCCTCAGAGGTAAGTCCAAACCAATTGGACCGGCTCCACGAATTAAGCCAAACACCTCAATTCCACTAGTGGTAGCTCTTTCCCGCTCGGGTAGGTGAGCTCAACCTTCACAACACGCCGGCCTTCTCACAAGCTTCTTGAGAAGATCACCGATCCACGACGCCTCTCGCCGTCTAGGTGTCGGCAAATACCAAGAGTAACAAGCCAAGCCCCTTGCTTGACTCTCACCACGTGCAATGAATGCACAAGCTCAAGTGGATATGAAATCCACCTCTAGATGCAACACATGCAACTAGAGACCTCTCTCCTTGCTCACAAGGTGCAACACATCCACAATTGAGAGGAGAAGCTCACACTAGCTCAAGAGAGTGAAATGGGATGCCAAAGGTTGCCTCTCAACTGGCCAAGGGGGTATTTATAACCCCTACACCAAAAACTAGCCGTTAGGAGTCGAAACAGCCCAAAACTAGTCGTTACAGTCTTGGAGCGGTCGTACCGCACTCACAAGGGCCGGTACAACCGTTCTGGGCGGTTGTACCGCTCTTTACACGGCGGTCGTACCGCAACCCAAAATCAGCACAAACGACACTCGGTAAAAAGGTCATAACTTTTGACTCCGATGTCGGAATTGAGTGATCTTGGACTCTTTGGAAAGTTTATTCAGAGGGCTACACAACTCACCTATTTGATTTGATCTCAAACACATTTTATCAAATCAAAAAGCACAACTCCAAAGAGCCACTACCATGGTCTAAGTCCAAAGTATTAGCAACAAGCAATCTTAGACCATGCTAAAGGAAAATACATGAATCCCAACAATTTGCAAAACACATTTGCAAACTTAGATCATGCCACAAGGAGTAGGTACATGGACTTCAACCATTTGTAAAACACATTTGCAAAGTATAGTCACATGCTACAAGGATTAGATGCATGAGCCTCGACTATTTGCAAAACACATTTGCAAATAATAGCATCATGCCACGGAGAGCTAGAGCAAGTGAGATTGAGCTATCAACACATGATGAGACTCAAGCTACTAGACAAGACCCCTCTTAATAGTACGGCAACCTATACTAGCAATCCGGTCTTCCAACCAAACACCAAGACCGGTAAAAGACTAGGAACACATCCTTAGCCCTAGCTAGTCATACCTTTGCCTTGAGCATCTTCTTGAAGGTTGATGACGCACATCTTCACTTCAAGTCCGGGTCATCGTCTTGACATGCATCAACCCATGATGCATCCTTTACTTGACCTCAATCAACACATGATGAGTCTTCTCTTGACTCGATGATCAACTCATGATCATCTCTTCTTCGAGATCTTGATATGCATCAACACATGATGCATCCTCTTCTCGAACCTTGACTTGATGACGATCAACTCATGATGCCATCCGAAGTCTCCATTACCCTGGAACATAACCTATTCATCCAACTCATGGAAAATGTTAGTCCCATAATGATTAACATCAATTACCAAGATATACTTGCAATAAATGCTTCTAAATAAGCCGTTGAAAATCCTGGACCGGTACTACTGCCAACCAAGTTGCGGTACTACCGCTTGGTCCGGTCGTACCGCGCAAAAGAGCGGTACTACCGAATGCAGGGTTTCCAATTTTCTGAAGATTACAAGCGTTGTGGAATTTTTGTACCGCCATATAAAAAACGGAATGACCGCAGGCCAGTACGACCGTTCCCAAGCGCGGAACGTCCGATTTTCAAAATAAGTTTTTGAGCAGATTTATACTAGTTCTGTTTTTATTGAACCGCCTCACAAATTTCGGAACGACCGCACATCGGTACGACCGATTGTCACAAGCGGTACGACCGATTTCCATGAGAGAATCTGAGGCAATTTGCAACGCTTCTGGTTTTATTGAACCGCCAACTAAAATACGGAATGACCGCGATGCGGTACGACCGTTCAAGGACCCGGTCGTTCCACTTGAACACTTAATTGGCTGTTCCCTTCAAAATGCGGTACTACCGCCACATAACATTCGGTCATATCAAGCCAAGCGATCACGACCTTATAAGTATAATCTTGGTACTACCGATTTTGGATAGAAGCACTTAATACTTTTCAAGTTCAATTTCAAGTTTAAATTCAAATGCATACATGATCCTAAATTGATCCAATTTGCACAAGAACAAGCTATCAAGCTACTAATCATGATCCCTCTATTGTCATGCATTTCATTACCATGTCGCCATCCATAAACAGGGACTAAGCCTTTAAACATCTTAGCACACACGTTAGTCCCACAACACAATTGCAAATAATTGAATGTAGATAGGTATGAGCATATAAGCACTACACAAGTTGTATATACTCATATGAATATATATAACTACACAAGCTATATATAATCAAAGGATATATGAGCACACATGTCTCATATACACACATGAATATATTAACCATGCAAGTTAAATATATTCAAACGATATGTTTCAAAGTAAAGATCCCAAATATGTGTATAAGGAATATGGATCAATACTAATGAAACCTCAAAATATAGAATGAACTCCCCCTGTATGTGTGCATACATGAATATGTAATGGAAACATATGCACATATTTAGGTTAATCTTTTTGTGGAGTTCAACATATATTTTGGATCCAAGGAATGCAACAAAATATAAGAACTATAAAGTCGAATGCATACCTCTTTTGTTCTTTATATCCAAACGAGACTAATCATGAGATAAGGCAAATAGAAGAGTTAGTCTCACAAATAGATTTATCATTATAAATGCATACCTGTTTGGATTTTCCTTTTGTTTATCCAATGAATTGGATTTGTCATTAATCACATGCATGCCTTCATGGTTTTCACCTTTATATCCAAATAAGACTACACAATATGTATACCAATGAAAGTGTTAGTCCCACAATTAGATTTGTCATTAATCACCAAAACTCCATTAACACATAATGGCGGGTCTAGATCCTTCAAACGGTTTGCTTGTTTGTGATGGTTATAGGACACCGGAGCTAGGTCATGGTGAGGCGGACTAGATCGGGACTAGGTTAGGAGAACCGAGGTCCAAAACGATCGAGGTGGTGCTAGAAGATGACTGAGGCTAGCGGAGTGCTTACAAACTGAGAAGACAAGGAACCGAAGTGGAAGCTACCGGTGATGAACATGACGGGCAGTGGCAAGGTTGACCGGGACTAGACTCAAGGAGGAATTGAGGTTTGGACTAGGCTCAGGGAGGAGCTGAGATCCTGAACGTTCAAGAAAGCCGGGTGCAGTTATGGTGACACATATAGTGCGCCAAGTGACTTGGTCCCAGTTGCAATCGAGGACGGTTCGATGGGATTTGGATGTGTGAGAGGCTTGACGGGAAGTCATTGGGGCCACATAGATGATGACGGAGCATGTGAGATGCTTCGAGGAGAAGGAATCGCCAAAGGTCGGTAGAGGGGCATTTTGGAAAATTGTCCTATACCAGAAAAGTGGTAAGTGGTGGTGTGCGAAACCACCTTCTTGGCCTTGGAGAAACCGCGACGCAAGACGACGCAAGGAGAGGCGATTTAGGTCAAGAGAAGATGAAGACGACGCTTTGAGAAGCGTGCGTGAGTGAAATCCTTTTGTGTGTGGGCTTAACAGGTGCCAATTTGGGATGTCTCTCTAGGGTTAGCCTCCACTATAAAAGAGGAGGGTGTTGGTTGTAACCCTCAACCCTTTGATTCTAGAAACCCTAATTTGGGATTTAGGGCTAGGAAAGGAAAGTAGAGAGGCTAGGGTTCATGAGAGATGGATTGATTGAGTGCTCAAGTGTTGAGATTTTATCCTCTGTGGTGGAATGGCTGTAAACATACAATCTATCTAATTAAGCCATGCAAGATTTGCCCCAAGTTGAGTTCTATCTTATTCTTGCTCTCTCTTTGATGCCTTTGGGATTTTTGGTGTTTCTTAGGTCTTTATTTATGATCTTGCTGTGATCTTACTTATTGGGATGTGTGGGGTATGATCTAAGGTCATCTTGATCATCATCCACCAACGGGCAAGCTTTTGGATCTAAGTTTGATTTTGCCCCGGTTTTGGTGAAAAAAAGGGTGATTTTAGGGGTTTTGCTCTTGAAAGCTTTTGGTTTGATTGTTTCTATGATTGAGGATGCTAGGGCGTATGAGAGACCGTCCTTAGCCATCTTGGATTGATTCCTCCCACGAAATCCTCTCAATCACCGTTTTCGTATTTGACTCGGTTTTGAAGCAACCTTCACTCAAACAGAAAAAGATCGGAACTTTGGCAATGATCTTCACGATCGTTGATTGGAATAAGTTTCTGACATCCTAGAGAAGGTATGTTTCAAGTTTCGTGAAGTTTGGAGTTGTGGATCAAAAGTTAGACCAATTTGTGATTTTGAATTCGGGCTGATTTTACTGTTCATTGGCCTGGAGTTCAGACCGCGAACTAATTGGAGGTCAGACCGCCCATGGAGAGGTTAGACCACTAGGTACATGGAGGTCTGACCGCCCAACTCATTTGGGTTCTAGTTTTTGAGATTTTGGTCTATTTGCTTCGGGGTTTTGATTGGATTCAATACAAGTCTTCTGCTATGCTTGTATATTGATCTTCAGAGCTTTCATAGCTATTGGAGTGAAAATAATGTTGAATTCAATCAAGGAGAAAAAGAGATTGTGCTCCTATTCACCCCCCTCTAGTCGCCTTTTCGGTCCAGCAGCTATGTCCTTCTAGCACCTCGTGAGCGCACAAAGCTGAGTGCTCAGTCGGTTGAGTGTGTCTTCTTGGATTATAGTCATAAGTATAAGGGCTATCGTTGCTATGATCCCTCAGCACGTCGTATTGGCATCTCCCGTGATGTGACCTTTGATGAGAGTTGACATTTCTTTTATCATCCTTCTACACATCACACTCCTTCCACATATTCCACCTCCTTTTTGTGTCTACCTCCCATTTTTTTCACCAGACTTGTCTTCTCCGGATACATCTTCTCCACCAGTTTCACCTTCTAGTGTGTTTCCTCCACCAGCTCCACCAGTTTCTAACACTTCCACTTTTCCCTTTCACTCTTGTCGTTGGCAGAGAGTTCCTTCTGATCCTCAGTCCTCCTCTCCTCCACTTGACCCTCCGGCCAATACCACCAACTCTGACAATTCGCTATCATCTGAAGTTGTTCCTATCACTTGCAAGTGGATGTACAAAGTAAAGAACAAGTCAGATGGGTCAGTAGAGTGATACAAGGCTCGTCTTGTTGCAAGAGGTTTTCAATAGGCTTATGGTCGAGATTATGATGAGACATTTGCTCCAGTTGCTCATATGACCACAGTCCGTACTCTTATTATTGTTGTAGCGGTACATACATGGACTATATCTCATATGGATGTCAAGAATATTTTTCTTCATAGTGATCTACATGAAGAAGTCTATATGCATCCACCCTCTGGTGTTGAGGCTCCTAGAGGCTATGTTTGTCGCCTTAGGCGTGCTCTATATGGTCTCAAGCAGGCTCCTCGTGCTTGGTTCGAGCATTTTAGTTATATGATTCGAGCTGCTGGTTTCACTCCGAGTGAGTATGACCCTGCCTTGTTTATTCACACTTCTTAGCGGGGTCTTACTTTGCTTCTGCTGTATGTAGATGATATGCTGATCACAGGAGATGACATGGACTACGTAGCTTTTATCAAGAAAAATTGAGTGAACGGTTTATGGTGTTCGATTTGGGACCATTGAGCTATTTTCTAGGGATTGAGGTTCATTTTGATGGTGATGGCTACTACCTCTCTCAGCATCGCTACGTTCAAGATCTGTCTGCTCGCTCTGGGATGACTGATACTCGTAATGTTGCCACACCCATGGAGCTTCACTTGCAGCTTCGACCTGCCGACGGTATACCCCTGACAGATCCTTCCTGCTATCGTTAGCTCGTTGGGAGCCTTGTCTATCTCACTGTCACCAAGCCAAACATTGCTCATGTTGTTCATGTGCTCAGCCAGTTTGTCAATGCTCCCACATCAGTCCACTATGGTCATGTGCTTCGTGTGCTGAGATACTTGAGGGGGACTGTGTTCAAACGTCTATTCTATACCAGTTCAAGTCAGCTCTAGCTCCACACTCTAACTCCACTTGGGCGAGTGATCCTGCTGATCGTCGATCTGTCACTGGCTACTGTATCTCTCTTGGTACTTCGCTCATTGTCAGGAAGTCCAAGAAGCAGACTGCGGTGTCACGCTCTAGTGCAGAGGCTGAGCTTTGAGCTCTTGCTGCTACCACCTCTGAGATCATTTGGCTTCGATGGCTTTTGATTGGTCTAGGTGTCCATTGTGATAATCCTACACCTCTCTTTTGTGACAATACAAATGTCATTCAGATTGCTAGTGATTCAGTCAAACATGAGCTGACAAAGCACATTGGTGTTGATGCATTCTTCACATGATCTCATTGTCAGTAGTCGACCATCGCCCTTAAGTATGTTCCATCAGAGCTTCAAGTTGTAGATTTCTTCACTAAAGCTCAGACTTCATCTACTCAAACTCAATGCGCCAAATCTTCCTGATCCACCTTGAGTTTGAAGGGAGGTGTTAAGAGTGTTGTATATTCTCTCCTTCTCTTAGCCCATGTGGTCCATGTAGCCTATGAGGCCCATGTAATTTTCTCTATATATACTTTCCTATTAATGAATAAGATGTAGAGTTGTGAATAGCAAAACTATAGTCTCAACTTTTACAGTAAGCACTGCATTATACATTTACACTGCTCAGCTGAGCACTATCTGCAAACAGTACCACTGACACTGTTCATTGGGAAAGGCTGCAATCATATTCATTTCTCTTTCGTTCTCCATCCTTTCTTTGAAAAGCAACACTGCAATGATCTGACACCTCCTACATATCAGAGAGAAGCAATGAATTTGGTACCCTAGAAGACATTCACAGTTCTTAAGTTGTTCCTCGCTTTAGGTTCAATTATTTAGTCCTTTCGGTTGAGACTAAAACCAAAATTGCAGCCACAGTGACATTACTAATAAAAACAGCTTACACTCCAAGTATATCTGCACCAGTACTAATGGAGTTTGCTAAAAACAACTTCCATTCCATCTACAGCTGCTCACAAAAACAGTTCAGTCCCGGAGACTGTTATAATGAAATCCTTAATTCCAAGCATTTCTAGCCATGACATATTAATCATCGTATGGGTTACGCTGAACTGCTAAAACAACTAATACCAAAAGGATTGCCACACCTCTCTAGTGGACCAAACTACTGCCTGGAAGACATAAGTTACCAGTTAAGCCCCCCCTCCCTGTATTTACTAGAAATTAACTTCCAAACCTGAGTCCAAATGACTTTAAGACGATCCCTAAGCAAGCAACGGACCAGGACCTTGACCCATCACAAACCCAGGGGGAAAAATCAATTCTTTGCCTTACCCCATCACCAACCTGGACTCGGTGTCACCGTAGGGTCCGATCACCGTGGAGTTATTGCAATTTTTAATTCATGGGCCATGGCCAATTGGACCTAAGTGTTAAACTCACTCTCAACTGAAGTCATTTGTTTGTTACTCTATTCTTACATTCAGTCGTTCAGCAAGGAGTTGTACAACTACTTGTACCTAGTAACTACCACCCAAACAAAACCACCACAAGGGCATTTATGTCATGATAAGGCACGGAGAAAATTCAGTGTTCATACCTTCATATCATACTAATGATTTATAGCTCCAACTTGTCTTGTCCTCCTCCTGCTCTATTTATCAGTCAGCTCCTCTGCACTCAGCTGTCAGCTCTTGGCTTCTGAAAGATAGCATATTACACTACTCCAATGGGGCGGTCACCGTGCTGTGAGAAGATCGGCCTAAAGAAAGGTCCATGGACGCCGGAGGAGGACCAGAAGCTGCTTGCTTACATTGAGGAGCATGGACATGGGAGCTGGCGTGCATTGCCTTCTAAGGCCGGTGAGTCTAGAAAAACCTGATTTCATCCTCTTGAAAGGAGCAAAGTCGAAAAGCTGAAGTTAGTGAGAATTCGGCCAACATCATGCAGGTTTGCAGAGGTGCGGCAAGAGTTGCAGATTGAGATGGACGAACTACCTGCGGCCGGACATCAAGAGGGGCAAGTTCAGCTTGCAGGAAGAGCAGTCCATCATCCAGCTTCACGCTCTTCTTGGCAACAGGCGAGTAACAGTGATGTAGTTCACTTCAGAGTAGTAATGATCATTTTGTTGCTACGCCATTGATATCTTCTCTAGCTTCCTTTTTTTCTGGCTAAGATCAAGTGCAGTGCTGTTCTTGTCAGACAGCTGTCTGCCATTTAGTAACAATGCATATGCATCCACTCCTATCACATCTGCAAGCAAAAATATAAAGGATGGATAATGTACCCATATTGAACTAGAAAGTGATGGTCAACTAAAAGGTCTATCCGAATTTTGACATTTAAACAGGTAAACGATTGGAACTTTGGGTGCTATAATTTCAGCTTAGTCAAATCCTTCCTTCGTAGTGCACTTTTTTTCCGCACAGGCGTCCGAGTACACCAAATTATTGTGCTGCATGTACCAATTTATGGCATTGCATTTGCAGTCTTATCCTGTCACCTCATCTCTCCTCCCCTCGGTCTCTGTGCATTCAGAATTCTCATAATTTCTGCAATCCAACAAAGAATTTTGGCATTCCGTGTGTTCTGTTGTCAGCCAAGATCAATGCCATCAATAATGCTCCTGAATGTTCAGCTCACAAGCTTGTTTCCTGGAACTGTTCAGGTGGTCGGCCATCGCAACACATCTACCGAAACGCACTGACAACGAGATCAAGAACTACTGGAACACCCACCTCAAGAAGAGGCTGGCCAAGATGGGGATCGACCCTGTCACCCACAAAGCCACCAACGGCGCCCTCACCGGCACCGCAGATGACAAATCAACCAAGGCCGCAGCCAGTCTCAACCACATGACCCAGTGGGAGAGCGCCCGCCTCGAGGCCGAGGCGCGGCTGGCTCGAGAATCCAAGATGCGCACAATAGTTTCTACATCAACCGCACTCCATGCGCAACCAACGAACCCACCTGCCTCAACTGCTACTCCATGCTTCGACGTGTTGAATGTGTGGCAGGGTGCAAAGATAGACCTGGAGTCACCAACCTCCACACTGACGTTCACAGGGAGTAACAGTGGCATGCTGCCAACCTCCAGGACCACCGGCCTAGAAATATCCGAGAGCAACTCCGCGATGTGGCAGCAGAGAAGCGACGAACTGGAGGGTGAAGAAAGCGAGTGGAAGTTCCTCAGCAAGCAGCAACTGCGGGGATTGGACGGCAAGGAGAGGGAAGAAGACTTCATTGGCTGCGAGGAGCCATGGTTCGCAGGGATGGCCGGTGTCGGAGCCGGCTTCACAGGCATGCTGCTGGATGGATCCAACGTGCATGATACATCAGAATGCTGGGGTGAGTCCAGCCATGGACAAGCTGAGCACAGCAGCCAAGTGTCCGGAGATGAAGAGAACAAGAACTACTGGAATGGTATCCTTGGGATGGTGAACACAGAGCTGCCATCCCAGCCGCCACCATTGCTCTAGAACAGAGTCCTCTCCAGAATTTTTTTTGTTAGAAAGGACCTGTAAGCAAATCTATTGGATCATCCAAGGTCAAAAAGAAAACAGAAAGAGCACAACAGATCAACGCTACGACTGCTTCAACAGTTTGCAGTTTTTCCTCTCCATGCATGGTGAAATAATTAGCTACTGTGGGGATGCAGTAAATAAACCATATTGCTTTCTGTCAGTGTCTTTTTATTGGTGTAAGACTGAAAATTATTGTATGTTAGCCTCCTTAGTCTCCAGGACCATAGCAGACAATACAATTAATGACCCAAGGACTTTACAGTTGTTAGTTCAACGCCCAAGTTGTCGTGTCTCCCTCTCTTCGGAATCGAACCCAGAATGATTAACCGGTACTGTTAAGATCAAGTTTCAGCCCTCTCACAGTCCTTTTGGATCTTTGTTTCCAAATGAACACGGAAATCGCATTAATTCAAAACTGAAATCTAAGAGTTATTCAGTAAAAAAAAGTTCATTTTGAGTTTTTCACTCCATTTGACCACACGTTGATCAGTGAGACAAGTACGAGTAAGGATATCCTGAATGTACTTCTCTTGGGAGAGATAGTAGCCCTCGGACGTAGAAGTGATCTCAATCCCAAGGAAATAACAAAGAGGAACCAAATCAGACACCAAGAACTGCTTACTGAGACGTTCCTTCACAAAGACAACGTACTGAGAGTCATCTCCAGTAATGATCATATCATCTACATATAGAAGGAGGAGCGTTCGACCCCAAGGAGAGGTGTGAACAAAAAGAGCAGGGTCGTGATCACTGACGGAGAAGCCGGCACGGTGACAACAGAGGAGAAGCAGTCAAACTAAGCACGAGGGGCTTGTTTGAGCCCATAGAGAGAACGACGAAGGCGACAAACCATACCATCAGGGAGAGAATATCCAGGGGGCGGCTGCATGTAGACATCCTCACGCAGCTTGCCATTGAGAAAGGCATTCTTAACATCCAACTGAGAGATGTGCCACTATCGAACAGATGCCACAGCAAGAAGAGTGCGGACAATGGTCATGTGAGCGACAGGGTGAAAGTCTCATCGTGGTCACGACCATGCTCCTGCTAAAAACTACGCGTCACAAGACGAGCCTTGTAGCGCTCAAGGGAACTATCCGAGCGGGTCTTGATCTTGTACACCCACTTACACGTGATAGGAGTAACACGCGCAGGCAAAAGCACAAGATCCCAAGTGCTAGTATGCTCCAAAGCAGCAATCTCCTTAAACATCGTGAGCTGCCACTCAGGGTGAGCAGTGGCCTCACTGAGAGGTCGTGAGGCTCGAGAAAAGAGCAACGGCTCAAGCCATAGTGCTCGGCGGCAGCGATGTGATGATCATGAAGATCGTATCTGGGAGGAGAAGGCAGAGCTGGACCCAGCAAGTATGGAGGAGAGGGCTGGGAACAGGGCCCAATAGAGACGGAGGCTCAAGAGAGCAAGTAGTAGGCCAAGGACGGCGAGAGTAGTGCAAAGGAAAAGGTGGAGCCTCAACAAAAGAGCGGGAAGGAAAATCCAGCAGAGGCGAAACAGAAGGAGCCGGAGGAGAGGGAGACAGAGTGGATGGAGGATGAGGCGAAACAGTGGTGGAAAGCTGTGAGTCAAGAAAAATCAGAAAGGAGATTGACTCTGCAAGAGAATCTGGGCTGACAGTGGGGGAACGAGGGTAGTAATATTGGGACTCGTCAAAAGTGCTTCCCGAGAAATCCTCATCCTGTGAGCAACATGCTCGTATCAACGATAACCCTTATGCTCAAGGCTGTAGCCAAGGAAAACATACTCAACTGATTGAGCAGTCAGCTTGGTGCGCTCACGAGGTGGGAGAAGAATGAAACACAGCCGAAACTGCGAAGATAACTGTACTCTAGAGCTCGACCAAAGAGACGCTCGATAGGAGTAGAACCTTAAAGAGCAGTAGAAGGCTGCAAGTTGATGAGAAAAGTAGCAGTAGAAACAGTCTCAGCCCAGAAGTGAGGGAGAACAGAAGAGGCAAGCATGAGAGCGCGAGCGGTCTCAAGCAAGTGACGATGCTTGTGCTCAGAGACACCATTCTGAGCGTGAGCACCGGGACAAGAGTACTGAGGAAGAGTGCCTTGCTCAACGAGAAAGCGATGCAAAGCTGCAGAGAGATACTCACCAGCAGAGTCGGCACGAAATACACGAATGGCCGAATCAAACTGAGTGCGAACCATGATGGCGAATATCTGATAAATAGAGAGAACTTGGCTGCGCTCGAACATAAAGTAGATCCAAGTATGACGAGAATAATCATCAATAAAGATCACATAATAGCGATGACCCCTTTCGAAACGAAGGGAGCCGGACCCCCAAACATCAGAGTGAACAAGATCAAAAGGGCAAGTAGAAATAGAATCACTAGTGGGATAGGGGAGCTGCAGCTGTTTGCTAAGCTTGCAATTCATACAATGTAAAGAGGTGTCCCTAGAAATAGACCTAAGAACATCACGACCTACTAAAGACGATAGACGCAAGCCACAGAGATGACCGAGACGATAGTGCCACTGAGTGAAAGAGGTAGTGGAGGACGCAGCAAGACCAGAGGTAGTGGTAGTGGCTGACTGGCTGGTGGAGACAGCAAAAGGAAGATGAAGCCAGTCGAGCTCCCAAAGACGCTGCGAATCACGACGCCAAGGGCTAGTACCAAGCAGAGTCCCCGTATGACGGTCCTGAACACAACAAGAGTCAGACTCAAGAAAATATGACAGTCGTGATCAGTGATCTGACCAGTCGACATAAGCTGCATAGTAAGCTGAGGAACATAAGAGACTGCAAGAACATGAAAAGAAGAAGTGGAAAGGGTGCCTCGGCCTGTAACAGGAAGAGAGGTACCATCTGCAGTCTGAACAGTGGAAGGAAAATCTGTGGACCACACAAAAGTAAGGTAGGTAGAATCTAGTGTTATGTCAAAAGAAGCACCAGAGTCCAAGATCCACGGAGGCAAGATACTTGAAGAGGGAGGAGGCAGAGGCGAGAAAGACTGTTGAGAAGTAAGAGCCAGACGAGCAAAACCCGAGGAATATGAGAACAAGCCAACACCGAGACGCTGAAGCAGTGAGAGGAGCTGCTGTGTGGCGTCACCAAAGGAGCCCTAGTGAGAGGGGCCAGCTCCTAAGTGAGAGGAATCTCTAGAGCCCTTCGGGGGACGTCCACCTCGACGACCTTAGTCCCTCCTCCGCTTGTAGCAATTCTGATACCTGTGGCCGTCACACTGACAGTAGGTACAGTGGAGACCCGAGTAGAAGCAGCAACCACCAGAGGAGCTAGGGGAGGGATCACGGTCAGTGCTGAAGAAAACGACGAAGGAGCAGGTGCTAAAGCAGACAAGACAGACTACATCTAAGCCACGCCACGGTGACGAGTCTCCTCAGCACGCACACCCGTGAGGGCCTCCACCAAGCTTGGGCGTGGGTGGCGAGTCAGGAGCTAAGCACGCATAGTCTCGAACTCAGGCCAGAGACGCGTCAGGAAGTCGTAAAGATGGTGAGTCTCCTAGTGAGCGTGGAGCCGCACACAGTAGGGACAGGTCTGGTAGACATCCAGCCCCAGAGAGTTAAGCTGACGCCACACCTCAGACAGCTTCTGGTAGAAATCATCCACGGTGCATCAAGTTACTGAAGAGAATGCGCCTGATGTACGACTGAGAGATACATAACATCACTCGTCGGCTGGTAGTGAGCTCGGAGGAGCTCCCACATAAGTTGTGTCGTCGGCAGCTTCGCCACATCTATGGAGATGGTCATGGACATGATACCCACCAGGATGGCGGTAGCACAAGTCTCAGCCTCCTGCCGGCGCTCGTAGGCTTGCAACTCAGACTGGTAGAGCTCCAAGGCCTCCTCCAGTGTAGCATTGGCAGCCTCTTGAATCGCTTGATCCGCACCAGCAGAGAGAGCAGGCAGAACTGGCGGTGTAGGGCGAGGCAGATAGGGATGCTCGCCGGTGAGATGATCCCAGAGACACTGGCTGTTGAGGTGGATCCTCAGGTGAACAACCTACTCTCGGAAGTTCGTTCCATCGAACTGAACTGAGGGGAACGGGATGGCAAAGGAGCCTCCGGTAGAAGACATCAGCCTCTAGTTTTTTTTTTTACCAGAGAAGCCGGAGCTAAAAGCCACCGGCTCCGAGTAGATCGGTGGAGCCGGTGAGGAGGAGTCGGAGCTAGAAGCCAGAGCCGCCGGCTCCACCAAACCAAAATAAAACAGAGCTTCACTCTGTGCTTCGGTTCGACGTGGAGAGGGAACCGGCGCGTGAAGCTCGGGCGCGTGAGCCGACGGAAGAGAAGGCCAGCGTGGGTCCAGCGCTGGAGGCTCCGCACGAACGGATCCGGCGCTGGAGGCCGGCGTGTAGGCGGTGCTGGAGGCCGGCGTGGAGGCGGCACTGGAGGCCAAATCAGACGTCGATGTGGATCCAGCGCCGGAGGCCGCTGTGGAGGCGGCGCTCGGGTGGAGGCGCCGCATGGCCTCAACTGCTCACACGGTTGGCTTGGACTGGATCTGAGGAAGAGAAGAGCAGTGAGAAGAAGAGGCTTGGCCCGGGGACGGCGGCGGCGACGGCAGCGGCAGCTACAGTGGCGACGGCGGCGACCGTTGGTCAAAGAGGTAGGGTTTCTATGGCTAAGGTTTCCATAGCTCTGATACTATGTTTGGAGTAAAGCATCTTGTCTATTCTAATGAGCCAAAGGCCAATATATAACATGTATAAGATTGGAAAATAGCAAATAACACCCTACACAATATACATATCTAACAGATACAAGAAATGAAAAAATTGACTCAACACAAAGATTAGTGGCATTTTTTAATGTCAAGGAAATGTAGAACCCAGCTACTGAAAATAATACTAAATTTATAGTTTTTCAGTAGTAAATCATTGCCTAAAATATGAACAGTTACTGGAAGCATGACAGATTGAAAAAAACACAAAGCTGAACAATTATTTGATGTAGCAGTGCCACAAACTTCCCAATGATGGGGAATGGCAATCAGTGGGTCAAGCTAGAAATCTTACACATGAAAGGCACAAATATGACTCTTTCGTTTTTTTATATAAGTTACCAGGTTTCAGGTGCATTGATCAAAATGTGGTTAACTACGCAAGCCTTAGAAAGGTGGCTCTGGAACCGACAGGACAGTGCAGGTTGAGACCAAATTACATGAGTAGCTTTATCTGCAGTTCTGTGCAAATCAAAACTTTTAGTGGATAGTGGGAAAAAAAGAAGAAAACTCAAAATGGTCAATAAATGTAGTACTGCACAAATATGACACATAAATATCAGAGCTTCACTATCAATCTGGTGTCTGGAGAAGTTAACAAGATAAACGGCACTTTCAACAATTCTACCTAAAAATGAATGCCCAGAATAATAGTATGATACAGCCATACAGGAGTAAACTAAAGAGAGAGAGAGGGAGGGGGAAAAAGAGGATATTGAAACTATTTCATGAGAACAAGCATTATGACATACTGCCAATGTTAATTCATAACAGCACGGTGGCATTGTGTAGAGTTGAAAACATGCGGACAGACTAACTGAACGAGAAAGGTGAGGGATGAAACACTTACCTCACAACGAAGTAAGTAAGGACAACCATGACCCCATTGAAATAACTATGCAACATTGCATTATTTAAGACCATGGTACAGGTTCTTCCCTCTGCACATGGCTTTTCAAAACAGATCAACCTCTTGCGCCAGTGGAAGATTGTACCATTTTGTTCAACACCTTGGTTGCCTCCCTGAAAAAGAAAGCTTTGGTGATCACCGTAATGCTGGGAAGCTGCCCTTTTTGTCTCGCAAACTGGTGCTTTTAGATTTTCCTTCCAAGTACTTTTCCACTAGTATTTTTGTCATGATAATTTACCACCATACTTTAAGTTTCTATAAATTACCACCCATTCTATTAACTTTGCCTATTGTCAGCTGTAATTTTAAATAAGGGCAAAGTAACAACTAACAGCTGTTTTCTCAATGAAATTGCTAAATTGCACAGAGCATAAGAATATCACAATACCGGTCTTACTATGATCAATTAAACACTCTGCAAGTCTATTGTTCTGTGGCTAAGAGCAATTTTATCAAGGTGCAGGCATTAATTTTCAATGAGATTACAAGTATAATTGGTAATTCGCAGTAAATTTAAAAGTAGACGTTCTAAATTGTTTAAATTACATGTGCAGGATTATATACAAACACATAACTACAAATAGTAAATTTTCAACCTCCCAAAAAACGTAATTTTTCAAAACATAAAGTGAAAGTAGGCGCCTACAATTTTCAAAAAGTACAGGTGAGTACCATGTGATTCCTCTTTTCAAATACTTCTGGTTTAAAGCCAAACATTGCAGGCTAGAAGCCCCAGTGGGCAAATAAGACACTGCAAATAAACTAAATAGCCTACAAAGACCATTAAGAAAAACATATATGATATGAAAATTGAAAAGTGTCTACAGGCATCTAGTTCATGGAATACCGTTGTGCATAACCTGTCCACCATAATATGTACGTTGTGAAAAAAAGGATGTGTGTACCAGGAGGACGAAAAATTACTTGATTAATGAGAATATTTGTGCTGCCAAGTTAGTAAATGGTGCAGCTGTTATAGCTATTGTATTCTAGATAAGAAAATATTGCCAAGCCATGACTATAGACCACACGAGCCTTAATGTGCACCATACCATTTGCATAGGCTCTGATAACAGAAGAACTTACAGAAATTCGTAAGTACTTTAACTGCTACTGCTTTCATATACTCCCAAGTTCTCGTGGTTTAGAGAGTTAAATTTTTCAGGATGGAAACTTGACGTCAATATAAAAGCACACCAGCTATTGCTTTCTGTGCAAAAGAACTAGCAAACACTAGTAGAAAAGAAATAAGAGCGCAAACTTTTCATACAGGCAAATGCATTCAATCAGTTAGACATCCCCTAGTGTTAACAAAACACACGATAAATGATCAAGGACAGTCCATGAAAAAAATAATGCACAAATATCTTTCACAATATTTTGGTTCCAAGATTGACATGATCACATCACGCGATAAATATACAGTTAACATTAAGGAGGTTATCCTCAACAGCTAATAATTTGTACCATCAGCATTGTGCTACCCAGGGACGCTTGGACATGACAATATCTACGTCAAGATATTAGTTCAGCTGCAAGCATTATTGACTAGTTCACATTACTGGGGGAGTATTTTTGTATTTACCTTTCTTGGATAGTGCATATTCCAGAAGACACTGTTGCATATGACACCAGGGTTTTTTTTATCGGTCAGATTTTTTTACCGGGATCCCCCGATACAGCCGAGATTACCGATAATCGGAAAATTTCGGCCAATTTCGGCCGAAATTTTCAAATTTTTTTTGAATTTTTCGGATTTTAAATTCAAAAAAT
Organism: Phyllostachys edulis; assembly: GCA_036346405.1. Taxonomy (NCBI): domain Eukaryota; kingdom Viridiplantae; phylum Streptophyta; class Magnoliopsida; order Poales; family Poaceae; genus Phyllostachys; species Phyllostachys edulis. The sequence continues at coordinate 35,554,811 of CM070559.1, read as the reverse complement.
AGTCAAATTCGAACAAAAATCATCAACTGAGCTAGTTAGCATGGTAGCAAGATTTAGATGAGCTTGTATTACTTCACTCATTCATCAACTGAACAAAATTCAAGAAATTTGATTTTTGTTTGGACAAAATTCATCCAAATTTGAAAATTCGGAACTGGTTTGAATTTCAATCGCGGGGTGGGGGCGATAGAATTGCTAATCGGCGATAACCGGCCGATAAAAAAACCCATGTATGACACTCTTTAACACTTACTAGTTAGTACATAACAAGATTGACCTGAATACTAATAACTCAATCTGATTGTAGTCCTACCATGCTATGCATCTAGAAAGTAGCTTTTCTCAGATATAGCACACCTCAAAGGCCAATCTTAAGTCCAAATCCGACAATGAAGATTCACACTAAAGTTACCATTATAAGGAAATAGGAGTGAAGAAAGAATTTAGTGACCAATACAGTAATGAACGTTGATGGACCCGAAGTGGAGGTTCAGGTCCTCATGAACTGTGAACTTAAGCTTATGCATAAATAGTAGCACATAGTTGCATCAGTAGCCATTTAATTTATAACCATTCCAGTTCAAAATAAAGCCGGTAACAATAGGGATGACGTAAATCATGTACGCACAAAAAGTTACCAAACCATATCCATATGCATATAATGTAGCAGTGGATATGAATTCAGATAGACAGTAGATCAGATACAAATCTTAGCTAAATAGGGACAAATGCAGGTAGACATTGCATCAGCTATGGTTCTGAGTATAGTTTGTTAATAAGCAACTCATTTTTTACACAAATGCAGAATCTATTACCACATCTGTATTTGTACTCTTTTTGGATTGGATATAGGATCCAGATCTTGTCGGATGGAAGTGGATCTGATATTATCCTTATCCATTTCTAGCCATAGGCAATTTATAGTCATAGAGACTAAGATGCATATAGAAAACAAGTATTACGGCAGAACATAAAACATACTTGAAAACTAATGTTATTGTGGCGTAAGAACTATTCCAATTTCTGCATCTAACTCATGTCAATTGAGTTTCTGATTACTTCTAGGACTTTATTATGCATTAAAAGCTAACAACTGATGCCCATTTCCAGGACAACATGAATTAGGAAGGCGTAAAGGTGATTAATTTACTTATTTGGTTTTAGACATATTCTGTTCTAACATACTGCCATCGTTGGTCCATTATGTTTGCTGCACATGTAGCACGGTGTGCTCCTTGCAGGACAATTCTTCAAAGACACTTTATCATCATTGGTAGATCCACCCCCACAGACTATAAATTCTAGATCCACCTCTGATTATCATCATGTTAGCAAATATCATGGTAAAACCTTTTAGAAAGACTGATAGTAAAACTTTATAAGGCGGAATTTACAATCAGTAGCCAGCCAGGTCCCATCTGGTTTCCATTACAGTTCAGACCTAACCATACCATTAGTAGTGCCGATTAGAATAAATTATTTGTCCAACCACCCTTGCTTCTCTAATGGACTTTGACAGGGGGTGCTTATCTCTACAGTGTATATTGTTGACGACAGATATAGTGAATAACAACAATAGCAAATCAAGAGCAGTATTACAAAGCACTGAAGCAGGATCAATCAAGATGCTAAGTTAATTTAACATCAAAATTTTGTCATGATGAACATTCTCAGGAGAGCCATGTTGAAGCTCCAAATTCACATTCCCTTAAAACATATACAAGACGTCCTCAGTCCTCAAACTTACATGAGAACAGCATCGCACTTCTCAAACTTCTGAAGACCCTGACCCTCTGAATACGCCATCTCGATCGCAGCCTCACCATCCTTCCCGAAGCCCATCTAATACAGTCTCCAATCATAGAATTTTTTTTGGAAATAATATATTTTTTTAAATATTTACAAAACTAGGTCATCACCCCCAAAAATTACAAAAATAGGTTCTGTCGCCGCCACCATCGGTGACGAGTTCTCATCGCCATTGAGCTGGCGACAGGAACCCTGGACAGTGGGGACATGTTCTTATCGCCAGTAATCTAGGAATTATTAAATATAGCAAATAAACTCAAAAAATTACAAATTTTTTTGTGGAGCATACAGATAGATTTTCTGGCTTTTGTAATTTTTTCATAATTTTATCCATTATGAATTTGTCTCCAAAATTGATTTAAGTATACTATTTGTAGAATTTGTAAATATACAAAATGAAGTCAAAAATTATGAATTTTTTGTGAACACTCCTTACATAGTGTAATTGTTTGTGTAATTTTTTAAGAATTTTATATATTATAAAATTATCTAAAAATTAAGGGTACACAATCAAGCAAAGCAGATCGAAATCTAAATTCAGAATTTTTGAGACAATTTCAGAATATATAAAATTCTAAAAACATTACACAAACAATTAAACTATGTAAAGAGTGTTCACAAAAAATTTCATAATTTTTGGACCACATTTTGTCTATTTACAAATTCTACAAATAGTATACTTAAATGAATTTTGGAGACAAATTCAGAATGGATAACATTATGAAAAAATTACACAAGCAAGAACACTCTATCTGGATACTCCACAAAAACATTTTCTAATTTTTTGAGTTTATTTGCTATATTTAAAAATTTCTAGATTCCTGTCGCCAATTGAACTGGCGATAGGAACCCCCCCATGCTCGGGGTTCTGCCGCCAGATTCAATGGCGATAGGACTGCCGCCGATGAACTGCAACAGGGATATATTTTTGTAATTTTTTGGGATGATGACCTAGTTTTGTAATTTGTTTTTTAAAAATATTATTTCAAAAAAAAATTTCTCCAATCATACGGCCCATCCATTTGCACCAAGCACGGCGAGCCGACCCCAGCACCATCCCATCCTTCATCCTCCTCCAATGGACGCAGAGCTGACAACTCACTGCACCGCCTCCACCCCTTCATCCCGTCCTCAGACACGGCCATCCCAATGCTCACCCGCCCGTTCCTATCCAGACCCTCGTACATCATGACGTACCGCCCAGCAGCACGATCACGGACAACATGCCCTTGCCCCACCTTCGTCGAACGACCCAGTCCCACCCCCCTCAAGCACCTTCCCATACCTCGCCCACCGGATTTCGTCGAACAAGTGGTAGTACATCCGCAGGTCCCTGTCGGCGTGCAGGACCACCTTGGGAGCAGCCGTGCAGCGCTGTGATATCGCGAGGGCAAAGTCGCCAGGAGGAGCAGTGAAGGAAGACGCGTAAGACTTCGCCAGAGACAGTAGCACATTGGTTGGTCTATTGGGCTGTATTTAGGCTTAGAGTTAAGATGAGAAAGAGGGTATGGCCCATGTAATCGGTGGTAGAGTGGAATGTACAAAATCGAACAATGTATTCTTTCTGAAAATAGGAATCGAAAAAAGGAACAGAATCTTTTTCCTCCTCCCTTGTTGTCTCGTCTGTCGTTGCAGAAAGAGGGTAGATAGCTACGATCTGTGACATTTTGGTATCAGAGCCGTAACGATCCAATGGATTGCCCGATGTAACTCGTAGCCTTGACCGGTGAAATTCTGAGGAAAGGGGGAGCGACTGCCTTCGGCGGTTGCTGTAAGTCCTGGACCTAGGTTTAGTCAACAGGGAGAATCAGGGCACCATGGCGCCAGCAAAACAAGGGGTTCAAGTCCGTCAAGTGGTGGCGGCTATGGAGGGAATGGAGATGCGATTAGTGGAGCTCCTGAGGGCGGAGATGAAGACTACCCGAGAGGAGATGAAGGAACATCTGGCGGCGGTAGACCAGAGATTAGAACATCAGGGGGCGAAAATTGAAGAGGTGCGGTTGAAGGTGACTCTCTCGATGGATTTGATCGGACAAGTTCAGCAAGATCAAAGGATGGTGAAGAAGGCGCTGGGTGGGACTGTGCTTCCACCCTTGGTGATTTCGACCAGAGAGGAAGGGGGAATCCTGGCGGCCCCAACCAGAGAGCACATTTCAAGCTACAAGGCGACACGAGCTACCTACAGCTCTGAATCCACAGGTACACTTCCCACCTCCGACTCCGGTTATAGCTGAGGTGCTTGATGTGAACAAAGGGGCAATCGAACTGGGAAGGGGGCGTGGATGCCTAAGATTGACTTCCCGAAATTTGATGGTACAGATGTGAGGATTTGGATTGACAAATGCCACACGTTCTTCGCAATCTACAAAATCCCAGAAGGATTTAAGGTGGCCGTTGCAACCATGTACATGAAAGGATGTGCTGAACACTGGTATCAAGCTTATAAGATGACTAATATTTGGCATAATTGGGAGCAATTTAGTGATGATGTGATATCAGAATTTGAAGGGAATTCGCGAAGAGACAAAATGAGAGAATTGCTTCTTTTGTGACAGAGTGGGTCAGTGGAAGAATACAAGAGGAAATTTGCTGCATTAGTTTACCAAATCAAGTTGTATGATCACACAATTGGAGAACTGATTTTGGTAACAAGGTTTATACTGGGGTTAAAGGAAGAACTAAGGGCTGTGGTGGAAATTCAAATGCCACCCACTGTAGCGGTTGCTGCTACCTATGCCTATGTCCAAGAAGGAGTTCTGTAAAGGACTAGGAAGTTCATGAACAAAGGAAAGGGTACAGGATATGGTTTGGTGACAAGAAGAACTGAAGGGGGGTACTAAGGGAGAAGAATATAACCAACACCAGAAATGGGAAAAGGAAGAGTTATGGAAAGCTAGGCAATTGAAGGAATACAGACGATCTAATGGGCTATGCTTCAGATGTGGTGACAAGTATACACCAGGACACAAATGCAGGTGCAAGAAATGTTGGCAGATGACATATTGGATGCGGTGGTTGCGGAGAAAGAGGACAAATAAATGCATTTGCCTCTGAATGCAATATCAGGAGCAGACCAACCAAAAACATTGAGGGTGAGGGCATTGATTAAGAACCAAGTAATGTTAATGCTTATTGATTTTGGGAGCTCTCACAGTTTCATCAATGCTGAACTAGTCGAGAGGTTGGGTTATCCATCAACAAAGACCAATACAATGACTGTAAAAGTGGCTAATGGAGAAGTAATGTTCTGTGATAAGGTGGTCTCGAAACCGAGGTGGTGGATACAAGGACACACATTTCAACATGATATGAAAGTGTTGGAATTATGTGGGTATGATGCAATCTTAAGGGTTGATTGGCTGGAAAAATGGGGAGTAATGAAGTGTCATTGGCTAGAGAAATGGATAGAATTTGAATACAATGGTAAGACCATAAAGCTACAAGGAGTTACCAACTCTGACAAGAACATGGAGTTACAAGAAATTTCAGTGGAGAAGGTAGAAAAGTGGCACAAGGGAAATGAAATTTGGGCTATAGTAGTACTTGAACAATCTTAGAAGGAAGACAAGGAAGAGATACCAGAACAAATCCAGTTATTCTTACAGAGATTTGATGATGTTTTTCAAGATCAAAACAAGCTACCACCTCACAGAATATTTGACCATACTATAGTTGTGCTACCGGATGCTGCACCTGTCAATTCTCGGCCATACAAGTACTCTCCTTTACAAACAAATGAGATTGAACACCAGGTGGCTGAGATGATTCAAACATGTATTGTCACACCAAGTTTGAGCCGTTTTGCATCTCCTGTGCTATTGGTTAAGAAGAAAGATGGAACATGGCGATTCTGTGTAGATTATAGAAAATTAAATGCTATTACAGTCAAGAGTAAATTTCACATGCCCATTGTGGATGAACTGTTGGATGAATTGGCTGGTACCAGATATTTCTCAAAGTTAGATCTTAAATCAGGTTATCACCAAATTAGAATGGTAGAAGTGGATGAGTATAAAATGGCATTTAAGACACATCATGGCCAATTCCAATTCCGAGTTATGCCATTTGGATTAACCAAAGCACCTATCACATTTCAGTGCCTTATGAATTCAATTTTTGCCTCTTACATGAGAAAGTTTGTTCTAGTCTTTATGGATGACATATTGGTATATAGCAAGCAGTTGGCAGACCACATACAACACCTAACTATAGTGTTGGAAATTTTACGAGAGCATCAGTTGGTGGCCAAACGAAACAAGTGCAGTTTTGCTCAAAGCAAGCTGGAGTATTTGGGACATATCATTTCGGATCAAGGGATATCCACTGATAGTTCCAAAACACAAGCCATGCTTCAGTGGCCTATTCCTTCTATTGTGTTAGAGCTCAGGGGATTCCTAGTATTGACAGGGTATTTCAGAAAATTTGTCAGGCATTATGGAATATTGGCTAAACCTTTGACTGTATTGTTATAGAAAAAAGGATTCAAATGGACAGAGGAAGCCCAGACTGCATTTGAGAGATTGAAAGAGGCAATGAGCACCACCCCTGTGCTGGCCTTATCTGACTTTCACCAACCATTTACAGTAGAGACAAACACTTGTGATATAGCCATTGGAGCAGTTCTCAGTCAGAAGGGACACCCCATCGCCTTCTACAGCAAGACATTGGGGGTAAAGAATCAACAACTTTCCATATATGAGAAGGAGTTCTTAGCCATTATGATGGCAATTGACAGTGGAGGCTCTCTCTACAGAGAGGACCATTTGTGATCAAAACTAATCACAAAAGTTTGTGCAACTTGGAAGAACAAATATTGCATTCAGACTTACAAAGGAAAGCAATGACTAAGTTGATTGGATTACAATATAAGTTTCAATACCAAAGAGGGGTGGACAACAAAGTATCAGATGCCCTATCCCAAGTTGGACACTTGTATCAGATTCAAACAGTCTCAACAACCCAGCCAGTTTGGATTCAAGAAATACTTAATTCTTATGAAATGGATGCACATGCTAAAGAATTGTTGATACAATTGGCTGTGACTGGTTCCAATGATAAAGGATATGTGTTAGTCGATGGCATCATTCGACATCAAGGAAGCATTTGGGTGGGGTCTAGTGCAGGGCTGCAAACAAAATTGATCCATGCACTTCATGCCTCCCCAGTCGGTGGTCATTTGGGTATCTAAGCGACTTATCAACGAGTAAAAAAGGTATTTAGTTGGGCGCGCATGAAACAAGATGTGGAGGAGTTCGTTAAACAATGTAAGGTGTGTCAGCAAGCAAAGAATGAACACTGTAAGTTGTCTGGCTTGTTGTGTCCCCTTCCTATTCCTACTGGAGCTTGGCAGGATGTAACTATGGATTTTATTGAGGGATTGCCTAGATCAGAGGGATATAATGCTATTTTGGTGGTTGTGGATAGGTTTACAAAATATGCTCATTTCCTTCCTCTTCCTGTGAGACATCCATTCACTGCTATTCAGATTGCTAAAGTAATTCTCAACAATGTTGTCAAACTACATGGCATTCCAAAAAAACAATCACATCAGATAGAGACAAGATCTTTACAAGCTTGTTTTGGAAGGAGTTGTTTAAACTATTGGACACCAAACTGCACATGAGTACTGCGTATCATCCTCAAACCGACGGCCAAAGTGAAAGGGTTAATCAATGTTTGGAGATGTATTTACATTGTGCGGTTCAGGACACACCAACAAAATGGCAACAGTGGTTGCCCCTTGCTGAATATTGGTACAATACCAATTACCATACTTCTTTAGGATGCACTCCTTACAAAGCTCTATATGGAGTTGATCCACCATCAGGTATCTTTCCATATTTAACTGCAACCAGTAATTCATCTATCATTGAAATGCTAGCTGAGAGGGAGGCATATTCAGAGATTCTCAAATCTCAATTAGCAAAGGCACAGTTACGCATGAAGCAAAATGCTGATCGGAAGAGATCCTGGAGGGAATTTCAGGTGGGAGAGAAGGTGTTTCTAAAATTACAACCTTATGCTCAATCTTAGATTGTGAATTGTCAGTATCCAAAGTTGTCTTACAAATATTTTGGTCCTTACACTGTGGTGGACAAAATTGAACTGGCGGCATACAAACTGGAACTCCCTGAAGGGGCTTTGGTGCATTCGGTGTTTCATGTATCTCAATTGAAGCCTCAACCGATGGACTTCACACAGATGGACATTCAGCCGGAGGCCATTCTGGACAGACGGCTAGTGAAGAAAGGTAACGCTGCTCATTTACAAGTATTAATCAAGTAGACATTGCTACCTGTAGCTATGGCAACGTGGGAGGACTATGAAGTCTTGCGGCACAGATTTTCTTTGGCTTCAGCTTGGGGGCAAGCTGAATCTCAGGCGGGTGGCAATGTGATATCGTAGAGGACAAAGTCACCAGGAGGAGCAGCGGAGGAAGACACGTAAGACTTCGCCAGAGATGTAACAGCCTCAGCCTTAATAAACAGTAATAAGATGCTGTTCATAGCATCACTGTTCATTTTGGCCAATTAGACAACATGTTACAATCTAATTTTCGCCCAAATTCTAACTAAAAACTCCAACTTAATCAAAGCTTCAAAAGGAAATACCACTCAATGTTGGTATTAAGACTGGGAGGTATTTTATTTAAAAGCCAGATGAATTATTATGGCCAAAAATAATTTTTGTTGAATTTTTAGAAATTATTTTGATTTTAAGAAAAATATTTGTCTTTAAATAAAACCTATTCGGCCAAAATGAATTATTTATGTATTTCCAAATGAGAAACAGTGGTTTCAAAAATTTATTTGGGGAATATACCATCGATGCTTGATTCTGCAAAATTTCATATTTTACAAATTTGTTTGCTATTTTTAAAGTCCCGGTCAAAGCTTTTGAAATTTGAAATGGGTTGGTCAACCTTCCGACCAGACTCAACCCCCAGCATCAGAGCGACTCAGCCCCAAACCAGTTGAGTCCAACCCGGTGCGAAAGGTCAGGTTACATCACGTTCTTGCGACCCCAACCTCCAAATAAATCGGGTAGTCCATTTTCTCACGTCTGACGGAAAGGATTGGGGAAGGCATGCGTTGTCTGCGCGTCCATAGCGCCTCGATCCTCACCGTCAATTCCCATCTAACCGTATCCTATCGTACCTAACCACGGTCTTTGGAGACCCTAGCGCACCTCCGACACGTGGCCGTAGATCTCAATGGACGGGCCAGATGTAATGGGCCGTTCGGACCACTCCGATCCATCTCGAGATCTTAGCCGTTGGATTCTCCACGGACGGGCCAGATCTAATGGGCTGTTCGGACCAACCTAACACCCACGTGATCTCCACCGTTGGATCTTAATCCTACGGCATCGCAATTCATTCCTATCATTAATATCCTCTTCAAAATCGGTCACCGTTGGATCTTCAATGAAGCACCCAGATCTAATTTGCTGTTCGGACCGTCCGAATGCACCGTGAGATCTGAGCCATCGGATTTAAATCGGACCGTTAAGAAGGGCTGTGACGTTCGGACCACCCGGACCTCCCCTCAATCGTAGCCGTTCAATGGGGATCGCACGGCCCATATTGCTCGATACCGGTTCAGTGTTATTTGGTCACCTCATCACAGCCGCTCAGTTATAATCGGACGGTTGTTGTTCCTTGAAACACGTTGTGGGTCAGACGTGGTGAGGCGCCTCCTGGGGCCCGCGTGTCGATGGCGACTCTTTCCTCCTCTCTCTGACGCCGTCGGCGATGTCCTCATGGGAGTAGTGGCATTGCAAAAGGAATAAACGAATATTCCTTTGATATTTAGCCCTAAATGCCACCTCATTAGCTCTGGAGAGTTCTCGTTGGCTCTAGGAACTCTAACACTATATAAACCCTAGCTGTGGAGCTTCTGCCATTGTTGACCAAGAAGAACTCCACTCGTTTGCCTTCCTTCACAGTGAAGCATTCTTGCTCTCACCCTTGTTCAACTTTAAGCATGCCTAAATCTCATGCTAATGTGGTTTTGGGCATCTTTTGTAGGGTTGAACTTAGGGTTTCATCTCTGTCGACTTGAGCCAGTGGAACACCAACTTGGGGAAACCTCATCCTGGTGAGTTGGATTCCATCCTTTCTCATCAAGAATGTGCCTGATGGTCTTTAGGGCTTAATTCCATCATTTTCGTTTTGGTCAGACCAAAGAAAAGAGCTTGGATCTTTACTGTTTTGACCGAGACATTGACTTCATCTTCTCCAACCCTAGCTGGTAAGCTTAGATCTTGTCCTGTCATCTTTAGTTCCCTAAGGACATCATTGGCTCACATAAATCACTCACATGTTCATGTGATACTCCAATCTTACTTTAACTGGAAAGTTATTTTTATAACTTTTCGGTCTTTCATATCGTTTTGAAGACCTAGGGTTTCTTTGCTAGTATACTAGCTTATTTAGGTCCTAGGTAAACCCTAGCATCACCAGTAATCTTTCTTCAAAGTCTTAAGGTCACCAGTTCATTTATTGTTACGAACCCTCTCTCTGTTAGTTGTTGTCGGTTAAAACCGACAAATGGTTAATTTTCCTTTTCCTTCTTTAAATTGGGCGGTTAGGGTTAGTATTGATGGCTTATGATATTAATTGCTTTCCAGGTAGCTCTAACTCCTATTTAAGGTTTTCGTTTTGTGTAATTCTCCAGGACAACCGAATTTGGTAAAAGAGCCTTGCTGTTTTTATTGTTGTTGGTCAAACCGACAACATAGACAGCAAGAGGCCAATTTCTTAAACTGCTATTAATAGGTATTAAATGACCAGTTAGGTCACAACACTAGTTTAAATACACTTAGCTCCAGCACCATATTTCATCTATATGATGTTTAGCTAGGCGAGTAATTTAATTACAAGCTATCCTGTTCCAGTTTCAAAAACCTGAAACTGTAGCTTAGTCTAAACTCTAAACTGTAGTGGATAGTATTAGCAAGAGTTAGTTGTAGTTTACTATTCTTAATTAAATTATTGTACCTTAAGCATGTTGCTAATAATGCATTAAGCCATTGACCATGCATTCTTTTATGCATGCTGTTCTATGTTTTTCTCTGTGTTCATTGGATTTTATTTTCTTTTAGATACTGGTTCTTCTGAGATTGTTGAGTCTATTGTTGAGCAGTAAGAACCTGAGCAAGAGGTTGTTTATTACTACCAAGGAAAGCTACCTCTCTACACCATGTTGATCCTAATCTTTTGAACTGTAGATTTACAAAATACAGTGACACTGTTGCATGCAATTTTCTAAAAATTATTTATGCTCTATTCTTAGTTAGTTACAACCTGAACTTGTGGCTTACCTTGAATTTGATCATACACTAAACCTAAGGTAGTCTGTGGTATTATAATATTTAGTTTTAAATTTTGCTTAGCCATGTAGTCCATAGAACGGTAGTGTTTGGCAAGTTTATCTTGTCAAACCTGGGAGCAACAAATAAATTTTATTTATTTTAATTCTTTGTCAGTTTATTTAAATTTGAAATGACTCTAAATCTTGTTGTTAAACTTGCTTCAAATCTGGACAAGTGGATGCTAGTGATGGTGCCTTTGTGCACGAGAATTGGGAAATGTGGGCGTCTTATGCAGGTTGATTAAGGACCGAACTCGACAATTCAATTCAAGCTAGCGTGCTTCCACACGCGTGTATGGGCCTTTGTTTGGTTAAGTAAAGGGTTAATGCTATTGAGTTGGAAACAGGAGAGTAAGGACATGTGTATTGATTTCATATGGCATAGATGCTTAAGTCTGTGGCCTGTGTCGTATGCCATGTGGAGTTTATATCGATATCAGATGTTCTTAGAAGGGTGAGGGCGTAGATGTGTTCCATCACATGTACGTACCTTTAGGGCCCCGACTGCGGTCTAATATGTGTGGCTAACACGAGTTTGCATTTAATTGATTGGGTCAGCATTCCTGACACAACATGTGGGCCCTGGTTGAGCAGATGCTATCAGTCGTTGTTTAAGAGGAATCAGTCCCACATGGGTCGTCCAACTCAATAGTGTCAACTTGTTGAAAAATACCAAATCTTAGTCTCCCCGGCCGGCACACCAAAGGCAATGTGCTATTATTCCGGAGGCTTACGGGCTAACTAAGTCGTGTGGGTAAAGATGTACACCCCTGCAGGGTTAAAACTATTCGAATAGCCGTGTCCACGGTTACGGACGACACTTGAATTGATGTCACCTGTATAGACTTTGCTCTAAGTTTGGTTTGGGAATTATTTCGGCCTGATGATTGTCATGCACGGTTTAATTGTGGGCTGTGACTTATTATTGCTACTGTTTATGCTTATGCTTCCAATTACTTACTGTTTTTAGTCCAAACTGATTTATTGAAATTGCTTTGTCAAAACTTAGCAACTGTAGGTTAAGATGTATCGCTTTCTGCAAATTAAACCATTATAATCCTTCTATTGTTAACCTTATGCATGTAAAATTTCTATTCCTTTGTATAGGTCCTATCAAACACTTTCTTTTACTAGTTTGTGTAAGTCTTGCTGAGTACCTTCCGTACTAAGGGTTTATGACCTCTTGTTGCAGGTGAGGATGGCTATCTGTATGAGATGCCCGTTAGTGTCGATCAGGGTGACGCTAACGAGTGAAGCTAGTTCTAGTCTCCACGCAATAGCCTGCGGGATGGGGGCCATTGGTGGTTTTGTTGTTTATTTTGCTTCTTCTGTTGATCTTTTGTGATGACCAAAGTCATCATTCTTTAGAGCAAAATCAGTTCTTGTAACAACCAACCAAATCAGAACTTTGTAATGTATAATTATGTGAATGTATGACTTGTATGTGGATGATGCAATGTTGTTTAAGGATATATGCGTAATAGTCACTAATCCTGGGAACTGTTGCATAACATATATCCGGGAACCTGAATATTGGAATTGTTACTTGTTATTATTATGCTTCTAGTATGATTCTTAATGAGGGAATTACACTGTTCCTTAATCAAGAATTATGGTACCAGTATAATTTTAATTCAGCACATTCCAATATTTGAGGGTCTTACAAGAGACGAGCAAATTGGCTGGTCTATTGGGTTGTATTTAGGCTTAGAGTTAAGCTGAGAAAGAGGCACATGTAATCATTGGTAGAGTGGAATGTACAAAACCGAACACTGTATGCTTTTTGAAAATAGGAATTGAAAAAAGGAACATAATCTTCTTCCTCCTCCCTTCTTGTCTCGTCTGTCGTTGCAGAAAGAGGGTAGATAGCTACCATCTGTGACAAGCGTGCCTCCCATCCATGGGGCTCCTCCTCCACGACCCCCAGCAGCGCGCCGATGTGATGGTCCCCCTCGATGTGTGCCCAGTGGCGGCCGTCCTAGCTGATGGCGAGGCTGGGCAGCGCGAGGACGTCCACGGCGAGGAATGGGGATGAGAGGCGTTCGTCGGTGGAGCTGTTGTAGTAGAGCCAGTAGATGGCAGAGGACGGGAAGAGGCAGGAGGAGGCGGCGGTGGCGAAAATGAGGAGGACGTTTGAGGGGCGAACGATGGCAGTGTCGAAGGCCCACTAGTCGGTGGAGGGCACCAGGGGGTCGGGTGCGACGGGAGGGCTCCAACGCAGGTTGTCGGGGGAGTTGGCAAGGGCGACGCGCATGCCGAAGTGGTACCAAAGGAGCCAGCCACCGCTGAGGAGGCGCTTGACGATGAGGGAGACGGCGCCGCGGTGGAGGAGGCCGCGGGTTGCTGGGCTGGGGCATGGCTATGGAGAGGGGAGGCGAGGAGGCGGCGCGGCGGCAAGAGGAGGGGAGCGGCGGGGAGCATGGCGCCGTAGGGTGAGAGCGAGACACGCAGTAGTTGTGCGAGATTAGGACGAGTTTTTGCATGTGTTGTCGCGGCAGGCATGGCGTTGGGCGAGACACTTTGGCCTTGTGCTCATCTGGATGCGGGTATTGAAACAGGTGCCTTCTGGCATTGTTAGCGTATTTCACGTAATACACCCCCGCAGTCGCTCAATAGTGTGTCAGCATTATTTCAGCGTTATCACTGTGAAAATGACTCGGTAAAATCACATCTATCCATCTCAGTTTCAACAAAATCAAAAGCGCATAAAAAGTATCTCTTCATCTTATCACAGTATTCGTAGAACAACAATACAATATATCATACAACAAATACAGGCACAAACTGGTATGTTTGTGAAAACAAAAGTAAAAAAGATGGAATATGAAAACGCTGTATTTCATTAATTATGTATTGAACATACAAAACTACATGCTCCCGCAGAAGTTCATCTTTTGCCTTCTGCATCTATGCGTAAGGAGTATATCTAACTAGAGATCACATAGTTTGCCAATTCCAAGTGCCTGTGCATGGCGCCTGGTTAATTCCATCCACTACTACAGAAAAGGCCTTCACAGACGGTTCAAAAACATCATCACAGACAGTTTCGTGAGCCGTCTGAGTTTATGGGTCAGTAATGATATGATCATCACAGACGGTTTTCGAACCGTCTGTAATACATAATATCACAGACGGTTTGTAGATGAAACCGTCTATGATAGTTGACTATCACAGACGGTTTGTAGATACAACCGTTTGTAAAAATAGACTATCACAGATGGTTCTGAACAAGAACCGTCTGTGATAAGTAATTATCACAGACGGTTCTTGTTCAGAACCATCTGTGATAGTTTTTCCATATGCAACCTCTAGCAAGACAACTAAAATCCAATCAAAATTCTGATGGCAAACACATTATAGGAAAGGGAAACCAAAAGGTTTCACAACGTCCCCTCCGAATGGGAAAAAAGAATAAAGTTACAAAGTTAAACTTGCTAGAAATCATCTATGCCTCCAAGCTCCTGAAGAACTCATTGGCTTCTTAGATTGGTCTTGTGAGCTCCTCTCTGTACCTCACCAGCATATCATAAGATGTTCTTGCATGTCGTCGAGTTCGACTCAAGCTCGTCAACAAGGAGAGACGACTGAAAACCTCCAGCGGCGCTCCGACCTTAGGTAACACAAAATTAAGATAATTTTCTTTACAACAAACAGCCAACAAATTATGTATGTTATGGGGATGTACACGTACCTTCCGGCAAACAAGGAGCTTCTCCGCATCCCTCCTCATCGTCGTCGTCGGCTGTGTCTCCTCGCTGAACCGCGACGGGGAATCAAGGGTGGTCACTGGAGCTCGGTGTGGGGAGGAGAGAGGGAGAGACTGATGGAAAACAAGACTGGGGTGGCTATAATATATAAGGACAGCGCCAAAACATTTTGCCTCCCACGCGTGCATTCAAAAATTTTCGAACTCTCGCGCTGCGAATCACAGACGGTTCGTATTAAGAACCGTTTGTGATATTTATCTTATCACAGATGGTTCGTATTAAAAACCGTATGTGATATATATCTTATCACAGACGGTTTGTATTAAAAACCGTCTATGACTTGGAATTTTCCTTACTCTCTAATTTTATCATGGCTTTGAATTTTCCTTACTCTGCAATTTTACCATGGCTTGAAGATTTTACCACGGCTTGAAATCACTAACACTCTGTGATGAGGACGGGAGGTCACAGACGGTTTGTGTTGAAAACCGTCTGTGAAGTATCACAAACGGTTCTGAATAAGAACCATCTGTGATATTTAGTAGTATCACAAACGGTTCTTGTTCAGAACCGTCTGTGATACTTCACAAACGGTTTTCAACACGAACCGTCTGTGATGTTACTTCTTCACGAGCGGTTTTAAGCGCGACGATAATACGAGCGGTCGATAAACCAAAACCGTCTATGATTGTATTTAATACAGACGGTTTTGGTCCACCGTCTGTGATGAGGCGTCCAATATTAGCCTTTTTGTAGTAGTGATTTGTAGGACAAGCATATATGATACCTCCGATTAAACTGTGCTTGTGGTCGTCGCCGTGTTTTTGTTGCTCGTCCATATGCATGTATGGTGTTGGTGTAGATGCAGGTGGTGGTGATGCAGATGTGCTAATGTTACACGGGTGGATTTGTTTCACCGATGCCCGGTCATGTGTATGCCATGTTGTGTCAGTTTACAGACATGATATGTCTCTATGAAGGGGCTGACTTTCGCCTCGTCGGTTCCAAGTCATGTGCACTCCTGACTTCATCGGATGCGGACATGTGTATTACCTTTGCCTCATCGGTGCCTGGCAACAGAGTATCTAGTCTCGTACGTTTCGGACGTGTTGATGCATGGGTGAATCTGGCAGGGTGCATAGGGGTGCAGTTGCGCCCCCAATTTTTTTGGCACAAAATCAAGTGTATAATGTTGGAAATATGCCCTAGAGGAAATTATAGAGATGATTATATTTTTGTTATGTTCATAACATTAGATAATATGTTATCTTGTTCCTAGAATAATATTATTAATATTTATTATCAAGTATGTGACTTGATTGTAAAACTATATATTTCTGCGATAATTATTCTTAAACGTTCCGTAGTCGGAAACATATGAGAACACATATAAATAGACTAGCATATGTATTGGTTGATTACTATGTTTCACAGGTCATAGATATAGAGATATCAAACCAATAATATGGACACATGTTAGAGAACATGGTGTTGGTTTGACCCACCTTGAGACACTGTTGAGATTGTTATGATTTCATGTGTCATCAGTTGGTCTCAAGCAATGATGATGTATAATCCTTAGACCTAAGATCAGCATGGTTTCCTATATGTGTAATAGCACTCTTAGGGGTTGCCAAACGCTACTCATAACTGGGTAGTTATAAAGGTAGCTTTCGGGTATGCCATGAAACATGCGGAGAGATATGACTGGTCGGATATGGGATTTGCCCCTCCTAACATAACAGGAGAGATGTCTCTGGGCCCCTCGTTGTGGTCGGATAAAAAAAAGTGCATGACCATGCTACTAGTGGTCGAAGTGTCGACCACATGAAGTTATTTGACACTTGATCGAGAAAGTATTAAACAGTCCATAGATGACAAATTATCTAACCTAGAGTTCACCCAGATATCATGAGGAAAAGGGAGAATACACAAGCAGGTCGTTCAATTCGACCAGATATAGACTGGTCGGAGCTGGTTGTAAACTGGTCGTATGGAGATATGAGTTGGTCGTAAACTGGTCATATGGAGATATGAGCTTGTCGAGATCGATCGAAGCTTAATAAATGGCGGTGCGTATGGAGATACAAACGGTCGTGATCGGTCGGCCGGTCATAGGTGGTCGAACATAATCACTAACTGGTCGTAACGAGTTACAAACTGGTCGTAATTAAGTACTAACTGGCCATAACTAAGTATGGACTGGTCGTAACTAGGTACGAGCTGGTCGTAAGTGATAAGGACCTGGTCTTAAATCATATTGCCTTAAGGTTCGTCCGATATATTCTATGTGTGTTCGGTAATCGTTATGTGCTGCTAGGTACCACTAACGACTCATGGTCAGAAAAGAGTTTCTGAGTTATAACCGATTACACATGAACCTATAGGGTCACACACTTAAAGGGCTAGAATTTGATTTGGATGGTGATCTAAATTCTTGTAGGCCACGAGTTCCTAATGGGCATCAAGTTCGATACCCATTATGGATGCCTATATATAGAGGGGCGGTGTCATGGGGTGAGATGATCCTTTTTGAAGAATTCCCAAAACCCTAATAGCCACACCTTCCTCAACCACGCCGTCGGCGCTAGCACTCCAGCACGTGGTGTCCCTGCCCCGTATGTGTGGATACTTTGGAGGTGTTGTTGCAAAGCATCAGCACTAGGACGATCCACAACTCGTGACGATCTCAGGAGCAGGAGGAGAAGACGTGCAACGAGTACGACTACGACTGCATCAAATCGCTACATCGACTCTACTTCCGCTATGAGTCGGCACATCTAGTGGTAATCTTGTGATCTATTACTAGCGGAGGTTCCTTGGTTGCGCGATAGAATTTTACTTTTGTGCTATCGTAGCCTACCCGTAATCCAACAGTGGTATTAGAGCCATCCCGCCTAGTTTTAGATTCATATTAGATGCATATTGTGATATGTGGGAGTCATAGATGTGATCTATTTCTATTTTTTTGGTCGTTGATTGTTTTTGGCGATGGTCGCTATGATCGTCCATACGCGGTGGTCTCAAGATGGGTTCATGATCGTTATTCCGTGATTGTGTTTTTATGGTCGTATCACGACTTGCCTCTACCGGTCGGATTCCACCATCGGGGCAGACAGTGGTCGTAAAATCCATGGAGCACACGAAGATCAATCTGGTTAATCAAATCGGAGTTGTGGTAAAAAAAAGGGTTAATGTGATTAATCCAATGCGATTTACATGGACCGAACAGTAGATTAGATCTACGTAGTCCGAAATTTTTTTGCAACAAGGGCTGCCACCCCTGTGACCCCGCTCGCTCACCGGCGAGTGGAACCGCCGAAAAGGACCTTGGTATTTAGTATTGCTAGTTCACACCATCCGTTAGATAGAATACGATTCTATGCCTAACTTGCTTTTGCAGGATTTTGTGAATAGTATGACCCATGATGTATGAGATGCATGAATGTGTGTAATGTTCATGACTTGCGAGTCATGCCTATTGCAGCCCAAGGCTATCTATATTTGTATAACGGCCTACGTGTCGACTTGTGATGCTTCTTCACTCCTTGTAATTTATCACTAGTGCTATTATGAGTAATGGCTTAGTGTGAGTACTTGAAGGTATTGGCCACTTGGAGACATGGAGAACAGGAAGCACGACGATGGAGATCACCTTGTGGAAGGGTCATACTATATCACGATGCAATATGATTGTCTGTTAATACCTTTATATTCTTGTTTATTTCTATACATGTTATTTAGTTGCTTCGTATGCTCTTAACATGATAGAAGTGAAATTCCCTCACATAATATTAAGTTAAATTGATGCCCTCTCAATTTGCTGCACCATCCAAAGTTATGTATTTTAATGGTAGGTCTTGCCAAAGCAGAGTGCCATTAAATCTCCTTGACTAGATGGGTTTGTGTCGGACACTTACACGCTTAGCATTGGTTTAACCTGACAAGGTCATCATAACGGTTATGGACCTTGGGGCATAGGGTTGGGTGCCGGAGCATAGAGATGCTGCCCAACAACAAAAGTCATATAGAGATATTATTAGCAAAGAGTTGCTTACCGATTTTACTAATCTTCTAGCAGTGATGCCAAAGCTCACTGGTAGATTAACTGATTGAGGGTCTTGAATCACTAAATGTCATAAGAGGGATATGGTTTTTAGTGGGAGTATCTTTATTAAATTTTTTAATATAAGTTACTTTTCTTGAACATATGTCTTAGTTTTGCATATTTTATGTTGTAGATCATGGCACCAACTATTGTACCTACATCCAGTTTTGCTTTACGTTCGATACTTGATAAGGAAAAACTGAATGGAACAAATTTTGTGGATTGGTCCCGCAACCCAAGAATTTTTCTTAGAGATAAAAAAGGAATATGTTCTAGAGGAACCAATTCTTGATGTGCCTGCTGAAAATACTGCTGCTACTCTTAAAACTACCTATAAAAAGGTATGTGATGAGTCCCTTGATGTTAGCTGTCTCATGCTTGCTGCCATGACCTCAGACCGTCAGAAGCAGTTTGAGAATATAGAGGCCTACGATATGATCATGGCGCTCAAAGGCATGTTTGAGACACAACCAAGAACTGAGAGATATGAGATCTCAAAGAAGTTGTTTAGGAGTAAGCTAGCTGAGGGTAGTCTGGTGAGTCCACATGTGATCAAGATGGTTGGTTACACACAGAGCTTGAAAAAACTTGGTTTTCCACTTAGTCAAGAATTGGCTACAGATTTGATTCTTGCTTCGCTTCCTGCAAGCTATGGGAAGTTCATTCTGAACTTTCATATAAATGGCTTAGACAAGAATCTCACCGAGCTGCATATGATGCTCAAGATGCAGAGGACAGTATTAAGAAAAGCAATAGCCATGTGATGATGGTGCAAAAGAGTACAAGCTTTAAGAAGAAGGCTAAGACTAGGGTCAAAGGAAAGGGCAAGGCTAAAGTTTCAGATGAGATCCAAATTAACAAGCCTAAGCCCAAGACTAAGTCCGACCCAACTCAAGAGAATAAATGCTTTTACTGCAAAGAGCCAGACCATTGGAAGAGGAACTACAAGAAATACCTGGCTGATCTGAAAAAGAATGGTGGGACTAAACCTTCCACTTCAGGTATTAATGGTATAGATATTTTTCTTGTAGATTCTTCTGTTAACTCTTGGGTATTTGATACCGG
The DNA here is from genome assembly GCA_036346405.1 of Phyllostachys edulis. Lineage (NCBI taxonomy): Eukaryota > Viridiplantae > Streptophyta > Magnoliopsida > Poales > Poaceae > Phyllostachys > Phyllostachys edulis. The sequence continues at coordinate 35,534,748 of CM070559.1, read as the reverse complement.
ATCGGTTGCTCATATTTGCAATTCGATGCAGAACAAGGAGTAGGAGAATTGCAAGAGGCGAGATGGATCTTCGCGTCGGGAATAAAGTAAGGGTTGCTGCATTAGCCGTCGGGATTTTACCATTACTTTTGCCCTCAGGATTTATTATGGAATTAAATAATTGTTATTACGTTCCAACCATAAGTAGAAACATCATCTCTTCCTCATGTTTGATGGCAGAGGGTTATAAATTCATTATTGAGGACAATGGTTGTTTCATATTTTTGAATGAAATGTTTCATGGCTATACTCCTATTATGAATGGGTTGTTTATTTTAAATCTTGATGATACACCCGTCTATAATATTAATGCGAAGAGGCTTCAGCCTAATGATATAAATTCCACTTTTATTTGGCATTGTCGCTTGGGTCACATAATTGAGAAACGTATGAAGAAGCTCTATGATGATGGAATTCTAAACACATTTGATTTGGAATCATTTGAAACATGTGAATCTTGTCTACTTGGAAAGATGACCAAGGCACCTTTCACTGTTTGGAATGAGAGGGCGTCCGACTTGTTGGCACTCATACATACTGATGTATGTGGACTAATGAGCATGACAACTAGAGGTGGTTTTCAGTACTTCATTACTTTCACTGATGATTTTAATAGATATGGATATATCTATTTAATGAGGCACAAGTCGGAATCCTTTAAAAAGTTTAAGGAGTTCCAGAGTGAAGTACAGAATCAACTTGGTAAGACAATCAAATCTTTACAATTTGATCGTGGAGGTGAATTTTTTTGCCATGAATTTGGTGATCATTTGAAGCAATATGGAATTGTTCCATAGCTTACACCACCGGGCACTCCACAATAGAATGGGTGTCCGCGCGGCATAACCGGACCTTGTTGGACATGGTTCGATCGATGATGAGCCAATCAAATCTGCCACTGTATTTTTGGGGTTACGCTCTAGAAACTGCAGGTTTCACTTTAAATAAGCTACCATCTAAAGCAGTAGATAAGACACCATATGAGATGTGGACTGGGAAGAGCCCTAGTTTGTCTTTTCTAAGGATTTGGGGATGCGATGCCTATGTTAAACATTTGACGTCTGATAAACTCACACCTAAGTCAGATAAATGCTTCTTTATAGGATATCCTAGGGAAACCAAAGGATATTACTTTCACAACCGAGAAGAGGGCAAAGTTTTTGTTGCCTGAAATGGTGTCTTTTGGGGGAAAGAGTTTCTTCCAAAAGGAGTTAGTAGGAGAAAGGTGCAACTCGAAGAAATTCGAGAATCGTCTGAAAGTGCTTCAACTCCTACTAAACCTCTACAGGATGAACAAAATATTATTGAACCTGTAGATAAGGCATCAGCCCCATGTAGATCTAAAAGGCCACGTCAAGTGCCTATAAGGTATGGGCATGACATATTATTATTGAATAATGATAAGCCTAAGACTTATGATGAAGCGATGATGGACCTAAACTCTGAGAAATAGCTTGGAGCCATGAAATCCGAGATAGACTACATGAGAGACAAGATAATCAGGTTTAGAACCTAGTCGATCCACTTGATGGTGTTAAAACCATTGAGTGCAAATGGATCTATAAGAAGAAGATTGACATAGATGAAAATGTTCACATTCATAAAGCTCGACTAGTCGCAAAAGGGTTTCGACAAGTTCAAGGGGTTGACTACGATGAGACTTTCTCACTGGTAGCGATGCTTAAATCTGTACGGATCATTCTAGCTATTACTGCATATTTTGACTATGAGATATGGCAAATGGATGTCAAAACGGCTTTTCTTAATGGAAACCTAGATGAGTATGTGTACATGACACAGCCTGAAGGTTTTGTCGATCCAAAGAATGCTAGTAAAGTGTGCAAACTTCAGAAATCCATTTATGGGTTGAAGCAAGCATCTCGGAGTTGGAATATACGTTTTGATGAGGAGATCAAAAGGTTTGGTTTCATCAAGAACAAAGAAGAACATTGTGTTTACATGAAGGTTAGTGGGAGTGCGCTTGTTATTCTAATCTTATATGTGGATGACATATTATTGATTGGGAATGACATTCCTATGCTGGAATCCGTTAAGGCATCATTGAAAAATAGTTTTTCTATGAAGGACCTAGGAGAGACAACATATATCTTAGGGATAAAGATCTATAGATATAGATCAATAAGGTTAATTGGATTAAGCCAAAGTACTTATATTGACAATGTGTTGATTTGGTTCAACATGTAGGATGTAAAGAAAGGGTTCTTGCCTATGTCACATGACATAAGTCTTAGCAAGAGTCGGTGTCCTTCGACAACTGATGAGCGAGACCATATGAATGGTATTTCATATGCTTCAGCTATTGGATCTATCATGTATGCCATGATATGTACTCGACCAGATGTATCATATGCTTTAAGTGTTATAAGCAGATACCAAGCTGATCTTGGTGAAGGTCACTAGATAGCTGTGAAAAATGCCATGATATGTACTCGACCAGATGTATCATATGCTTTAAGTTTTATAAGCAGATACCAAGCTGATCCTGGTGAAGGTCACTGGACAGCTGTGAAAAACATTCTTAAGTACTTGAGAAGGACTAAGGATGCGTTCCTAGTTTATGGCGGTGATGATGCAAGCTTCCAAACAGACAAAAATGATTATCATTCGCAATCTAGTTTTGTATTCATTTTGAATGGAGGTACAGTGAGCAGGAAAAGTTCCAAGCAAGAGACGGTTGCTGATTCTATGACAGAGGCCGAGTACATTGCGGCTTCTGAAGCTGCGAAAGAATGTGTTTGCATAGGAAATTTCATTGCTGAGTTGGGTGTGGTTCCGAGTGCCTCGAGCCTAATGGATCTATATTGTGACAATAATGGAGCCATTGCGTAGGCTAAGGAGCCTAGATCCCATCAGAGGTCCAAGCATATATTTAGACGTTATCATCTTATTCGCGAATTGGTGGATAGAGGAGATGTTAAGATATGCAAAGTTCATACGGATTTAAATGTTGCTGATCCGTTGACAAAGCCTCTCACACAGCCAAAGCATGAGGCGCACATAAGAGCTACCGGTATTAGATACTTAAATGATTGACTCTAGTGTAAGTGGGAGACTATTGGAAATATGCCCTAGAGGCAATCATAGAGATGATTATATTTCGTTATATTCATAACATTGGATAATATGTTATCTTGTTCCTAGAATAATATTGTTAATATTTATTATCAAGTATATGACTTGATTGTGAAACTCTATATTTCTGCGATAATTATTCTTAAACGTTCCCTAGTTTGAAACATATGAGAACACATACGAATAGACTAGCATGTATATTGGTTAATGACTATGTTTCACAGGTCATAGATATGGAGATATCAAACCAATAATATGGACACATGTTAGAGAACATGGTATTGGTTTGACCCACCTTGAGATACTGTTGAGATTGTTATGATTTCATGTGCCACCAGTTAGTCTCAAGCAATAATGATGTATAATCCTTAGACCTGATATCAGCATGGTTTCCTACATGTGTAATAGCACTCTTAGGGGTTGCCAAACGTTACTCGTAATTAGGTAGTTATAAAGGTAGCTTTCGGGTATGCTATGAAACATGCGGAGGGATGTGACTGATCGGATATAGGATTTGCCTGTCGAACTCCAAATTTGGAGCTTGGGATCCACTGTGCATGAGGTGTCATTCCCTGGATCAGTAGCTGACAAGCACAGTTACATTTAGGTTCACTCGCATAACTAAGGAAGCTTACAGCAAACACACGTTTAGGTTCATAGTCGCGACCGCATTTGAACATGAAGGACATCTGGGGAGGTCTTGAAGAGGTCCTGGGATGGTTCTATAGTGATCCCAAGGAGGTCATGAGTGATCCTGAGGAGGTCCTGTGGAGGTCCTGAGGGGTTCGAGGGAGGTCCTAAGGAGTCAAGGGAGGTCCTAAGGAGAGGTCTTGAGGAGATCCTGAGGAGGTCCCGAGGGGAGGTCCTGAGAGTCAAGGGAGGTCCTGAGGAGAGGTCCTGAGGATGTCCGGAGGGGAGGTCCTGAGGTGGTTGAGGTAGGTCCTACAGAGGTCCTGGGAGATCCTGGGAGACCGTGGGAGATCCTGAGGAGGTCTTGTGGGACCTGAGGTCCTGGAAGGTCCTACAGTTCATGAGGATGTCCTGGGAGATCCGGGGAAAATCAAGGGAGGTCCTAGGAGGTCATGTAGTTCACGATGAGGTCCTGGGAGATCCTGAAAAGATCAAGGGAGGTCCAAGGAGGTCCTGTGGTTCATGAGGAGGCCCTGGGAGATCCTAAGAGTTCTTGAGGAGGTCATGGAGATCCTAAGAAGATCAAGGGAGGTCCAAGAAGGTCCTGTGGTTCATGAGGAGGTCCTAAGAGATCCTAGGAGTTCCTGAGGAGGTCATGTGGAGGTCCTAGACCGGCTAAGGGTTGTCCTAAGTCACCTAGTAGCGGTTCTTGAACATCTAGGGGAGGTCGCAAGACATCTATTTAGCGGTTAGGCACAAACTAATCGTGAATCTTCCTCAATATGTGCAGTACTTGATATGAACAATTGTAGGATCGTAATGGCAATCAGAAGGGGGGGGTTGAATGATTACAGCCAATTGACCTCCAAATCCAAACTCCTGCTTGTGTGCAAGAACTCCATGAATGACTCTTGAAGAACCTCACAGCAAAGACCACCTCAGGCGCACAGCAAGAACACCAAATCAAGAGATAAAGTTGAACGAATCTGAACTTTATTTATCAAACTTGATTTGTGTCTACAAAGTGCTCATCAAGCACCCCTCAAAGCCCCAGATCGAAGGACCTCTAAACCACAGCAACACAGCAAGAAAGCTACGGTCAAAACACCACCCAAAAGCCCGTAACACCAAAGCTGCGGCCAGAACTCCTATCAAACGGTTCTCACCCCCTTCTCTATTTATACCCTAGAGTCCTATCCATGTCCAACATGACACCGACACGGACTCTATCTCAAAACATGTCCAGATTTGGAACTCCTTCCAAATTTGTCACCCTTCTCCAAAACTTCACGCCGCAAGCCCCCAGGACTCCTCCCGTAGCTTTAGCGCAAAACACCTTTGATCTCCACGTGCTCCAGCGTGATCCAAACCACTTCGTGACATCCACAACCTCCTAGACCTCAGATCTCCCCATCCTAGTCCGAGTCAACCTCGTCACGAACTGTGATTCGTCCTCACGCTCAACCTGCACATGCACAGACCAAAGAAACCAAATCTTGGCACAAGTTCTCCAACTTAACCATCCATTAGCTTACTCACAACCATAAACACTATCATGTATCATGCAACAAGATAAAGCTCACGAATTTAAACTATCCTTAGCCAAATCCTCAACACGACAATTTTACAAAACATAATCGGAACTACCTCCATATTAGCCCCGGTACTACCGCACACGCGGTCGTACCGCTCGATACACTGCGGAACTACCGCTCTTCGTGAAATCTCAAAGTCTTCCATAAACACACTTTCTGGAAATTCCATACCTTTATCAAATGGTCATAACGACTAGCGGTATTACCGACGTTCAAAGCACGGTCATACCGTTTTGCGGTCATACCGCGCCAAGACTACAGTTCTACCGATTTTCACTTAACAGTGCTTGTCAGAAACTCTCTCTCTCTTTGTGAAAAACCTATTGCGGTACTACCGTCGTTGAAATAACGGTACTATCGTAAAAGTCGATACTACCGCAAACCATGATGCGGTCATACCGCTCAGCAAGAAAACCAATGTCCAAAAAGCAAGTGTTCTGGTTTTTCCATACCGCCAAAAACACAACAGTATTATTGATGTGCGGTACTACCGCAAATTACCAAACGGTACTACCGCACCACTGAGATGTGCAAAGAACTCAGAACCAAGCCCTGAGACACGTGGACGCTCCAGATGATTTGGGCCGATCGGACCATGCTTCAAAACCGTCGGATTTAGGAGCACTGTAGAAAGTCCGAACGTTCCCATTGATTTCATCCGTCAGATCTCAATCCAAAGGCTCACAATCCTTGAAGAGTTCGGACGGTCCGAACGTTCCTCTCAATATGAGCCATTAGATCAGGATCTAATGGTTTGAGCAAAACTGCGATTCGAACCTTGACGAGCGGTACTACATTGCCGGTAGCGGTCATATCGTACTCCGGTAGTACCGCACATTACAAGCTGGTACTACCGCTCTCAAGAAAACCAGGAACTCCAAAAACAAGCCTTCTGGAAATATTGAACCGCCAACAAAAATGCGGTTGAACCGACTTGCGGTAATACCGCGCAAGCAACGCCGGTACTACCATTAAAACTAACAAAAGCTGATTTTCGACAGAATTCAAGAGAGCTCAAAAGCAAGTCAGCATCTAAGATCCAAAGCATGTTCCAGAGACAATGTATTCATCTTAAAACACCAAGACTAAGTCTTACTTATTGTCAATGTGTTCATCATCAAATATCATGACCAAAAACCTTCTGGTCTTACAACAATGCAAGCTCATAATATATTATATAAATATCCGGCCGTGCGGTCAACCGTTTACAAAAGCGCCACTTAGGTAGGAGTTTTACAAAAGTCAAGAGTACAGAATAGAAGGCAAGTGCAGAAGCAAACAAAAGCGCCACTTAGGCAAGAGTTTTACAAAAGTCAAGAGTATAGAATAGAAGGCAAGTGCGGGAGCAAAACAATTTGTGGTGGATCCATTCACCCTGCCCATAGGCAAGCGACTGGGGGTCCCGGCCTAAGCTTCATTATCATCACCACCATCTGGCTCATCCTCCGTGAAGTACTGGTAGGGGTCTTTATCATTCAGGTCTGAAAAGATTACATTGGCAGAGCCTGAGTACACAATCGTACTCGCGAGCAAACCCACAATGCAGTTCTTATAGATGCAAGGCTAATCAAGGGAGGTTTAGAGTTCTTTTATTTGCACAAAGCCAAGTTTGAATTAGACTTAATAGAAAATCCTGAGACTTAGCATTTTTACAAATGGGGTTTTATAAATGAGTTTTCATTTGTAAAAAAAAAATACTAGTGGAGGCCCAACCTCCTATACCATTGACTGGCTCCATCCACCCAATGCTCAGGCTATCCCGTATTTAACACTGGTCCCTGACCAGGCTTTCTCAAATCCCTAGGGTCCCACCCTATCCTTCCTTTACATCACAAATGGTTTTATAAAAATGAAAACTATATCAAGCAAGTTCTCAGCACCACTCTTGATCGTGAGCGCGGCTATCTAGATAGTTTTCTTACTCTGCAGAGTTCACACACTTTACCCACAAGAGGTATTCATCTTGATATATACATACGTTTCCTTAGACGTGTGAATCAAGGGGAGATTACTACAAGGCCTTTACAATGCTCAACCTCGACGCAACTCCACCCGCTTAGGTTTCATTGACCGAAGCCACGCTCCCAGGAGGCCCCCTCTTGCGCCGTGTGGTTTTCCTGTGGCTCCCTTACCCTTACCCACGCCACACATCCACTAATGGAGAAGCCACGCCGAGGCGAACAAATTAGTTAGCCAGGTCGTACCCATTATGGACTTGTGGTTGCACTATTTTTGCAAGAGAGATCATTCCAAGATTCAGTCCTTAATTGACTCGGGTGGTAAATCCACATACCAACATTCTCTCGTGCCCCTCGCACCAGCCACTCTTTCCAGCCACCCGAGTCGAAAACGGTTTTTCAAGTTTTTGTTTTGAAAATACTCTTTAGTCCAACATACCAGCTAGGCTCCCAGCCTCAACTGCCCCAAATCACTTTCAAAACATTTTTAATGATTGTGGTCGGGCAATTTAATGCCCGCATGACATTGTATCTAAGTAAGGCTAAGCATTACACTTAGATACAGACTTATCAGCTAATATGTAATCCATTAAGTCTAGGGTGACAAGGATAATGTCCAAATTCAAGGATAGGAAGTCTATACACAATTATTTGTTAAGGCATTAACTATGAGCTAGTCCAACATAGTTTGTTAAAACTTAGCAATGCAATTTCATAATTCAAAGCAACATAATTTGCAAAAGGTAGGTGCAATATGATAAAATGGTTGACTCGCCTTGTTCAGAGTGCTGCTAATCAAGATCTTGATCAACGAACGGTTCTTCAATCGCCTCGGCTTCTATAATCGCAAAACAACCGAAAAGGCAAATAAGCATATATTCAAACTCAAATCGTTTTCAATATGCAACGAATTCCAAATAATGCCAAATCGTAAATTAGAAATATTAGAACAGCACAATTGAAAACTTAGTGGTCGTCAGATCTGTGGTGGTCGTAGAAGCGACTGTGACTAGGGGAGGTCCTGGAATCACTGTAGCCTGGGGAGGTCCTGGAATTACCGTAACTAGGAGAGGTCGTGAGAACGTTACGACCAGGGGAGGTCGTGAGAGCGCTACGACTTGAGGAGATCGTGCGAGTGTTACGACCTGGAGAGGTCGTGAGAGCGCTACTACTTGAGGAAGTATTTGCGAGTGTTACGACCTGGAGAGGTCGTGAGAGCGTTACGATATGGGGAGGTCGTGAGAGCATTACGACCAGGGGAGGTCGTGAGAGCGTTACGACCAGGGGAGGTCATGGAGGCGCTAAGACCTAGAGAGGTCGTGGAGACGTTACAACCAGGAAGGTGGTCTTTGCAAAAAGGGAGGTCGTGACCTAGAGGGTGGTCTATGCAAAAAGGCCAAGAGGGTGGTCTTTGCAAAAAACCAAGAGGGTGGTCTTCGTAAAATGAGAGGTCGCGATCACGAGGGTGGTCTTTGTAAAATGGGATGTCGCGACCACGGGGGTGGTCTTTGTAAAATGGGATGTCTGTGCAAGGAGGGAGGTCGTGGGAGTATTAACCATGTGTAGTCGATCAAGAGAAGTGATCGATTACACAACAGTGGCCAAAAGAAGCGAAGATTCAATTGTATTGTCGCAATCAATTGAACTAGTGGAACAGCCAAAGGAAGAACCAAAGAAACATCCAAGAAAGAACATGGTGGCTCGAACTAGGAAGAGCATGTGGTTAGTAAGAACTCACCAGTATGGAGTTGGGGAAGGGTCTAGCCGGAGTTGAGCCGTCGTCGGTGGACCAAGACAATGAGAGAAGCTCCGCGCTGCAGGAGCGGCTTGAGGAAAAGAGGGTGGTCTTCAATCTTCAGTGTAGCGCCATGGGGGCAGGCAGCTGGTCCTTCAAGGAGGTCTTGCAGTATCCGATGGTGTCGACGGCGAAGGCTGTGACGGGGTGGCGCTTGAGCCTGACTAGAGCTCGAATTCACTTGGGGGAAGGAAGGGAATGGGGTTAGCACTGGAATGACGAAGAAAGGCAAGGAGGGGTTTGGAGCAGTTATATCTATATGGGCACTTTGACATAGCCCGACAAGGAGACGTGGCTGGTGCTGTTGATGGAGTGGCAGCGCAGTGTAGGTGTTGTGATGGTCATTAATGGCCGATTGACAACCTTTGCCAGTGTACACTCCTGGTTGCACTTGACGCCCGGAAAAAGAGAGCAAACCCAACTGCCCCAATCTACAACCAGAGGTCTGGCTGCACCAAGCTTGACCAACGGCCAGTCAGGAGAACAGTGTGCTATGGGAAGGCAAAAGACTAGGGGTCTCTAGAGTGGTTTTCATTGTGTTGGTATTCTAATATCTTAGAGATCTCTGATCTTGGTGTCATGCATACTAGCAAGAGAAATACGATGCAACCAGCATGGAAGCTCGAAAATGCATCCAAGAGGTTCAACAATAGTTATCACACGAAAAGTTTTAAAAATTCCATATTTTACATTTCTGAATATTTGGGTTGTTACATTGCCCCTCCTAACATAACAGGAGAGGTATCTCTGGGCCCCTCATTGTGGTCAGATAAAGAAAGTGCATGGCCATGCCACTAGTGGTCGAAGTGTTGACCACATGAAGTTATTCGACACTTGATCGAGAAAGTATTGAACAGTCACTACTACAGAAAAAGTCTTTACAGACGGTTTAAAAAACGTCATCACAAACTGTTTCATGAGCTGTCTGACTTTATGTGTCAGTGATGACATGAGGTCATCACAGATGGTTTTTGAACCGTCTGTGAAAAAACCTATCTCAGACGATTCTTATTTAGAACCGTCTGTGATAGTTTTTTCTATTGTAAAAAAAATCAGATTTTGAGCCAAAGCAATCAATTGCTTGACAGTAGTTTCCATATGCAACCTCTAGCAAAACAACTAAAATCCAATTAAAATTCTAATGGCAAACACATTATAGGAAAGGGAAACCAAAAGGTTCCACAACGTCCCCTCCGAATGGAAAAAAAAGAATAAAGTTACAAAGTTAAACTAGCTAGAAACCATCTATGCATCCAAGCTCCTGAAGAACTCATCGGCTTCTTGGATTGGTCTTATGAGCTCCTCACTGTACCTCACCAGCATATCACAAGATATTCTTGTGTGTCGTCAAGTTCGACTTAAGCTCGTCGACAAAGAGAGACGACTGAAAACCTTCAGCGGCGCTCCAACCTTAGGTAACATAAAATTAAGATAATTTTCTTTACAACAAACAACTAACAAATTGTGTATGTTTTGGGGATGTACACGTACCTTCCGGTAGTCTACCTCACAAGGAGCTCCTCCGCATCCCTCCTCCTCATCGTCGTCGGCTGTGTCTCCTCACCGAACCACGACGGGGAATCGAGGGTGGTCGCCGGAGCTCAGTTTGGGGAGGGGAGAGGGAGAGACTGATGGAAGATAAGGCTGGGGTGGCTATAATATATAAGGATAGCAACAAAACATTTTGCCTCCCGCGCACGCGTTCAAAATTTTTCGAACTCCCGTGTTGCGAATCACAGACGGTTTCATACAAAAAAATGTTTATGACGGCATATTACAGACGGTTCTTAATACAAACCGTCTATGATAAATATCTTATCACAAACGGTTTGTATTAAAAAACCGTCTGTGATATGTATCTTATCACAGACGGTTTCTATTAAAAAACCTTCTGTGACTTGGAATTTTGCTGATTCCAAGCTATGGTAAAATCAGAAATACTTATCGCAGCGGTTTTAAATACAAACCTTCTGTGATGAGGATAGAAAACCACAGACATTTCGTGTTGAAAACCGTTTGTGATATTTAGTAGTATCACAGATGGTTCTTGTTCAGAACCGTCTGTGATACTTCACAGGTGGTTTTCAACATGAACCATCTGTGATATTACTTCTTCACGAGCGGTTTTAGCGTAGCGAGAATACGCACGGTCGCTAAACCAAAACCGTCTGTGATTGTATTATCTGAGCGGTTTTAGTCAACCGTCTGTGATGAGGTGTCCAGTATTAGCCTTTTGGTAGTAGTGAGTCCATAGATGACAAATTATCTCACTTGGAGTTCAACCAGATATCGTGAGGCAAAGGGAGAATACACAAGCAGGTCATTCAATTCGACCAGATATAGGTCGGTCGGGCTGGTCAAATCGGTCATATGGAATCTGAGTTGGTCGTAGATGGTCGGCCTGGTCATAAACTGGTCGTATGGAGATAAGAGTTGGTCATAGACTGGTCGAAGCTGGTCGTATAGAGATACGGGCTGGTCATAGACTGATCGAAGCTGGTCAAAATGGCGGTCGATAGAGATCTGAACTGGTTATAGATCGGTCGGCTGGTCAATGGTCGTCGAACATAATCACTAACTGTTCGTAAGGAGTTACGAACTGGTCGTAATTAAGTACTAATTGGTCGTAACTAAGTATGGACTGGTCGTGACTAGGTACGAGCTGGTCATAAGTGATAAGAACCTGGTCTTAGATCATATTGCGTTAAGGTTCGTCCGATATATTCGATGTGTGTTCGGGAATCGTTATGTGCTGCTAGGTATCGCTGACGACTCGTGATCGGAAAAGAGTTTCTGAGTCATAACCGATTACACATGAACCTATAGGGTCACACACTTAAAGGGCTAGGATTTGATTTGAATGGTGATACGAATTCTTGTAGGCCATGAGTTCCTAATAGGCCTCAAGTTCGAGACCCATTATGGATGCCTATATATAGAGGGGCGGTGGCATGGGGTGAGATGATCCTTTTTGAAGAATTCCCGAAACCCTAATAGCCACACCTTCCTCAACCACATCGTCGGCGCTAGCACTCCGGCGCGTGGTGTCCCTGCCCCGTATGTGTAGATACCTTGGAGGTGTTGTTGCAAAGCATCAGCACTAGGATGATCTACAACTCGTGACGATCTCAGGAGCAAGAGGAGAAGACGTGCGGCGAGTACGAATATGACTGCATCAAATCACTACATCGACTCTACTTCTGCTATGAGTCGGCGCGTCTAGTGTTAATCTTGTGATCTATTACTAGCGGAGGTTCCTTGGTTGCGCGGTAGAATTTTTGTTTTGTGCTATCGTAGCCTACCAGTGACCCAACATATAATAGGTATAACACACACACACACACACACACACACACACACTAATACATGGGCTAAATACTCAACATTCACACCCCTCTAGTGTTTTCAGCCCAAATTCACTTGAGTCCGGCGGCAGCCCATGCGAGTACGCAGTCTTTTAGAGGCTCCCGACACATTAGCCCAATAGCCCAAGTCGCCTAACATCACTGATCCAACCCAATCACCTGACAACAAGCAACCAAACCCTACTATTGTGTGTGTCTCTTTCCCATCGAGCAAGAGGAGGTGGAGCATGAGAGGACCACTCACCAGTAACACTGCCAAGACTAGCGGAGGCAATGGATCTTGAAAGCAGACGAGCCAAGAGACCAAAGACACTGTGGACAAGCCAAGCTGGGCGGTTTGGGCGGCGGTGGCGGCGTCGAGTACCAGCGGGCGACGGCGGTTGCTAGGGAGGGGGAGCCAAGCTTGGAGACGCTGGACACCAGTCATTGGGAAGAACCGAATATTCCCTCTTTCCCATCGAGCAAGAGGAGGCACCAACGTGGTCAAGCGAAGACACAGAGCCGTGGAGGGACTGGCTCTCGGCCAACGACGAGCTGCGGTGGCTCCTCGCAGCCACCCTTAGCCCCGACAAGGCAGCGGTCGACGCCACCACCATCGGGCTCGTTGTCATCGCCGACCCCCGCTTCCCCCTCGCCCTCCTCACCATTGATTCGCCACAACTACCCATCCTCTACCTTCACTACTAGTAGTACTGATGCGCTCGTGCAAGTCACATATATGTTTTTGTCTTTTGAGTCTTTGTGTTATTAACTCATTTATGAAAATGTAGAATACTAGAAAATGAAGAAGAAAACCGTAGGTTTGAATTCTGTGGGAAAGAGCTGGGAAGTCACAAAAGACTACTTCTACATCCACACCAAAACCAATCTATGTAGGAAGCAAAGTTAACAGCAATTCGACTCCAATTCTAGCTCTACAGCTACATGAAGAACACAATGACAGTGACAAGGTTAACACCAATTCTCCCGTTCCAGAAGAAGAAGAAGAACATAGTGATAGTAAGGCTAATACAGAGGCTACAAGCACAAAATCAGATCATATCGATGGATAAATTTATGATATTGATTTGCTTCCACATGATCCCGAAAAGAGAATTTCTATCACAGATTATGATGCTAATGAACAAGATGCAATGAGAAGGGGAGACATTGCATTAGGACCATGTCAACCACGAGGACATGATTTTTCAAGAAGACAAATTGGAGGTATGCGTCACTTTATAGTCTCTTGGTTTGACAAGTATAATTGGCTTAAGTATAGTGTGGAACTGGATACTGCCTTTTTCTTTGTTTGTTACTTGTTCAATGACAAAACTAATTATACTGGTGGAGATTGTTTTGTGACCTGAGGATTTACGAATTGGCAAACAACTGCTAGGTTTGATAAATATGTTGGACATATTAATAGTGCCCATGATCATGCTCAAGAGAAATATGTTTTTCTTTTTATCAAACCTGGAACATCCGTTAGAGAGTCTATTGTAAAGATAATCAATGAAAAGAAGATTTTGTATAAAACCCAGTTGACCTATTCACTTAAGTGCTTGATGTTTCTTTTGTGTTACGTTTTTTTCTACAAGTTAATGATGATAATGTAATCAACCACTTTCAAGACATGAAGGAGCGTCGTGTGAGGTTGTAATTTTTTTTCTATATTTGTGCTTTCGGTTGTAATCCAAATAATATATGAATTTTTTTATATTTCAACAATTAAACTTGCGTACTATGTACTTTGAACTTTCATGATCGCACCCCATCGCCGGAATCCTAAATATGCCACTGTGTTGATGGGGTAGGACCTTTCCTCGTCGGCACATGGCCATAATTTAATCTAGCCTCGTCGGTCATAGATGGATGGTAGTGTGGATGTGTCTCGCCTGCTCGTAGACAGATGATGATAAAGTGTCATTTTTTCTTCGTCAGCACCCAGTTATGGTGTCGATGGGTAGATTATGTGGATTGCGCGCCTCAGCCTTGCAGCGGGCAATATATGTGTGGTACAATGAACGATGCTTGATTTGTAGCTTTAAATAATCTTGCTCCTATGTGAGGGGCAAAATTAATATAGTATGATATCCTCTTGTATCAGTAGCAGTGTTTATTTGTAGGGAATCGTAGTCGGTTAGGCCAATCGGGAATTTGAACTACAGATTTCATAGCTAATTCCGTCGTATTGGGAGAATCCGTACCACACTCGCGTAGATTCCATGGCTAGTTCTATCGCATTGGGAGAACCTGAAACTACGACATTTTCAATCTATAGCCAATTCTCACGTCAATGGGAATCTATGCCACACTTGTTAAATAAATAGCCAGTTCTGTCGCATTGAGAGAAGCTGAACTATGACCCTTTTTTTTAATCTATAGCCAATTCTCACATCAATGGGGAATTTGTGCTGCACTTACCTAGACGAATAGATGTGTTCCAGTATCAACCAATTATTGGATTGATCTACAGTGGCAGGCTGGCAACCGTATGCTCTGGAGAATTTTATTCTCATCAGGCAAGCAAGAACTTATTGCTCGCCATCAAAGATGGAGGGTGCGATGCAAAGCGCTGATTTATCTTGCTATCTCTCGTCGACTTGGGGTCCGTTTGGATGGAGGGATGGGATGGTCATGTATCGAATGGTTCGGGAAACAGGCAGATTCAGCTGTTTGGTTCGGTAGATCAGACCGTTTGATTCAGTACCAACTGGTTCCATTGCGTAGCATATTCGGGAAAGATGTTGTACCGCGCGGTTCGATCAAATTTCCCGAACCACGCGGTTCACTCTCTCCTCTCCCCCGCTGCACTCACTCTTCTCACCCCCACCTCACAAGCCTCTCCCTTGCCCCCCCCTTGCAAGGCCTCCCCTCGCCCCACTGCTGCTCCTCTCTTCTCCCCCCGCTCCTCTCCCAGATTTGGCCCGGGCATCGCCTCAGACGCCTGAGAACATCATCTCCCCGGAACCCACCGCCTCGCCCTTGGTGTGGATTTGTGTGAAGGACACCCCTTCTTCCTCCCCTCCCGGATCTGGCCTGGTTGCTCCTTCCGCCTCCTCTCCCAGATCTGACCCGACGGCTCCTTCTTCCTCCCCCGGTCTTTCTCTCATCTCGGTAATCGAAGGTATGGATCCCAAATCCCGAATCTCTCTTGTCGGTATAGCCTGATAATGTTGTAGCATTGGTTTTGTTTGGGCAAAATTGGTAGATCTGGCACCCTCCTCCACCCCTGGCGCCCTCCTCCACCTCCCTCCTCGTCAACGACCTCCCCTTCGGGCCGCTACCGTAGTACCCCCAACGCGCGTCTCTCTAATCCTCCTCTCCTCCCCCGTCGTCGTCCTCTCTCGTCCTCCTCCCTTCTCCGGTGCCAGCGCCGTCCAAGTCCCTCTCCTCCCTGGTTCCCTCCTCCCGAGCCACCGCCGCCGCCTCCCTCCACCTCTTGAGCCACCGCCGCCTCCTCCATCCACCTCCCGAGCTGCCGCTGCCCTCCCCTTCCTCCTCCCTTGTGCGCCGTTGCTGACTGTTGTGGCCCGAGGCTCTCAATTTGTTTATCACTTGGCCTTGGCATTGTTTGATTACCATTGTTTGGGTAAGATATATGGATGAATGGATGATACCACTCAAGATTGGTAGAACACTAGGTATTTGCATTACACACTGGAACAATTCATTTATTCAATTGATGTTTGTTTATCACTTGGGCATTGAGCATCCACTTGTTCATCCAGCTTGTTGTTCAATGTCTTGTATATAATTGACTATCTTGTTTCCTGAATTTGATTATCTTGTATATAATTTGATTATCCTGTCTTGTATCATTTGCTAACCTGATAGCACATAAGACATTCATTTGTACATTGACTAGCTAATGTTTGATTGTTGGATAGTCAACAAAATGGAAAACTAGAATTTTTGTATGTAGTGCATGCTGAATTACAATGTATGGCAATGATTCATGATAGTTTTATCCTGAACCGATTGATTATGGTATTGCTGAATTACAATGGATATGTTCAGATCTATATACATCTTGATTTGAGTGTTTATGGTTCATATCTTCAAATTGCGTGGACTATCTGGTGACTTTTTCTCATTCAAATATGGTTTCGTTGTCCAAATTGTAGTCATTAGTGCTAATTATATATGGCACTAATTTCTTTTCTTTGGTATTGTTTCTAGCTCATTCTAGATGACATTCTTTCCGAAGAAATTGAAGATCATGGTGTCTCTAATGCTAATTGGATGCCCCCTTCCTTTCAAAAAGTTTCTGGAAACATTATCGTTGGAGAGGGATGCTGACTCGGATGAGAGAACCATGACAAATGCAGCTCTAACATCCTGCAACAAAGATCTGTACCATTATTGTTGACTTTCTGGAAAACATGTCCTTGAAGTTGTCTGCTATGAGCAAGAAAGATTTGTACCATTTTCTATGGGATACTGACATTTATTTATTTTTTATGAGGGGTCTGCTATGAGCATTGAAGAACATATTTTGCTAGTCATTCTGAAGGGTAAGACAGCACTACGGAGAAAGCTAATGCAGTTGTTCTGGACAAGCAAATCCCTAGCTCTGCGACTACAAGAATACTCGCATTACCGTAGGCAGACACATGAGGTACTTCTTTTGCTCCTGAATTTTCTTTCGTTTCTGTGGTAGTGTGCAGAAAAATATGTGAAGGGTTGTGACAGCTTCTATTGGCAGACATCCTGCGAGGAGTACTTGTGTGCTCTTTTGTGCTTTCATCTGGATCTTGCATGTTTCGTTTCCAGTGTGAATTCTGGCCGCCCATGGAATTTGAGGAATTCATTGTTGTTTTCCCAACAAGAGCAAGATTCAGATGTTAACAATGCAGACAAATTAGATCCGTTTGTTGAGAACTTGATACTTGAGCGGTTAGTTGTTCAGACTCCCATGAGAGTGAGTTATATTTTCTCTCATATCTTATTTTCTATTTTCGTTTCTGTACCATCCATGCATGTGCCCACATGTTTATGACACTTTTGCATATTGTACAATCCTATTCAATTTATGGCTATTATAGTATCATGGTTGATTATGGGTGACATTGGGTTCGGACTAATTGCTGAATTTTGTAATGACATAATCTGTGATGTACCATTTCCTCAATTGTCAAACAGTGGCATGTTGTGTGTCGTATTCTTACATGGTTACATATCCTGCTACACGATTCAATTCACAACAGAAGTCATTTGGATGCTAGAAATTTTAAAAAAAACTTGTTTATTTGACCCCAGTTTTACATTCAATTTATTGATTATGATACTATGATCCATTCAGTGTTTTCATCCAATGGTTTTTTTTGCACTTTGTTCAAACTTACCTTTGCTCCGCCGCACTTGAAACATCAACATATTTCCCTCCTTGTTTTCACTTTGTTTTTGTAACAATTTGCAAACTTCAGATTATTAAACATTTGAACATTGTAGCACTGTTAGCTATAGGATTCATGTACTCTTATATATTGCAATTTTAATATAACATTGGGCGGCATCCATATTTTTTTACTACTCCTGACCATGTTCTTTTAATATTTTGAAGGCGGCCATGAACTCAGTAAATCAACAGGAAATGCAGGAGCCAGATTTGGATGCGGTAAATGCCAACCCTTTTTTTAGTTTTTTGAACAGTAGGAAAGAGCCTGACAGAAATATCAATACAAAGCAAACGGATAAAGAATTCGTTGCTTCGCATAAATGATCCCTCTGATATAGTATAGTGATGGGACTTATGTATGCTTCTGCCAATAACTTGCAGGTATCATTGGAATACAGCCTTCTGTTTAACAAACAATAGCCAGGGAATTCGTCGTGGTGGTATGCTTGTGCGGCATAGACAAGGAAACAATGATGTTTGTCGTTCTGGACCATTTTAAGACTGTACATTTTGATGTAATATTACTGTCTTCAGTTATGTATACAATACTCTTACGATCTGAATAAAAAGAAAAAAGCTAGTGTACATCAACCTGCTGCCAATCCTCAACTATGGGGGTGTTTGTTTCGACTTCGGCTTCTGGCTTTCGTCCGAAAAAGCCCCACCCCAGCCGAAGCCTAACCCTAATCCCCTCTCCCCAACCCTAACCCCCTTTCCCCGTGCCCCGAGTGCCTCCTCTTCTTCCCCCCGCGCGCAACACGCTTCAATTCGGTGCTTGATTAGTTTTATGACCTAATTGAGGTTGGTAAGGTGTACTTGATATCCAGAGGATCAGTGAAACTTGCTCAGAAGTAGTTTACAATGATTATGAAGTAACTCTGGATGTCTCAACATCTATAGAAATTTGTTCGGTTACTCTTATTGTAATTATATCCATTAATGTATGTTCCTCTTATTGTCAATGCCTCAATTGCGTTAATCATCGTTAATAGTCATCAATTGTCGTTCAATGTTGTTAAATGTCGTTAAATATTGTTAGTCATCGTCAAATGTTATTAAATATCGTTAAATATTGTTAAATGTCGTTAAATATTGTTAAATGTTGTCAATTATCGTCAAATGTCGTCAAATATCGTTAAATATCGTTAAATGTTGTTAAATATCGTTAAATATTGTTAAATATTGTTAATTGCGTTAAATAGCATCAAACAAGCTATTACTGTCCTCATGGGCATTTTAGACATTTCACATCTTGAAAGCTACAACCAGCCTATGTAAAAGCCAGACAGCCAAACACCAAATCAAAAATCTTAGCTGCTTCACCTCTGACGGAAGGCCTGCAAACCAAATGAAAGCTACTTTTAGAAAAGCACAAATTAAAACAAACAGGCCCTATGTTCTCAACTTGTCCCCTACTACTCTTCTCTCTTCATAGTAGTGATGCTGCTCTTGTTCCGTGAATTTCCATGAAATTCATGAATTTCAAAAACTTTGGTTGCATTTCAAAATCTCCAAAAGCTTTGCCTTGCAATTTCAAAAGTTAAAATAATTTTCTTGCCTCAAATTCGGATTGGCAAAAAATATAAATTTTAATTGTTTGCAAAACTATTTCCAAACTTGAATTTAAATTCAAATCAATTTCTAAACTCAATTCTCACAATTGTAGGAGGTGAACTCACCACCTCTAGTGAGAGGGTTATCATATCCAACTTCATCCACCAAATTAAACAACATCTTGAACCATCCAGAATCATCCTATACAACCAACCAAACAAAATCTTGTATCATCCCATACAACCAACCAAACAGACTGACTGTATCATCCCATACAACCAACCAAACAGACTAACTGTATCATCCCATACAGAACGATCACATCCTATATGTACCATCTCATCCCATTCAACCTCATCCCACCAACCAAACGCACCCCAGGTATTGCACGTGGCTTCTACTCTCGGCATTTCCCTGTGCATGTCTCGGTGTGTCACCGTGGACACTGTATATGCGTGGCTACCTGCTTTATGTGCGCCTCGCGACTCGCGTGGGTTGAATTTTTTGCACATACGATGATTTTTCGATCCGTATTTGCAGATCTGACCAGTGTGGACGAGTATTTGCAGAAATGGCGTAGCCCATAGAAGCGACACGTGGCGGTAGGCGTATGACCATCTTGCGAACCCTTTAGCGCATAGCCACCATCTTGCAAACCATTAGGCGATGATTAGTGGGGTGATTAGGTTGGTAGGTTAGTTAGGGTTAGGGTTAATAGGTTAGTTAGGTTTTTTATTTTTAGGCTGAAATTTGAAGAAATTTTAAAATATAGCAATGAGTTCAAAAAATTATGAATTTTTTTGTGGAGCCTCCTGACACCGTTGCTATATTTTAAATTTTCTCCAAATTTCAGCCTAAAAAAAAAACCTAACTAACCTATTAACCCTAACCCTAACTAACCTACTAACCTAATCACCCCACTAATCATCGCAATGGTTAACGATGGTGGCTATGCGCCAAAGGGTCATGATATTACCTTGCGCCGGCTGCCCACGTGTTGCCTCGGCGCGGCAGTGCACGGTGGTCGTGCGCCAATAGTAATATTTCAGAATACTCGTCCACACTGGTCAAATCTGTAAATACGAGTTGAAAAACGGCAAAATTCGCGTGGGTTTCCTGGACGGAGGCCATGCATGTTCTCGTGTATTCTGTGTGTCGCCTCTCCAAGCGAGGGTCGCGTGCCATTTACACGCTGAGCAGGCTGGGCGCTCGGCTGGATAAACACGAATAGATTTGTTATAAGGGAAACGTTACGAGGCAGATGTCCGATCGGCATAATTTATATCGGACGCTCCACTCATACGGGCAAACAAACGATTAACAAACAATGGAAAGAGAAGACGAGGCAATTAACAAACAATGGCTAGCACGTAGGTCTCATAGCTAAATGTGAGTAATCCTGAGGTCGAGAGTTCGAGGCTCTCTCACCCCAATAAATGACTTGAGTGATGATGAAATGCTCTTGTGACACATGGGTCGTCAACATCTCCATCTGATCACCAAATGATTTGAGCTAATTTCAAATCTAACGAATACGATCGCACCGGTGCCAATCCTCTTCCAAGTGCTGCCACACCCACACGACAGCAATATCTCCTTGGTTAATTCCTTTTTTTTCTTAGGGAAAGGTAGAAAGGGTAATGCTATGGATCTTGCATCCGATTAGGATGCTTCGTATCGAACACTCAATCCAACTCTCTTAGCAAACAAATAGCTCATATGTACATCATATATTTTCTAGACGCGAATTATTCTTTTTCAGCAACAGGTCATACTGCAAGCTCACATCCATAGCAGCGCCTCTTTTTTGTCCTCCTCTGCTCCTGTTAGAAATCGATAGACAAATAACAATGTAGATCAAGAACAAGGAGACACCGATTTTTTTTCTCCAGATGCTTTGTTTTGATTTCCAGAGATGTTGCAACCGTTGTTCGGAGATGTTGCAACCGTTGTCCTAAGATGTTGCAACCGTTCTTTGGAATGTTGTATCTGTAGAAAAAAATGTTGCATCTGTAGAAAAAAAATATTGCATATGTAGAAAAAAAATGTTGCATATGTAGAAAAAAAAATGTTGCATCTATAGAAAAAAAATGGTTGCATACGGTTCACGGCGATGTTGCAATTTTTTTCAATGCGTTTTTTTTTCCAGATGCTTTGTTTTAATTTGTGATGTTGCAACCGTTGTCCGGGGATGTTGCAACTGTTGTCCTAGCATGTTGCAACCCTTGTCCTAGCATGTTGCAATCGTTGTCCGTGGATGTTGCAATCATTTTTTGGAATGTTGTATCTGTAGAAAAAAAATGTTGCATATGTAGAAAAAATGTTGCATCTATATAAAAAAAAATTTGGTTGCAACCATTGTCCTAGAATGTTGCAATCGTTGTCAACTGTTGTCCGGAGATGTTGCAACCGTATCCGGGGGATGTTGCATGCAGTGGCGTAATTTTAGAATGGGAAACGTTGTGGGCCGTGCGTCCGGACAGGAAAGAAAATCAGACGCCATGAAAGAAGCGTATAGCAATTATAAAACAGCATATGGGACAAAGCTATCGAGTGGATACCCCGCCGTGAAACCCAACCAATAATCTAGGCCTCCAACACGGCTGGGCGTACGGAGAGACACGACTCTGAGTCTCTCCCTTTTCAACAATGAGCAATGGATCACATGTTTTAACCATACTAGCATTTAAATCAATTTTAGAACAACATGTGATATGGCTCCAAATACCAGCACGACATTAAAAAGAACAAAGCTTGCCTCAAGTACTCGTGTGTCGTGGCCAACGACACAACAAAATAATGGCGCTGGTTGTGTAAAAGGAATGGCAAGGTATTTAGTTCCTGGCTTCCTGCTTTGTGTAACAGAAGAGAGAAGAAGTGCATGCATGGGCTACACTTTGATGCATGCATGCAGCAGAAGAAAAAGATTAGGGAGAGACGTAACATGGCCGGACGTACGGAGCGATCGTTCAAATCGGACGTACGATTTCTAGTCTCTCCCTTGTTATAATCGCGTAGGGCTCGCTCTTATCTCCGAGGATACACCCGGCCTACGATCCTTTGCTTGTGCTGCAATTCCGTTGGAAAATGCTACACGTACACACAATTATAACTGTTGGGAAGGTATCCATCAGTGTGAAGTGGGCCCAGCGCCTGACAAACCATAAGGGTGGCTTCGTATGTGTTTTCATCGGTTCGGATCTTCGTGCTCCTCGGGACAAATCCAATCAAAGGAGTTCAATATTGGATATGTTACTTGGCGTAAAATATTTAACGCGTAACGCACGTACATCATAGTCTTGCTTCAGGAACTTTTGCACACCGCATGCTAGCTACTCTTATGTCACATGTCAACGTATATTGACTTACGTGTGGGCCACTGTCTTTACTTTATTTAATTATTTTGTTTTATTTCATGAATTTTGCGTAGAAAAATTCATCAAACAAACATCTAGTTCCGTAGTTCAGTAGCGGACCCATGATAAAACTTTAGGTACAGCGGAGCTGCAAGCACGAACCAAAGAGTTTAACCTAAAAAAAATGAATCCATATACAAACTATATTATAATCACACTCAAGACATCTCTAATAGTGTATTTATTGTCGTCTCTTAGCTATGACACATCAATAAAATCCTATATAGAGGAGAGAAAGGGAGGAGAGAAAGCACAGGTCGTCTCTTCAGGAAGAGACCACCTGTGCACGCGAAACAAGACATGATATATTAATCTACTCTAGTTAACATGTAGATCCGTTTCAAAAAAAATTATAAAATATAAATGTTGAAGAGTGTGCTAGAGACTATCTATTGGAGATATTATCTCTAAAGATGATGTAGCATATGTTAAAGACAAGGTTACTATTGGAGATACCCTAATAAGAGTATATGACACTAAATGGAATCAATAACTCTAATCAGCATACGAACATGTAAAGATGTAGATAGGACAGGGGAAAATACCTCACTAATAAAACTTACGCACTAATTCCATGAACATCTTTCATTAATCTCAATAACATTTCAAAATTAAATTATCTCAGCCTAACTTGGTTAGGAAGTTGTACAACCCCAAGTCTGACTGCTCAAGTCCACTTAGATCACTTAGCTAATGCTCCAATGCCAAGCAAAACAAAAGCAAGAAAAGGAATAACAAGCATAACCGGGCGGACGTCGTTGATCGGTGGCGATGTCCGAGGATAGACGCATGGATAGGAGTGGCCAGCACGCACAACCCACAAGGTTGCCGAGGGCCAAGGCACCGTCACCTCCTCACGGCTCCTGCGCGCCTGCTCGCCTCCTCCGTCGCCGACTCGTCGCCACGCGCTCGCGCTGCTAGCCGCCAGGGTTACGCCGCACGCGCACATGAGCAGGACACGACTGCAGCCTCCTGCGAGATTGGGCCGGGCCGGTGGGGCCTTAACACCCTCCCTCAATGGGCCTTAGCAGGCTCCGGCCCATCATCGTCAAACGCGTCTGACCCAGGATGGTCTTCTTCTGCACGAGCAGCGCGACGTCTGCGTCTAACATCTTCCCAGGTGACGGACAAGGCTGATGCTCGGTGAGGGGGGTTCTCGGTTGGCAGTGGTTCTAGCGGAAGCCAGAGCTCGCTAGAATGGTGGAAGCCAGAGCTCGGTAGAATGGTGGGTCCGCCCCTACCGTTAGTCTCATTTTGAATGCACTATACTCACCTCAATAAGCTTCCAAAGCTCCAATTCTCTAAGGTTCAATGTAAACCTATGCAATGTGCAGTGAATCAACTGTTCGTTGATAACAGCATTACCAGGCAGCAAGGGCCTGGTCATTCAAGTAGCTTGTTGCATGTCCTGACGCCTAATGCTGCAGCTAGATGCCATGCCGCATGGATGTAGGAGGTTTCCGGGAAGACGTCATCGGCGATGAATAGCGCGCCTCCCAGTAGAGACGACATCTTGTGCAGGTTATTTATGCGCCATCCTGAGCTCTGGTTCTATCGATGCTCTTTTCGCAAATGAAACCTGAGGCAGAAGAGAGAAAGTTACTGCTGTTCGTTTCAAGGGACAGATCATAGATGGATATGTCATGAATGGGGAAAGAAAATCCCTAGACTCGTTTATTGTAGTCAAAATAGCATGTCATGAGCTTTGAAGTACTTGCCTCCATCATCCCAGTGTGGACGGCTGTAACCATCAGGGGCTGGAATGGTAGGAGCAATGTTGATGCTGCCATTAGTAATTTTGGGTGCTCATTCCGAAGAGCTCTTGTCAAGCACTGCAGGAAACATGTCTTGTCAAAATCTTCAGAATATCAAATACTTAGCATAAACCATCAAAGTTGCAGTCATAATATAACACTAAAAACAGTTATAATCTAAACATTAAGGTATAAACTACAAATTAGGCTGCTGCAAATGATGATGTACTAAATATAAGTACAGTAACCAGGTTGTCACATGCCCACTTTGCAATATTCAAGTGCTACTTCCTCCGGTCATAAAAGGAAGTCGTTTATAAAACATACTGAAATTATAATACCATGATAGTACTTTTCGAGACAAATCTACATGTATCGTTTTCATGTGTCCGTTCTAAATATTCAAAAAAAAATTGATAGCCAAAGTTTATAATGTTTGACTGCACGTAACCCAAAAAGACTTCTAGTGACTGGAGGGAGTAGTTCATATGGGTTAATGGGTAAATCTTACTAAAAGATTGGGATAACGCTAATAGCTTCAGCTATCAAGGAGAAGAGATAAACCAAGTTTTGTTAATGTATTTCGTGGTTCTTCTTCCAGAATGGACATCTATACAGGGGAGCATAAATTCTGGTTTAACAATTATCTTATAGGAATATCTCACTTACTAGTGTTGTAGTGGCAATCATTGTATAGTCTGCCCACCGCAGATACTTTCTTATTTCACCTCTTGAAGTATGATACAGGCTAGAAGCTATTCCAACTCCAATTAGCGATTTAGCATAAAGTGCAGTATTTAGGTTCTTTCTGCAGAACTGGCACATGACTGTTAGTTGATACTTGGTAGCAAACGAAAAACAAAATCAGATTAAGGAAGCAATTTTAGTGGTTTAGAAAATAATGTCCTTGCCTTGGTGTTTGCAGTCCAAGAACAATGAAAGGAATCGAGGTGACAACATTAGCAATAGTTTCGCCGGCATGTTTATCGCCTGGTTCAAAATAAAATTTAGACATTAAAGTTACCAAACAAGATGATAGGCTAATTCCTATTGATAGCTTTATGATTGGTTGCACATACATGAGAGGCTACAGTGGATGGACTTCAGGCATGGGGGTCTCTGCTGCCATAGTCGCCTGCAAATACAAAACAAATAATTAAGTGACGCACAACTTATTTGTCAACAACACAATCTAATAATCTCTCGATGGTGTTCATCATGTTGGTGCAAATAACTACAACCCACCGGATTAGCAAACTTCGGCTTGAACCAACACCCTCCTGCTGTTCACAAGTTGAAGAATCCATAATGCTAGTTTTGACAGCTTCATCATCACTGTACAGTGACCGACCCGCAAGCTGTACCCCGTAGAGGCCATCCAGACCCCGAGAAGGTCTTGGATCTGCCTGGACTCCCATTTATTTGACAGAACTATGTGTACTTTGTCGACTAAGCAGAACAAACGATATTCCTGTGAGGGAAAAAAGTTGGGGTGAAGCATTGTTGAATTGCTAAAAGTGTAATCTACATGAACACAGAAGTAACATAAAGAGTATGGAGGTAATGCATTCGTATGAAGTATTTTATTTCTCTTGTAGCCTCTAGGAACACAGAAATTATTCGACTTTTGCTTGGAGGATTTGCGCGCAGCTATTCTCTAGCCTAACATCGCACACGAAAGGAAAAGCTTGGACGTGTGCATCGCTTGCTCCAGTGGAGCTCCGTAATTAGGTTCAAACAAAAGAATCGTTTGTCTACCTCACAAACGAGTTGTCTGCACAACAACCACTTAGGTGGCTCATTCAACGCCACTCATCACAAGAAACCAACAAAGAAAGGGAATTCTTTTGGAACCACCGCCGTTTCTTCGCACCCATGAAAAAGTGATGATGCACCGAGGCAACCAATCAGACGCACCTCGACTTCTCATCCTGCAGCAGCTACACGCAGAACCTAACGGC
The DNA here is from genome assembly GCA_036346405.1 of Phyllostachys edulis. Classification (NCBI taxonomy): domain Eukaryota; kingdom Viridiplantae; phylum Streptophyta; class Magnoliopsida; order Poales; family Poaceae; genus Phyllostachys; species Phyllostachys edulis. The sequence continues at coordinate 35,508,205 of CM070559.1, read as the reverse complement.
GCAAATCCTGATGCTCCCGCCCAAAATCTTAACAGTTCTTGCAGTACAAGCTACGCCTTCTCCATCATCAGGAAAAAAGAAGCTACTCGACAGAACAAAAATCTCAGAGAAGGATTGGAAGCGCACCTTACGATTTGGGGAGCGGCTGGGGCTGGGCCGCAGTACACCGCAACCTCCTTCCTCCTACCGTGCTTCCTCCTCCTACCTCCCACCAGAAACGGAGGAGGCCGAGGAGAGGATAGCGCGAGAAAGGCCAAGAGATTGGAGGACGGGAGGGGAGGATGCGGATTCCGACAGGATCTTCCCCTCCCGTGGGGAAGAGGAGTAGGGCTACGGCTCTCGTCCCGTCGCCGGGTCCGAATATTCGCCGCACCCCGCACCCCTCTGGTCGCCTCGCCTCTCTCCCGGGTTCGTCGTTTGCTCCCCGCGGAGGCCCGTGGTGATGATGATTTGGGCCGAAGGCTATGTGTTCGGCCCGACGCATGTCCACTCCCATTGGAGACCGCTAGGCCGTCCAGAGTTTACGGCCAGCTGCCCAGTTCACCACGAAAATAAATTTTATGGGGAGGAGGTCCTGTATTCAAGAAGAAAAGGATAAAAAGATCAAACGATAAAGACTCAGTTCCATAGAATTTCCTTCCATTCACCGCTGCCTGAACCGTCAACGCACTTGAACTCTCTATATGTACCTACGATACTTGCCTCGGATCTTTCTAGTCTACAATAATTGCCGAGTGCACGAATCGTACGGAGGATCTGCTGGTGGTGATTGGTACCAAACATCCATTCTGCAACCACCATTTTGATATTTTAGACTAGGACGTCGTAAATAGTGGCAAACATGCGCAAAACGTGCTCCCCGCTCAAGGTTTTTCTGTGAGTACGGCTAGCGTGAAGGTCGTTATGTGTTAATTTGTTCCTAGATGGGTTATCACATACGGTTTCTGAACCGTCTGAATTTCTGTATCTGTGATAATGACGATCATCATGCATCGTTATTAACGCAGAATCGCTCATGATGATGACGATCACAAATGGTTTATAGATGAAACCGCTCATGATAGGTGATGTATCATGATTTGTTTCTAAATGAACTTATTCGTGATAGATCATCACGCGATTTATTTGTAAGGCGGAACCGTCTATGATTGTGATTCTCTATAAAATCTCCAAGCGTGGCTGCTACCTGGAGATTTTATAGAGAAGAAATCAGGAATGGAATGGTAGGACCCTGAGACGCAATGAAATAGCAAATTAATAAATAATTGATGAATGCAGTTACACATACACATAAGATTCTCTATGTAAATGGGTATACACTCCAATTAATAAATAATTGATGATCAAAGGCACTAGCTAGGTAAAAATTATAGAAATCTACGTAACAAATTAGCCTAACATTTACAAATCTCAAAAGTTAATTGTAGCTTTCAAAAGCAGAATATCATATAGGAACATACCATAAGATTAGTTACATGTATAAAAATTTGTATGGCTACAGACTGATAAACTGAAGATCAAAGTGACAGTAGTTAGCAATTCTTAGAACTCAAATATGAACTAATTATCAATTCAATTTCAGCATAAGACTATTAACATCATTGAGCAGTTCAACAAAACATACAAATACCAATTTGCAATACCTCCAAGTGCTAGGCACAAACAAAACACACAGATTGAATATATCCAATAGCACAGCATATAAGCAAAATGATATGGACATTCATCTGAAGCTTATATCCTACACAGCTACACTACACTTATATCTCTAAAGCTTATAAAAAATCAACAAAAAATTTGACTAGAACATTCATCTATTCTTGCATCTGTCAGTATGCATTCAGCAGTTATCCTAAAAATTTGACTACAAAATTCAAGCCTGCATACCACACCATTATTCAAGCACAAAATCTAACTCCCCACAGTATGAAAATCTACATTGCAATCTTTACGCACTGTGTATTGACACAAGCATTTGTTTGACTATTTGTATGAAAGTCTCCATTTCTCTATGACTAATCCAAACTTAAGAAGTTGCATGTGCAGCACAAAAAATTGTGCATAGTTTAATTCAAAAGCACATATTGTACACACAAACAAATATGCTACAAGCTTCTTTAATCCAATACATTTACATGGATTGACATTATTTGTTTATCTCGACTGTTGTCTTCATGTATTCATAGAAATATGTAGACACTTATTTGAAACAAATAAAAATATGTAGACACTTATTTGAAACAAATAATTTGCAATGAACAACTCCTCCATCCTTACGAACCCACATGTCGCTGTGGAAGAAGAGGTCGCTGGGGAGGAAGAGCCGTCGCCGGGGAGGAGGGAGCCACTACAGGGGAAGAAGATGTCGCCAGGGAAGAAGAGGTCGCCCGGGGAAGAAGAGGTCGTCGGGGATGAAGAGGTTGCCGGGAAGGAGGGAGCCGCCGTGCTGGCCGTCGCCGCCAGATGCGAAGGGGTGGGGGGAAGCATGGAGCCAAATGCACACGGATGAGGAGGATGCGAACGGGTGAGGGTATACCCTAGAGTCCGAATATAAATAGGTTTAGACATCACAGACGGTTCTAAAGTAGAACCGTCTATGATAAATACATATCACAGACAGTTCTAAAGTAGAACCGTTTGTGATAAGTACGGTTCCAATAAATAACCATTTTTTACTAGCATGGGTCGTGGCGTTTTTGGTGTTCTCCGTGCACTTAACTAAAACGAATCGCCCAGTAAATTCTAGGATAATAAACAATAAAATTGAAGACAAGGGGACTTTAACAAAAGGCCAAATATATCCTTTTTACATCACAAACAATAAAAAAAGGATCAGCGATCCTATCTTAGCCTTCAAATCTTTGTAAACCTTCTCGTCGGCTTTAGTGGTGGCGGGATCAACGACTATCTTATCAAACACCTCCACCTGGTTTCTTGCACACTCGATTTACGCTTGTAGCCATTCGAACTCCATAACCAAGTCCATGATAGCCCAGAAGCCATCAACCCTGGTCTCCTTCGTCTCAGCGAGGTCGACCCACTCTCTTGCCATCTGGATGTCGTCCTCGACTCTCTGGGTTGCATCCTCGGTGTGGACCAAGTAGTTCTAGAGGACGATCTCCATGACGAGGTTTACTTGCTGGATGCCGGAGACCCTCGCATTGGTCCGTCGGAGGAGGAGCTCCAGTCGACAGATGATGGCTGCTATGGTCTCCGGTAGATCGGAGGGCCTAGAACGAATGACATTACGAACGGAAGGCTTGTCTGCAGCTTGGACCAGGTTGCCACCAGAGAGGTATGATTAGACAAGCACAATGTAGGCCAATACGGCCGGTACAAGAGGGGAAGCTATTTTGCGTTTGTGGAGAAAGGGAATTAAGGAGGTTTGTGATAAATCCCTTTCGGAAGCGGACATCTATTTATAAAACAAGTACTAAAGCCAACGCGGGAGACGAAAAGATACATTGGGAGCCGTAGCGATATTGGCGCGTTTAAATGAGATCATAGAAGGTTTTAAGAAAAAACCGTCTGTGAAGAGGTAATATCACAGACGGTTTTCGACATATAACCGTCTGTGATATTACTTCTTCACGGACGGTTTTTAATACAAACCGTCTATGATGAGATAATAACTTTCCCTTCTCAGGAAAAAGGAGCGTCAACCCTATTTATAAAAAACAATTCCTGAAAAGACGACGATGCTTTGGTTTCCAACGATTTATTAGGAGCAAATTTTAATAAATCCTATCTGTTGGACTTCCGTCTTTATTCGTTTAATCTTGCCACAAGTTGTTGGCCTATAAATAACCATAAGAAGAGCAGAACTAAGAAAAATCACTTACAAACTTCTCATCTTTCTTACTTCCATTTCTTCTAAAAGTTATCATCTCCAAACCCTTCTAGCAAGACAAAATTCACGGAATAAATTGACTTTTCGACCACAGTGGAAAGAACAAATCCATGGAATATGATTTCAAGGTGGTCGAAAAGTCAGTTTGGTCTATGGATTTGAAGTCTTCAAGAAATTGGTAGAAGAATATCCCTACGATTAGGTGAGCACTTCATTGTAAGTATCACAGACGGTTTTAAGAAAAAACTGTCTGTGATATTTAGTAATATCACAGACGGTTCTTTTTAAGAACCATTTGTGATAATTCATAGACAGTTCTAATTAAAAACCGTCTGTGATAATTACGTATCACAGTTGGTTCTAACCATCGCTATATATCACAGATGGTTCTTATTAACAACCGTCTATGATAATTACAACACAGACGATTCTATAGGAACCGTCTGTGATGATACGTCCAGTATAGCATATTTTGTAGTAGTGTTCTCACATGATTTTCTTCTCTTCTTCTTTAACGAGGATGGTTTGCATAGTCAAACTTTTAATCTATTATATTATTAAAGTGATAGAAAAAGAAGTCACAACGTTCGTTCTTAAGAGCTAGAAATTCCCACGTTAACCGGTGAAAAAATAGAAACATCTACACCGTTGATTATGGTGGGTCCAAATTATAACGATCTAGATTAAACGAAAGAGTCCATGTCAAAAACAATATAGAAATAAGAGTCCATCTCAAGTACAATGCAAAAATAACTAAAATTCAGAATAAAATAAAATAAAATTAGCATTTTGATTTTGATACGAATTCTGAAGTAAAATCTATAAATAATTGTAATTCGGCATAAAAATATAAAAACTAACAATTGGATTAGTTTACGAATTCCAACAAAAAATAATTGAAATTAGGGACAACAAATAAAAGAAAATTTGCAATTTGATTTCCATACGAATTCCAAAGTAAAATATCTTAATAACTAAAATTTTGAATAAATTAAATATAAGTTATAATGAGGATATTGTGAATCGTGTCGGAGGAGACCACGAAAGAGTGCAATGGCGTCAATCTGTCCTACCAGAAGACATTGATCCACAAGGAAGCGAATAGCCGAGGCAGCGGCGATGAAGATGAGAGCAATTCCATGCTGCTCACCTGTAGGATCAAGGATAACCGACTAGAGAGGGGTGAATAGGAGGTTTTTAAACTTTTTAACAATTTAACAATTTTAGCCAATTAATAACTTAGTCTAAGCAAGTTACACTTCTAGCTAAGCAATTCAATCACAATAAACAAGCTAGAAATATAAATGCAGAAAGTAAAGACTAGAAATAACCACAATAACACGACGATGTTTTCCCGTGGTATCGAAGACTTGCCGGTCTTCACTAGTCCACGTTGAGGAAGCTTGACACCTCAAGCCAACTCCACGAATTAAGCCTTCCCTCGATTCACTATGGTTGTTCTTCCTCCGCTCCGGAGATGGTGAACACCGAACCACTCACAAGCTTGCACCGGGCCTCTTCACAATCTTCTTTGAAGAGATCACCGTGTTCCACCACCAAACCGTCTAGGAGTGCGGCAACACTCCAAGAGTAATAGATCAACGGTCTTCACTTGACGGCACTCAAGTGCAAATGGATCAACTAGGAGTATGAATGCACTTGAATGAATCTCAACAAGCTCACAAATGAATGCACAAGAGTGTTTTTGAGTGTTGAGTGAAAGCACAAAGCTCTCAAGGCTCTATGGATGTTAAATGAGGTCTAGCAGCCTTTACTAGAGTAGTTGGGGGGGGTATTTATAACCCCCACCAACAATTATGACCGTTGGGGACCAAACCCCAACTCTCAAATAAAATCGAACGCATCAAGAAGATAACGAGCAGACGACCGACTTCGCCGAAACACGATCAACTAGCTAGAACAGATTACTAAAATACACAATATAGCCGTTGAAATCCCAATGAACGATCCGCCAACTAAGGTGCGATGCGTCCAAGATTGCCCTTGTCGTACCGCATTCTGAGCAGTACAACCAATCGTAGGGTTTCACAAATCGTTGAAAGATACAAGTGTTCAAATTTTCATACCGCCATGTAAAAATCGGAATGACCGCAGAGCGGTACAACCGTTCCTAAGCGCGGAACGTCCGATTTCCAGAAAGAGTTTTTGAGCAGATTTACACTTGTTCTGTTTTTATTGAACCGCCTCGTAAAATTCGGTACGACTGCACATCGGTACGACCGATTCTCACGAGCGGTACAACCGATTTCCATGATCAGCTCTGAGGCAAAATGCATCGCTTCTGGTTTTCTTGAACCGCCAACTAAAAAACGGAATGACCGCAATGCAGTAGTACCGCTCAAAGAGCCGGTCGTTCCGCATGTGCGCTCAGTTGGCTGTTCTCTTCAAAATACGGTACTACCGCCAAGTAATGTCCAGTCATACCGCACGAAGCGGTACGATCGCAATTTTAACTGCGGTACTACCGATTTTGGACAGAAGCACTAAAAGCTTTCAAATTCAATTTTAAGTTCAAATTCAAATGCATGCATGATCCTAAATTGATCCATATGGCACAAGAACATGCTATCAAGCTACTAGCCATGATCCTTCTTAATAGTACGGCATTTATCCTATAATCCGGTCTTCCAACCAAAACTCCTAAGACCGGTAAAATAGAAAAAGGAACCTAGACTACTTGTACCTTGTCTTTTAGCCAAAAGATCTTCATGTAGTCCATTTGCATGCAACTTTGTGTCAATAAGTTCACCAATGGGACTTAACCTTGTAAATACTCAATAAACATGTTAATCCCATATTCACATATTATCATTAATTACCAAAACAATTTTTAGGGGCCTAGATGCTTTCATCACCTTAGTTGTTCAACAAGGACAATGTCGTGCTACTCGCTGGATCCGTTGAAGAGAAAGACCGAAGTCAAAGGTGCCAAGTGTTGTGACGACGAATGGTGTGCATAGGCATTGTTAAAGAAGTCAATGGCCAAAGAAACTCGATAATGGGGAAGAAATAGCAGAGAGGAAATGAAGCTTTGGATTAAAGATGAGCTATCGATGATATGTGATCATCGGGTAGTTAGGAGCATGCCATCGTTGGTGAGTGACATGGCGTCACCGGCGATGGCGAGAAGATTCTCCCTATCGTTAGACAACGACTAAGACGGACATACCGACATCAGTGAAGATGGGAGGTTGTCACAGTTAGTGAGGAAGCCACATCGTTGAGTTGGACAATGTCAAATAAGAGGAGCGACCGACACAAGAAAAGAAGACATCGAGTATGTACATACATGCATGCATCCTACGAATAGAAGCATGGGCGTACAGAAACAAATGATCAAAGAGCTCGGAGTAGAGATACCGTAAACGGTAAGGAATAGGCTTGGGGCCACTGGAGAAAGCGTGACGGGTGTCCCGGCAGGGATCGACGATATTTGCACGCATATACGTGTAGATGTCACAACGGTCCCATTAAGCGATAATTGGAGAGAAATAGAAGATAACTATGTGGTAGAGTATTACATTAGAAGTGGTAGCAGCTGAGAGATATTGATCGAGAATTGAGCTTGCTCTTGGAGGTTGAAGCAGAAAAATTGTGGCGAAGAGAAGAGATAGAAGACACACGGTCTGGTAGGGCAACCGACGTAAGGGAAGATAAGTTCAAGATAGGTCGCCTATGGTGCATCGGTGTATACGTGGGCAAAGTACTATAATATCATGTAAACTAATAAGATAATTTTGTTGCACATATAATCAATGTATTGCTTGAATTTAACAGAGGTATATGTTCATGCAAACATTTTGGAAAAGAGTTAAGGACATGCATCTACATGATGTTTACATAATGGAGAGTGGTTAACTTATTATACTCAAGATTTTCTTCCATGAAAACTCATACTTCAATTACATTACTCAAGTTGTATTTTCCTTCAAACTTCTATTGTCATTTTCTAATATTTATGCTATATTAAAAATCTAAATAGCTACAAGATATGTAAATATATTCTAAAGCATCTAAGTTATATCATTTATCACTATAAACTTTAAAATAAATCTAGCCGCACATATACACGAATCACCACTGCTAGTTATCAATGAACACATCACCTCGTCATTGTCTACAAAGTCAAACTTTGTGTGTTGTATTCTTATACGCCCTATCACGGCGTACTCAATATTGACAAAACAAGGTCACATTCCACGTACACAACAAACAATCATGCACCTCTAAAAAAACGAAGTAAAGGAACAATCGTGCAGCTCTTTTATGCTTGCAAAACTATAAAATTAGATGCTAAAAGTTATCACACATTCCACGTACACACAACTAACAATCATGCACCTCTCTAAAAAAACGAAGAAAAGGAACAATCGTGCATCTCTTTTATGCTTGCAAAACTATAAAAATAGATGCTAAAAACTATCAATAGTTAAGTCAACTCATCTGATAGCAACTTTATACGTACTTATTGCGCTTCTACGTACAATTATCTAGGAATGGAAATAAATATCTCTCTTCTTATTTGCTTTCTTTTGTGGAAACGTACTTTGACTTAATGTGAAGAATGTACTTCTAGAGCTAGGCATGCTGTCCACTTCACTAATTCAAAAATGCTTTTGTTTTTGTTACCCTTCTATGTCATGGATTGACATTAATTCTTCCATTCGGAAGAAGATAACCATAAGGCAACAAGTTACCCTACTATTATTTCTAAAAAACGTCGCATCATCAGTGTTCTAATCTGAACTAGCATTTCTCATATTAATGATAAAATATGACATGGGAGTTTCTATTTTTCTAAATTTATAAATGATGACATACATAGATGGACAATGCCCCTGGTATCTATCGTTTGTCCTTCTCCCTCTCTTTTACAATATTTTTTAGAGTAAATTGCAATTTGCACCCTTGTTTCACGTTCCACGAGGTTTAAGCAATACCTTCACTTTGCAACACCCTAGGATAACCAATGTTGCACTTTGCACCTGTGGGGATTAAACCTAGGACTTCACAGTTGTATGCTCCCACAATCCACCACCTGGAACTGAGTTTTTTTTTTTGCCTCATTTAGCATCTTTTTTGAACGGAATAGCAACTCTAGCCACCCCGGTGCACGAAATAGCAAAAATGACCCCCCTACCGTGCGAAAACACTGCGGCTGGCCCATTTGCCACTCCCTGCGTCGGCGGCGAGAAAAATCGCATCAGTAGTAATCTTGCGGCACCATAAAAATCATGCTGAATTGACAACAATACATCGTTGCGTGCTGTAGCAAATAGTGCAAAGAAGCACTTTTACGATTGATTTCAGGCCCGTCGTGACGTTTTTGTACGATAGAGGGTGTCATTTCGTTCGCAAAAAGGCTATTTTTTTCTATTTCGTTTAAAAAATGTGTCATTTCAGCAACAAAAAAAAACCCATGGAACCTAGCCTTAGTGCTCTCTATTTTACAATGTAAAATAAAAAAAACTTTCATCTTTTGCAAAGAATAACCCTTTTGATCCTATACTGAAGGAATCCGATTCAACTCCGATGGCCTTTAAATATGAGCCTTCCATTGAATGGATGGGTCCAATTGGGCATATTTAAAGGGGGAAAGATGCATATGCAACCGTATGTGGTTTTGTGTTTAGGATGCTTCGACCGTGCCATATTCTGTGTCTTTTTTTTTGCACATTATAGATCTAAGTTATTAATGAGAGAAATGGCAACAAAAAAAACATAGCACAAGCCGTTGGGAAGAGAATAGTTGATAGAACTTCAACAAAAAAGAGATGTACACTAAAACCAATGCACTTGGCATATTTTCTTTGAACGCAGATGGGCGGCGACAAATGCCAACCGTTAGTTGACTAGCATCAGATATTCAGATGGTACGTTGAATGATTCATTGTTAACATCTGCAAATATCTTATACTCTTATCACGGTTTTATCTATCTAGGACAGGAACGCTAGTCTGTATGCTTGCTCATACACGGTGCACCTGGACAGAAGTGCAATTTGTTTTTTCCACCAGAAGCTTAATCAAGAGCATACCCAACCTTTTGGGTGTCAGTTAGGAGTAGTATTGAACCGACGCCGATTTAAAGTCATGCCACATAAGTATTCTAGGAATCGAGCTTATTTCTCTCCAATGTATTGAACCGATTCCTACTAATAATCGGGACCCACGTTTCATTAAAAAACCACAAAATAATAATATCCTCTCTCAACCGCACTCTCTCCTATGTAGTTGTTTAATGCTCATATGAGTTGTTTAATGCTTTGAATCGATTCCTAAGTAGGGTCCTGTTCTATGCATTTTTTTGTTGGAATCGACCCCTCCAATGTATTGAATCGATTCAATGTCTTTTCTCTCCTCATTTGAACCGGCTAAAATACAACATTGGAGATGGTCTTAGAGTACTAAGATGGCATGCACTAACGTGGCGCCTACCATCTATCCTAGCATTTCTTGCGCAAACGCTCAGACTTTATTTTGGAATGCAGGAATTTTGTAAGAAACAATTCAATTCTTATAAGATATAAAGAAAAATTTGTATGTTCCAAACGCGACTATAATAATAGAATTGAGTGCAGCTCAGTTAACACGAGGAGTTATCGGGCCTCTGCTTGTCTACGTTCGAACGTTACTTGATTTGGACATGCTCACTCTCTCTTTAATGCGGTCAGAGATTCTAAGAAAAAAAAGAATAACAGGCAGTACACGTAGAGGCTGCGACTGTCCACTTTGCCTGCGTTGAAAACCCGAATGAAAGACAGGTACTAGCCGTGTTTTAAAGAAAACGCCTCACCCATCCTCCTCTTTTATTACTGACTCCCCACACGGCCACGCCCACCTCGCCTCCTTCCTCTCCGCACGGCCGCACCACCCGAGATCGGAATCGGCACCTCCCCGCCCCGCCCGCCTCCGCCATGGCGCCGTCTCTGCTCGGGGTCAGTCCCCCCTCCTCTCTGTTTCTCTCTGTCTCTCTGTCTCTGGCTGCGGGTATTGTTGTGCAGTAGAGGTGACTTCTTGCTTTTCTGGTTCTTGGTTGTGGTTACTGTGCAGGGGTTTACCAAGTCGCTGGCCATGACGGTGCTCTCCGAGATCGGGGACAAGACTTTCTTCGCCGCCGCGGTACGACGCTGAGACCGACGCCTTCTCTTTTCCAGTTTCCCTTTCTCCTCTTCCTGTTCTCGCCTTTGCCTGCCCGGAGGTGGGCCTGGCCCCCACCCGCGCGAGCGAGGTGTTCGACGATATGCCGCCGTAGGCGGCGGTGCGTAACCTCGGCCCGGTGATTGGTTGCTGTGTCAGGGTAGATAGAGTCGTGCGGTAGCTGTAGATTTCGGCGAAGCAGTGAGCAGGTGAGCGTTGCGGAGTCAATTTCTGGATTAATAGCTCGTAGTATTAGCTAGCTAAGAATGGGATCTTCTGTAAAGCAGCGCTCAAGCGAAATGAGAACGGGAGGGAGGGAGCTTTTCTATGTTCTCCTCTCTATTGATAAAATCGGCTGGGGATTAGGTGTGTTCTTGAATGAATTTGTCCGCGGCTGGAAACTCACCTGTTCAGCTCAGTGCGCATGGGTTCCACGCCGTGTAGGTAGGCACACAGGGGGAGACAGGCCTTTGGTTTGGTGGAGCTGTTGCGCTTGCCGAATTTGCTAACCTGCTATATGAGTTGGGTACTCCTTTTCTGTAGGACTGTTACTAGTTTTGTTGAGATGCTTGTCATCTTCCACCCGAATTGTTTCACTTTCATCACAGGGTAGTAAGTAACCTTAGAAACAAAATACCTGGAGTGTTACCTCTTCAGGGATGATGGATTTGACAGAATCTGGAGTAGCAAGACAAAACAAATTCCTTTCTAGAAACACACTCATCAATATTCTCCACTTTGAAAGTTCTTTTGCTGCTTTTTTTCTTTGGACGGCTATTGGTTGAGCACTGTGTTTGCTCACCTTTTAACATTTACCTTTACAAGATTCTGGCCATGCGCCATCCCCGGAAGCTCGTCCTGGCAGGCTGTATGACTGCATTAGTAGTGAGTATTTTCAGAATTTTATGTGCTACAATATATTCTCTCTCTTTTTCCTGGTTAACTGATTGAGTTAATTATTCTAGGTGATGACAGTTCTATCAGCTTCTCTAGGTTGGGTTGCACCAAATCTGGTAAGTCATTGTAAGGATTGCTGGAAGCGTACCTATCGTGCACAGATTTTTAGTATGTCAAGAAGAAAAAAACAAGGGTTCTTTTGTTTGTTTGTTTTCATGTGTCAAACTTCTGCAAATATAAGTACATTTTTTGAGTGCTGCATGGACAGACACAATCATATGACACCAACATGGTTGTTTGTGTCTGAACTGCAAACGAAAAAAAATATAGGGATTTAATGAAATTATGCTGTGCATCTTGAAATGTCATGCATTAGTGCAGGTGCCTTTTTTCCCCATTTGATGATAAGAGATGTACAACTATAATCTTCATCCTTCTTGTACTTTTAATTTGTCCTAATTGTACTGCTACTTAAATGTTGCAACAACAATTCTAACAAGTATTTAGCATGGGCCATGGGCAGTTGGATGAATGTCCTATGCTATACATGGGGGTGGATCTTAGAACCAATCCTGTTCCTGTCATATAATTTCTTGTGATGATATGCCAAATTCTTGTTGAAGTATATCTCCTTGCAAAATTCTACAAATGACAGTACTGTGTTGAACAGATATCACGTAAATGGACTCATCATGTGACTACTATGCTGTTCTTTTTGTTTGGCATTTGGTCATTGTGGCAAGGCTTCAAAGAAGACGGGTACTGATCTGCTTGTTTGCTTTTCAGTTTACTTTTTACTTGTTTTATGTGTTCGGTGTTTTACTGCATGACTTCAGTAACTAACTTCCATTACAGGGATTCGGAAGAATTAGCAGAAGTGGAAGCAAAGCTGGTTGGCAAATTTCATCCAATGCTTATGTTCTATTGGATTGCAGTTCAAGTAACTTGTTGCTATGTTTTGCCCAATTTTCAGGATGCTGACTTGAAGAGTAACAAAGGTGAATCAAAAAATAAACCTAAGGTCAGTACACAAGTGACATCCATTGTGAATTATCGTTTTTCTCATAACGTTTACTTTTCCTTTATAGTGGTTGTATAATTTTCCATTTGGATTCTGTGAAATCATGAAACATAAGAATAATGTGAATGCCTAATTTTCTTTTCTTTCCCCATCCTCAGAATTTGTCATCGTCTCCAGATATTTTCATCTATGTAGGAAGATTTTTTAGGGCTTGTTTGATTCTTGTTCAATGTATACCATTCCAATGTGTGCCAAAGCTTAACATTACCAAAATTTGGTCATGTATTTGGTTGCCCATGAATTGGCCAAAATTCGGCAAGAAAATGAACTAAGAAGCCAATGAAAATGAAACCACTCCAAAATTTTGGTATAACCAAATGGATGCCAAATTTGGTCAGCACTACCAAATTTTGGCAATTCTAGTGGAATATGTTTCTTATGCGCATTGTGTCTTACATAAGTTCTACCAATATATATGATTTTGATGTATATCTTGCTAGCCCGGTATTCTTTATCTCAACTTTATCGTCTATGTAGTCTATCATACATGACTTCATCTGATAGTGGCAAAGAAAAAACAAAACATTTATGTTTGCTCATCTGCACATATATTTTTTCTTTTCATTGCTTGTGTGGAGATTGGAGAACAATTGTATTTTAGTTGACAGGCAATTAAGAAAAGCTTCCTTATTGAGGGCAATCTCGCTTTGCGTGCCATTTTTCAGCCATTCACCTTTGTTTTGCTATCATATATTGATTTGAATTTGTATGCTTGTCTGGATGTGCAACTCAACCTTTGTCAATGTTAGGCAAATGATGATACGAAGAAACAGCAAAGACCATTTCTCATGCAGTTCTTCTCACCAATTTTTATAAAGGTGCCAACAGCTGATTATATGGGAGAAATGATTGACAAAAATACAATGCTTGTGTTTTCACTGGAATATTGACATGCACATTGATTTGTGTGCTGTAGGCATTTTCCATTACATTCTTTGGTGAGTGGGGTGACAAGAGCCAGGTAAGTTGTATAAAAAGATTGAGATTGTTCTAACTTCTATTTTTTAAAAGCATTTTTTTGATGTCATAAATGTTATGAATATTGTGTGTATATTGAAGAGGCCTAATGGGCAATATATATATGATACAAAGGGGTGTATGCTATATACAGATAAGACAATACAAAAGGCAGATAAGGAATACAAAATGATTCCTATCTCTAACACCCCTCTTCAAATGCAAGGCATATGCAATAGTATTGCATTTGGACGGAGTTAACACTAAAATATGGAAAAATCCAAAGTCTCAGTTTTGATAATGTCATCGTAGCACGCAACTCTTAGAAAATATGTCGAGTATCAAAAGATCTCCTATTCAGGGTCGTGCGACAGCCCATAAAGCACAAGGTGCAGGGGCTGAGAAAGTAGAGACAAGCGGGAGCAAAGTCGACCGCGGCAACACGACGAAGAAGATGATAGCACCGACAAAAATAGAGAAAGCTGTCAAATCAAGTCGAATAGAAATAGATAGAAGCATGACGGCGCAGATCGAAACCCAAGACGGCGGCGGCGCAGAAGAAGCGCAACGGCCTTAGAAGCTTGGGGCAGCGGCTAAAAGAGAAACGTCGGCATCATAACGACTTCTACGATCTGCACGCGGCTCAGAAAGAAGGTGGGAGCGGCGGCTGCTACTATACATAAGGAATTCCTATGCTTCTATGACCGACAATAAATTTGTAGACTCGCATGGCTTAGACGAACTCAAAGATAGAGTAGTACGGACTTGGATGGACACAACGGAAGAAAACGACACAAATAAAGAAAAGACTCAAACGATAGCTAGCAGCAGAAGACCCATCTCCTCATCCAACCATGAAACACCAGTGTAGCTCTTCAGCTTGAAGCAACACCATCAGCAGCCCAAAACAATAGATCCGACGGGATCCGAGAGATCGGAAGACATGCACACGTGATCTCACGTGGAAGCTATCGACTAGAAAAGATGCACATCTCACGTGGAAGATGCATCCATCGACAGCAGCAGCACAAATGCGTGAGAAATCCAACCAGATAGATGGGAGGAAGCTTGCGGACAGCCTCGTGGCCCGCAGGCGGACACGAGCACGTCGTCGAGGCCCTCGTCGACTAGCCGATACTGATCGTAGCACGCCCGCCAGACCGCCATCTCCCCACCGCCACCACCGCGAAGAGGACCTCGCGCGGCACAACGAGGACACGCGTCTCGCTGCAGGGCATGAAGAAGCAAATGCGGCCCGGGGCGCCAGATCCTTCTCGCGGAGGAGTGAACCGACGCACCAGAGGTGAGATGAAGGATGAGTCTGGGCGAGCTCGGGAGGCTCGGGCGGCCCGGAGCGTCGGATCCTGGCGAGGTGACCTCGGCGACGGCAAGGCGGTCGGCGTCGAATCCGAGTGGGGAAGTCGAGATTGCTGCTTCTACGCTAAGAAAAATCTACAACAGAAGAAGGCCACCCCTGGGAGCGAAGATCGGTCCTCTCGGGGGCAGCGGCAGCGGAGGCGAGTAGAGGCTAGGAGGCTGTGGTGCTACAGTAACCCTAACCCTAACCTTTGCTCTGATACCATGTTATGAATATTGTGTGTATTGAAGAGACCCAATAGGCAATATATATAGGGTACAAAGGGGTGTATGTTATATACAGATAAGGTAATACAAAAGGCAGATAAGGAATACAAAAGGATTCCTATCTCTAACATATCTCCTATCTCTAACAATAAATATATGATCTTTTTTGCTTTTTTTTAATTGGAAACAGTAGGGGAGACCCCTGCAGTATAATCTTCTTTGCTATATTTCTGAATCTGTTCTCAGATTGCTACTATTGGTTTGGCTGCCGATGAAAACCCATTTGGTGTTGTCCTGGGGGGAATCATGTACGAGCTGCTTCTTTTGTTGCCCTTTACTCTGTTTAGATGGTTTATTGTGTTTTCCTGATAAAACCTCTTACCGTGCTTAGAGCACAAGCACTGTGCACTACCGCTGCTGTTATTGGAGGGAAGAGCTTGGCCTCTCAGATATCTGAGAAGATGGTAGGAACAATTGTTTGAACTCTGTTTTTTGTGCTCCCTGTGAAGTGCTGAAATGCCCTGCATCTGATGTGATGCTTATCTTGTTGTAGGTTGAATTGTCGAGTGGAGTGCTATTCCTGTTGTTTGGTATCATGTCCTTCCTATCAGGACCAGAAGGAGAATTGTAATGCCTCCACGAAATCTTTGCTTAGCTTGGCTGGGTTAACAAGCTTGCTTTCAATATACTTTTAACTTATTTGAGTAGACGGATGATGGCGACGAAGGTCAGCCATCCTTGGCGAAGAGGATGGCGATTCCTTAGTTTAGTCAACACATTGTGAACATTTGACTCGTCATTCATAAATGACAAGATGTCCGGAAAATCTGCACTGATCGTACTGGGCCCAGCACCAGGAAATCTTCAGTAAAAACTGCTGAGCAGTTGCTGTACACTGTCTTACCTTTTTTTTCGTCGTAATTATGCGTGAGATTTTTTTTTGGTCGCAATTATGCGTGTGATTGTGTGAACTGCAAGGCTTTGATACTGAATCTCGAAAGGCTACATCGAGTTAGGCAGTTATGTCTTCAAGAATTTTCAGAATAAGTTGCCTTTCTAATAATAGCCTCTCGTAAATTTTCTTCGGAATTCTGTATCTGTCTTAAGAGGCAACAGTCATGCAGCATACTGAACCAGTCGCTGGCTCGCTAGTAGTGCTGCTGGCACCTTCGCTATCATAGCTTTCTGTAAACCGTTCAGTAGATGAGTTATCTGGTGCAGTAAATTGCCCAATGAAGCCATCAAGAATCTGTAGTAGAACCATTTAAACGGATCACAGGCCTGGAACTCTGAATCGGGCCGGTTTCGTCGGGCTCGGATTTCGCAAATCCAAATCATCTGTGAAAACATCGTGCTATTTCTTGAATTAGTAGATAGCATTCACATATACATAACTGATTTATTTCATACACGTGGTGAACTATATCATCTATTATATTACAAACATCAGAGTGACATAGACCGTGTTGAGTTGAGTTTTACAATAAGAGCCGAACAGGCTAAATGATTATATTACAAAAGTAGCCGAAGCGACAGCGGAAAAAAATGGGATAGAACACATCTCTCTACAAGCAAATGACTGGGGTAGCCCGTGTACGACTGATATTAACCAAGAGCTTGGATAATATCGGTTGTACGCAAGTACCGACTGAACCAGCTAGACTGAGGCGAGACCTAGACTAAAGAACTAAACTACTCTCCATCATTGCTTTGTCCATCGACATCTGGGTCCTCGTAGTATACATAATCTCCATGATCCGCGGGTTCTGAGGGTTTGGGGAAAGAGCGAGAACGAGCACAACTTCCGTGCTCGCGAGCCAACACACAAGATGCAATAATATACATGTAAGGTTTAACAAGGATTGACTCGAGTTCTTTTATTTGCTAAAGCAATGTTTTCAATTATCATTATTAGAAATTTCTAAAACTTAGCATTTTAACAAAATTCCATTTTATTAAAGAGAGTAATTGTGCAATATTAAATATAGCGAAGGTTACCTCCACCTATGCTTAATTTTAATTGTGGTTGCATTCACCTATTAACAACACTGGGTACGACCACCCAGGAAAATCCAAAATCAGAGTTACATCTACCCGACATGTTTTTATTCCACCCACAAAGGTTTTTGAAATAGAACTAACTCTAGTAAGTTCCCATGTCCGCCTTTGACCGTAGGCACAGCTGTTTAAACAGTTTATACTCTACAGAGGTTGTACACTGTACCCACAAGAGATAATCAACTCGTTGCTCCACATGATTCCTTGGTCATGTAGTTGAGTGATTATCACAGTAACTTTTCAAATTATCTTGCCCTTTCCGTCATCTCACCCATATGAGCTACTCCCACAAGCTGTGGGCTCCATAAGTTGTGCGGGATGTTCACCACAACGACTAGCGCAGCTGGCAACTTCACCTTACATCGGTGTCTCATTCAAGCCGGAACGTATCCAGTGCTTGCACTACCTCATTACCCCTCCAGCGAGATGACTCTTAGAGTTCAATAAATTTACTAAGCCAAGTTGTATTTTACAGACTTGTAGTTGCACTTGTTTTACAATGGGAGGTCATTCCAAGATTAAGTTCTTAAGTCATCTGGGCGGTTCATACCACATTCCACATATTCTCGTGCTACGTCAGCACCCACTATCATACCATCCGTTCAGATGTGGTAATAGCAGTTTAATAGGGTTTTTGAGGAGTAAAACCAAATTATCTCAAACATTTCAGTCATGTACCTCAATGACTGTCCAAAACTATTTCATGTTTTAAGAGATGGTGATTAGGGCATTTAATGTCCTAGTACTTAAGCAAGACTAACATGTCACTTAAGTACAATCTATAACTAGTAATTTACCACATAGTTACTAGAGTGACATGGAATAATAGATTCAATTGCCCAAGGATGATATAATAATTAATTAATTATTAAATAGGTATTTAACTACCTTAAGATTTAACATACATTTGCTTAAAGAATTAAAGCATGCAATCTTGGTAATTTAAAGGAATATAATTTGCATAAAATGTATGTTCAAAATGATCAACGTATTGACTCGCCTGGGTTAAAGTCAAGAGAGTCTTGGTAGTCTTATGCTTGATCGAAATGGAGATCTCCTGCTTCTTCGAACTCTACGCGGACGAAAGTGCTAGAAAAGAACAAACAAGCAAAGAGAACAAATAAATACACTAGAAATAATAAATGAACTCCAAAATAAATAAGACCATTGCCAATAGCAAGATCTTGAATTTAGACAAATTTAGAAAAAAATTTCATAATTTTTGGAGTTAGAACGAAGGAGAGAGGAATTTTTAAAGCTTGCTTTGGAATTAAATCAGAAAAAGACAAAGGAGGGAGAGAGAAAGTACTGGTTGGCGGGGTCCGCACGTCAGCGAGTTACGCACGGACGCGCACGAAAACGCACGACAATTACTATTGGGCTAGCTGTCGGTGTTTCACGGAAATAAGATAAATTAAGAGGGTCATTATTGCATGCTTGGGCTCGCCAGTCAGTGAGTCCAGGCAGCACATAATGCCGGCTATTAACTTTGGTTAACCCAATGATTAGCATTAAACCGACAGTGATTCACTGAAATTAAGGAGCTACAACGGCTGTCTTGAGTTCAGACAAAGTAGAGCCCTAGGGCGCCGATGGGAGCACGGCTTGATGCCGGCGGAGGAGTGCGTGGCGGTCATGGAGAATGGCAAAAATGGAAAGCTCACAGCGAGGTGGTGCCGATGGTGGTGGTGGCGCGGCGAGGGGACCACCGGAGCGGCGACGACGGCCAAAACACCAAACGAGGAATTCCGACGATTCTTAACAAAAGATGGTAGGAGCACTAGGGGGATCGAGGCTTAGGGATCTTACCACGGCAAGGAGGGGGTAGGAGGTGGCCGGAGGAGGTAGAACGACATCGGGGAAGTTGGCGGCCCAGAGTGCAAAAGAACCCCAAATTTGTTCGCTCCTGTGGACAAACCAAGAAATTGGGTGAGGGGAACACTTCCAAGGAGGCTAGAACACGAGGTGATGCGGAGAATTGAGCAAGAGTGTCAGGACCCAAAAATGCAATTCTGGACCCTCTATGTATAATGCACTAGTCCAAGATCACGCTAGTGCACACAGTTTCAACATAGATGAATATCGATCCTATCGGTGTTTTAGAACCGAACTTACGTAAAGATTGTTTGATTCGGGAGGTCTCCTAGAATGAAATCACGCAGAGAGATTGACACGGGGATTTTTATACAGGTTCAGGCCTTCTCCGGGGAGAATAATAACCCTACTCCTGTGTGTGTATGGTATTGAGTGTATTCTGAACAACCAGGGGAAAAACTAAGACTATTACAGATGATAGTGCTTGTCTTCCTGATGGCCTTCTTCGATCGCCTTTTCCTTCTCTGATTGCCGCCCTTATATAGTACGTGAAGGAGTGGCAGTTTCTCCAGGTGGAGCGGCGCCTCATCACATTCTGTAACGGGCGCATGTTGGCAATAATCACCGGCGTATTAACTCCTTCACGTTACCTAACAGCTATATATCAGAGATAATGGAGCATTACATGCTATTACTTCGCAGAGTAACAGCGTATATTGGCTATTTGAATTCCTTAATCAATTGGACCCACTTGTCTGTAGGTTTAATTAATCATAAGGTGGTCGTAGGTGACCTGGTCGTAGAAGAACTTACGACCATGAGGTAGTCGTAGCAATACTTACGACTATGGGGGTGGTCGTAGAAGAACTTACGACCATGAGGTAGTCGTAGCAATACCTACGACTATGGGGGTGGTCGTAGAAGAACTTACGACCACCTAGTAGGCTCCTCCCTTATAACATTAAGGGGTATACTCTGGGTCCATATGACATCATATTTACCCATAATGAAAATTATAGATGAAAGATAAAATGAGGATTATTAGATCCTCGTCATCTAGCCCCCCAGCTTCAAGTGAAAGCAACTTACTTGGTAAAAGAGTTATGGATGGTCTTACGGCCACGAGAGGGTCGTAAAAAGATGGTCGAAGGCAAAACTCTTCGACATTCGTGTACTACTTTGACCAGAAATATGCTTGGTCAAGAAAGTTACTTACGACTATCAAATAGTCGTAGAACATTCCTACGATCACGAGGTGGTTGTAGTATGGTGATCGGAAGAAAAACCTTTCCGATTAACATTTCTTTTGGTCAAAAAGATCTGACCAAGGAAGTAATTTCGCTTGAGGTGTGAAACGAACCTAATTTCCCTGAACGGACAAGTTAGGGAATTGCAAACAACTCTGTTAATTACATTTGTTGGAATGGTTCCTGCGCGGTGGCAACCTTTGGAATGCCACGCCTTCATTAAGGTACAGATTATAAATACTTACTGGGTAAGACTTAAGTTCATACTCTTCCCCAAATCGATCCTTTGTTAAATCGAGTTCTTGTCTTCTCGCCACTAACAAAAATCTCCTTTTACGAGAGAAATGGTGGGAGAGTCGCCGAGTGGGCCGAATCGGAGATAGATGAAGTGAAGATTCAAGCTCGTTGACGCCGGAAGATTCGAGAGAAAGTCCTCGTGGAGTGGTTCGCGTATATAGGAGCATTGGCCGTCGGGGAGAATGATCAAATCCCGTCTTCTAGGCGACAGAGTGTGGCCTTCGATTGCCGGCTCACCCCTTTCTCACACTTATACTTGAGTATTTTGGAGTGGAATTGGTAAACCTTGGTCCCAATTCCATCACAATGCTGAGCGTATTTGTATATCTATATGAGGCGTACCTGGGAATTCCAGCAGACCTTGAGCTCTTTCAATACTTTTATGGAATGGCTCGACAAACTGGGATTGCTGGAAGTTGTGGTTTGAAGCTCCATGACGGAAAGTCAAAGGAGTATATTCAGATGTTCACTAGGTCTTCGTGGCCAGGATGGAGGAAGAGGTGGTTTTACTGGAAAGTCACCTCCGAAGACAGCCTTACCTTTCAAGGGAAGGCTGCCGAAAAGAAATCTTTGTGGGATTCGACTCCCCAAGATATCAGTCGAATTGCCCCCTATATTCAAGCCATTAAGGATTTGAAAGAAGGGGGGTTGACTGGATGGCATGTGGTGAAGGATTTCATCACACGTCGAATTAGCCCCCTGAAGAGACGAGTACCTCCCATGTGGAGGTACACAGGGCCAAAAGACCCGACCAGGGACTACGAGGGGGGTAAGTAGTTTTTGGACTAAACTCTTAATTTGATTTTCTTCAAAATTGTTTAATGAATATCTTTATCCGTTTTACACAGATCTTTCACAGGCAGAGATTGACACTCGAGTCAAACTCATTTGTGAGAAGCTCCCACCACTCGGAATGGCGGTTCCTCAAATTCTTGCGGTTTTACCCTTAGAGGAAAAAATGGAGCGCCTAAAGGTAATCAAAAGTTGATTTTATCCTTAGGACTTCATAGTCGTAGAAAGAACTTACGACTAGGTAGTGATTGTAAAAAATCTTACAATCAAGGAAATGTCGTAGAAAAACTTACGACTGGTCAGTGATTCTTCTTTTTCTGTTTTTCTATACAGAAAGTTGGCATGAAAAATCGTCAGGATGTTGAAGAGCCCGAACTGATAACTATCGGTTCCGGGACGACAACGGACAAAGACTCAGCTCCTCCAAGTAAAAAACGTCGACTTTCAAGAGTCGCCGACAAAGGAGGATCAAGCTCAAGTCCCTCATTTCACCGTGTCCTCGTCAAGGTCTGCACGCGCATAGTCACAAAGCAGTAAATCAAGTCGAAACAACTGAAGTCGAGGAGGATGAAGAACCTCTCAGACGCAAGGCCCATAAAGTCAAGGATATGACCACAAAGAAGAAGCAAGGAGATCGGCAAATGCAATGAGGAGGCCGAGGAGGTTGAAGAACCTCTTAGGCATAAAGCCTACAAGGCCAAGGTACCTTTTTATTATGACAAGAAAGCTTTCACAGTTTCTGCCACTTCTAGTTTTGTCAAGCAACTAGAAAAGGAGAACTGGAAGGAGTTTATGTCTTTTGTGAAGGACAACGCTGATCCAGTCGAGCCAACTGTTGAGGATAGCGCTGCTCTTGGAGTGGTCGAGACTGATCTTGGCCCTCCGAAAATCAGGAGACCAGAGAGACGGTTCCTGTTCAAGACCTACGACCAGACGTGGTCGTGGCCGAGCCTATTCTTGAGCTACGACCAGACGTGGTCATAGAAAAGAAGTCGAAGAAATCTTCCGTTGGGAAGATAGCTTCTAAGTTTCTGATTAAATCCAGGATGCAGAGGTATGTGAAACGAGCTAAAATGTTAGAACAACATTTACCTTTTGCTTTTCACAATTTGACTTGCTTTCCATTTGTGGCGTTAGCCTGACTCCTTCAGCTCCCGAGGAGGCTTCTATCGAGAAGCCCATTGCCGCCTCTCCAACAATTGGAGAAGTGTCAGCAGAAATGGTCGAAGGATCGTCCACAGCCCGGGTTGTGGAAGAAGTCGTGGCTCCTGAAGTGGTTACCACAACTACTGAGGTCGTAGCTACGACTACTGAGGTAGCGGCTACAACTTTAGAAATGGCCGTGGAACCAGCAGAGGCCGTTGCAGAAGCCACTGCCCAAGGTGGTGATGTACTTGACCACCGTGCGGGAAAGGAAGTCGTTCTGCACCTCGTTCTGGTATCCAAAGAGAAATCGCAATTTGTAATCAAGATGAGGAATACTTCAACTTCTGTTCTGATTTCTTTGGCCCTGCTTCCATAGTAGGGTCTTCAGCTTTTAGGTCCCGTGACCGAGTCCCTCACCCCAAGGATATTCCCAATAGAGGGGATACTTTTGACAACGAGCGCCTTGAGAAGGTTTGGTGGGATCAAGTCGAGAAAGTGGACAAGCTGAAGAATCCAGAGCTAGTTTACTCAATATTGGCTCGGTCAACCATGAATGTAAGTATTTGATGATACTCATACATGTGGTCTTCCCTTATTTCTCACTGTCTTTCTTTTTTGCAGAAAGCTCTAGAACAGATTGCCGTTGTTGGCGAATATCACCGACAACTTTTAGAGCTACGACAAGAGAAAGAGGAACTCTGTAAACAGGCAGAGAGGTGGTAAGTCACTATTTTTTGTAGTCGTTTTCGACTTGACTATTTACATAGTGATTATGGGGTTTGTCGTGGAATAACTCACGACTAGGTACCAGTCGTAAAAGGCTTACGACCAGGTGCTTTGTCGTAGGAGAACTTACGACTAGATCCATGGTCGTAGAAGAACTTACGACTGGATCGATGGTTGTAGAAGAACTTACAACCAATTTGATAATGTTCATGTCCACTTTTAACCTTTACAGGTTAAATAGCGATGAAAAGACCCTAGCTAACTCGCTCGATTATGAAAAAGAGGAGTCGAGAAAGCTATGGGAAAAAGTAGAATTCCTCTTGAGGAAGCTTAAAGAAGCTAACTCTGCAACTGAAAAAGCGCAGGAAAAGATAAACAGTAAGTGCTGAACTTAAGACTACTTATGTTGTTGATTTTTACCTGACTGTTGCTTCTTTTTTAGAAAAAGAAGATGATATGAGAAAGCTCCAGAATGAAGTCCAAGATAAAAATTTGGTCATTCGCGAGATTTCTCGTATCTCCAAAGATAAAGATCAAGAAGACCTGTGAAAAACAAGCTTTTGTTGATGTATTATATAATGCATCTTTTTTCCTACAAATCATCTTGTCGAGTAGTTAGTAACTCAAATGATAATTAACGAATGAAAGACTGAATGAAAGACTAAGAATTGAAGTCAAATTAATAACTTTATCCTAGCCCCCGACTATTTGCTTAGTTTGTTTAAACAAACTAAGTAAATAGTATTAAAAAGGGTTTCTGAAAACAGAGAGGTTTAGTTAACTTGTAGTTTCTGGTTACGACTATCATGCACTGGTCGAAAAAGTGGGAACGAATCGACACTAGGAAGTTCCTTCTAGTGGGTAGGACCACGTGCAGATAGGAAAGTCTTCGACTAGGTGATGTTACCATCTCCGACTAGATTAATTAATCGAGAAAAATTCGTTCGCCTTTCTTTGGAGGACTCGATAAGTCTGTCATGGTAGCAAGAGTAGGAAACTGAACAATGCTAGGAAGTTCATTCTAGTGGGCAGGACCACGTGCAGAGAGGAAAGACTTCGACTAGATGGGTCTCTTCCTCCCACCGCCTGCATTTAATCAAATACCCCAAAAGCGCTTGAATAAATCTAAGAAAGTGCACTCGACTTAGAATATTTTTCAAAAGAACTGAAGAAATAAACTAAGGTGAAAAGAGGTGGCTTTAAAAATATTTCGACTAAATAGAACCCGAGCTCTTTGTGTTGGCAGCAAAAGTGAGTAACGAGTCGACACTAGGAAGCTCCTTCTAGTGGGCAGAACCACATGCAAAAAGGAGAGGCTTCGACTAGGTGATGTTACCTGCCTTTCGACTGCTAAAAGATAACTGGGTGTTTCGAAATATAGTCGAAAGATTATGAAAGCACTACTCAAAAGTAAGACTATAGAGGTAGAGAGAACCTGAGTCTTTATTGTCTGAACGGTTAGTTACACATAAAACTTGCGTAACTGGTCGATGTTCTAAGAATTCGAGAGAACCTGGCCATCTTCCATTGCCAATCGTACCAACCCTGGACGAGTTACTTCAACCACTGTGTAAGGACCTTCCCACTTGGGAGAAAGTTTGTTCCGATTAGACTTGGTTTGGCAGAGTCTCAATACCAAGTCACCTACAGTAAGACTGCGAGGTTGGACCTTACGATCGTAGTATCTACGTAGGGCTTGTTGGTAGACTACTGAACGGATTAAAGCCTGATTTCTCCTTTCTTCGAGTAGGTTAATATCATCTGCTCGAAGTTGTTCCTGGTTTGAGTCTTTGAAAGTTTCGACTTGTGTTGATCTTATCTTTAGTTCCGGGGGAAGCATGGCTTCAGCTCCGAAGACTAGAAAAAATTGTGTTTCTCCTGTGAGTCTGATCGTTGTCGCATTTAACCGCCCATAATACGAGGGTAACTCTGCACCCAAGCCCCTGAGCGTTTGATGAGCTGGTCGAAGAGTCGGGTCTTAATTCCTCTCATTATTTGGCCATTTGCACGTTCGACAGCCCCATTACTTTGGGGATGGGCCACGGAAGCATAACACAACTTGGTGCCTAATTCGTTGCAAAATTCCTGAAATTTTGCGCTCGAAAATTGCTTACCATTATCTGTAATTATTCGACTC
This sequence comes from Phyllostachys edulis, assembly GCA_036346405.1. Classification (NCBI taxonomy): domain Eukaryota; kingdom Viridiplantae; phylum Streptophyta; class Magnoliopsida; order Poales; family Poaceae; genus Phyllostachys; species Phyllostachys edulis. The sequence continues at coordinate 35,482,458 of CM070559.1, read as the reverse complement.
AGTACTCCAAATCGAGTAATTACGATCTCATCATAAACCGCTTTCTTTGCTTGTTATCCCAAATCCGTGTTCTCGCTTCAATCCATTTTGTGAACGATCAATAGCTACAAAAAGGAACTCGAAGCCTCCTGGAGCTTTGGGGAACGGTCCTAGGATATCAAGACCCTAGGTTGCAAAAGGCCAAGATAGAGGTATCGTTTGTAAAGCCTGAGCTGGTTGGTGTATTTGCCTGCTATGAAATTGGCATTGAGCACATTTTTTAACCAACTCTTTAGCATCATAAAGGGCTGTTGGCCAGTAAAAATCTTGTCGAAAAGCCTTACCGACCAGCGTTCTGTAGGAAGCATGATTTCCACAAATGCCATCATGTATGTCGTGAAGGAGTATTAATCCTTCGCTCTGCGGAATGCATCGCATGAGCACCCCTTGAGTACCTCGTTTATAGAGGACTCCTTCAACCAAAGTATACATTTTGGCTTTTCGGGATAAACGATCTGCCTCGAGATCGTCTTCGGGTACTGAACCCTTTTGAAGATATTCATAGATAGGCGTCATCCATGTATCCTCGTATTCTAGAGAGGCCGTCTCAATAGGAGGTGTCTCTGGTTCATCGACCAGTGACGACTTCTGGAGTTGTTCCAAGAAGACTCCTTTTGGTACTATAGATCGGGAAGAAGCTATTCGAGCAAGCTGGTCTGCGAGAAAATTATCCTTTCGAGGGATGAATTGTGCCTCGAAACCTAAAAAATGCTTTTCTAGCTTACGCACTTCCGATAAGTACCGAGACATTGTCGGGTTAGAGCACTGGTACTCTTTTCCGATTTGATTCACGACTAGTTGAGAACCTCCTCTCACGAGTAGTCGACGAATTGAGAGTGCTTTCGCTGCTCGTGTACCAGCTAGCAAACCTTCGTATTCTGCCACGTTGTTAGTGGCCTGAAAGTTTAATTGTATGGCATAATTTAAGGTCTCTCCGGTAGGAGATATTAGGACCACCCCAGCCCCCGAGCTACTTAAAGTAAGCGACCCGTCAAAATACATCGCCCAATCGGTCGGGAATCAGATTAGGGATCCCGAATGAGTTCAGATTTGTCCATTCGGCGACAAAGTCTCGCCAAGATCTGGATTTAACGGCCGTTCGGGACACGAAATGGATTTCAAACTCCCCAAGTTCGACTGACCATTTTGCCATATGTCCCGCTGTTTCCCTATTATGGAGGATCACTCCCAAGGGAAACTCAGACGGCACAGCTATTTTGTGCGCCTAAAAGTAATGCCGCCTCGAAGACATAAGGAGGGCATATAGAAGCTTTTGGACCTGAGGGTAACGCCCTTAGGCCCGTGTAAAACTTCACTTACGTAGTAAACCGGTCGTGTATGCGCCACACGTTCTCGACTAGTATGCGCTTTCTTCGCTGTGGCGTGGCAGCCTAGGTAAATTAAGAGTGTTTCTTCCGGTCTTGGAGAGACCGTAATAGGAGCACTCGAAGGTACCTCTTGACATCCTCAAAGGCAGCGTTTGCCTCTTTCGACCACTCGAAACCTTCGTGTTTCCTAAGAAGTTTAAAGAAAGGCGGTCCCTTTTCTCCTAGTCGTGTGATGAAACGACTTAAAGTCGCCATGCACCCCGTGAGTTTCTGGACTTCTTTCCTTGTGGTCGAGGGCGATTTGGAGAATGGCCTTTATCTTTTCTCGGATTTGCTTCGATTCCTCGTATAGATACTAAGAATCCAAGCAATTTTTCCAAGAGATTCGAACACACACTTCTCGAGATTGAGTTTTAAGCGATTTTTTACGAGGTTGTCGAATGTTTCTTGTAGGTTGGTAATATGATTAAGTCCTTCATGCTTTTAACGACTAGATCATCAATATAGGCCTCCAGATTTCGCCTAGTTGAGATGAAAAAGTCAATTGCATCAAGCGCTGAAAAGGAGCACCGCATTTTTAGACCAAATGGCATTTTGACATAGCAAAATATACCAAATGGTGTAATAAATGCAGTCTTTTCTTCATCGTCTAGACACATATTGATTTGGTGGTATCCAGAATATGCATCTAGAAAACTTAATATTTCACAACCTACAGTAGAATCAACCAACCGATCGATGCGAGGTAAAGGAAAATCGCTTTTGGACAAGCTTTATTAAGATCAAGAAAGTCTCACGACATACGCCATTTGCCGCTTGACTTTCTAACCATTACAGATTAGCCAACCATTCTCGATGATTGACCTCTTATAAAGCCCGCTTAAGTAGCTTATCCAATTACGATTTGATAGCATCTCGCCGATCGAGGGCAAATCTCCGTAATTTTTGTTTTATGGGTACTTTGTCGTGCCGTAGCTAGCACGCGGCTTGATCACCTCCCGGGACTCGGGCATGTCGATGCTTGCCACGTGAAGACATCTGCGTTAGCTCGGAGGAAGGCGATGAGGCGTCTTCCTATTTGGGGTCGGAAGTTTCCCAATGCGATCAGCCTTCGAGGGCTCCCTGCCCGTGAGGAACCTCTTTGACCTTGTCGTTCGGCCGGTCTGACTTTTAGGCTTCACTTGCTAGTCGGTGGTCGACTTTCTTCTCGAGTGGTATTTGTCCAACCATCTTGAGGGATCGACGGCCGCAGTATGCGCCATCTTCTTGTCACAATGAATTGTGATTACTCCTTTGGGATCGGCATCTTAATACATTGATATCCATAATGAGTAGCCATTAAGAATTTTACCAAAGTTGGTCGTCCGAGTATGGCGTTATATGCCGATCGAAATCGACCACATCAAAGGAGATTTTCTCGCCTCAAATTACTTGGTGAACCAAATATTAAAGGAAGAGAAACTTGACCAATCGGTTTGGTCAAGATCCCTGATGCGATTCCATGGAAAGAGTATCGCATCGGTCTTACCTTAGTCCCGGTACTTGCATTTCGTCCAGGGCACTCGTAAATAAAATATTTAACGTGCTGCCACCATCAACCAAAACTCGATTGACCCGACAATTGTTGATGGTGGGTTCGACCACGATCGGATACCGACTTGTCGAGTCGAAAATCGAGACGACCACCCTTCTCAAAGGAGATGGTAACTTCGACCACTTCGTAATTTATTGACAAGAGGAGGATATATGGAGTTTACCTCACGCTCGCCAGCCTTTAAGTCGCCGCTTTGATTCAGATGTCGATGATCCTCCATAGATGTGCTCGACGGTGTGTTGCGGATCCTGGAACGACATCTCCTCCTCGTCATCTGAAGTCTTATGACCACTCGTTTGTCCTACCTGCTCGAGAGTAGGAAGTGGTCATTTGCCGTTGTAGTAGTCTTTAAGCTTTCGTTGAAAGACCCGGCAGTTGCGAAGGTCATGTCCCTCCTTTTTATGGAAAGGACACCACCTAGGTTTATCATTTTTCCGATCGGGGCGCTTACCTTTGCCTCGGTCGGAGTGTGGCTTGGAGGTGTGTGGCTCTTTATCATTCACAGCCAAGTCCTCTTTGGAACTGCTGGTTTGGAGTTTTTGACCCTTCGCCTTGTTCTTGGACTTTTTTGCTTTCTTATCTTTCTTCTTACCAATATCGCCTGGCTCTCGAGAGGTATTGTTTTCTCGATCGATTGTGTTGTTCCACTCGACCGCCTCAGAGGCAGTCGCATATCGATCAGCCATCTCAAAGAGTTCAGTGACAGTGGTAGGCGGATTTAAAGCAATATCTTCGTTATTTTTCTCTCATGACTCCTTGCTTGAAAGCCCCGATGACAGATGAATCGAAACTTCCAAATTGAATTACTTAACTGACTAAAGCGCTTGATGAATTGGCGCAAGGTCTCGTTGTCGCTCGTCTCATCCGGTGCAAGTTGTCCTCCTTCCTGTATGCATTGTAAGTGCCCAAAGTTTGCCAAGAGAAGATCGCAGAGGTGTTGCTAAGAATGAATCGACTCGAGTGGTTGGTTCAATAACCACGATCGAGCGCACCTTCGAGCTCGGTTGGAAGGTAATTTGCCATCACATGTTCTCCTCCTCCTGCCGCTCGGACAACTGTTGTGTAGATTTGAAGAAATTCGATAGGATTTTGGGATCCATCAAATTTCTCCATGTTCACTGGTTGAAAGCGAGGTGGCCAGCGAACAGCTTGAAGATCAGGCGAGAATGCCCGACATCCAGTAATAACTTCTTGACGCCTCCTTTGTAGAAAAGAAGGGTTGATATCATAAGGTGGTCGTACTCGACGATACCCAGTAATAGGTTGACCTGACCTGTAATAGGTCTCGGCCCTACGATGGGAATACTCCTCGTAGTTCATCCATTGCTGCAGATTCCCATGTCGGTATGGTGAGCGATCATTCTCGAGGGGTTTGTTGATTATCACCGCTCGAAAGACATTTCTTTGAGTAGGAGATCGATCGACTTCTTCATTGTGTCAATTCCTTTGTGGTGATATGATCAATCGACCGGTAGTCAAGAAGTCGTGTTACTACGATTTCTGAATGATGTTTGGCGAGGTGCTTCCAAATTTTTCCATCAGAGACCGAAGCCTTTGTGCGATCTCCTCAACGAAGAGGTCGTGCTCGCGCTCAGCGAGCTCTCGAGTTGGATTCTCGAGCAAATCATCGATGTCTTTGGAGTTCTTGAGCTTCCTCGATCGATATTGAATGCGCCCAAGTAAACTCTTCTGGGCCGCAATCTTCCTTCGTCGAGTAGCTTCAAGATCTTCCCTGTCAGACTCTTGGGACTGCCTCAATGAAGTGCGAGTATGTCGAGGATTTCCTTCGCGTTCATGAAGGTGTTGGTCGTGTCCGCCATCGGTGGTGTTCTTGCCACTGCCATGAGGGGGCGTAGTGCATGATCTTTGGGGAGCGTCTCCATCTCGGTTTCTAGGAGAGTGACCTTGATCCGAGGGAAGGACGAAGACCTCCCGTTGATGATTCTCACTTGCGCTCGAGGCCTCCCTGCTTGAGGAGTAGTCGAAAGACACCATCTGACGACTTAGAGTAATCCCCTCTAGGTAGGGGAACTTCGGGTTATAACTGTCTCCGTCGGCAGGTGGGATCTGCGGAGAGATGGTCGAATTTGTAAGAAAAGCATGCTTGATCCCGCTCTCTCTGGCGTTATCCGGAGAGAGAGAATCACCAGATGCTGGTGAAGTCCTGGAATTGTGGCTTCCAGAACTTGCCTCACCAAGTCGGACCGTCTTAGGGGGACTCGGACACTTCGAGGTAAAACTCTCGTCGTGTTGTGAGTCCAACTGGGTGTAGTCCTGGTCAGATTGACCCTTGTCCTTTGAGAGGGTAGATTCCTCTCTTGGACGTACTGTTGTGGGGATATGGATCCTCCTCAACTCCATCACGCATTGTCTCCTGGATCTCGGGAAGATCACCGGAGGCGCAGCATTCCGTTGATGAGTCATCACTCGGCCAGAATCGAAACCGCATCCATGTCGACGTCACAGTGTCCGCCAAGTCGAACTAGTTCTCCTCGCTCCATTCTCTTGCCATGAGTGCATGAGATTTGGAAAACAGAGAGTATGTTGACAAGAGATTATCGGAAGATCCCCACGGTCGGCGCCTAACCGCTTGTTTTAGAACCGAACTTACGTAAAGATTGTTTGCTTCGGGGTCTCCTAGAATGAAATCACGCAGAGATTGACACGGGATTTTTATACGTGTTCAGCCTTCTCCGGGAGAATAATAACCCTACTCTGTGTGTGTATGGTATTGAGTGTATTCTGAACAACCAGGGGAAAAACTAAGACTATTACAGATGATAGTGCTCGTCTTCCTGATGGCCTTCTTCCATCGCCTTTTCCTTCTCTGATTGTCGCCCTTATATAGTACGTGAAGGAGTGGCAGTTTCTCCAGGTGGAGCGGCGCCTCATCACATTCTGTAACGGACGCATGTTTGTAAGATCGAGGTGGCTGACTAGAGGGGGGGGGTGAATAGGCGTTTTAAAAACTTCTTTGGCTAAAACCGATTTCTAATGCGGAAGCTAAACAAATACGGTTTTGCACAATTAAAACCTAAATCAACTAAATTCAACTAAGTGCACCAACAATATGAGACTATATAAATGATAGCAATCATACACATACAATTTAGCAATTTAAATACAAGTAATGTAAATTGCACAATGTAAAGCACAAGTAATCAAACCACAATGACACGGCGATGTTTTCCCGTGGTGATCGGAGACTTGCCGGTCTCCCCTAATCCACGTTGAGGGAAACCCAAACCAATTGGGCCGGCTCCACGAATTAAGCCTTCCTCCGAGGTATAAACACCTCGCTTCACTAGGGTTGCTCTTACTCCACTCCGGAGATGGCGAGCACCAAGCCACTCACAAATACCAGGCCTTCTCACAAGCTTCACTTGAGAAGATCACCGGACCACGACGCCTCCACGCCGTCTAGGTGTCGGCAAACACCAAGAGTAACAAGTCTCCAACGCTCACTTGAACCAATCATGTGTCTAAGCTCAAATGGATACTAAATCCACCACCTAAGGCAACACATGCACGTAGGATTTGCTCTCAATCACACACTAAGTGCAACACATGCACAAAGGAAGAGAGGGCTTGCTCTAGCTCAAAGGAATGTCTAAGGAACTCGCAACACATGCAAAGTCCTCCACAATAACACCAGCAACCTTCAACACACGGCCAAGATGGGTATATATAGCCCACACAACCAAACTAGCCGTTGGAAGCAAAGTCCCAGAAAATAACGGACAATCAGACTACCATTGCTCAACGGCGGTACTACAAGAACGCAGAACGGCTATAAAACTAGCTTGCAGAAGAGTTTCGAACAACCGCCAACACATACACGGCCGTTCCGCTCACCGTAGTTCCGCCTAACGATTGCGGTACTACCGCTTAGCCAAAGAGAGCAACACATGCTCAGAATTGTCTAAGGACCAGATTACACTGGTACTGGAATTTACGTACCGTCAACAAATGAACGGTAGTTCCGCGAGCCGGTCGTACCGCTCACAAAGAGCCGGTACTACCGCGCTACTCCAAAGTGAGCCAAGACCAAATGGCAACGCTACTGGAATTTCCATACCGCACGGAAAACTCCGGACCTACCGAAGTGCGGTAGTACCGCGCACACAAGGTCTTGCAGATACCGCTCCACTCGCAGCATCAACACATGATCTTGACACGTGGACGGCTGGGATCAAAAGAGCCGTTCGGAACACGGGTTTTAACCGTTGGATTCAAGAGCCGTTCGGACGGTCCGAACGCTCAAGCTAATCTGGGCCGTTAGATCAAGATCTAACGCCTTATGCGTGGCGCTCCGAACGTCCTCCGGTAGTACCGCCAAACACGGCCGGTACTACCGCTCCACGGTAGTTCCGCAATACCAACGCCGGAACTACCACACTACCTCGAGCAACACATGCTCAACAAAAGTAGTTACGCCAAGGAACCACCGGTCATATCAAGAAAGCGGTAGTTCCACATAACACATGCCGTACTACCGAAGTTCAACAGAGAGCAAAGTTTGCATTCGTTTCAACTCAATTTTGCAAAACATATTTACCAAATTGATACGTGATGCAAACACAAGACAAATGCATGATTCTCAACAAGTTGCAAAACACATTTGCCAACTTTTAGAATCAATACCACAAGGAATAAGATACATGGACTTAAACAATTTGCAAAACACATTCGCAAACTAAGTCACATGCTGCAAGGACTAAACATGAGCCACAACTATTTGTAAAACTCTGACGAGGATATAATAATCCTCATTTTATCTTTTATCTATAATTCTTATTATAGGTAAATATGACGTTATGTGGACCCTGAGTGTACCCCTTAATATTATGAGGGAAGAGCCTAATGGGTGGTCGTAAGTTCTTCTACGACCACCCCCATAGTCGTAAGTTATGCTACGACTACCCCAATAGTCGTAAGTCTTGCTACGACTACCTCATAGTCGTAAGTTCTTCTACGACTAGGTCAGCTACGACCACCTTATGATCAAATAAATCTACGACAAGTGGGTCTTATTGATTAAGGATTCAAACAACGATCATCATCTGTTGTTATTCTCATGAGTAATGACACGTAATACTCCATTATCTCGGTATATAGTCATGGAGCGACGTGGAGGAGTTAATACACCGGTGATTATTACCAACGTGCGCCCGTTACGGGAGGTGATGAGGCGCCGCTTTATCTGGAGTAACTGCCGCTCCTTCACGTACTATAAAAGGCGGCAATCAGAGAAAGGAAGAAAAAGAGATCAATGGGGCCATCAGGAATACAAGCACTATCTGTAATAGTCTTAGTTTTTCCCCTGATTGTTCAGAATACACTCAATACCATACACACACAGGAGTAGGGTTGTTATTCTCTCCGGAGAAAGGCTGAACTCAGATAAAAATCCCGTGTCGGTCTCTCTCAAGTGATTCCATTCTAGGAGACCCCCCGAATCAAACAATATTTACGTAAGTTCGGTTCTAAAACACCGACAAACTCATTCACAAATATTGGCAACATGTTAAACAAGGATAAGGTACATGGACTACAACTATTTGCAAAACACATTTGTAAACTAGTCACATGCTACAACAGATAAGCACTTAGCTTAAACTATTTGCAAAACACATTCGCAAATAGCAATATCCTTTAAAGAGCATAGAGCAACCAAGATGAGCTATCAACACATGACTAACTCAAGCTACTAGACAAACACCCCTCTTAATAGTACGGCGACCTATACTAGCAATCCGGTCTCCCAACCAAACACCGAGACCGGTAAAAGACTCCACACATCCTTAGCCCTAGCTAGCCATACCTTTGCCTTTAGCAACTTCTTGAAGCTTGATGATGCACATCCTTGCTTCAACTCCGGGTTCTTGACTTGATGCTCATCAACACATGATGACATCCTTTGCTTGCCCTTCATCAACACATGATGAAGCTTCTTTTGACTTGATCAACACATGATCATATCTTCTTCATGAATATCATCGACACACGATGATTTCCTTCATCTTGAACTTGATGCACATCAACACATGATGCATCCTTTACACCAAGCTCTTGACTTGATGACCATCAACACATGATGTCATCCCAAACTGTCAACCACATAGAACATAACCTATTTCACACAACTCATAGAAAATGTTAGTTCCAACAATATGATTATCATTAATTACCACACCATACCATTAGCTCATAATGGTTTGGGACAAGATATCGCAATCTTTCCCTCTTTGGCAATTGATGATAATCACTTCAATAGCAAATAATTGAATACAGATTGGTATGAGTATATAAGCACTACACAAGTTGTACATACTCATATGAATATATATAACTACACAAGTTATATATACTCAAAGGATATATGAGCACACATGTCTCATATACACACATGAATATATTAACTGCACGAGTTATATATATTCAAGGATATGTGAGTACACAAGAACTACACAAGTTATGCTATACTCACATACAAGTATATTTAGACTACACAAGTGTTATATACTCACAAGAATATGTTAACTACACAAGTTAAATGTATTCGAGGATATGTGAATTATAATGTCGAAATGCATACCTTTTTGATTTTCACCTTTATATCCAAATGAGACTAAACATGATATAATAAATAGAAGAGTTAGTCTCACAATTAGGTTTATCATTAATCACCAAAACTCCATTAACACATAATGGCGGGTCTAGATTCTTCAATGTTGGCAATAATCACCGGCGTATTAACTCCTTCACGTTACCTAACAGCTATATATCAGAGATAATGGAGCATTACATGCTATTACTTCGCAGAGTAACAGCGTATATTGGCTATTTGAATTCCTTAATCAATTGGACCCACTTGTCTGTAGGTTTAATTAATCATAAGGTGGTCGAGGGTGACCTGGTCGAGAAGAACTTACGACCATGAGGTAGTCGTAGCAATACTTACGACTATAGGGGTGGTCGAGAAGAACTTACGACCATGAGGTAGTCGTAGCAATACCTACGACTATGGGGGTGGTCGAGAAGAACTTACGACCACCTAGTAGGCTCCTCCCTTATAACATTAAGGGGTATACTCTGGGTCCATATGACATCATATTTACCCATAATGAAAATTATAGATGAAAGATAAAATGAGGATTATTAGATCCTCGTCAGATCCACACAAGGCAATTTATAGCATAAACGAGTAATTTGATTAACAAATAAGGGTTTTGACCTCAAGGTCGAGTTTACACTTATTAAGCCACACAGGGCTAACAGAGAATTAAATAGCAGTGGAAATAGAAACGACGGCGGTATCCCATCAATTCACCACAGACAACCGACTGGGATCAAGACCCTACGATCAAGCACCTTCAACGAACTCCTCCTCGAAAGTAGGCAATGACTCCTCCTCTTCTGTTGATTTGATTTAACAAGCATGAGTACACAATCATACTTGCAAGTCACACCACATAATACAATGTATAGATGCAAGATTATTCCAAAGGAATGGCTTCTGTGGTTCTTTTGCGGAAATGCAACATTTGCAGTTTGAATACAAATAATAGATTGAAAGCATAAGTAAAACAATTAAACAATAATAATTTAACAATTTGATTTCACAAAGACACATAGCCTAAACAAGTTATTCACATAGCCATATGACATAAATCACATAGTTCTCTTCCCAATGTTTTTATGAAAATCTACCCCTCGTGTGAAATCACCGAGCATGTCCATGACTACGGACGCGGCTATTCGAATAGATTGATTTAACACTCTGCAGAGTTTGTACACTTTACCCACAAGATACAACTAGTGTTGCAAGCACTAATCATAACAAAACGTTTCAGAAACTTCATCTCAAGCATTGATACTCCTAGTGTGCTTACGAACCGTCATACCAAGCCATACACAGCGATAGGTACGACACACACTGTTGGACAGGGACACGGCGAACCGCCCCATGATGTAATTACTTGGTAGCATACCTCCACCCAATCAACACAGTCTAACCTACAACCTAAGTAGCAATGTCAAGATTCCATAACTTACTAAGTTAGGCCCGTCCTATACTAGGTATGTGGTTATACAGTAAGGCTCAGTTCAATGACGCACAAAGTTAAGTCCTTAATTGACCAAGGCAAGACTTCCAATTTATTACAAATCCCTATGCACACAGATTTTTAAGCCCATGCACACATATCCACCATAACAATACACAGTCCACTTGCCTCCGTCTAAATCCTTTCCCACCCTGTTGGTTAAGTGCAACATATGTCATCAACGAGTAATAGCACATAGTACGCACAGTTTTATCACTTAGTCAAGTTTATATTTGCAACTCAAATGAGATGATGACTCGTGGCATGGTTAAGTAGACTAATCGTATCTAACCAACCCACATTGGTCCTACGATAATACCAACTAATTAAAGAACCAATCTAGGGTGACAAAAGATTAAGACATAACAATTAGACAAGGTGGTTATAACAAATTGGATTAATAACTAAACCCAAAAGCATTTAAATAAATACTTAAAGTAAATGCAATAATTTGAATGAATATAACTTTTGAAAACTGGGATTCAATATGATCAAAGGTATAACTTGCCTTGAAATAGGTCTAGGTACTGATCTTGCTCTTGAGACGTTCCTTTTTCTTCAAATCTTCCCGAAGTATCAACGTCTACTCGCAAACGAAGCAAACAAACAAAACAAAAAAATAATAGAGGCAAAACCAACTCCAAAAATTAAATTAAAAATCTCAGATAAATAGATCTTGAATTTAGATGAATTTAGAAATTTGAATGGGCTCAAACGGAGTTCGGATGCAAAAGATATGAGCTTTGGAAGTTTGAATCTAAAATAAACCCTAATTCTGGAATTGTCCGAATTATTTTCCAATTGAAAATACTGGAAAAAAAAGAAAAGAGAAATCACTGACGTGTGGGGCCCACACGTCAGTGACCTGGTTCACGGTAGACGAAGTCCACCGAACCGATTCAGATCTGGGCTGGCGAGGCTGCCACGCGTGCATGCTGACAAGGCGCCACACACGCGACACGTGCGCACAAAAGCTGATGTGGCGCTGAGTTGTCACTGACGTGGCTCGACGGGGACGCGGCGGCGCACTGGAACCAATGGCAACTGGCGAACGACGGCAATTTACAGATGGCGAGTGGTACCAGGATGAAGCTCAGGTTATTGTGAACCTAATGAGCCAACTCCGGGTGGTAGAGGAGGACGATGATGACCGGCGACGAGCTTTAAGCGGCGAAGCTCCTCGGGTTTTGTCGGATCAAAGCTCCGGCGACGCTCCGACGATGAGGAAGGGCTTTGGAGGTAGCCTAGACGATGAGGAACACGACGGTGTGCTCCACGGAGGCAAGGCGTCACTAACGGTGGCAGAATTGAAGTATTAGGGTTTCGGTGACCGAAACCTAAATCTCCAATTGCGGCGGCGCTAAGGCTCTCGGGGTGAAATTGATGGCGGCTTTCGGTTGAGGACAAGATTGCGAACCCGGGAACGCTTTTTATAGGGCCGGGGCTGCACGGATTTGGAAATCCCCAAATCGAGTCCTTGAAGAACATGAAACCAAATTTGGAAATCCCGGGGATAGAAAGGGATTTGGGCACGATTGAAACCAGATATGGGTGTAGGATATCAAGAGATAAGGTTTGGCAAAGAAATCTAGAAGGTTTTAGTTTGGAAATTGATATTGTCGGATGAAGCTCGAAGTCCCTCAATGGCGGTAGCGGCGGTGAACTCACAAGGACGAAGCCGACTCGGAGACGAAGATGAAAACAGGCCCACCTGGCAGTGAGGCTAGTGAACGCGAACGAAAGGAACGTTCGGACCACCAGTTCTAACCGTCATATTTTAAATGGACGATCCAGATTAAGTGTGACGTTCGGACCGTCCGAACAGCCCAACGAATCTTGTCCGTCCAACCTTGATCGGATGGCTCACATTGAGTGTGCCGTTCGGACCATCCGAATAGCACAAAAGATCTTGACCGTCCATCCTTGATCGACTGGTGGCAAGCTGAGTTGAGCGTGCGCGAAGGAAAATGAAACAGAGACTGACACGCGGGACCCACATGTCAGCGAGAGATGCGGGGTGCATGCGCGGGCAAGCTGGGCCGCACAGGAGTTGGGCCGAAATAGGAAAGGATTGGGTTTTGGCCCAAGGAGGATTTTCGAGATTTAAATAGGTTTTCTATTTTATAAAATATCAGAAAATCCAAATGGCAATTAGAAAATAGCAAATGAATTTGGAAAAATTCTAAAAAAAATCTAGAAAATATATCCAAGCACACAAAATCCAAATAAAATAGTTTTGACCATTGTTGAAGTTGACTTTAATCATATTAAATTGTTTTGATGCACAAGGGTCAATATTAAGCTTTTCAATTAAACTCAAATAAATCCAAATGACGAATTTTCTCCCTACTAATTATTAAAGGATTTTTAAAGCTCAGGAAATTGGGATGTTACAAAGAGCTTCACTGGAACAAGAAGAAGACCGAAGGGCAGCGGTGGGCAACACTGGAGCTCATTGCTTTCTGGCGATTGAGAGGGGAAATGAGGTGCAAGTGGAAAGGGGGGGTAGAGGGGAGCTCCAGGGTGCTCTTATAGACGGGAGGAGGGGAGATAGAGCCGTTGGAGGCATGGAGTCACAATACGATCCCGAGGCGGTAGGGCAACGACGCAAGCGAGCGGGTGGCAAAAGGGATCAAGGACAAAAGGTGGGCGCGACGAGAGAGGGGAAATGAGGTGCAAGAGGGAGTGCGGTTTGCGGGCGAGGACGATGGTGATGCACAGTGCGGACCAACGGCAACGCACATGATGTAGTGGAATGGGTGCAGCGCCGTCAGCAAGCCTTGTGCGCGGCGCCGATGCTAGCACGACACAAGCGAGGTGACGCGACGGGCCGGAGGCTTTGGCGGACGAGGGCGCGACCGAGCGGGAGCTGGTGAGGGCAGGTGAGCGCACGGGGCTAGCAAGGGCCGAGAAGGGGGAGAAAGAGGCCCAGGGGAGGAGGATGGGTCAGGCCCGAGCGAAAGAGAAATTCAAAACCGAAAACCAAAACCGAGATTCGAAACTGAAATGGAAATTCGAATTGGAGCTTTGAACTCAAATGACAATCTTCATATACTGCTCACGGTCTAAAAACGGAATGTTACAGGTTTATTCATGAATCACGATAGCATTATGTTGATTCTGCGATCATCTGTTTGCATAACTGGCCAATTACCACCAAAAACCAGGGATTCTAAACTCAGTCATTTTTTCTTGTTTCCCTTGGAAATCTGATGCTTTATAGCGAGAAGACTGTTAGACCATGTGGCTAGGTCTAGTATATTTTAGTTGATGAATAATTGACAATGTTGAGTACTGATGATGATTTGAGGCGTGTGGCGTGTGTGGACTAATGTTGTTCAAGTTGGAAAAAATTTGTGCCGGGAAAAGATGATGTTTTGGTCTTTGCATGTGCAGGGTGACTCGGAGGCGATCGTGGTCTACGGCGGTGACCGGGAGATGGCTTGGTGTGAAGTCATGGTTCAGAGGGTCGAGGATGCTGAAGGAGACGGTCAAGCTCGAGTTGGGGCGCGTGACGATCAAAGATGGATGATACGTGTTGGAGCTACAAAGGTGTTATCCGGAGGCTACAACACATGACAATTTTGGGGTGTCCAAAATTGGAAGACTTGAGAACTGCTTTGAAATTTGACATGTACCTGTCTTGGCATTTATGCGTGTTAAAGGCTTGAACACGGTCTGAGTCCGTGTGTGATTAGGCTTCGGATGAGTTCCTTGGGTATAAAAGGGCTTGCGTGTGCTTCTGAAAAAGGAGAGGCGTGAGGGTTGGCGGCTCCTGTAGAAAAAGCTGCTAGAGGCGATGCGCTAGCAGCAGGTATCACGGTCGAGCGCTCGGAAGATATAGGGGCCGGCGGCTGTAGAAGCTAGACGGGCGTGTAGCAGCTTGACTGCTTTCGGATTGGTTTGTGCTTGCTGTTGCAGCTTTTTGGCTTGATGTGAGATTGCATCTTCTAGTCATCCTTTATCTCGTGAATTTCTGGCGGCTGCACAGGAGGTTGTTTTGCCTTGGTGTTGATTTCATCTTGTGGTTAGTGATTTGCTTTTGTTGGACATGGTTGTGAGATTTGATGGGATTAGGTGCTGGCTTGAAGGAATAAAAAAGGGAGTGCTTGTGGCTTTTGTTCACGCGTGAGATGAAGTGACACGGGATTTCTTTTTGCGGAGGGCGACGTGCTGCCGAAAGAAGATTTTTGGTTCGTCTGTAGGGTCTCGGCATCTATAGCAGGCGACAGCATCGTGCGAGGCGCTTTTGGTTGGAGCGGCACAGGGGCAACGTGTGTGCGTGTGGCGGCGGCTGAAAAGAATTCTCACGAGCATCGCTAGCGGCGGCTGCATGTTCTTGCTGCTGTTACATGTGTTTAGAGACAACGTGTGCACAAGAGATCGAAGACCCTTTTGATATATTCTGTTGCTTTTGGTTTACATGCTGGTGGTTGGATAATCAATAGTAGTGCATTGTAGATCAAAGACAATATTTCTATTTCTATTTCTTTTTCTTTCTGTGTTCTTGTTGTGTTGCAGGTAGCACAATTAGAAAACAGTAGATTCGAGAAAAAAGCTTCCGCTGTGGATTACAATCATTCACCCCCTCTCTGATTGTCATCAATGATCCTACAGAGACCTTTGTGTGGTGATGGACTAGGCTCTACTTTTGAGAGGTTATAATCAGCTTTTTTTACCCGACAACACTGTTAGTATAAGCTTCCCAGCAGCAAATCGGGTTTTACTTGACGGTGAGCTCTAGTCCAAACAAAAAATAAAACAGCTTCTGTAGGCTTCAAGTGAAAGAAAGCCCTGTTAATTTGTTTTAGGCCAAGAGCAATTCTCTTCATTAAGGTTGTGAATTACAATCATGCGGCAAACACTGCAACAGAAATTAAGACTGGTACTCAATCAGACCAAGTGCACATTGTTCTATTTGGGGATGCTTGCTTGGCGCACAAGTGCACAACCGAGTTCACCATTCGCCTTACATGAACAATATCAGAAGAAGAGAATTAATAGGCTAAGCTCTTGGATTTCATTCATAATTGCTGCAATTTCAGAACGATGATCACCTCTCAGATGCCAAAGGCTGGCCAGATACTAGGAATCTGTCTCCTCAATGACATGATCCGCATTCCAGTCGGAGATCATCCTGATACCATCTCCACAAGCAAGTGCTTATTCAGAAAGTCCCCCTCTTCACGACCAAAAAAACTTAAGCTTGATAGCATAGAAGGTGTAAAAGGCCGGCCGTAGGACTTTCATGTTTTTTTTGGAAACAGGAAAAGTCCTTGCATGATTAACCTGAGAAGAGTGTTCTCTTTTTCACTAAATAAAATTTACACAATCATAGTAACAAAAACACGCAGCCACCTATGGTTAATCATCAATGGGTTGGATCGTTGGTTTTATACCTGATTTCATTTCCCTCATTTGTGTTGTTAAAACATTTCCCGTAATCAATTAGAATGGCATCAACAATTGTGCTTTTGCCAGGTATGCGCATTATTTACAATCTTTGTGCTTACTTGCAATCTGCAAGAGATAGTCGCTACACCGCAATGTAAACCTAGCAGGAGCACAGAGTTACACCATTTCAAAACTACACCACCTCTGCACACACCACATGATCCACACCCATCACCGCTAATTCCCCCAAAGCAGAAACGATTGAGCATGCATGCATAACACAATCAATCAACACACAATACTGCATAGCCTAGCCAATAAATTAACAGCCAGACAGGTGAAAAGCAGGGTTGTGATTGCATCTTACCAGTAGGACATATATACTTTCTAACCCTACTTTTAAAGCATGGAAAGGAAACCAAACCATGCATTGCATGCATAACGTAGTTATCGGATTCGCTATAAAGCCCCGCAAATCATGAACCAGATTCGTTGAACCCGAACCGATTTAGGGTACGAAGTTCGCTATGGAAATTAAAACAAAAGTGATGAACTATGAACCCGAATCTTGTACCAACGAACCGAGTTTCTAGTAATTATGATTCATACACACATCCTACTATGCTTCCAATAGCCAATGCATGCTGCTGTTGCTGCTTTTCCCATATGCAGGAGCAAAAATAGCATGAATGCTACTTCCCATAAGCGGGTAAGCATAGTGATCGAGAGGGTGCACTCTTCTTTTTTTTTTAGCAGTCGTGTTCTTTAAGGCAAAGAAGGGCTCCTTTCCTTACAGTACAAGCCCAAAAAATGAGCCTAACACGCAGGAGCAGGACGTCCAAGAGTCCGAGAGAATGCAAAACACTTTTCTCTTATAGATTTTTGCCTCCTTTTTCGAGACTAGAAAGAACATGCTTGCTAAAGGATACCTAAAGATACTCAATGGATGCAAATATGCGTGAAGAGTTGTTATTTTGATTGCTAGCACTACTACAAAACAGGCTATACTGGACATCTCATCACAGACGGTTTTTGGAAACCGTCAGTATTGTAATTATCACAGACGTTTTACAAACGTGATCGTCTATATTACTAGCCCTGGCTAGAACCGTCTGTGATAATTGCAATTATCATAGACGGTTTTTAATTATAACCGTTTGTGAAGTATCACAGACGGTTCTTAACACGAACCGTCTGTGATATTATGGTTATCACAAACGGTTTTTGTTTGAAACCGTTTGTGATTCGCAGCGCGGGATGGCGAAATTTTTTGAACGCGTGCGTGGGAGGCGAAATGTTTTGGTGCTGTCCTTATATATTATAGCCACCCCGCCTTGTCTTCTATCAGTCTCTCCCTCTCCCCTCTCCATGCCGAGCTCCGGCGACCGCCCTCGATTCCCCAGCGTGGTTCGGTGACGAGACGTAGCCGATGATGAGGATATCCACCATGCCAGTAAGTGATCAATCGCTTGTCGCCTCCCCTTGCCTTTTTGCTTTTAGTGGCTGTCAGTGGTGACCGTTGTTTTCTTGTGAATGAATAGATCAAGATAAGATTACGAATTTTGAGATGAAGTTCATGGACATCGACAGTGAGTACCTCGGCATCCCTGACTCCGAGTACCAGGCCATCGTCTGCCTCTTCGTCTCGGACTCGTTTTCCTTCTCGGCCACAAATCCGAACCCGAACAGATTTCAGTTTTGCGCACTGTATGGTAAAACAACCAAAAACGTTTGCATACAAACTCGGATTGCGACGTTCTTTGGCTTATTGGAAAGCTAACGAAAAGTTCAATCCGAAAATCCATAAGCCAAAGTCATATTCTCTTCGCGAGGCCCTGAAAAAGTGAAAATCCCCAAAAAGGTCATTTAGGACCTCAAAACGGCCTTCGAAGTTTCAGCACCCGTTTTCGCCATTTGTTCGCCGTCCAGTTTCAGTTTTCTTTCATTCCAGATTGTGTAATAAACCATATGTAAATACTCGAGTCCAACTGTCTAGCAATTGATTGGTTTGGCTCAAAATTCGTTTTTTTTGGCAATAGAAAAACTATCATAGACGGTTCTAAATAGTAATCGTGTGTGAAAAAAAACTATCACAGATGGTTCTGTTTAGAACCGTTTGTGATAGCTTTTTCACAGATAGTTCAAAAAACGTCTGTGATGACCTGATATCATCACAGACATATAAAGTCAGACGGCCGTCTGTGATGACGATTTTGAATCATCTGTGATGATATTTTCTGTAGTAGTGTAGGAGTACTTTCTCCTATCAATGGGTATGTAAAGATGTGGATATCATGGGGATATGCTCACGATCTTAGGATAATGATACAATTGGCAATGGTATTGAAGGTTTGTCGAATCACTCGTTTTCGGCGGAGTTCAAATGCTGTAAGGCTTCAGGCGGTCTGACCGGCCTTTGTTCAGTGGTCTGACCGGCCTGTGTGGCGGTTAGACCGGCCAAACCGGCGGTCAGACCGGCAATGCTTCGGGTGAACTGGCTGGTGGTCAGACCGACCTTTGGGCAGCGATCTGATCGGCCATAAAGAGATTTTGGATTTTTGAAGCCGGGCCAAAAATAGAGGGTGTAGGCAAGAGAGGAGATTCTACTACACTTGGTCTCATAATTTTTAGAGCTTCGAGTCAAAAGTTCTATTGGTTTGAAATTTCTAGAAGGTTTCGGATTTCCAGGGAGGAAAATTGACCAAGTCCTAGCTGGGCAGTCAGACCGGCCAACAGATGGCGGTTAGACCGGCTAGGGGGCGGTCAGACTGGCCAACAGATGGCGGTTAGACCGGCTAGGGGGCGGTCAGACCGGCCAAAGTGGCGGTCTGACAGGTTTACACTTGTTCATCGGCCAACTTGGTGGCGATGATTGTTTGGTTAGGCCATATTCATGGGTTTCAGTGCATATGTGTTGCATGATGCATGTTTTGACTAACGTGGGTCAAGTTGTGAAGAACTTGTTCCCGGAATCGATTTCTTTGTCTATTGTTGTGCAGGTTGCTTGGAGGTCAACGACGGTCAACGGCGAGGATGATCGGGACTAGGCTTGGAGAGCTGTGATCCAGAACGATCGGGGATACCGGGTGAGGTCAATGGATTCAAGCATGGCGCAAATTGGACAAGGATGACCGAATGGGCAGTTCGGTGCGACGGGTTGGATCAAGCAGCGCTGGGGTCAGTGCAAGTGACATGGTGGTTTCAGTGGGAGCCGGATGGGAGAGACTTGCCGACATGATGAGAGCCGTTGGATCAACCTACACATGGCGAAGCATGGAAGTGCTTCACGAAGATGGGACTCGGTCTTCGAAAAAGATCGAGAAGGGGTATTTTGGTAATTTTACCAAATACCACCTTGGTGACCTTTTGCCAACCCACGGCGCAAGATGACGCAAGGTGAAGCAGATTATATCAAGAGGAGATGAAGACGACGCTTTAAAATACGTGCGTGTGTGACCCGTTTGTGTGTGGGCCTAACGGGTGCCCATTAGGGTTTTACTTCTAGAAGGTCTAAGCCTCCACTATAAATAGAGGAGGGAGGTGGCTGCACTCCCTCAACCCTTTCATTATTGAAAACCCTAGTTTTGCTTTCGTGCTTAGGGAGAGGATAGTTGGAGGTTAGGGTTCTAGAGAGTTGGATTTGATTTCGTGCTCATGTATTGAGTCTTTGTCCTCCTTGATGGAGTGGCTATAAACCAATACCATATCAAATCAATCCAAAGAAAGTTCTCTCAAAGATGAGTCTATTTGCTTTCTTTCTCTCTATTTGGTGATTTGGGGTCTTTCTTTGATCCGCGAGTTTTTGCTTGGTTTCTTGTCGTGATCTAACTTGCTGTGACATGTGAGAACCCATCTAGGATCATCTTGATCATCAATCACCCATAAGCAAGTCTTTAGATCATATTTCGTATTTGACTCGGTTTTGGAGCACACTTCGTTCAAACTGAAAAAGATAGGAACTTTAGCATGGATCTCTGCGATCCTTGATTGGAATAGGTTCCTAATATCTTTTAGAAGGTGTGGTTCAAGTTTTGTGGAGTTTGGCTATATGAATCAAAAGTTAGATCGATTTGTGTTTTGAACACGAGCTGTTCTTCACTATTTTGTGTCAGGCGCGATCAGACCGCTCTCAGACTACCGATCAGACAGGACCCCGGTCAGACCGTTCTTTTGCCGCCGGTCAGATCGCCCATCGGTCTGACCGCGCAATCAACGCTGGTCAGACCGCCCCTTTAGGGTTTGAGCTTCGTGCTGGTCTCTTGCTTTGGGGTTTTGGATTGGATTCAATACAAATCTTCCACTGTACTTGTTGATTGATCTTCATAGCTTCCATAGCTATTGGAGTGTGATTCGTGTTGAATCCGTTCAAAGTGAAAAAGTGAGCGTGCTCCTATTCACCCCCCTCTAGTCACCTTTTCGGTCCAACAAAAGAACTAAGCTTGGTCTATCCTCCGTGGCTGATATAACAATATCTGCTCCTTTGACGTTAATCAAGTATACGCAGATCGTACTAATAAGAATAAGCATACATAGGGTGAAACTACACATCTTTAATTTTAAGGAGATCGAATGGGGTTTGAACCAGGGTGGATCCAGAAAAAGAAGTCATTGAGGTCACCATAGGCACATTAAGATCATTATAGGCATGAATTAGTAAGATCATCTCCAATGTTGTGTTTTAGCTGGTTCAAATGAGGAGAGAGGAGGCATTGAATCGATTCAATACATTGGAGGGATCGATTCCAACAAAAAAAATGCTTGGAACCAGACTCTACTTAGGAGTCGATTCAAAGCATTAAACAACTCATATGAGCATGAAGCAACTACATAGGAAAGAGTGCGATTGAGAGAGGATATTATTATTTTGTGGTTTTTTAATGTAATGTGGGTCCCAGTTATTAGTAGGAATCGATTCAATACATTAGAGAAAAACAAGCTCAGTTCCTAAAATGCTTACGTGGCATGACTTTGAATCGACAATGGTTCAATACACTAAAGATGCTCTAATGATACTTTGTAATGTCATCATGAGCATCAATTTCTTCATGGGTTAAGCTAAATGGCATTGGGGTCACCTGACCCAGCCCTTGAATGCTGGATCCGCCCCTGGTTTGAACTGATCATGACTCAACCACTGCGCTATACATACATTGGTGCCCTTGTATATGCCATACTAAGAGGGTCGATTGACTATTGTGGCCCTCTAGCTTCAACGGATTCGTATCATCTACCATTAATTATATGCTAGCATACGCTAGTGGTGTTGTGTTATTAATTAGCTGTTTGGGCTATATACCTAAACCTCTCCAAGTTAGCTAGGGACAACTCTAACCTTAGGAGAACCTCTCCAACCCACATGCATTAGAGACGAGCCCACACTCCATATCATTTTTTCAAGGAAAAAATATCCGAAAAAAATCATTGGTCAAGAGTCGCAATGATGTAAAAATGTGTAGCAAGATGGCTACAAGAGAGGACCAAGAGGGCAAAGTCACATCAACAACAACGATGATGATGTGGGTGATCGCACTCGGTCCAATGGACGGACCACGACAACTTGAAAAGTAAAAAAGCAATCGGCTGATCGACAAAGGATATGATGGACTGGCAATGCTTCAACGAACTCAAAGAGAGATACAACGAACTTGGATGGACTCGATGGAAACCAAAGGAAAATAGACTTAGGATACTAGCGACAACAGTGATCACACATCTCCTCCAAACAAACAGCAAGCACCAGCACCAAATCGCCATAGCACAATAGCAAAGGCATAGTGGAGGTAGCTGCACACGAGCAACAAGCAGCAATAGCAGCACAACAGGGGTGGCGGCCCAACAACCATCCACCTCGGCCAAACACCAACAACCATGATGATGGATCCATACCAGGACTGCCGGATCTCGTTGCACACCGCTCTGGCGGTAGATGGATCGAGCTGAAGATGGCCGATGGCAACAGCGACCAATGACGAAGATGAAGTCCGACGACAACCATGGAGGAAGCTGGTCGGGGAAGCCTGAGGACGACGATCGATGGAGATGGCTGGCGACAACGATGAAGATGGCGAGATGGCCAACCCCAACCGGACTTGGTGAAGACGATGAAGCTGTTGGTGATACTAGCTGATGTTTTGCCTCAACGTCACAGGTGTGAAGACAAGGGAGCTGATGCTCTGCCTCAACGTCACGGGTGTTCTAGAGCTGTCGGATCTTGTCGGTGGGGAAGCCTGAGCGGCGTTGCCCCAGAAGGAGTTGCTACAGAGGTCGATGCGACAGAGGTTCTGGAGTTGTCGGATCAGGCGATGACAGGAGGTTGACGACGCAGAGCTTTGGGCGACGAAGCAAAGCCAGGAGACGATGGATTCGGGCGGAAAGTAGCCAATCAGCGGTGGATTCAACCAAATCCAGGCGGCGGCGACTCGATCTCGACGAGGCCAATGGCGACATCGAAGTAGAGCCAAAGACGCCTGCGGGGACGCCGGCCATCGGGAACCCCAAAGCGGCGGAAGGGGAGGAGTGTCGTGGCAGAGAGGAGGCGCCATATGCGAGAGGTGGTGCGGAGGCGGTCTAACTTCGTGCCAAATTCGGTGGAGGGCCGTGAGGTGGGCTGCGCTAGAGTCCGTCGAAGTGGAGGCGCCGCGCTTGAGGGGCCTGAAGTGGAGGCGAGCTGGATCTACTCGGGGGCGTGGTGGCACTGAGCAGAGCACTTAGAGGAGGGCGCGCCGAGAGGCGACAGTGGCGTTGGGTCTGCTCGGGTGCGAGCTGGATGTCCTTAGGCACGATGGTGATGCGCTTGGTGTGGATGGCGCAGAGGTTCGTGTCCTCGAAGATCCCGACGAGGTAGGCCTTGGCTAACAAACTCCTGCCGCTTGAAGAAGATAAAGACCGAGACTGCTACCTGCTGCTTCTCGGTTTGCTACCTGCTGCTTTGAAGAAGATAAACTACTATAGGCTAAAGATAAAAACGAGATTGGGTGCTACCCCCAGGAGTGGAGATGCTTATCTTGGGGGTGGTAGTGGGGGAAGAAGATGGAGGCTAAAGTTTGGATCTAGGATCTGATATCATATTAGATTTATGAGAGAGGAGAGGAACGAGGGCCGAATAGTTTGTTGTATTGCAAGAACTCAATGAGCAATATATAGTATACATGAGTGAAACCCTAAACTAGACTACAATTCTATAACTACCCATAATACTTACATAACTATTATACTTCTACCACATATACACTACTACACTTAACCATGATCACCAACTCACAGGTCACAGCCCAACTGAACAGATACTCGCCTACCCTCCACTATCTCCAATCTGCTCTAATTCCATTAAGAAAACCCATATATTCCTCCTCTCTGCACAGTCAACAGTGTATCAGCTTTGGTCGGCTCTACAATCTGCTCTCCGGGTTTGATGTGGGGCCCAACGACGAGACTACGTGGATTCCAAGCTACTGAACCGTCAAATCAGATGTTACATTTCCTGATAATAATCCTACACAACCTGGGCGTTCAGTATTTTAACTGGCTAGACAAAGTTGCATCAAGACAGCAAATAAGCATTAATTCCAAGAAAAGCTAGCGTTTGCTAGAGTTCAAATCAAGCCGGGAAAATCATGTAAGAGCTCAGTGCATCAGAGGGTGCAGGAGTCAAATTAATCGTCGTTACACCACCGATCATGCAAGGAAGTCCTCTAGAATACGTGTACGTAAACCGTATTAATTTTACTAAATATATAATATCTAAAATATGTTGATTAGATATAGACAAAGGGAGTAAAATGATCAATGTAAGTATACCTGCTTGAATTGAATTGATTAAATTCAGGAAAAGTGACTAGCAGAGGAATTCTTTTTATTATTTAATACTTATTTTAAAGTTATTTTAAAGATAACATCTTTTTAATTTTATTTTCAATTCTAACCCTTTTGTCCTTGGCGTGACCAAACTGTGCTGTCACGTCACCGACAGCGGCGTGACCCAATTGTGCTGTCACGTCACCGACTGCGGCGTGACTAAGGTTGTGTTTGGTTCGTTGAATGGAGTGGTCTTGAACTATCCGGTACGGGAAATAAGCTCGTTCAGGTGTTTGGTTGGTTGAATGGAACTAAACCATTCGGGATGAGATGGTTCAAGAAATAGAAATATTCCATGTTTATACCGTATCATCCCGTTCGGGAAAAAACCCCGAACCACACCGTTCACTCGAATTCTAAGGCGCTTGGTGACGTGGCGGCTTGATTTACGAGCTTCAAATGATCATATTTCCTAAACCGAGTATCCGATTTGCGATCCGATTAAACCGTTGTGTTCCTTGTCATTTAATCAACAAAACAAGACCACTCTTGGCATATTTTAGTGCAAAAAATATCATGCGGGCCCCATGTATCATAACATCCTAAAGTTTAGTGCAATCCAAAACAACCTTATTCATCAAACCAAACACCATCTTGAACCATCCAGACCATCCTATCCCACCAACCAAATAAAATTATGCATCATCCTATCCCACCAACCAAACACCATACTTGTATCATCTCATCTAGGACGATACCATCCTACCGGCACCATCCCATCCCATTCAACCTCATCCCACCAATCAAACACACCCTAAACTGTGCTGTCACGCTACTCTTCTTAGCGTGACAGGACTTAGCCCAACAACGGACACGTCCAAAGGGGTCGGTGGCGTGACAGCACAGTTTGGTCATGCTATGGTCGGTGGTGTGACAGCACAGCATGGTCTCACCATAGCGTGACCAAAGGGGTTAGAATTGGAAATAAAGTTAAGAAAAGACTATCTTTAAAATATTTTTTTTAAAAAAAGGATTTAAAAATAATAAAGGCTCCTAGCAGAGTGTTCTGATTTAATGTCATAAATTCAGTGCGCATACAAGGGAGACTCCCCCAAATACAATTGAAAATTGAGGAGCGTCTATTTCAAACTTATGATCACTAGCAAAGTTACTTGTACTACTAAGTCTCGTTTGGAGCATCGGAATTTCTCAGGTCCAGGGGGCAGATCCACCAGGATCGCAGGGGCTAAAGCATCGAGTTAGGCCGGCAGGCTTGCACATCCTATCATATTAGCCTTGTCCCGCTAACACCAGCTAATAATATTTTCGGCCAAATGTGTGTCGCTAGTACTCAGGATCATGTGGGAATTACTGTAGTGTTTTTTTTTTCCCTTTTCTTGAGAGGAGCAAGAGGAGGGCATATACAGTGAGCAGCGGCTAGATCAAATGTATGCAAAGCAAAACCAATATAGAAAAGAAAATCCGGAGACATAGAGTCAGACAGATCGAGAGGAGAAACCAGAGGAGGGCCTGTACACGAGCCCTAGACGTCTCGACCACTACCCGACCACCTCACCTCCGGTGCGGAAAGGCCACACGATAGATAGAAAAAGCCATGGATACAGTAGATCGCCTAAAGCCATACATGTTGCGCAGTGCAGTGGGCAGGTCGTACAAGAGTTTAAAAGGCCACGTCCAACGCATTCCCTTTGACTGGTAAAGAAAGAGGAGCACCGAGCACAAGAAAAGCCCCGAGAATCCATAGCCAAGAAGCACTCGTGGCAGCCATGAGGCGGCGCCCATGGCAGCCATGAGGCGCTCCTGCTGCAGGCCGCCGGAGGAGTAGGTGCCCACGGCGCCCACGCATCAGCCCTCCTGCCGTGGCTCGGCCCGGCCGCCGCCGCGCCGTCCTATATGATCCCCCACGTGCCGGTGCCCGGGGGGACTTTTGGCATCGGCGGGTACTGCGAGGGCGGCGGCGGCCTGGGGAACCAGTACGGGCTGTTCGGCCTGGAGCCGCCGCATCAGCACGCGGTTGCCGGAGGCGGCGGGGCGGCGTCCCTGCAGATGGAGCAGCACGGGTCGAGGGTGGTGTCCGGGCTGCTGGGGAGCCTGCAGGCGGAGCTGGGGCGGATGACGGCCAAGGAGATCATGGACGCCAAGGCGCTGGCGGCCTCGCGCAGCCACAGCGAGGCCGAGCGCCGCCGCCGGCAGCGCATCAACGGCCACCTCGCCAGGCTCCGCAGCCTCCTCCCAAACACCACCAAGGTGATCGATATGATAATCCATATACTCATATGATATGATCACCGCACACACGCACACACATGTACATATAGCTCACAGGCTAATTAATCAACCCTCTCACTCTGTATATATGATCATTACCACTTCATGTCCATGTGAAAACCCTAATTACATTGATGATCGGTGCACAAGCGCAAGATTGGATCTAAACAAGGAGAACGATCGACAAATTAGAGCCTAGCATCCCTGAATCGATCGATGGACTAATTAAGCACACAGCTTAAGAAGTAGCAACTAACAAGAACAAAGCAGAAGACGGATCTAGCTAGCTAGCTTGGTTAGTTTCTCGCGACAACTGCTAGTGACACCGGCCAGCTCTACATGTACTTAGGTCTTGCAACAAACCCACACAGCATAATTACATGCTTGAAATTAAGGGGGCATGGCAATGGCATGCATCTCCCTTATAATTACCTCAATTTGCTCCATCTCATGTTCTAGTTTCTTCCCAGCTAATACCCTTATATGATTATCATCCACCACACGTGAAAAACTATATCAAGCGGGGATTTGTTCCCCCCGGAACTACTCAGGAAGTTCGCAGGAAATAGTGCTGTTCCCACAGGAATTCTGTAAATTAGAGAGAGCTGTAATTTGTGAGGGGACATAGACAAGGTGGGGTGGGGTGGGCATAGGTTTACCAACTGAAAAGCTATCTCTCTCATGCATATAGTAGACAATAGAGTACACACTTGCTGACAAGCAAGCTCGGCAGGAAATGATGGCGCAGAAGCCTTTGGATTCATGGGAGACCGCCGCATGCATGTATGCTTCGGTCGCGGGGAGATCGAGCAAAAACGCTATATATGCGCGGCCCCGTGCAAGACAAGCGCGCACGCTCTGTCAGAGCGCTCAGGAGCCAGCCTGACACACACACCCAAAAAGTGTTCGAGGACGCATGCAAAGGCTGCGCCACGCCCCGCGATTTTTGTAGCTTTTCCTCCATGCTCGCATGCACTCGCACCACTCGATCGCCACCCTCTCCTACCTGCCTGCCTACCAGTACACTGATACCATCCATCCGCCCACTAGCTACTATACCATGCATGCGTCCAAAGCTTCGGGCGCCTAATGATGGCGCTGATCTGATCTGTTTGGTGTTCACATGTGTTTGTGATGTGCTGCAGACGGACAAGCCGTCGCTGCTGGCCGCGGTGATCGAGCACGTCAAGGAGCTGAAGCGGCAGACGTCGGCGATGATCGCCGCGACGGGGGAGGCGGAGGCGGGGCCGGCGCAGCAGCAGCTGATGCCGACGGAGGCCGACGAGCTGGCGGTGGACGCAGCGGCAGATGAGGAGGGAAGGTTCGTGGTGCGGGCCTTGCTTTGCTGCGTGGACCGCCCGGACCTCATCCCGGACATCGCCCGCGGGCTCGCCGCGCTCCGGCTGCGCGCGCGCCGCGCCGAGATCGCCACGCTCGGCGGCCGCGTCCGCAACGTGCTCCTCATCACCGCGGTGGAGGAAGAGGACGAGGAAGGCGGCCGTGACTGTGGGAATGACGACGGCGACGACGGGTGCGCCGCCTCGCACCGGAGGCACGAGCCCTTTTTAATGCACTTTTTAAGTGAAAAAGACGACAGTAAAGGAAAGGAGGCTTTCCGGCCGAGCAAAAAATTACTAGTATCTGCCTCTTCTTCCGGAGGAGTGAAGCAAGGGCAAATTGAGTGTGCAGCTAGGCACCACCCACGTCATAATGGCGTGGTGATGATGGTATCGAAGGGCATGGTGGGCCCCACCACCGTCGCGTTCCGGTCCTTGGTGCGCATATAATGGGTGCCGGTGGTGCCATCGTCGTCATCATCATATCCGATTCCCATCCATCCATGACCCATCTCGCCATTGGCCTCTGCTTCTTCCTTCCTCCGTTAGTACTACACCGTATTAGTATTATTAGCAGTACTAATTAACCTGCAAATGCATAATTAAACTAATCCATTGCTTTGTACATCGTGCCCATAATCGAGCGCAGGCAGTGGGCGGCGTCACATCGTCCCAAACATGGCGAAAAAGTTTATCTCGGCTTGGAACAATCGTTTTCTCAACACTTGCTACTATAGATTAAGTTGATCACACCCACAAAATACTCTTGGATGGCTAAGGCGCACATGGAAATTCCCTGTGATTCCTAATGGAATTGTAGTATTTTATTGGACCGTCTGGAACACAGGTATTTCATAGGAAACAATTCAATTCCCAGGGAGATTAATTTAGACACAGGAATTTCATAGGAAACAATTCAATTCCCAGGGAGATCAATTTAGACGGAGTAGCTAGTGGGTCTCATGTGCCAAGTGTGATGGAGATGCTCTGTTGATGAGATGACGATGATTTGATGGATAAAAAAATGTGCCTTATATAATTATGCTTAAAAATATTTCAGTCGCCTTACAAATAGACAACTCCTTTTGATAAATTAGAATAACTTGCACGGAGTAAGTGGCAAAGATAGTAACTTATAAACGGTTTTAGGAATTTTTCTCTCTCCTTATTTCATCTACCAGTCGTGCCATGATCGATCATTCATATGCTACAATTATTTAGGGAGAGTACAAGGTAGACGCATACACTCAACACGCACGACGCTCACACCACCCAACCCACGCGCACGCACACACGCGTGTGTGCCCCATACATACGCTAGGAATTTATCATAGGCACCCCCAAGGCCTCATATATGTACTCTTAAAATCGACAGACACCAGCGTCTGAGTCTGTGACTTAAATGCTAGCCGGTGGGCTGGATACATCTAACATAAATTTCACAAGGGGCATTATTCATAACATATATATTTTTTAAAAAAATTTCTTTCAAGAACCAAACTGTTCCTCGTAAAATGAAGTTCCCAAGAGCCTTCAACAGAAACAAAATATACTCCCTCCGTTTTTAAATACATGACGTTTGACCAAACGTGCGGTCAAACTTATATAACTTTGACCATTACTTTTCATATGATTTTGTTAGTAAAAAATTACAAAATTATTATATTATGAAAATATTTATCATGACAAATCTAATGATACTATTCACTCATGATCAATCTAAATAGTTTTTCATATATTATTAGTCAAAGTTAGATAAGTTTGACTGTATGTTTGGTCAAACGTCGTATATTTAAAAACAGAGGGAGTAATAACTTACCTCCCCCCCCCAACCCACTTTAAGTCAACAGCTAGCTAGGGCAGGCGCCGCCCGATCGAAGAGATCCAACCATGCGTGCACCCGATCGAGTGCGAATTAGCTCGCCGAGAGCGCCAACATTTTCATGGCATCCTTCACACGTTCCTTCGGACAACGCGAGGAAAAGATGCTCCGCCAAAAGAGCGTGGGTGGCCGGACGCTCCCCGTAGCTCCTTGCTCAGCCTCAGGAAGCGCGCGCGACGACTACGCGTCAATGGACACGCGATGCGACAAGGAGAGAGTGTGCGGCTGCAGGACACAATCATTTGGTCGTTCTTGAAGCATTTCTCAGAGAGAGACAGAGAGAGAGAGAGAGAGGCACGTCGGCCTGACAACACTGAGCGCCTCCACCTACGAACGAGTCCCCCTCCTCATCTCTGTCCTCTCGTGCGATGAAACGATGGAGCGACCGGCGACGATAGGGGGAGACAAAACGTGGTTCTTGATCAGGTGCAACTTTTCCCCCGTTGCCTCCTCTATCTGTTGCTTCCTAATTTCTACCTACATATCTATTCTATCTAAGCCTAGATCTCTCTCTCTAAACCCTCTCTGTCTCTCTATCTCAAGAGTCTAGAGTAAAAACGGCACAGCTTTACAAGAGCACACACAGAAAAGCCCTTTTTTTCCTATTGACCCTTGGGCAGCCTTGGTCGGCTCTATGCTCCGCTCGGTGGGGCTTACCCTGCCCTGGGTTGGCCATGACCGTCAACGACCGTACATTGATTTTCCATGGTGTGCAACTGTGAATCGAATGATTCCAAACCCCTAGATCGAGAGGAGGAGAAAGCTAGGAGGAGAAACCAGAGGAGGGCCCTGTACACGAGCCCTAGACGTCTCGACCACTACCCGACCACCTCACCTCCGGTGCGAAAAGGCCACACGATAGATAGAAAAAGCCATGGATACAGTAGATCGCCTAAAGCCATACATGTTGCGCAGTGCAGCGGGCAGGTCGACACAAGAGTTTAAAAGGCCACGTCCAACGCATTCCCTTTGACCGGTAAAGAAAGAGGAGCACCGAGCACAAGAAGAGAAGCCCCGAGAATCCATAGCCAAGAAGCACTCGTGCTCCTCCTCCTCCTCCAACAACAACAACAAGAAGCTGGTCGATTCATCGATCGATCGGGATGTGGGAAGGAGGCGGCGGCGTCCATGGCAGCCATGAGGCCCTCCTGCTGCAGGCCGCCGGAGGAGTAGGTGCCCACGGCGGCGACCACGGCGCCCACGCATCGGCCCTCCTGCCGTGGCTCGGCCCGGCCGCCGCCGCGCCGCCCTATATGATCCCCCACGTGCCGCCGGCGCCCTACGGCGGTGAGATGCCGGTGCCCGGGGGGACTTTTGGCATCGGCGGGTACTGCGAGGGCGGCGGCGGCCTGGGGAACCAGTACGGGCTGTTCGGCCTGGAGCCGCCGCATCAGCACACGGTTGCCGGAGGCGGCGGGGCGGCGTCCCTGCAGATGGAGCAGCACGGGTCGAGGGTGGTGTCCGGGCTGCTGGGGAGCCTGCAGGCGGAGCTGGGGCGGATGACGGCCAAGGAGATCATGGACGCCAAGGCGCTGGCGGCCTCGCGCAGCCACAGCGAGGCCGAGCGCCGCCGCCGGCAGCGCATCAACAGCCACCTCGCCAGGCTCCGCAGCCTCCTCCCAAACACCACTAAGGTGATCGATATGATAATCCATATACTCATATGATATGATCACCGCACACACGCACACACATGTACATATAGCTCACAGGCTAATTAATCAACCCTCTCACTTTGTATATATGATCATTACCACTTCATGTCCATGTGAAAACCCTAATTACATTGATGATCGGTGCACAATCGCAAGATTGGATCTAAACAAGGAGAACGATCGATAAATTAGAGCCTAGCATCCCTGAATCGATCGATGGACTAATTAAGCACACAGCTTAAGAAGTAGCAACTAACAAGAACAAAGCAGATCGAAGACGGATCTAGCTAGCTAGCTTGGTTAGTTTCTCGCGACAACTGCTAGTGACACCGGCCAGCTCTACATGTACTTAGGTCTTGCAACAAACCCACATAGCATAATTACATGCTTGAAATTAAGGGGGTATGGCAATGGCATGCATCTCCCTTATAATTACCTCAATTTGCTCCATCTCATGTTCTAGTTTCTTCCCAGCTAATACCCTTATATGATTATCATCCACCACACGTGAAAAACTATATCAAGCGGGGATTTGTTCCCCCCGGAACTACTCAGGAATTTCGCAGGAAATAGTGCAGTTCCCACAGGAATTCTGTAAATTAGAGAAGCTGTAATTTGTGAGGGGACATAGACAAGGTGGGGTGGGGTGGGCATAGGTTTACCAACTGAAAAGTTCTCTCTCTCATGCATATAGAAGACAATAGAGTACACACTTGCTGACAAGCAAGCTCGGCAGGAAATGATGGCGCAGAAGCCTTTGGATTCATGGGAGACCGCCGCATGCATGTATGCTTCGGTCGCGGGGAGATCGAGCAAAAACGCTATATATGCGCGGCCCCGTGCAAGACAAGCGCGCACGCTCTGTCAGAGCGCTCAGGAGCCAGCCTGACACACACACACCCCAAAAAGTGTCGAGGACGCATGCAAAGGCTGCGCCACGCCCCGCGATTTTTGTAGCTTTTCCTCCATGCTCGCATGCACTCGCACCACTCGATCGCCACCCTCTCCTACCGCCACTATAGCTGCCTGCCTGCCTACCAGTACATTGATACCATCCATCGGCCCACTAGCTACTATACCATGCATGCGTCCAAAGCTTCGGGCGCCTAATGATGGCGCTGATCTGATCTGTTTGGTGTTTACATGTGTTTGTGATGTGCTGCAGACGGACAAGGCGTCGCTGCTGGCCGAGGTGATCGAGCACGTCAAGGAGCTGAAGCGGCAGACGTCGGCGATGATGGCCGCGACGGGGGAGGCGGAGGCGGGGCCGGCGCAGCAGCAGCTGATGCCGACGGAGGCCGACGAGCTGGCGGTGGACGCAGCGGCAGACGAGGAGGGGAGGTTCGTGGTGCGGGCCTCGCTGTGCTGCGAGGACCGCCCGGACCTCATCCCGGACATCGCCCGCGGGCTCGCCGCGCTCCGGCTGCGCGCGCGCCGCGCCGAGATCGCCACGCTTGGCGGCCGCGTCCGCAACGTGCTCCTCATCACCGCGGTGGAGGAAGAGGACGAGGAAGGCGGCCGTGACTGTGGGAACGACGACGGGTGCGCCGCCTCGCACCGGAGGCACGAGCTCGTCGCCTCGATCCAGGAGGCGCTGCGCAGCGTCATGGACCGCAAGGCGGTGGGCAGCGACACGTCCTCGTCCGGTGGCGGCTGCGGGAGCATCAAGAGGCAGCGCATGAACGGCGAGCAGGAGCAAGGTTCGCTCTAGTGGCCGGTAACACTAGCTCCGTGCCTAGCTGCAGCCTCAAAGCTAGCATGAAATATGCGTGCATGCTTAATTATGCAACTCAACTTAGTATAGTTACAAGTTATAGGTCACTTCACTTAGAGTTTGGGTCTTGTTTTTGGTGTTATAGTGTGTGCATGAGGGAAAGAAAAAGGAAGGAAAAAAAACTTGGATGTCCAAGGTGAGGGAGAGTTTTATGTATCCCTTATATATGTTTGTGTGCATGTTACTTTGCATTTGTATTGGGGAGAGGGGGTGCTTTGAGAGGCTAATTTACTATTAAACCTTTCAAAACATGGGGGTGATAGGGGTGTACACATGTATAATCTCTGGGGTATAATTAATGGAAGATGGAATTGGTGGGGTGGTTTAATTGTTCATGCATATGGCATGGTGAGTGCCTTGTTTTTCATTTGTTATTTGTGTCTTTGAATTTGGTTTTAAAAAATGCGTCTTTGGATAGTTTATATGCATGCTGAGAATGTTGTCCATTCTGTTGTTGTTATGCTAGCCTTATATATTTGTTACGATGTTCATGATTATTTTCGAATGTTAAGTATATATGATGGATACTGAGAGCCACATGCATTATCCTGTCAATTAATAATGTACTTCAGATATAGATCGAGTACCATTTGAAGCACAGTGTTACTTTCGCAGGTTGCTCCCGGCCGGATCTAATTAACTTATGATATTCTTAGCTAGCTACTAAAACTGGTGCCGCTGCTTCCTCCTTTTCATTAAAGATAAACTTTTATGTTAACTGTATAATGTAGTACTGGTCTTATACGTGCTAAACACGGAATTTATATTTTGGCATATGTTAGTATATCTATCGAGCTAGCACTACAAAGCTACTACATAGTATATATATACATGTAACGAATTTCCTAGCTTTATTATTCGTCACCCAGGTCTCCTACACAAATATTTCCGGTGTGAATATAGTTTCTTACAGAAAAAAGATAGGACTATACGAAATAACAATAACAATATTATGATATAGTTATACACGTATACATACATGTGAATATATATAACGAAATGCACATAGAATCTGGATAGAGCCTACGTATTGACACTAAATATTCTCAGAGAATGCACTCTGCTCTATGCGATGAATGAATGATTGACTTCCTGCGACATTTTGAAGTTCCATGAATTAGTACTTGGTACTATATAGATGCAGTTTTTTGTGTTCCTATTGGATGTTCGTTTGAGCAATGGGCATACACAAGCAGTAGTAGTGTCTATATTTTCTTAGCTGCCTCTGATCTGCTTGGAGCCGGATAGGCTGAGAATTGAACTACGAACTATCTTTTTTTTTTGTCCCATGTAATTCTGCTGTATTTCACATGCATGAATGGAACAAGCAAGGGAAACCCCGCTTCTTTAAAGAAAGGACTCAAGGGCATATAATTATATAATATACAAGCGTATGGACTAGCTAGGCCACTATATACTCCTTCGGTAAAAAAAAAGTCGTTTTGGATATCGACATGCATGGTCTTCAAATTATAACTTTGGTCGATCACTTATTATTATTGTAATATATTTGTAAAACATAATAAAATTATAATATTATGAAAGTACTTTTAGAGACGAATCTACACATATGATTTTCATGTATCTGATATAAATATTTAAAAAGATGTCGATAGCTAAAGTTTCTAAAGTTTGACTACACGTATTCTAAAACGACTTGTTTTTGTGGACCGGAGGGAATATGTTTAGTTTGCTAGATCCTGGATGTTTTGATGCTACTGATCAGTAGTTACATATATACTTACATCAATTTGAGTATCTGGCTTCATTTTGGACATTCTTTGATCGAGTGTAAGTATACATTTGTATGCAATTAGAACATGGGACAAAACTAGACGCCGGTACCAGCTGAAGGATAAAAGGTGGTGTGCTTGCTGTTTGCTACGCTGGATGTCGCGGTAGAGTAGGGCAAAAGCCCCAACAAACATGCAGCACGGGGGCGCATGGAGTGAGGTGGACCACGCTTGCCTCCACTTAAATATATATGTATGTGACCCGATGCATCTCCTTACGATTACCATCTTCTCCATGGCTAATTAGGGTGGGGCTTTGTCTGATCCCACCTGGGAACAAGGCTAATTGAGACATGCATGTGAAGGATTAGCAGGCAATCATTATTAGCTAGATAGGTTGGATCATATAATAGTGTATTTCGAGCCACAGTGGGTTATTTTCTCAGTTATTTGTGGTTTGTGGGAGTTGATCCTGTAAGTCACGCCTTAGTGTGATTTTTAAGCTATTGTTTAGAGCGCTGGATAATGCCAAGAAGTTATTCTTCTTTTATTTAGAGTGTCGGGTAAGTGCCACAACATATGTTGGATTCAGCGATTCTAAAGCCACAGCCAACTATGGCCTATGTGTAAATTTTGAAATAATAAATATACTCCATCTATTTCACAATATTTGTCCACATCCCACCATACGTATATACCAAGGAAGCACTAAATATAATAAATAGTTAATGACAAATATATATATATATGAAAAATCAATACTGTGTGGTTAACTTTTGTAATTTTTACATCAACTACTTTCTTAAGAAGTTGTGAAAGAGGCTGGTTGATTTTTTTTCATTTACTAGATGTGAGCATAACCCAATAGATCTTATGACGTACTATACCGTTTCTTTGAATTTTTGCTTTGTTTTGCACATATGTCACTACGGGAGAACGCAGATTTGCCGAGTACCGCCAGCTTTGCCGAGTGCCAAAAATCGGGCACTCGGCGAAGCCACTCTTCTTAGAGTCTTGGGCGGGTGGCACTCGGCAAAGTCTAGCACTCGACAAGAGTGGCTTTGCCGAGTGCCTCGAGTGCCCGGCACTTTCGGCAAAGGCGGCACTCGGCAAAAGCCCTCTTTGCCGAGTGCAACACTCAACAAAGAGTGCACTCGGCAAAAAAATAGCCCTTGACTACCGAGCCCGCCCATGCGCCAATCAATTTTTTTTAAAAATCTTTGCCGAGGGCGGCCACGGGACTCGGCAAAGAGGTCCTTTGCCGAGTGCCAATTCCTGCACTCGGTAAAGATCCTTCTTTGCCGTGCCACTTCTGGCACTTTCGGTAAGGACCTCTTTCTTAGAGTCGAGCCGACACTCGGCAAATTTTTTTTTTTGGTTTTTGACCCATTTTTTGTGAGGCCTTCCCACATTATTTAAAACTCCATGTTCAAATTTGGGACAATTTTGACTTTTGTTGCTATATTTACGTTAGTTTTTTGTTTAGTTGAATTTTATGGAATATTTCAAATTTGAGCTGCGAGGTGCATGAAATAATCAATTTGGTCGTTCAAAAATGATATTCATGATATTTCGTGTATGTTGAGGCCGTATCCAGGAACTCACATGAAATTTTGAGCATCTTGTTGGCGTAACATGACGAGGTACTGCGAGAAAAGTGTATTTAAATTATATAAAATCGAGCGAAGTCCAAAATAGCCAGAAACTTGTCGAGGCGTCGTGTTATCGCATGTAGAGTCTATGGTAAAAAATTGAGAAGGTTTTGAGCAAGTTGCGGCGTCGGATGCCTAAAACCAGACATCTTGCATGTGATCACATGTGAGATGTGCAGGTTTTCAAACATAAAAAAAGTCAAAATTGTCTAAAATTTGAACATGGAGTTTTAAATAATAAAAGGCAAAAAAAATAATAGGGCAAAAAAAAAAAAACAAAAAAAATTTCTTAGAGTCTTGAACCTGGCACTCTAAGAAAGAGGTCCTTTAGAGTGCCGAAAGTGGCACTCGGCAAAAATTTTAAAAAACAAAAGCCTTTGCCGAGTCTGCCGACCGGCACTTTCGGCAGGAAACCTAACTAAATGTGTGGTAGGCCCACCTCGCTCGCTCCTTTACACCTTGCATGCGCACTACCTTTGCATTGCCTTGCGCCCATGCCGCTTGCTTGCGCCCACGCCACCCGCTCCTTGCCACCACTAGCCTCCCATCCGCCACATATCCACCGCATGCCCACATCATGCCATACATGCAGCCCATGCGCCACTCGCCCATGCCCTATCCCCCTTGCCTCGCCCGCCCATGCGCATGATCGGCGCCGCCTACTTCGGGGTTGTTTGCAAATGTAGGCATTTTTTGCAAATGTAGGCATTTTTCTAGGGTTGCATTTACCTTAGAAAAGAAAAGGAGTTAACAACATGTCTGGATGTACTATCAAGTTGTGATGATGTGTTAGACCTAAGTAGCTAGCGGTGGTAATATAATGGATGTCTTAGCCAAAGTGTCTTTCATTTTTGGGAAGCATTATCTTGTCTGAAACATAGTTTGCAAAATTGCACCATATTATGGGGATGCTATTATACTTGAATGGTTTAATTTAGATATCGTGTATACCGTGGAAGAAATTTCTATATCGGCAAAATTCAAATTCATGCATGGGGTTGTATGTCAACAATAAGCAATTTTAATTTTTGTCATATTGGCATGTGTCAAGCACAATTCAATACTGACAACACACTCTAAAAAGTATTCATACATTTAAGAATATATGGCGTTTTGGATATTGACACGGTTTGCACATGATGGAGGTTGATGACAATGAGCGATTATGATAGACATAAAGTGAGCGGTTGAGATGAAATTTGTGGTGGACTAAAAGATCATTCTTTTATTATTTGGTGATTTTGTTATACACATGGGTGAACGGTTTGGATTTATATGAAGTGAGCGAGATAAGATTGCAGTGGGTTATTTGATGATTTTTTATGGCGAATGGCAATTATTTTATGGTTAAAAGTTTCAATTACATGAAAATTCGAATGTTGCTGCATATCTAGCTTGGTAGTACATATCTAGTCTGCGGGACCCTTAGTCGCCTTAAATGCATATCTAGCTTGGTATAATCGATGGTTATATTACTCGTTATGTGTATATGCTAGAGGATGGATAACCGTGAGTGGATGTACACGGGGCGCCCAAGTCGAGCTCAAATCACCCGTGAATGGATGGATAAGACCGAGAAATTCTTGGACCATGCATTTAAGGCTGACTAAGGGAGCGAGAGACACGTTTTGTCCTGCAGACCAATGTGAAAACAAGAAAAGAAAAACAAGGAAGTCATGGTGCGACATCTTTGCAAGTATGGATTTATGCCAAACTATACCCGGTGGGTGTCCCATGGTGAAGCCTATCGTCCTAGAGAGGAGGCCGTGAGGCACGCTTGGAGGCATTTGTGGTGACGGCGGGTACCGGGATGGTTAGGTGACTATGAGGATGCGACGTTCTTTGAGCGGCCTACGGAGGACGAGCGGGGAGGATGAGGAGGAGGAGC
Source organism: Phyllostachys edulis (assembly GCA_036346405.1). NCBI lineage: Eukaryota > Viridiplantae > Streptophyta > Magnoliopsida > Poales > Poaceae > Phyllostachys > Phyllostachys edulis. Next base: position 35,443,991 of record CM070559.1, on the reverse strand, counting down.
GAGCCAAGCGCTAAGGCGTTCTTGGCCATGTTGGATTCGACACTGAAGGTCCTACATGAGAAGACAACGGTTTCTCAACCTGGATGCCATTGGCCGCCTCATGGGGTTGAAGTCGGCACAACATGACTCGAGCACCTTGATGCTATGATGGCAATTATTGGGGGCCGCTTCGAGGGTCATCATCTGCCGAAGCGGCTTATGCGAGTCAACGAGACTCCTTGAACCTTGAAGATGCCGTATGAGCAGATACATTGTTGTCCGAAGGGTGCGTCTATTTAGGGAAGAACACAAGGATGCAAAATCTTGTCCAAAGTGTAAATCCTCTAGGTATGTGGAGGTAGACAAAGGTGATGGAAAGAAGGAGCGAATGAGGACATCCCCATGAAAGTCCTAAGACACCTTCCGATCATACCGAGGCTCCAACGGCTATTCATGTTCGAGGAGTCATGAAGCAGATGACATGGCACAAGAATGGCGTTCGATACAATCGACAAGATGGTACATCCGGCGGATGGTGAAGAATGGAAAAGCTTTAATGGCAACCATCGTGGCAAAGATGAAGAGGCCCGTAATGTGCGTGTTCGGCGGCAGCGGATGGGTTCAATCCTTATGGAATGATGTCGGCCCCATACACTTGTTGGCCCGTGTTCGCTATTCCTCAATCTCCCCCCCAGGGCCCTACTTCAACGGCAAAACATATTCTTGACGTTGATAATTCCTGGACACCCGGGAAACAAAATGGGTGTGTACATGCAGCCTGTTTATGATGAATTGATCAAGGCTTGGAATGAAGGCGTATGGACTTACGACCGAGCTACAAAGAAGAACTTCAGAATGTATGTTTGGTACCAGTACTCCATGCATGACTTCCTGGCGTATGGGATATTCGCCGGCTGGTGTGTCCACGGGAAGTTTCCATGCCCTATGCAAAGCGACTCTCTGATTCATTTGGTTGAAGAAGGGTGGGAAGTTCTCGTCGTTCGACAAGCATCGACAGTTCCTCCCTCTTGACCATGCATTCAGAGGAGACACCAAGAACTTCACGAAAGGTGTCACGGTGACCGACCCCTGCACCTCGAAGATGACTAGTGCCCAGGTTCATGCTCAGATAGATGCTCTCGTGCTCCCGGCGCAGAAAGATAATCCAAAGAAGGGTAAAAGAAAGAAAGTTAATCCAAAGAAAGATAATCCAAACAAAGATCGCTTTGTGGGCTATGGTGTGGAACATATGTGGACTCATAAGTCGGGATTGGAGAGGCTTCCTATTTTGATGACCTTCTCCTTCCACATAACATAGATGTAATGCACATCTTGAAGAATGTCGCCAAGCACTTTGGGCAACACTCATGGACATTTCGACAAGACAAAGGACAACCCTAAGGCGAGAGTAGACATGGTAACACTATGCGACAGACCAAAGGCTGCAGATCTTGCCTCCAAGAGACTGCAAAAACCATGGAAAAGGCCTAAGGCCGATTCGTCTTGGAAAAGAAGCACGGAGACGGAAGTGATACAATGGATGCAGACGTTAAGTTTCCTGATGGGTTTGCAGCGAATCGAGGAGGAGCGAACCCAGAGATCTTGGCCGAGTCTTAGGGATGAAGAGTCATGACTTCCACATATGGATTGAGCGGCTTCTTCCGTTGATGGTTCGAGGCTCGTCCCTAAGCATGTCTGGAAGGTCTTTGGTAAGTGAGCTTTTTCTTCCGCCACTTTGTGCCAAGGAGATATCTCTGAAAGTGGTTGAGGAGTTGGAAAAAGCGGCACCGAGTTGCTCTGTAAGTTGGAGAAGATCTTTCCACCGGCTTTTTCTTGTCGATCTGACATTTGATTTTGCACCTCCGAGCGAGGTACGAATGGGGGGCGTCTTGAACAGTTGGTGCTATCAATCGAGAGATGTCTAAAGACTGTTTCGCGAAATGTGAAAACAAAGGCGGATTGAGGCTTCCATAGCGAGGCATTCATTCGTGAGGAGGTGTCAAACTTCACAACATTGTACTATAGTGAGAAGCTTCCTAGCGTGCATAACCCACCCCCTCGTTACAACGAGGACGAAAATGAATCGACCCTCAGCCTATTCAAAGGGCAACGCGGGAGATCAAGTGGAGCGGCCAAAAAGAGGCTGACCAATGAAGAGTGGCGCAAGATCATGCTCTACGTGTTGACTAACCTTGACGAAGTCGACAAGTATCAGGGGTAAGTTCTCAACGAACTTGTTACATACTCCGTAAATTTTCTGCATCCAACAACCTTGTTGCTTGTCGGTGTAGGGAATTTTTTGATCAATACTGGCATCTTTCAAGGCCACCTTCTGACCATGAACGAGACCCTTCTTCAACATGGTTACTTTGATTTCATTACATGGTTCCAAAGAAAGGTACCTTCGACCAACTTAGGTCATTTCAATTTTGGCGTTCCTAGTTGCCTAATTTCATTTCTCTCTTGCTTGAGCTTGCGATGCCAAAGTGATTTGTCTATAAGTGTCGAATTACGACAAGTGGCGAGGCTTTGACTATAAGGTCTCGTCATTTAACGCTTATGCGTGAATGGATATCGCTTTCACACAACAAGCTACGAGAAGAGTCGGCCCAATCAAGGACCACCAATCTGAGTATTTACGCCGGAGTAGTTACGCCCGGGAGCAGGAGGACTATTATGGCACGATTGAAGAAATATCTGAGCTCGAATTCCATGGTGAAAAAGCACCTAAGCCACCATATTCAAATGCCGATGGTTTGATCCTGCGATGTCGAAAAAGTCCCTAAATTTGGGATAGTCGAAACTAGACAGATTCCTTCTATCCGAGAGATGATGTCTATATTGTGGCTCAACAAGCCGAGCAAGTTTATTATTGTCCATATGCTTGCAAAACCGACCCACGTCTTGAGGTTGGTATATTGTGCACAAGGTATCACCACATGGTAAATGTCCTCCCCAAACGATGATGATTACAACTTGAACCCACCCACGCATGACGGGAGTTCTATCAACAAGACGAGGGCTACGAGGATGCTTGAGATAGACTTAACCGGAGAGATTGAAATGGAAGTAGACGAGGAATGGGTTGTTGACGAGGAAGTCTGCAGATGAGGTGCATGATCCGAGAGACTTGAAAATGCTTGACGGACTTGTACTTGACAATGATAGCGATGAGGATGAGGTCATTGATTTATTTGGAGGCTCTTGATAGTGATGACGATACCTATCGTCCGGATAATCCCGATCATGAAGAATATTAGAAATACATGTAATACTATGTTATTTTGTAATTACATTTTCTTTATTTTGCATCCTTGGTAAGTACTTCTCGTTTATCTGTACTATCTTGGTTTATTCTTTTTAATTGCGGTGATGGGGCCCACTAGGAGGTGTCGGTCGACTTACTCGAGACCGAGGACACGCCACCTACCGAGGACACTGAGGCGGAGGCGTCGAGAGAGCAGAGGAGGTCGAGGCGAGCCCAAAGGAGGCCGTCGACCGACCACGACCTTGGCTCCTCGCGCACTTCTAGGGACGACGCGTCCTCTCCTGATGGGGCGAGGATGCGGCTCCGCCAGATGTCTGACAACGCCGTTCCGACGCTGCGTCGAGGAGGGTTCCGCACACGTCCGAGGAGGGGAGGGGTTCGACTTCCTCAATCGCCTCGAAACCCTACTTGCGAGGTCCCAACCGGCTCCGGCGGCCGATTGCACCGAACGCCGCCCGATTGCACCCGAGGGGATAAGTAAGTAACTTCATATGTTCTTCATTTGATATGTTGAAAAATCATAATAAGAGCTAATGTCAATGGGATCACTTGTGCAGAGGCCGGATGCTTGTGGAGGAGGGGTCCCGCCGCAATGTCAATGGGATCACAGGACTTCGTGCGAGGAACACTTCCACGGCTGGTGTGGACGTCGGAGGATGAGGACCCGAGGTACCCTCGTTCGACCACTCGCCCTCGTCGCCACCGATGCTCGCACGTAAACTTGGCGGATCGGGTGATTTGGAGTTGTGGGTAAGCCTCAATTCATTGCATTCATTGGACATTCTTCAAATAAAATAATGGATACCTCGTGTCTTTATGTAGGACTTCTTGGATGCAGTAGGGCGAGAGGCAAGGGCGTGTCGTGGCTTACGCTTCTGTAAAAGGCGTGTCTCGGACTTGTATTCGAGGCCGCCTCGGTATGCGTTGACTACAACACCACCTACCGTAATAGAAGAATCAACAAAACAGTGAGGAGACAAGCAGAGATTCGACAAGGAGCGGTACCTCTGGTAAATAGAAAACATCTCTGTTGATTTATTTTGAGATTAACTATGCCTAATTTGATCTTGATGGCTTGTAGGCGATTCCAAGTGGTGCGCCACCCACCCCGATTCTTTGGGTGCTATAGTGGAGAAATGGTGGACACGGATTTGCGAAGGGCACCAGAGAAAAGCGACCAGCGGCCGATGCAGTGCCCCTCACCATCGAGCGGCGCCGACCTCGGCAAGTATGCAAAGACATATGTAAGTCTGCACCATTTGTCTAATCTAGCCGCGCTCAATTCGCATGATTTCTAACCACATGTTGTTGTCTTTCTCATGATCGGCGGCAAGACGTGGCCACCAATTGGCCAACTCACGGCGTTGCTCGGCCTACATGGGCGGCAAGGTCCAACATCGAGTACAACCCGGATCACGGGCCCAGAGGCATACACCAACTCCAGCGTCCACACCCGCCTCACTTCTTACACGGAGGCGGCAAGGTCGATCTGGGCGGCCTACGATCCGAGGACCGAGGCGCCTTGATCTGAGATCGTGATGCGGGTGGGGAAGGCAAGAAGCATGGGCGGTTACGGCTTGGCGGCGGCGTCCTCAACACGGGCTCTACTCCTCCTCTGAACCGCCTCCGAGCGTGAGCACGAGCTCTAGCGTGCCCATAAGCCAACGGCCGACAACAGTGGCGGCACTCGAGTAAGTATTCGATTTCATTAAATCGTTCTTTGACTTTTCGTTCCTTAGCTCGCAATATTGAAACATTGGGGTCAAATGTTGCAGTCGAAGCCTGCAACAACTTCGGCCCAGCAGAGAGGCCCAGAAGCCGAAGCGGGCGGTTGAGCGGGCCGAAGGGAGGCCGAGCGTCCGAGGCTACTAGTCGTTGAGGCCTAGCAAGAAGGTTTGCTCGAGTTCGTGCAACAACTTGGGGAGCAACAAGGTTGGCGAGATCCCACTACACCGCTTGCACCACGCCCACCACCACGTCTACTCCGGTGAGTATGTTTTACTTTACGTGCTCATGCTTAGTGTCAAACCTAGAGATGGCCTTCGTGCGGATTTGTTGATGTGTGGGCCTTCGTGCGGGTTAGTTGATGTGACGGCCTTCGTGTTTTAATGTGGTTGTCGACCTTCGTCGACGCGTTTTCTCTTCTGTGTTTTGGAAGCGTCCCCGCGCGGGAGGTTCCGCGAAATTTTCAACTTTTCTTTAAACTCCTTACATTTTTATCTTGTCACTCACGTGCAATATCTTCTTTTTGTGCAATGGACATCGGTGCGTCGAACCAGGTCGGAGGGTCGCCGAGATCGCAAGTCGACCCATCCGCACCGGACGGTCGCCGGGATCGCCTGTTGAAGCGCGATCGCCGTGAGCCGCTTGAGTAGTTTCTATGTATCGAACTTGTGAACTTGTGGACTATGAACTTGTGGTTTGTAATAAATTGTGGATTTCGGACAAATTTGGTCGTTTGTAATATATAAATGTGGTTTGTAATTTATTCTTTGTTGAATTGTGGTTTCTATTATATATATATGCATTGTTGTTTAAATGGAAAAGCAAAAACCAAAAAAAAGGAATTTTAGAGGTGGCTTTGCGAGTGCAATGACCATTGCACTCGCGGCAAAAATTTAAAAAAAAACACGCTTTGTCGAGTGCAATGCCCATTGCACTCGGCAAAGAAAATTTAAAAAATAAAATAAAAACACGCTTTCTTAGCAGTCTTGGAGTCTTTGTGGCACTCGGCAAAGAGGTTTAAAAACAGATTTCTTTGCCGAGTGCCGGCTGCTGCACTTTCGAAAAAAAAAATAGACGGCGTCGGCCGTCGGCGACAGCGTCAAATCTTTGTCGAGTGCCATGATTAAGATTTCGGAAGCCTTTGCCGAGTGCCCGAATTTGGCACTCGACAAGCGACCTTCTGGAAGGGATTCGACGGAGGCTCTTTGTCGAGAGTGTTGCACTTTCGGCAAAGGCTTTGCCGAAAGTGCAAAGCCGCCTTTGCCGAGTGCAACAGGCACTCGGCAAAGAGCCCGCCTCCAGTAGTGTGTAGCGGTAGCGAATTTTTTTTATTAATTTTTTTTTAAAATTTTATTTTAAAGTTAACCTCCGGCGTATTTTATTTCCAATTCTGATCTCTTTGGTCACGCCACCACCCGTAACGTGACAGTGTTGTTTTATCATGCCACGACCAGTGGCGTGACCAAAAGTGCTATTTAGCGGACTTATCATATGGCGTGACAGCGTTGTTTTATCACATCATGGGTGGTGGCGTGACCAAAAGGGTCAGAATTGGGAATAAAGTACGCCGGGAGTTAACTTTAAAATAAAATTTAAAAAAGGGTTAATTAATAAAAAAAAGTTCAGTGGTAGCTAGAGTAATATTGTGAAACAGAGATAGTAATATGTAGAAAAAAGTAAGTGAAGAGAGGTAGATGAGGTCCAAAAAATATCATTGCATGGGATATCTAATATTTAAGGAGAAAAAAAAAGGAAATCCCTATTTGAGCATATATAAAACGAGAAGGATACGTATTACAAAGAGAACTGCTATTTTGTGTTCCTATTGACGATGGTATTTCATAAATAAATTAATTCGTGCGTATATACTCCGGAATAAAACATGTTCATGTTCAACACTATCAACATTGCCAGACTAACACTAATAAATTTAATTGTCTCACTTACATGAGTAATTAACTTGCGTATTTCTTGTCCTTACATTTACTTGTGTTTGCGGCTGTCTCATCCACGTCTTTAAAATCGAGTGATAGTTTAGCCCTTCAACTTCAACAAGTGTGGCCAGTTGATAAGTAGAAATTAGACAAGTCAATGAGACATAAGTAGCAAAATCAAACCGTGTGATCAGTCTCAAAACGACAACACTAGCGAATTATTTCCGTATTCTAAAAAAAAAGTAATATGCGGTGGCACGGCAATCTAAAATTGAAGTTAAGGGAGTAAGAGGTACTTTTTTTGGGTTTTGTTTGGTTGGATTAAAATGTCTGCTCGTCTCTATGAATACATTAGGATTTTAGTTCAAATTCCTAGTCCATCCGCGTAATCCCAGTTAGAAATTGATTTTCCAAACCAACCCCTAGCTGGTGAGAAACCAAACAGTTCAGGTGCCCCTGATGTAGTTTACTCCGGCTAGGGCAATGAAACAAAAAAGAAAGAAAGAGGAAATAGACATCACCCCATCGTGGCCGGTTGGCCACTTCGCAGTTCGCACCAACCACCAAGGGCGAAAAGGGTAATTTTCCCGAAGAGTTGCTCCTCAGTTTTTCATGTTTGTTTTGAGGGGGGAAAAATCTGAGGAGATCAGTGGCCCAGAAGTCCGGACCGCAAATTGACGAACAGGTGGCTTCTGCGCGCCACGAGAACCCAACTGGGCCACAAATATTTCTGTGCCTCCATACCGCACGCCAGCACCCGGCCCACGGGGCAACACCACCGCGAGAGGAGAGGCGAGGCGAGCAGGCTCCGACCACCCACCACCGGAGGCGAGGGCGGTGGCGAGAGGCATGGAGGCCGCGGTGCCCAGCCGTATCGCTCTCTCCGCGAGCCGCTTTCCGAATCACCACGTAGTGGCAGGTACCCCTCGCACTCCAACCTCTTGTCGTCTTATCTGTTTCTTGGATGCGAATTGGGGGGGAGGAGCCGTACCTCTGGTCTCTTGCTTGATACCGGATAAGGTTGGTTGTAACTAGCAGAATGGATTGCCTGACTCAAAATGGGGTAAGTGGATGCTGAGGAGGAAGTGCAGTTCTAGTTTGGCAAGAATCGTTGCCGGTATTGATTTTAGGCGTTGCTCGAGTTGGGAAATTGCTCCAAGATTTGGGCAATTTGAGAAAACAATCCGTTAATTTTCTGATAAGAAATTGCGGGGGGTTGTATTGGCAAGAGGAAGGGGGATGCATGTATTTGTTCTTGACCATTACTAGGCAGCGGCGAGAACATATGATGAATGAGTAAACGTTAACATAATTCTGTTCCCATAGCTAGCTGCTCGTTCCTTCAACATGCTCTGGTCATGGACGGTATTCTTCGTACTGTGGTTCTCGCCTTCTTGCTGTATGAGAGTGACACCATGGCCAGTGGCGGATCTAGGATTTGATCACGCCTCGGGCTAAATTCTAATGGACTAATATCTTAAAACTTACGCTAATTTCTAGCCACACTATGCATAACAAAAAATAAGCCTCAAATGCTTCATTGACATGAAACTTTAGCAAAAATGCTTTAACATAAAATATAATAAAAAAACATGACAAAACATAAATAATATAACATCTTAGATATACAAATTGAGTCCCTAAATAACGAAGATTTTATTTGCAAATGTGTGGGACAAAAATCTCATCATCATAATGCTGAAGCTTAAATGACACTACGGAAGTTTGTTTTTTTTCACTTATGTTACAAATGCAATAACATTGCTGGTCCTCAATTCTCATAGAAAATGAAATCATACTGATTAAGGCCAATAGTGCTAAGAGATCCCAACTATGTAAAATCAACATAAGCAATACAGTTTGAACAACATTTTGACATATATGAGAACTCTATACGAATTTAAAGCAATAATGAATTATGGGATAACATATTCATGCATAAGGCCAAAAGCACAAACCATTTGGGTTTCCTTGCTCATAGAAACTGCTAAAAAGATCTACTGCCTCTTTTGCCATGATCCCTCCAGTACATTTGTAACCTCTTGGTCTGGGAGTTTCGCTTCTAGCAAAAGAAACACACAAAAACAAGTTAGCTATACAATTCGTGAGTACCCAAGATAAAATCGTGATACTGCATGCACCATATTGAAATACTGGAAAGAATGGGCTAGCATTTTAAGTGTAAAAAAAGATAATTTGTTCTCATGAGTAGATAGCTTCCAATAAACTGCTACTTATTTCCTCACCCTGACAAATCATCTGACGAAGAACTCATGTGCAACGACATGATTGATCCACATCCTCTGAATTTATCTATGGCACAACCAAAGTCCCATGCTCTACCACTCCCAAAGCAGGACATCGATCGCTTCCATCTCAGCATGTCTGGTAACCTTACAATTGGAATCATGAGTAAATTACAGCTTTAAATCGAAGAACACAAAACAACTCAATTTCACAATTTGGACATCTCTAGCAAAGATGATAGTTGCATACATTCCCGGCAGCATTCGTCTTGTTGCTACCAGATGTCGAGTCGTGTGAGGAGCGGAGAGGCGACACAATGGCCAGGGAGGCGGGCGGGCAAGGTCGCGATTCATGAGGCGCCGAGGCGCGGAGGCGGAGTGAGGCTAGGAGGCTGCACAAGGGCGCGGGCGTGAGGAGGCGGAGGATCCGGAGGGCGGCCATGCCGGGCAAGTGGCAAGCGAGGTCACGAGGGTCGAGGCGCCGAGTCGGACCCGGACCAATCGAAGACGAGGCGACGACGATAGCCACGGCGCGAGGAGGCGGAGGAGTTTGAAGGGCCGGCCAGCGAGGCGGGCGGGTGGAGCGGCGAGGACGCGAGGTCATGAGTCAGCCGATGGAGGCAATGGCGGGGATTTGGGGATTAGGTCATCGCGGCGGCTTGGATGGAGTAGGCGATGGGGAAGAGGCGCCACCGCTGGGTAATTCCGTCTTCGGGCCTCGGGCTAATTCCGTCTGTTGGGCCTCGGGCTAAATGGCTACACCCAGGTTTTTCGGCCCATATGTAAAGAAATTTTGTATTGCTATTTTTCCTGGGCCTCGGGCTATAGCCCACCCTGCCCGAGGCCCAGATCCGCCCCTGACCATGGCCAAAGTTCTTTCACACGTTTTAGACTACTTTTGTCCAGTGGGGACCAACCTGAACTTGGAAGTGTGTGCAAGAGATGCGATGATTTTAATTTAGATGAAACATTTGTTTTGTTGTGTCATCTTAGTATGTGGGTGTTGGGATGCGGGTAGGTTACAATAGTGCGCAATAAGAATTTCTACCGTGTTAACCAGGAAGTCAACTAGAAAGTCATGCGAGTAAGAGTTCATAGATTGTTACTGCTAGACGCGCAGCACAACAGAAAAAGAGTTGGAACAGTCTGGTCCAACGTCGCGCGCATCGATGTAGTAGAAGTAGTCGATCGTCTAACGACCTTGGCCGCCTATCATCTCCTCCGATAGCCACTTGCGTTCCTTACGTACGTCGCGGATCGTTCTCGATGAGCGCAACAACGCCTCTGCGGTAGTCACACATCCAGGGTGGAACATCGTGCACCGGTGTGCTAGCACCAGCGCGAATGGCAGGGCCTTCAGGGAGGTGGCTAGGGTTTCGGTGGATGGTGCAACATAATCCCAAAAGCCCCCACGTCTCCCCTTACAAAGCGCCCCTAACGGATCCTTACGTTAGGAACTCATTAGGACTCTTAACCACACACGAATTATAATATGATTTAAGGCTCTAACAGATCCAATCCGAACTATTAAGTGTGCTACCTTGCAGGTTCATGCGTAATTGGCCGTGACTCGGAAACTCCTTTATGATAAACAAGTCGGTAGCGGTTCCTAGCAGAATATAGCGATTCCCAAATACACATAAAGATCATATCGAACGAAACTTTATAAAGCTCATGTGCTGATCCCTTTGCCTTACGATACTAGATCGAACTCAAGGCGAGATGCGTGCCATCCTATGATAGCTCGATCCTTCACTCGATCTTATAGTGGATTACGTAGTTATAGTTGGTCATCAACCATATTCGGCATGACCATGCACTTCTTTAATCCAACCACATCGTGGGTCCTAGAGATAATTCCTTCGTTAAAGAGGAGGGGCAAATTCCATCTTGATAGCTCACATTCCTCCACAAGTTTCATAGTAAACCCGAAAGCTACCTTTATGGCTATCCATTTACGGAGTACCGTTTGACATCCCCTAAGTAAACAATTACACATGTAGGAAACTATAACTACCTCAGGTCTAAGAATCCCATATACACTATGTATGAGACCAACTGATGACACTTAAGAGTTAAGAATATAACAATTCTCGCAGTGTCTTAAGACGAGTCAATTCAACACTATATTCTCCAACATATGTTCACATTATTGATTTAATATTTAATATCCATGATCCGTGAAATCCATACACGTGATGATCCATAAATCATAAGTATCCCACATATGACATAAGATCATAGATGTTTAGAATAATATCATAAACATAAATAGAGAGTTTCACAAACAAGTCACATACTTGCCAGTCAATAGAAATGATATTTTATTCAAGGGACGAAATACCATATTATTCAAAAATTCATAAACATAGGAGCGATATAATCATATCTATGATTGCCTCTAGCGCATATCACTAACGGTGGGTGCCCTTGCAGCATTGTTTTTTCATCGTTGTTTCTCTTTTTGTCCATGATATGCAGGAGACAGATCTTCTATTTACAGGGGAAGGTGCCCAAATCTTGCCATTCCTATGGCTCTGGCAGCAGCTGCACCAGGCAAAGGTGGTGGCGTGCTTGATCGGCCAATAGAGAAAATTACTCCTGGCCGTCAGTCTGAATTCGATGTGAAGTAAGTCTATTTGCATTACCTATGTTCCTATTAAGTGTAAATTCCAGAAATGGGATAATGGGAATTGTACAGTGTCAGATCCCAGAACTAGAGTCTAAACACTACTGATCAGGGTGTACTTTTCCACCTAATGATGGAAGCTGAAAAACTACAGAATACAACATTAGGTGACGCAAACAGATAATAAAGTTGCCAATCCAAATAGTATTTAGACCGCTTCACTGAAAATGTCTTGTTGTAAACTACTCCATATTCAATGTTGTTACTACAAGAGCACACAACCAGTTCATTCCTGGACAAAGCGAAATCATAAATAAAAAATTATCCAGAGGTCCCAAAGGGTCTGGAGTTTCTCTAACTGAACTATTTCAAAGCTGCATATCTGTTTTTGTCATTTGAAATATATAGCTTTGCTTTTCCATAAACATGTTCTTGATCTGGTATTCTTGTCAGAGTTATGTCAACTGGGCTTGCCATGAAGTCGATTGACAAGCTCCACTGCAAACACAGTGGTCTCAGTGAAAATTTGATATGGTCTGCTCTTTGTGCATTACCGTGGTTTGGTATTGAATGAGATATTTCCAGTCCTGGTTATTGTCAGAACTGTTAGTACAAGGTTTCTTAGTGTGGGTTGGTTTATACATTTAGACATGTAGTTCTAGAGTTGGATGTGGGTAAGTTGCCTTGTTTCGGGGAAAAGCTGCAAATTTCACCTTCGGGGTTGCATTAAAATATTCAAATTTGATATCTTCTGGCACAAACTAAAGTGATTGGTTTAGCACATTATGATCCATGCCAGGTTAATGGGTTTATTTGGCTGGTGTTATAGCTTGTCTTTTCCTAAAATAACTATGGTTCTTCGTGTATTATGCGCAAGGAATGTCATCTCATTTTTAAAGGCTTTATAGTTTGAAACTACAGTAACATGTCTTGAATCTGACATCATATGGTTGTTGGACCTGATGTCTAGTATTCCAAGTGCCAATACTTGTTGAATAGAATATTGATCATTTTGTGCTTGCCAATTGGATTGTGAGCTTATGCCATATAGTGATGCTGTCTGTCTGCACTCTGCAGATTGGTTATAGTTGCTGTTCTTGTATATCATATATTGGCACATTGATGATTGATGCTTAGTAAGGCATGCGACCCGACAATCCAGCAGTCCCTTATAGATAGGCTATATAAAATTTTGTAGGCTGTCTGTTTTTTCAGGGTGGCTAAATTAATCTTATTGGACTATCTTTTACTACCTTCGATTCCAAATGTAAGTCGTTTTAGAATTTGTGCCGGTCAAACATTTTTAGGTTTGACCGAGTTACCAAGATCGACAACATGAAATTGATATTACCAGATCCATCACTTTCATAATGTATAATTAGTTTTATCTGAAACAACGTATTTTCATAGAAATTGATGGTCAAAGTATCATCTTGAAGACTATGTCAATATCTAAAACGACTTATATTTGGAATCAGAGGTAGTATTTGAAAAGACTGGCAGTTTTTGCTTCAAAACTTCTTTTACCAGAACATTAGGGGAGAAACCTACTGGAAAATATATCAATATTAATAATAAAACTCCAAAATATAGTACAAGAAAAGGATGCACAAGATCTAAAAACAAGCCACATGCCCTAACAAACATAATCCGGAACAAGAAAAATAAAATAGCTAAAGGAAAACTGATAGATATGCAGTACTGCTTACAAGGATTTAACTGGAAGATCAACATCAACAATACTCTCATTTGCCTTCTTGGATGAGCTTAAGGGCACATTCAATTATTCAACTAACTTGGTTCTAAACTCAGAACACAAGATATGATAGCATTCTTTTGGTCTGCAGGAAATCCCGCAAAATGGCACCTCCATACCGTGTCATCCTGCACAATGACAATGACAACAGGCGTGAGTACGTCGTCCAAGTCCTGATGAAGGTTATCCCTGGGATGACCCTCGACAACGCTGTCAATATCATGCAAGAGGCGCATGTAAATGGGTTGTCAGTGGTTATTATCTGCTCTCAGTCCGAAGCCGAGGAGCACTGCACGTCGCTCAGGGGGAATGGCCTCCGTAGCTCAATTGAACCTGCAAGTGGTGGCTGCTGAAAAGTGTACCTGTTTTACCGCCTACAGTTTGTAGATAGATAAGATACCCCTGCAAATCCAGGTAAACTGCAAAGAATTACAGGCAATTACTGTTAAGATGAACATGGATACCTCCTTCCAGATGTAAATCATGTAGACCACCAAATATAGTGTTTTCGGTTATGAAACATTAGTTAAATTGGAGCTACTATATTGTACACAGCATAGCGGTTAGTAATTTCTGCCTCATGTTGATTCGCAAGTTTTTGTGCTGCACAAATGATACGGTGAGCCAGGTCTCCTGCTGCTTTTGTAGAGGCTTCTGAAGGTATCAGTCGCTTGCCGCTGCTTTGATAATCTGTTCGTCTTGTGCAGCTTCTCATTTTTTTAAGCAGAATTCAGACCCGAAAGATTTGTATGATCCAGGTGCTATTGGTCTCAATCTCGGCACCAAATTGGTTGGCTTGTGTTTACGAACAGACGACCCAAATCTTCAAAAATGCGGCCTTTGTTAGGTATATGCTTTTCCGATCGCAGCTGGACAGTGCGGCCGTTGTGCTGACCTCAAAGATTTTTTTTTAAAGTACCACAGGTTACCCAGTTTGCGCGATAGTTAGCTTTACGTGGATGTCGCCTGCGGCCTGCTTACGGTGGTTAATTGGCTCCTGGCCGGGATCGGCGGCAGTCCGGCGGCTCAGCTCCGTTGGAACTTGGAAGGTGATGCCGCGGCTGTGTGGCATCGCTCACCGGCTGCGCGCTGGTAGCGGCTAAGTTGTTGCGTTCGCGTGGCAGGGTTGGTGGCCGTTGCGCGCGGCGTTCCGAAGCGGCGGCCTGCACGGGCGCCGAGCAGGGGGAGGCCGCGTGAGCGGGATATAGGCCGCCGCACCGGGCGTGCGCGCGTGTGCGAGGGAGTGACAGGCAACCACAGCCGATGGGGCGCCGAGTGGACGGCCTACAACGCGTACGTGGCAGCGGCCTGAGGGTCGCGGCCGGGGTCCATCAGTCCATGGCCCGCCGCGCAAAGGGCGCTGCCGCGGACAGTCGTTGGACCGTGCGCTGCAGCTGCCAGCTCTCGGCTGAGCGGTGGACGTGTGCGCACGCGGCGTGACAGCGTAGCGGTCCTGGTGCCGGCGCCGGCGCGGCCCGCGCGACGCCTGGCCGTGGGCGATGGCGTACGGTTCCGATTTGGCGACGCGCACGCGCTGTCGAATTCCACGCTTCCCAACTCCAAAAACCGGCCCATATGCTACAACAATTACCGCGCGTACGTTAATGTTGGCATGCTATTGCTAACTAATGGCGCCATTTTAGTTTGGAACGGGCAACGTTGGGTAGGGGAAATTTTAGCCGCGCCGGCCCTGTCATATAAGGTGCACTCGTCTACAAGCTAAATGCATATATGCGTCAATTTTCGTACTCATGCCGACATTTCCATATGTCGTTTCGACATCCATCTAAAGAAAAAGGTTAAGCCTATGCATATTGTATGCCTATACTCTTAACACCATCACCTAGCTTTGTCCCAGCTAACCATAACAGTGGGTCCAAATAAATAAAGCACGCACAGGCACAGGCACACCAGAGCACGATGCCTTGCCTGCCGATGCACGTCGCCATGTCCGAAGAAGCTGGCGGTGGGCCGTGCGCGCGCCGGTGGTGGGATCGCTCCGCAGCTCTTACCTTGCTGCATCGGAGACCGCGCCACACACGTACTAGTACCAGGCATTTTGTCGCTTCTCTACTCGATCGTAGCCACTACCAATTCAATTTGATGAGCCGCGCGCCTGTAGGCAAGTGCTAGTGCTACTTGATTCTTCGGTTGATACATCAGCGTGTTGCCGCTTCGCCCTGGGCCGCATCAGAGTAGAGGTTATGCTAACTGTGCGACCTGTGCTTGCTAGCTTACCCACCAATTTCGCTGACAGACACCGAAGAACTCTGCGAGAGAGGCACAGCTAATTGGCGTGCTTGACCGGCCAAACATGCAGAATCCTCCAGGCCTCGACTGTGCTGTGATTGTGAAACACTAGCTAGTATTATATTTCACATGGAACATTCCACTGTTCTTGAACAGTTCCTAGCTAGTACGATTGGGGCGCCGGCCGGGGTACGCGTGCGGACTATGCTTACATATTCCGCCAATCCCTACTGATCCCTGCAAGCATCGATACAATATAGAGTTGAAAATAGTAAAATGAAATATATGAAGATCACACGCTATTTCAGCAGCTAAATAGGTAGGTTGTCTATTTACAATTTTTTGCGTCCACAAACTGGCAAACGAATTGCGGTATAATGTCACATTCGAGCATGTTGTACATGTCACAATTAATGTGGCGGATACAATGTTGTTACGCTCGCCATATTTCAAGCTATATATACATGGTTTTAACAAGTTAACGATCCAACTTTGGCGCGCTAGCTTTCTGTATAATTTCTTTTATATAATCTTATCTCTATATTGACAAAATTGACTATAGGACACTCAATTTTGTTGCCCTTAGCTGTTGGATATTACAAAATCGTGTCTTATCCAAAAGACACTAATAATATGTGACTCTTTGTTGCAGAATACCGAGACCATTAAAATATCATTTCTGGACTGAAGAGGAGAGAGAAAGCTAGTGAAAAGTCTGTTTTACCCTTTCATCATCTTCCTTCTTTCCCATTCCTCCTGCACGCCTACCCAGCCGAACCGACCCCTTTCACTTCTCTCCTCTTCTCTTCCTCCCCACCTGAACCAGCCCGGATCCGGTCGTGGGCTACCGGATCCAGCCGCCTCCGGCCGCCGCCGCACCGCTTCAGGCCGCCACCATCGTCAGCTCCCTCTCTTTGCATCGGACCTCGCTGCGGTCACCAAGGCCTCATGTCGGCTCGCGCTCCATGCCCCTCCTGTTCCACGAGCTCGAGCTCGAGTTCGAGTGGGACCTTATCATGGTGGACGCACCGGTTCCACTGCCGATGAGGCCACGTGCGCTCGCCATGGCACCCCCCTCTTCGTGCTGGCTCCCGCCTCCCCCTCTTTGTGCGGCTCTGCTGCCGATGAGGCCGGCGGCGATGACTTCTTCTCATCCGCTCCCACCTCCTCCTCTCACTCGCTGCGAAGTTGTGCCTACTTGCGACGGCCGACGACGTCGGCGTGGGTGGCGACAACTTCTTCTCGGAGGAGAGCACCTCTACCTGCATCGCTCATCCTCCTATCTCTCCTCCTTCCTCTCTCTTCCCTTCTCCCTATCCTCTATTGTCCGCCTCTTGGTGCCCACTCGCTCTAGCCGTCTCAGGCCACTCGTCACATCACGCCGCAAAAAATGGGTTTTCCATGTTCGGAAATGCTCCATGCTTCTATCTGTGTCGCCGTTCCTCCACTAGAGCACCATCGTCACTGCGTCCTAACTTCGCTGCCCTGCTGCAACGCAACGAACTTCCATCTAAGGACGACAAAGTTAAGTGTCATGTAGCCAATTTTACCGCCTAGGTTACTATAACATGTTGTCCCACCCAGATCTTGTAAGATCTAAATATACAAATGTAAATATTCAACTAAAACACACACACGAGTATACGACAAAATTAACATGGCAACCAGGCAAGGACGAAACAAACGGTCCCTGTAGGGTTGGGTTTGGCTCCTTTGAACAGTCAACCACTATTCCCCAATTAACAAATGCTCGTGCGTCTACGTCTAATCACCGCTCGATGTGCCGAAAAAAAAAAAAAAACAGAACGGCCGAGAAGGCGGCCAGCAGTACCCTATACGTAGCCTCAGTGAAAACCCATCCTGGCCGTCCATCACTGACCATCTCAGCGAGCGAACGACACACACGTAAGAGAGAGAGAGAGACATGGTATGCAGTATGCACGCTTGGCTATCCAATCAAAAAAGAAGCCGAGCTCGAGAGAGAGAGAGAGAGAGAGACGTGTAGGGTGTGGACGCCATGGCGGGTAGCGGCGTGCTCATGCTGCTGCGGCTGCGGCTGCGGCTGCGACCTGTCCGGGGTTATCCTTCTGGGGTTGTGATCTATATCTTTTTGAGTTGTTGCGTGCCACCGCGATCTGATTTCGAGTGGCACTCATCATGGCTACACCCCTTTAGAAAAAAAAAATAGCACACATGCAGCTGAACGGCCACATGCTTCTCCTATTATATATTGCTCTTTCCATCCGAATGCTTAATTGACATATTCACATCTCAAATGCATCGATCCCGCTCGCCGGCTCGGTGTGGAGGAAGGAACTCACCGCATCAGATCACCGGTACGCTTTATCGCTTTCTCTACCATGCATGCATATGTATGCCTCATATGATATGCTCTTACATTCATTCTCCCCTTATTTTGTGTATCATGCATGTGTGTGACAAACGAAATGTATGATGGATGCTTCTTCACTAATTAGTGCTGTAAAACTGTAAGATGATACCCCCTCTTCCATGCAGATGTAGAGTTAATTAATGAACATCGTACATATCATGCAGCTTAATTAAGAAACTTAACTCATTTTGTATAGACTATCGAAGTTTCATTAATTGTTGCCTTATTGTCACTGCAGTTTTATGAATGCTGAGCAATATGTAGACCAAGCTTTTATGCGCGCAAGTGTGCGAAAAACTTTAAATGAATTCTCATATTTGCAGTACCATGTAGTGTAGAGCCTTGATGCATGCTGTCTAAGAAATCTTGCTGAAACTCTTCCATTAGGTAGTACGTACTCTTGTTAACGTACTGCAGAACATGCATTCTCATCTGAATGGTCCTCCAGATTCCATCTATTTACATTAGGGCACTCTTGCTAAACTGTAGAGTCCATACTCCATTAAGTGATGAAATATGTAATTGTTCTTACTCTTCTAAACTAACCACAAATATAGAAAGCTATCACTGCACACTTAGGCTATTCATTGGCTAATTTGGAGAAACTACGTACATTAAGGGGAAAAAATATTCAGGCACATCGATTATTAAAAACAAGGTTGCGACAGGGGAGGATTTTATATTATAATTGATGCACTACATATTTCATGGAGCTTGCATGAAATTCACCAAATTCAAACAGGCTCCGAACAATCTCTATCAGATGCTTCATGCAGCCAAACAAATGGAATCATATCCTCCTTGCTGTGCACACATGCATATATAATAATAATAAAAACGACGCCTTAGCTAGTTTGCTGAAAATTCTAAGCATGCGCATAGGAAGAAATCCTAAATTCGTAAGATTCTATTATGATTAACAGAGTATTTTTTTTGAATGTCCGGGATTTAACCTTATCCGGTCCACATTAAAGAAGAAGAAGCACCCTATCTCTGAAGGCGACCACGAGAGTAGCGCTCGAACCGTGACGGGCTGAGAGCCTAAAGCTCTCCTATACCACTGTACCCCTGCACAATCCTACTCCTCGAGCCTCAGCTCGAACCACAAATAATCCCGGTGAGAAACTAGGCCGAGTCCCCTAAGACTCGATCCCTGGCCAGCTGGGTGGTCTACGCCACACCTAGCCAACGAGCCCCAGCTCGTTCCTTTGCAACCTACAATTCATAATTAAGATTGTCTTTTGTATACAACTAGTTTTCTTTTTTTTGTAGTTCCTATACATTGATATCCGATCGATCAAGGTCATCACATATGTTAGATGGAATCACTTCATATATATAGGAAATTGCCATAAAAGAAGTATATGCCTTTGGATCAAATTAAGGATTTATAATCCCAAGTTTATTAAATATAGACACCGATCGGTCTTTAGCATATTGAATTATTGATATATACCACCTTGCATACTACTCCGAAAATAAAACTAGCTCGATCTCTCCATCACTCACCAAATGATCAAGAACCCTGTAGCCTAGGCATTAACTGTCAAGTAGTCAACACGTCAGATAAATACACACTGTGCTATTTGAATTTCTATATATACCCTAATAGCTAATACGAAGAAAAAAATGTGTATTTATTAAATTTCTATTTTTAGTTTAAACTACTCTTCATAGGAACCTAGGAACGTTTCTAATCTCATTGAAAATTTAGGCATAAAGATGTATCGCATCTTGCAAATCATTTCAGAGCTAGCTAGACGCAGAACCCATAGTTACCACAAAAAAAATCTCCACGCTGCAGACAAGGAGAGTATAAAATATATACATGAAATCAAGGGGGTTTTCCTCATAAAATTATTAAATTTGCCGTAAGATTAATCACTCGTTATGGATGAAATATAGCATCATCTCACAAAACTCCCTGAAATATAAGTATATATTATTATCTTCATAAAGAAACAATTATATGACTGCATGACTATACAAAAAATTATTGCATGACTATACAAAAAAATATTAGGCTTTTATGTATGTGCTAGTCAGTAGTCACAATTTAAATAGCATTACATGCGAAAACTTGTCTAAGCAATGTAAAGGAAAGTAAATATAAGCTGGCCTGGGTCCGCTGGTCCTTCAAATTTAGCCAAAATTGGTTCATGTGCTTAATGCTTTGGCTATATATGGATGAGTTTGGTAAATTTAAATTGCTGACTTTTCTTGTTCTTGTCCTTTTGTCAATTTATGTAGGTACCAGAATCTCATCATTGCAAGTTGAGTTGACAATTTTGGTCACACAAAAGTGCTCATATTAGGGTTTAATTTCAACAGGTTAGTTAATATATAGTATAAAATGCTAAAAAAGGACGCATGATAGAGTTCATTAATTGGCTTGTACATCAGATCCTTAAACACAGAAGGCTAAATATTGGGTAGATCAAATACATGAAGCTCCTTTTAAAATTGAAATTTTGGTTCTTTCAGAATATACCTATATGGAAAAAAAAAACTTTGTGCACACACATCAAGATAACAAGTAGGAACAGATTTCCTTTAATTATATAAGTAAAAAAGAATTGAAGCTAGTCAACAATATTGGGGGACTAAAATCAAGAAATGTAGTTGTGTAGAACTTGCACATGACCCTACTTGTTGTCATGTATATGCTGTGTGTTCAATGATTGAGCGCACAAAACTTCTTCTTTACTTGCTGTCACTCGAACAGTACTTCATTCCTAACTTTGTTATACACTTGGCATACTAATGGGAGCAAATTATATGTATCGTGGCAACTAATAAATTAATTAAGGTTGCTAATTGTGTTTGATATTGCTTGATCAACTTGCATTGTATGCTTTCACCTGCAGGAAGCTTAATATCACATATTCTTGGAGAACAGGGTACGGGAGTTACTTTTATTTTGTTTGGTAAGTAAAGAAGAAAAGGTTTCTACTTCCCCAGCTATATATACACATGCAATTATTATCAGGAAGAAAGCTTTTCAAGGAAAATACTACTGGGAATTATCTGTGATCAAGGTAGAAAGTAAACATATTGACATCACGAGTTGACGAAGATCTAGTGCCATGCATTAATTGGACAAAATGGAAGAACTACATAATTCTAGAAAATACTACTCATTTTAATTATTGAAGTGCAATAGCAAATTTACCAATAGGAAGCAAATGATTATTCTTTGTGGGATTATATACTCTAAATAGAGTATGTCAATGGATATATTGGTATCCTTTATAAACAGTAGCAGAGCTAGAAAAATCTTGATGGTGGTGCATGCTTTACATAAGTCTAAAGTCGTGTACAATAATTCTCACTAAGTTTCAATGAAATAAACAATTTAGCCCTAATGCCTATAAACTTTCTGTATGTTTTTGAATTTTTTGGGTGTGCCGGTGCATACCGGAAACCACCCCTAGCTTCGCCCCTATTTATAAACACACACCATGTATGCATACTATTGAATACAATGTAACTTTATGTTAAGTCTGGCAATAGAGTAACTGTATTGTTTCCTTTCAAAATAATAGTTTCTACCAACCATTTGTCTAATTAGATATACATGTCATTAACTTGTAAAAGGGATGTACGTTATTTATGTTTTGTCAACGTATGCACCTATTTTGCTTATGGTTCTCCAGATACAGGTGTATGGGTATGTCTCCTTGCGTGTTGGCCTTCTAGATCTGCATGAATTTTGTGTGAGGAGCTTTGAGGTGAGGTAAACAGGTAATATATGGAATGGAACTCTAATTCGCTGTGACGCTGGAAGAAATAGATCAAAACAGCTAAATTCTTTTGAATTCAACCGCCCAAATTGGTAAATAATGGAATGGCAGAGCTAAAAGTTGGATTCAGACATATATGCACTAGCAGTACGAGGAATGAGCCATAAGGCAGTCTGCATCATTTAACCAGAGACCTGAAATCTGATATATGTACATCCTTATACCATGCAGCCCTGCTAAAGTAGAAATTCCTCCTCATGCAAATCTACCATTTGTGTTAGTTTAAGCAAGAAATTATTCATTCGACATAAGTTGATTCTGCCAAAAAGCTGTGATCTAAACTCTCAAGAGTACTTAAGTTGCTTCTATCTAGGGGTCAAGGATTCACCTGAAAATGATAGCCCAAACCTTCCGATCGAAATGTGCCTGAAGGATCATATGCCCATGGAGCACCGGAAAACTCGAACAACTTCAAGAACCTCAAAATTAGCACATCAGCAAACTAAAATCATAGCAAGATTAGTTGAAGAACACCCAGCAGCAACATAAGATTAGCCAGTAACTAAGTAGTCTCGATTGGCCGGTTATATATATACCACTTACCACACAGGCACACACACAAGTTATATAACTGGTATTCATAATAGAGAACCAGTTGATCGATACCTGATAGTACCTAGCATAGGATCATGATGGCCGAAGGCCTAATCAAGCCATATAAGCCTTCGCCCTTTAGACCTAATGTTTGCATACCATGCATACAAGAAATCACCTTAATTAGTACTCCTCCGTTGTTGCAGCTCTCATCATCTCCTCGAGCTGGTAGTACTGGTAGTAGTATTCCAATCCGTCCATCGGTTGTTCCGTCGCTGCCGCTGTCGCCTCCGACATGATCCAGTCGAGCTCGCCGCCGCCACGCTCCTCCATGAGCACCGTCGGTGATCCGTCACCTCCTCTGCCTCTCGTCCTCTCCGTTGTCCTCTCCCTCGCATCTTTGAAACAACCGGCACTCGAGGAGCTCGCTGCCTCCCCTTTATCCTTCAGTACCGGTGCGGCACCAGTCACCGGCACGACGGCCCCAGGCGCCGACGCGTCGGTGAGGCCGTCGATGGCTGGCTTGGACTGGGTGAGCAGCCAGTCCACGGTCTTGCTCGCCTTGTCGAAGCCGAGCCTGTCCTGCAGCGCGAAGAAGTCGCGCGCGACGCCGACCGACAGCCGCATCCGCCGGTCGCGCACTCCCTGCGCCGTGCGGATCTTGCTGTGCCTGTCCGTCCTGAACGGGCGCTTCCGCGGCGCCCCGACGGCACCGGCGCCGCCACCATTTCCAGCTGGCTCCCGCTCCACCGGCACCGGAGCCGTCACCGGCTGCCGGAGCACAGCCTCCAGGGTCTCCTGGTTGTACATGTCAGCGGGGAAGAATTGGCCATACTCGTCCAAAGATGCGGCCGGCATGAGGAAAGCAACAGTAGGGTTTGGTGAAGGCGATTCTTGGTGGGAGATGCAATGGTAATGATGACGATGACGATGATGATGAGGGTTGTTAGGGTAAGGAGGTAACATTTGTGCAGTTTCAGTAGTAAATTAAACCAAACTAACTAGCAACAGAAGTGGATGGGGAGGTAGATGCTTCTAGTTCTAGTGGTATATATAAAGAAGTAATACTAGCTAGCTAGTGCAATATTGGATCTAGTTCTACTTCTACTGGTGCTGCTTCAATGTAAAGCTAGGTAAGTATCCATGTCCATTATGGTGTGATCAGATCGAAGGGAAGGAGGAGCTAAAAGGAGGAGGAAAAGGGTAAGGAAAGAGCCGGAGAGGTGCAAGAGAAAGCCTCACAGTAACCAGCTGGAGGTCTAGCTAGGGTAGTGCTCAAGACCGAGTTGTATATTGCAACATTGTACTACGGCAATATTGTTGTCTTTTCTTTTTCTTTTTGCCTCTGCAGCTTTGCAGGCTCTTTCTCATGGCATTGGCATTTGATGTTGTAGTCTCATAACTGTTGACGTACTGGCTGTGGGCTCAGGTAAGGTAAGGCTGTCTGCTGTTGCCGCTGCTGCTGCTGGGGTGTGTCATGTGTGAGCGAATGATAAAGGCATTATTGTGAGGCCTATGGCTATGTGTGTGCACTGTAGGGCCGCGTGGGGGAGCCTATACTATATTTTTACAATTGAAAGTTGGTGGGCTTTTCAAAATACTATCAAAAAAATTGTTTATTCTTTTTTTGCCACTCGTTCTCAACTTCTCTCCTTTTTTGCCACTCCCGTGAGTTGACCAAGGACTTGGCCGTTGACTTGGACGCGAAAAGACGATTTTGCCCCTAAGTATGCTGAGATCTTTAGGGAATTGTTTGACATAGTAATATATTTCCAAAAATTATGAATTTTTAGTGGACGTTTCTGACATAGTGTAGATTATTGTGTAATTTTTATAGTGTTTTACTTGCAACATGTTTTTCTCTAAAAATCTTTCAAGTTTCGGTTGTAACTTGAAAGATTTTTAGAGAAAAACATGTTGAAAATAAGACTGCATAAAAATTACACAATAATCTACACTATATCAGAAACTTTCCTTAGAAATTTCATAATTTTTATAACTATATTACTATGTCAAATAATTCTCTAAAGATATCAGCATTACTAACTTCACTTGGGAGCAAAATCGTCTTTTTACGTTCAAGTCCACGGTCAACTCACGTGAGCGGCAAAAAAAGGAAGAGAAGTTAAGAAAGAGTGGTAAAAAAGGGACGAACAATTTTTCGATGACATTTTGGGGAGCCTACCAACTTTTAATGGCAAATAAAGAATTAATCCTATATATTTTTTTTTGACGAAAATGTCTTCTCGTTTCAATTATTAGAAACCACCATATCATTACAGAGTTTTAAAAGCAAAATGCAAACTTAACAAAGCGAAAGCAGAGGAGTGTCTCCGCATTACATCTAAATGTAAGCGAGAGCCCTAGCCTAGATTGTGTTCGATCAAAAGTGACACCCTAGCCTAGTTTGTGTTCGATCAAAAGCTGTCGCCACCTAAACCATCCTAAAGCATAATATAACCATCCTATTGTCAGAAACCAGGGAAAACAATTTTGCCAAAATTTCGGTGATTTCGTCCCCTCCGAAATTTTTATAATTCGTTCAAAAAAATTAGAAAATATTTGAATTTGGACAAATTACATCGAATTTTGTCCAGTTTGAAAACTCACCGAAATTTTTAACCAAAATTCCGAAATTTCGGTGATTTCAACCCCCAAACCATTTTTTTTTTTCAAAAACGAAATAAAGTTCCCTGGTCAAAACGGCTAACACTCCAATTACAGGCAAAAGGCCTTTTCCTCGAGCTAATACACCACCATCATTCTGGTTTTGTCGATCCATCCACCTTCATCTTTAGAACGCCTTGCTACCCTTCATCTCGTAAGGTTCCATCTTCAGCCACTCGTAATCCTTTGGTCCCCGGTCTCCAACCTTGCCTTGCACTGAAGACTTCAACAGCCAATTGCCCTAGCGATCTAGCTCCCCACTGTATGGCTTCTCTGTCTTCCACATTTTTCTACAATATTGCCCAAGCCTATACACATCTGGGCAGGCTAGGTATTTGTACACATCTAGGCCATTGTCAAGCAAGACTACAGGCGCAATAGACGAGGTTAAGTGCAGCTTATAAGCTAGCATACAGTGATATATGCATGATGGGAGGTTATATTAGCGCACCTGCTGTTGATTAGGGCATCTTTAACCTAAGAGGCAGTTGTTGTGTCTATTACGAACACCCCTCAACATTATGTACCAAAAAATAAAAATAAAAAATAGATACAACTACTCCAACTGTTTCTTTACTTGTCTCTATACGATGGCCTATAAACTGTAGCCATTTTTATATTTTTACCCAATTGTCTCTCCCACCGTCTCGTATCCCAAAATTTGTTGGCCCAAACCGAAGACGAACACACGCCAACATAATATAACCCTAGAACGCGAACGCAAGAACACAATAATTTTTTTGTACCATCGGAACAAAAATAATTTTTCTGATTTTCTCTGGCTCTTATTCACGAAATCTGATTATATGGGTGCTCTTTTATTAAGAGCAAACGACTATTCGTATCCGGAAAAGATTCTACGTATCCTGAAGGGATACCAAACAAACTTTAGTATCCATAACGAATGCTGTCTAAATAATGTAGGACTACGTAAACAAACTCTACGTAAAATCTAGATATACCATATACATAAAGATTACTAACAAAATTCACACTATTGCCCCTGAAATTAGCTGATGTGGCTCAATAATTTCACTGCTGGCAACCTCCCCTCCCCTCCCCCTTTGGGGCCTTTGACGCACGTCTCCTCCGCCTCTCCGCCATCGCTATCTCCTCCGGTAGGTTTTCGTTGTCACATTTGCTGCCATACGCGGCTCCGAGTCACCATGGTCGTGGCCGTCATGCTTAGGGAGGTAGTCAACGTCACATGCGAAGTCGAGTCCACAACTCGTGTTTTGAATGTACGGCTCTGTTCCAATGTGCTACTTTCATCGTGTTCTTTTTGTTCCAATGTGCTACTTTCATCGTGTTCTTTTGCCTATATATGGTCGTCGTCTCGTGCATCAGAGATAATTAACCCCCTGTGAGACCATGTGGAGGTCATTGCATCGCTATGATGAGTAACTAACTGCTTTGCATGTATTCTCAAAGTTTGAGTTTGGTTTTGACATTGAACAGAATTAAGTGATGTTGTCGGGTGGTAAGTGGCCAGACTAGCCTTAGAGGCAGTCAGGCCAAGGCTGGGCGGTCTGATCGGCTATGGATGATGGTCAGACCGATGGTGTGAGCTCAATGAGCTTTTGATAAATGGGCACCAAGCACTTATGTGGGAGTTTTGGGGGATGTGTTTGCACCAAGTACCATTGAAAATGGAATTTGGATACAAAACTAGATAGAGTTTTGCTGAAAAGTCCAGGGAGAGTGTTTTTAGGATTTGGGAAGCAGTTTGATGTTGGCGGACAGACCGGCAATGGGGCGGTCAGACCGGGCGAATTCATGTGTGTATTTGGCCAAATGATATAGTAATGGTGCATATATGTTGCATGATGTGTTTATGACTAATGTGGGTCAGGTTATAATGAAATTATTGTAATAGTCCAAAAACCCTAATTTTGGAAAAATATAATGAAGAATAGGGGAGAATAATTTTGAGCATGTTTATGTATGGAAAATTATTTTAGCATGATTTTTGAACTTTTGCATAAATCAATTAATGAAATTTCATGCAAACAACAACTTGAAACAATTTTCGGGAAAATCAAAGAATAAATAAAATCCTAAAAAATTTACACAAGAAACTATGTTGTGTCAAGAGCCTCCACAAAAAAATTTATAAATTTTGGACTCGATTTCTAAGTACAAAAATTCAGAAAACATTTAGCCAGTTTGAAAATTTCAAAATCCATTTTGAATTTCCCTCTCGTCGTTGGTCGTAACAGCTATGCGCCCCATTTCGCCAGACCCACTTCACCGCACTACTCCGCTTTCCTCGACGACGACATGCTTTGGGACCGCACGTCAGGGTGTTTCTTCCACCTCGTGCAACCATCTCCTCCGCCCTGTAGCGCGCCAGAACCTCGCCCATGCCGTCGCTTCCATCATTCTTGAGCGCCCACAGGAGAAGACCAGGGTCCCACACTCTCACCTACTCCGCCCACCGATTTGCTCCGCCTAGGTCTCGTCGCCGCGCAAGAAATTCGTGAAAACCCGAGCTCCTTGCCTTTTCCCGTCGCCGTTCTCGCCCTCATCTCGCTACTTGATGCCCCTCCTTTTGTGCATAAACCCTAACCCTTCCACACCATTTCCATTTTCTCATTTCCCAGTAAGTTTCATCCACTAAAACGCCTGAAACACCTCGTCGTATTGAGCCCGCCAGATCGTGAGCGTGTCCCGGTGAGCCTCGCCCTCGATGTGCTTGTCAACATGCGCCATTTGGCTCACTCATTCACCTCCTCACTTCCCTGTTCTTCTATTGCAGTGTAGCTCCGCAATCAAGCTTTCTTCTTCATCTCCAGCGCTATGGTAGCCGTGGGAGATCTTCACGCCCGGTGAGCCCTTAGCCACTCTGTGTCCGGTTTGAGCATTGCCTCACCTCACTGAACCTTTTCATGCAGTCCATTTCAGCTAGCTTCGCCCACACCGAGCCAGCACCGTGAACCTCTCTGTCTCCGCTGCTGCCATTGATGCTAACCTCTCTCCAGTGAGTTCTGGACCCCACCAAGGTCAAATTCTCCATCTATGAGTCCCCCTGAAGCTATGCATGCGCCTCATTTCAGCTGATTTACACTAGGACGGTCTATCACCATGAAGCTTGCCGCTGTCGCCGCTAATCATCGCCGTCAATCCATCTCAGCCCTTCTCCGGCCAGACCATTAGCTTCCTCGTGATCGTGGTGAGCTACTAGAGCATAAGCATCCTTTAATTTGAGTAGTTTCGAGAGTTTGCGCTGTAATCACTAGTGAAGCCCGTGGCGCCGCCGCGGGATATCACTGTCGGCTCGCCTCAGGTGACCCTAGGGCCTCGAGCCATGGTAGTTAGCCTTATAGTAGCACCCTGAGCCAATTTGAGCTTCAAGCCCCCTTGTCTTTGCCCCTAGCGCGAATGCCATGTTCACCCGAGAGCTTCCTCCGCTCCTTGCCGCCGTAATGCCGCCTCCGACAATCTCTATCGCCACCTCCACCTCCCCTAGCATTCCAAAGACCCCCTCTCTCCATTTCTGAGCTCCCCTAAGCTTTTTCGCGCACACTTTGCCGTCGGTGAGCTTCTCCTCTCAGCCGCGCACGTGGCTCTACTCCTCTCTCTCCTCCTCTCACTACCAGTGGGCCCTAAGTGATTAAGGATTAATTAGCGCTAAATGACAGCACTTAAACACACTAAGTCTATGACAAGTGGGACCGAGTGAAAAGTTAGACATAAATCTAATTCTAACCATAATTAGAGTATGTGTCATTGACATGTGGGACCACACACTATTCTCGGTTTTAAAACACGATTAAAACCCAAGAGGCTAACATGTGAACCCTAGTAGTTAGTAGATTAAAATCAAAACATATATAATTATTTAGTTAATAAAATAGTGAGTCTATGACATGTGGGATCGCCTCTGTTTTATAAATAAAAATCCAGAAAATAAAACTATGAGTCACTAACAAGTAGGCCCTACATGTAAGTTAATAAAATTCGGGAAAATGAGAAAGCTTCTTTTAGCTCAGAGAAAAATACGTTTTCTCTGTTAGAAAGGGCAAACCTTAGAGAATACGCTTTTGACGTCACGCTTTTCTTAATTTCTAGAATTTCCAAACCGAAGCAAATTAAAATGTTAATAACTTTTGCATATGAACTCCAAACTGAATGAATATTTTTTTTTTCTAAATTCATATAAAATTATGCTCTATCTTAATATGCAAAAATATTTGGATTTTTTTGTTGTTGAAATTATTTTTCTATATTTAATTTGTCATCATCTCTTTTTGAAATAGACATTGATACTTCGAACGAAATCTACGACAGTCCTCCATCCTCATACTCTGAGATACCAGAACAAGGCAAGCACCCCCTTTGACCAAGTTGATCCCATTATTTAAATTATTGTACTTCTTTTTTTGCAAAATCTATTATTATATGTTTTCTTAAAATTGCTATGTTTGGGGATAACAGTAGTTGTATTCCTATTCAATGCATGATCCTCCTTGAAATATTGGTATCCTTACTGTTATAGCCATTAGGTTATGGTTTAGGCAATAGATGATGTCAATTTGGGTATTTCAGATGCGGATATCGCTCAATTGCTTAGTCGGGTTCTAGATTTACTAAAATTTAAAAATGGATGAAATGTTGAATATGGATTTGGGAGATTTTGAAATGATGGTCCAGAGGGCTTACTTCTGTTATTTTGTATGAAAAATAAAAATAAAAAACTTAGTTTGTGACGCGAACGAGTTATAATATATTCTGAGAAGTATGAGAGATGTATCTCACAAGTAGATAGGGGGAGATCCTCGCCCGGGTCAATTAAGGACTGAACGTCAGCAAGTCCTATCTAAGCCTAAACGTACAAACACATGTGTTGGTTTGGGACAGCCTTAGATAATTAAGTCATCGACAACTAGCCTTGCATGTTGGTAGGACATAGTAGTACAGGCATGACCGGGTAGGCTTGCTCGAAGGGGCTCCCTTCACTGAGGCGTTGGGACCAAAGCCTTCTGATACAATTGTCTCACTCTGACGGGAGGTTCCCGGGATCGGAGTATGGGTTTTCATTGCCGGGCTAGTGCAAGTTTAGGACTAGGTGATGTAAAGGCTTCGATACATGCTCTAGATTGCATACTATAATGTTGTGTGTAGTGGTATCGATAGATGTATGACAAACTAGAGAATTCGTATGCTGTGGATAAAGTTGTACACCTCTACAGAGTGTAAATCTATCTAAATAGTCATGCTTGCGGTCATGAACGTGCTTAGTACAGACTTAATGGGTATAGACTTGGTTTTTATAAAAACAACTCTTGTTGGAAAATGTGGGAATAGTTGTTGATTTATATTTGAATTGAGTGCCATGTCTATGGCTGAAAGTAAGATGTTGATTGCAGCTGAGGAGGGTTGTGATCTGTTATTTATCAAGTACTTACTTGTTGATTCTTTATCTACTTAACTGCTTTTTAAACTTTTATTGCAAAGTACTATGTATTGATATTACAAATAAAACTTGCTTAATGCTAAAAATATCTTGTAGCATAGAGCCTTATCCCTTGTTAGCCTTGCATATATATAAATTTTGCGATACATTATAAGTCTTGCTGAGTACGCAATATACTCAACCTTGCTTAAATTGTTGTTCAAAGTTAGAGAATGAGCCTATGCCAGACGACACATTCTTTGCACCCGGTACCGGAGGGTTCAGTGACGGGTCTTTCTAGGACTTGTTTCTTGTCGGTTACCTGAGGGTTTGGATGGGCATACCGCTAGACTTTTGGTTTAAATACATGTTATGCTTTCGTTGTTTGATTTGCTACTTCTGGTACTTGCTATTTTATTTGGTCGGTCGGCCATGTATTATACGCTTGTGATGTAATCATCTAAGTTAAGTACCATATTTATTTCATGTTGTATGTATATTGTGTGTGGATGTGTATGCCAACGTTGTGGGTGTATGTACTAGCCACTGATCATGGGACTAGTACGGTACACATACGAGGGCTTCAGATATTCCACGTCCAGGGTCTGACAATTGTGCCCGAAAATGGTTTGCTTGGTCTATTGTTGCGCAGGTGGCTCCAGAGTTAACTATGGTCAACGGCGAGGAAGGCTGGGACTTGTTTAGGAGAACCAAGGTCCACAGCGGCCATGGAGGCCGGGTGAGATAGTTGGACTCAGACAAGGCATAAGATGGACAATGGCTATGGAAGGCACAAGTGGTCAAGGTCAAGCGGGACATGTCGTGAGCCAAGTGACTTGGGACTGTTTGCAAGCGAGGACGGTTCGTTGGGATCCGTACGCGTGAGAGGCTTGGCGGGAAGTCATTGGGGCCACATGGATGATGATGAAGCATGGGCGATGCTTCGAGGAGAACGAATCGGGAAATGTCGGTTGAGAGGGGATGTGGTCATTTGCCCAAAACAGAAAAGCGAGCGGTTTGCAAAACCGCAACGATGGTCTAAATGGATTAGGTCAATGTGACTTCATGGAGGACAAGACACGATGATTTCGGGCTATTGGAGCCAAGTGTAAGAACAACGCTTTGAAAAGCATGTGTGAGTGAAAAACCCGATTGTGTAATGGGTTAACGGGTTCCCATGGGTGTGTGTAGTGGGTGTGACCCACTTTGTAACCAGGTTAGGGTTTCATGTGAGCCTCCACTATATAAGGGGCTATTAGAGAGAGATAAATTAGGTTTTGGACTTGAGCCTCCAAGAGAAAAATTAGGGTTTGATTGAGAGAGCTAAGTGTTGCCCTTATGGTTTTTCCCTCCTGGTGGAGTGACTATAATCCCTCCTCTCCAAGTGGCAATAGAAGATCAAACTTGATTCACCATGTCTTATTTGTGTTGTTGCTTGATTATCTTGCCTTTTTGAGATGTTCATGGTGGTTCTTGGTTCTATCTTGTTCTAGTGTGATTCGTGTTTAGGTATGACTTGCTAGGGCTTGTAGGAACTCATCTAGAATCATATTGGCTGCCTAATATCACGAGCTTGAGTAGATCAAGTTTTCCCTCTTTTGCTCGGTTTTTGAGCACTCTTCTCTATGATGGATAAAGGTGGAAGCCTTGACAACAATTCTTGATATTGATGGTTGGAATAGGTTCCAAACATTCTAGGATAGATGTGTTTCAAATTTGGTGTGATTTGAACGAGTATATAGAAATTTAGGTGAAATCCTCGGTTGGAAATCATATTGTCTTCATACTGTCTGTAGGGGAGCGGTTAGACTGCTGGGGGTTATCGGTTAGACCGCCCACCAGTGAGACTGGTTGGCAGTTGCCGGTCAGACCGCCTGAGAGTTGGCGGTCAAACCGGCCTAGCAGTGATTGTTTGGTATTTGTTTGCAGGTGTTGTTTCTTAGTGCTAGCTAGTTCGATCTCAATCTTCACAGCTGCTCATAGTTCTTGGAGTGAAAATATTGTCGAATACCTTGGGGGAGAAGTTGTTGGAGTTATTCACCCCCTCTGACTACCATAACTGATCCTACAAGTGGTATTAGAGCCTGGTGAGCTCTTCTTTATAAGATCTTAACCGGTCTTTGAGCGTGGTGTCAAATAGGTATTTGTCCAAGCCTTCTATCTTCAGTGGGGTCGACTATTCCTTTTGGAAGAATATGATGGCTTATTACTTGCAAAACCAAGGTCAAGCTATCTGGAAGAAAGTGAAGGATCTGTTCAAGGTGTCAGAGGTCATTACTCCTGATAATACCTCAGATGTGGAGGACAATGACAAGGCACATAACATCCTCTTTTCTAGTTTGGGTCGGAGTGAGCGTGATCGAGTATCACATTTACCCACAACACATGAGATTTGGACGACACTAGAGACCTATCATGAGGTATCTTTCTAGATCAAGGAACACCATCAAGATCTATACAAGTGTCTTGTGCTTTGTTAGGAGCTTGACGAGGATATAACAATCCTCATTTAATCATTTATCTATAATTCATATTATAGATAATAATGACGTCATATAACTCTTGAGTATACCCCTTGATATTCATAAGGGAGAAGCTGGAGGTCGTAAGTTCTCCTACGACCACCCTGTAGTCGTGGGTCTTCCTACGACCACCCCATAGTCGTAAGCCCTTCTACGACTATCCCGTGATCGTAAGCTCTACTATGATCGATCTGTGGTCGTAGGCTCTCCTACGACCACCGCCTGGTCGTAAGTCCTTCTACGACCAGTTCTTAGTCGACAAGACTCACATACATGTGGGCCTAGTTGATCAGGGAATCTTATGTACCGTATCTAAGGATATGAGCAATCAATTACACTGTTATTCCCTGGAATAACAGCACGATTTAACCCTTTTGTTATGGTGATAACTGCCCAGCAACATGGGAACGTTACTACTCCCATAATAACCTCTAGTAACGGCTCAATAATATGGGACATTAAGGCAGTCTTTAAACTGGAGGTGCAGCGGTACACCTTGAGGACTGTATAAAAGGCAGAATCATTAGGACAATCGGGACGACCCAGAGATCATTAGAAGGACAATTCTCTAGTCTTTGGCTCCATCTTGTAATCCAGCATACTCAATACATACACACAGGAGTACGGTTGTTATTCTCCCAAGAGAAGGCCCGAACCTGTATAAAAATCCCTGTGTCTCCATCTCTGTATGATTTTGAGCCTAGAGGAACCCCCGAATCAAACAATCTTTACGTAAGTTCGGTCCTAAAACACCAACAGTTGGCGCCGACCGTGGGGAACTTCGAGTCATCAGATTTCCTTCGTCTGTCCAATTCTCATGCTCTCATGGCAGGAGAGTGGAACGAGGAGAACTGGTTCGACTTGGCCGATTATGCAGATATCGACATGGATACCGGTTTTGACTGCGAGCCGAGTGATGCATCCTCCGATGGTGATGTCGCTGCCGGAGATCTTTCTCCAAGAGACTTTACCACCGATGGAGTTGAGGAGGGATCCTTATCCCCACAACTATACGTCCAGATGGGGAACCAGCTTCCTCAGAGGGCAAGGGTCAATCCGACCACAATGAGGGCTGTCCCAAGGCAGACTCAGGGCACGGTGAGGGTTCCCTCTCCAAATGTCGAAGTCCACCTGAGACAGTCTGACTTGGTGCGACAGCTCTTGGAAGTCGTAATTCTGGATCTTCATCAGCATCTGGTGATTCTCTCTCTCAAGTTAGCCCAGCCAAGGATGCGATCGAACGTGCTCTTCCTACGAGTTCGACCATCCCAATGCAGGACTTGCTTGTCGACAGAGACAGTTATAACCCAGAATTCCCCTTTCTGGAGGGGTTTGCTCCAAGTCGCCAGATGGTGTCATTCGACGACTCCTCAAGCGAGGAGGCCTCTAGCATAAGCGGAGATCATCAACGGGAGGTCTTCGTCCTTCCCTCAGGTAGCAATAACTCTCCTAGAGATAGGGCTGAGGACGCTCCCCGAAGATCACACCCTACGACCGCTCGTGGCAATGACAAAGACACCTCCAACAATGACCAGAGTCAATACTCGGATGAGCATGCGGGAAATTCTCGAGATCATCGCACTTCACTAAGACAAGCTCAAGGATCAGGTATGGATGATTCTAAAGCAAACCGACGGAAACGAGTCATAGCTAAGAGAAAATTTCCTAGGTGCACTCAATACCAATCGGAAGAGCTCAGGAACTTCAGCATATCAACGACCTGCTCGAGAACCCATCTCGAGAACTTACCCGAGCACCCGGCTATGACCTCTTTGCTGAAGAGATCGCACGAAGGTTGCGGAGTTCGATGAGCAAGCTCGAACGACCCCCCCGACATCATTCTGGAAGTCGTAGCAGTACGACTCCATTAACTTCCAGTCGTTCTAATAACTCACCGCATGTGGATCGCCGCAAGGTGCATCGCTCCCTAAACTAGAAAAGAGTTCCTCGAACGCCTGACGATCACAAAGCTCCTAGGAGAGGTGATCATTCATCGCTCTGACCCAGAGGTCTGCAACAGCAGACAAAATATGAGGAGTATTACCCTCGTAGGATCGAGACTTACCATAAGTCAGATTCACTCCTCGCTGGGTATCGTCGAGAACGATCACCCGGCGACGTCAACCCCTCTTTTCTACAAAGTAGGCGTTACGACGTAATTACCGGATGTTGGGAATTCTCGCCTGACCTCTGAGTAGTTCACTGGCCGCTGCGGTTTTGACTAGGGAACATGGAGAAATTTGATGGGTCTCAAAATCCCATCGAATTTCTTCAGATCTACATGACCGCTATTCGAGTAGCAGGAGGAGGAGAGCGCGTTATGGTGAATTACCTTCTGACTGTACTTGAAGGGTCTGCTCGATCATGGTTATTAAACCAACCAGTCGAGTCGATCTACCCGTGGCAACATCTTTGCGATCTGTTACTGGCCAATTTCCAGAGCACCTACCACCGCCCTGTAAAGGAGGACGACCTACACAGGATGCGATAAAACGACCACGAAACACTATGCCAATTCATCAGGCGTTTTAGTCAGGTTTGCAACTCTATTCCTGAGGTTTCTGACTAATCTGTTATCAGAGCCTTCAAGCAGGGAGTCCGCAACAAAAGGATCACGGAGGACATCGCTTTGAACCCTCCCGCTACTGTAGCCGAACTCTTCGAGATGGCTGATCGGTACGCTACTACTGATGAAGCAATCGAGTGGACCTAAATCATCGATCGAGATGACCAGCACCCTCAGGAGACTGGCGAATGTTGCAAAAATAAGGATAAGAAGGCCAAGAAATCCAAGAACAAGGCAAAGGGCCAAAAGCCTCAAGCCAATGCTTCTAAGGAGGTCCTGGCCGTAGGCGATAAGGAGCCACGAACTGCTAAACAATACCCTGATCGAGGCAAAGGTAAGCGCCCCAAACGAAAGAATGATAAGCCTAGGTGGTGCCCTTTCCATAAAAAGGAAGGACATGACCTTTGCAACTGCCGAGTTTTCCAACGAAAACTTGAAGGCTACTACAACGGCAAAGGGCCACTTCCTACCCTCGAAGAAGTAGGGCAAGCCAGTGGTCGTACACAGTCGGACGACAACGAGGACATGCCGTTTCAAGATCCTGAGCACACCATCGAGCACATCTTTGGGGGTTCATCGGCGAACGAGTCAAGATGACAGCTTAAAGCAGTCGAACGCGAGGTAAACTCCATTGACTCCCCTCTTGTCAATAAAGTACCGAAGTGGTCGGAAGTCACCATCTCTTTCAAGAAGGTTGACTGCCCGATCCCTTCAACTTGACTAGGTCGTTATCCGATCGTGGTCGAATCCACCATAAAAAAATTGTCGAGAAATCGAGTGTTGATTGATGGTGGGAGCTCATTAAACATTTTGTTGATGAATACTGTGGATATCATGGGGATATGTGCATGATCTTAGGATGATGATACAATTGGCAATGGCTTTTGCGGTTTGTCGAATCAAGCGTTTTTGGCTTAGTGTTAGTTCTGTCAGGTCACTGGCGGTCTGACCGACCACTTTGGCAGTCAGACCAGCCATGCCTCAAGTGGATTTTTGGCTAAGTCCTGAGGCGGTCGACCAAGCTTTCAAGCGTGATCGACCCAAGCAGAATGGCAATCGGCCGATTTGTCCGTTCATCGTCCAAATTGTTGCGATGAGTTTTTCATTAAGTCAAGGACTTGGGCTTCAGTGCATATGTGTTGCATGATGCATGTTTTCACTAACGTGGGTCAGGTTGTGAAGAACTTCTTTCCGGAATCGATTTCTTTGTCTATTGATGTGCAGGACGCTTGGAGGTCAACGACGGTCAACGGCGAGGATGATCGGGACTAAGCTTAGAGAGCTGAGGTCCAGAACGATCAAGGATGCCAGGTGAGGTCAATGGACTCAAGCATGGCGTAGAATGGACAAAGGTGACCGAACGGGCAGTTCAGTGCAACTGGTTGATCAAGCGGCGCGGGGGTCGATGCAAGTGCCATGGTGGGTTCAGCGGGAGCTGGACGGGAGAGACTTGCCAACATGATGAGAGCCGTTGATCTACCTACACGTGGCGAAGCAGGCGATTGCTTCACCAAGATTGGACTCGGTCTTCGGAGAAGGACTGAGAAGGGGTATTTTGGTAATTTCACAAAATATTACCTTGGTGACACTTTTGGCTAAACCACGGTGCGAGACAACGCATGGAGAAGTGGTTTAGGTCAAGAGAAGATGAAGACGACGCTTTAAAATACGTGCGTGTGTGACCCGTCTGTGTTGGGCCTTAACGGGAGCCCATTAGGGTTAACTCTTCTAGAAGCTAGGCCTCTCTATAAATAGGAGGGGGTGCTGTGAAGCAGCCCCCAATCATTTCATTTGCAAAACCCTAGTTTGTCTTAGGGCTTAGAGAGGAAAGGAGATGCTTAGGGTTTTAGAGAGATGAGTTGAGTGAGTGCTCATGGATTGAGCTCTTGTCCTCTATGGATGGAGTGGCTGTAAACCCTCTCAATCTCAAATCAATCTATGCATGATTTCTCAAAGATGAGTTCCCTTTGTGTTCTTCCTCCTTATTTGGTGATTTTGAGTCCATCTTTGATCCTTTGGTTTTTGATTGGTTTCTTGCCCTCATCTACCTTGCTGTGATGTGTGAGAATACATCTAGGATCATCTAGATCCTCAATCTCCCACGAGCAAGTGTTTGGATCTAGTTTTTATTCTTGCCCGGTTTTGAACCAATATTTGTTCAAATTGAAAAAGGTTGGAACTTTTACGTGGATCTACTCGATCGTTGCTTGGAATAGGTTCCTAATATTCTTAGGAAGATGTGTTCCAAATTTGGTCAAGTTTGTCCGGGTAGATCAAAAGTTGGACCAATTTTCGTTTTGGTTTTTGGGCTGTCGCACTATTTCTGGTCAAGTCCGGTTAGACCGCGTGTAAGCCGCCGGTCAGACCGCTGACCGCGCGATAGACGTCGGTCAGTCCGGACCCGAGGGTTTGTTCTCTGTGTTTTGGGTCTTTGCTTAGGGGTTTGATCGGATTCAACATAGGTCATCCACTGTGCTTATATACAGATCTTCATAGCTTTTATAACTATTGGAGTGAAAGTAGTGTTGAGTTTGATCGAGGTGAAAAATAGAGAAAGCATCTATTCACCCCCCTCTAGGTGCCTTTCCGGTCCTACAGATACCCTGGACGAGATGTAAGTACCCAGGACTAAGGTAAGACCGGTAAGATATTCATTTCATGGTATTATACCAGGATCTTCGGCCAAACCTATTGGTCAAGTTTCTCTTCCTTTAACATTTGGAATACCAAGTAATTTCATGACGAAGAAGATCTCCTTTGATGTGGTCGATTTCGATACGGCATATAACGCCATACTCGGACGACCAGTTTTGGCAAAATTCTTAATGGCAACTCATTATGGGTATCAATGTCTTGAGATGCCAGGTCCCAAAGGAGTAATCACAATTCA
The DNA here is from genome assembly GCA_036346405.1 of Phyllostachys edulis. NCBI lineage: Eukaryota > Viridiplantae > Streptophyta > Magnoliopsida > Poales > Poaceae > Phyllostachys > Phyllostachys edulis. The sequence goes on along the minus strand of CM070559.1, from coordinate 35,405,435 downwards.
TTGTAATAAGAAGATGGCGCACACGTGTGACCGTCGATCCCTCGAGATGATGGGTCAGATACTAGCTCGGGAAGAAAAATGGCAGCCTTCGACCAAGAGCTCGAAGCCTAAAGCTGCACCCAAGCCGAACGACCAAGTCAAAGATGTTCCCCTGGATCAGGAGGAACCTTCGAAGACTGTTCGCATCGGGGATACTTCCGATCCCAAATAGGAAGACGCCCTCATCATTTTCCTCCGAGCAAACACAGATGTCTTCATGTGACAAGCATCCGACATGCCCGGAGTCCCCAGGGAAGTGATCGAGCACAGGCTAGCTCTACGGCCTGACAAGGTACCCGTAAAACAAAATTACGGAGATTTGCCCCTGATCGACGAGATGCTATAAGATCAGAATTGGACAAGCTACTTAAAACAGGCTTTATAAGAGAAGTCGACTACCCGGAGTGGTTGACCAACCCTGTAATGGTTAGGAAGTCTGAAATTTGGAAGTCTATGTTGATGATCTAGTTGTAAAAAGCATCAAATGGCTTGTTCATGTTTCGGACTTGCAGGAGACGTTCGACAACCTCAGAAAACACCGCTTGAAACTCAATCCTGAGAAATGTGTGTTTGGAGTCTCTTTGGTAAAATTGCTTGGATTCCTGGTCTCTGTATGAGGGATCGAAGCAAATCCTGAAAAGATAAAAGCCATTGTTCAAATGCGCTCTCCAACCACGAAGAAAGAAGTCCAAAAGCTCACAGGGTGTATGGCGGCTTTAAATCATTTCATAGCACGACTGGGGGGAAAAAGGACTACCTTTCTTCAAACTTCTAAGGAAACATGAAGGTTTCGAGTGATTAGAAGAGGCAAACACTACCTTCGAGGATGTCAAGAGATATCTTACGAGTGCCCCTGTTCTGGTTTCCCCGAAACCAGAAGAGACGCTCTTAATTTATCTAGTCGCCACGCCACAGCAAAGGAGCGCCAGATTAGTTGTAGAACGTGAAAACGCTCAATGACCAAGCAGATGTATCAGAACATCCCAAAAAATTGGTCTGTTTTAAAGTTTTAAAAGAAAAATAACCATTTGAATTTTTCTGCTAAAGTTAAAAGCTTAATTGGAATTTTCAGAGTTCAAAAATAATTTAATATGAATAATGTCAACATCAACTATTATTAAAATTATTTTATTTGGATTTTTTGTGCTTGGATATATTTTCTAGATTTTTCTAGAATTTATCTGAGTGCATTTGCTATTTTCTATTTGCTATTTGGATTCCTGCTATTTTCTAAAAAGGAAAATTACTTAAAATCTCATATTTCCTAATTGGGCTGAATCTTTAATCTCTTGGCCCAATTCCTTTCTTTCTAGTTTGGCCCGCTCCCTTCCTTTATGCTGCGAGGCACTTCAACCGCCGACTGTTTTTTTGTGCTGCGTGAAGCCAACCAAGCCGCCCTTCCTTTCTTTTTTTTTTTTTCTTATGACGGCAAAGCCAACCGAGTCATTACTTTGCTTTCTCTTGATGGCGGAAATCCAAATGAGCGAAAGTAGCAAAAATTTAGCCCACTGCTTTTCCTCTCCACGCTTGAGGAAGGCCGTCTGTTGCTCTTTCCCCTTTCGCGTGTGGGCGCCGACCAATAAGCTTTGGCCCAAGCCACCACCGCTCCTTTCTGTAGCGTGGCCCTGCCTCGCTTCCTCCTCAGACTAACCGAGCCGCCAAATTTCGCTTATTTTGTCCTCGGCGACAAACCGAGCCGGCCGCTCCTTTCCTTGGCCATCTCTGGTTTTCTCCGCGGTGCATAGCGGCCTCTTTTCTTTTCTCTACAGCGTGAGGCCCGGCCGCCATGCCGCTTTTTTTCTTGGCGTGTGAAGTCGGCCCAAGCCGATATCTACCGATTTTTTTTCCTTTGTTGTCCGCTCGTGGGACCAAGCTTTCACGCACGCGTCTTTGTTCTTCTTCATCAACTCGAAAGCAGACTTTTGAGTCCATTTGCGTAGACGCCATGGCAAAGGCTCGTGTCCTCTTAGATTCTCCCCCATCCGAGCGCTATAAAAGGAGCCGCCCGCGTTAATCTCTTCGCCTCAACCTCCTCTCTCATAACCCTAAGTAGGATTTTCCGATTGTGCCTTCGTTGCGCCGCAATCTGTCCAAGTCCGAGTCACCATTGAAGTTGTTCCTCGCCGGAGTTCGTCGCCGTCAGTGCATCTCCGCCCGAGCTTCCACCGGCGTTGGGTTCGCAATAGCGAGGGCTACATCGTGCTTGCACCCACTCTGCTCGGAGGAGCCCCGGTTGCCGTTTTCATCTTCGTCCGACAAGTCGACCGCCGCCGCCCTTTACCGATCTACATCTCCGGTGAGCTCCTTCGTTTTCTGGGTGCGTCATGTTGTGCCTTGACTCCTTCTCATCTAATCCCCCACCTCCTTGTGCTATTTTCTTCACCGGTTAACAGCAGCCGTGACTCTTTTTGTTCTTCGGTCACCTCCATTGCGCCGCCGCTTCGGATGGTTTCCAGTACCCTCAAGCAGCTTCTGGTGATCCTCAAGCCACCCCCAACCCGGTGCTTCCCTTGGTCTCTCTTGGATGTCATCTGATCTTCACCGCCAGCCTTGAACCGTGAAGCCTGCCGCTGGCCATGGCTGCTGCTTGCTCCTCGTCTCTCTCGGTGTTGAGTCAGCCTGCCACTAGGATGCCAAGTCAGCATGCCACCTCAATCCTTTTGCTTGTTTGGCAACAAGTCAGCAACCTTGTGGCAGTCCATGTGGCACACCACAAGTCCACCCGAACCAAAAGCTCCTAAACTCAGTTCTTCATACACCAACTCTATGACTAGTGGGCCCCACTTGTCATAATCGTTTTCTTATTTATCTTTTAGCTGAAAATCATTGATGATGTCAGCATGACTCAATTAATTGTTTTTCCTTCAGAGAAACAATTCTCTAATTCTGAAATTCTGATTTCGTCATTTCATGTGAATCTTCCAAAGCCCATATCTTTTGCATCCGAACTTCGATTGAGTCCATTCAAGTTCCTAAATTCAAGATCTATCTATCTGAGATTTTTATTTAATTTTTAGAATTTATTTGCTCTCTGTTATTTATTTATTTTGTTTATTTGCTTGTTTGCGATTAGACATTGATACTTCGGGAAGCTTTGAGCAAGGAGGAGCATATCAAGATCAAGATCAATCTCAAGATTTATTCCAAGGCAAGCCGTAGTCCTTTGATCATATTGAACCTGTGATTTCAAAAGTATATTGTTTTATACAATTGCATGCTATTTTTATACAAATTGTTTTGGGATTAGTTATTACCTATTGTCATTATGCCTCCTTTGAATATTTGAATGCCATGAATCCTTTGTCACCTTAGCATGGGCAATTTTAGTTGGACATATTCGTATTGCCAACATAGGTAGCGTATTAATGCTTAGTTCAGCTTAGATACGATGGGTTTATCATCACATGTGTCATAATAATTAATCTTGACTTAATGATATATGGAATCGTGGTGGTGAGCCACTCTTGTTAAAATTTGTGGGTACCATGACGGGGTGAGTCATGGGTCTTGGTTAAACAAAATGGTTTTTGCTCGGGCGAGTGGTTGGTGGATAGTGGGGGTGCGGGTTTAGCACGGATTGGGTTTGTGGTAGTCTCGCCTGAGTAACTTGTCAAGGACTTAATCTTGTGCGCCATTGAACTAGGCCTTAACCGTACAACCACATATCTGGTATGGGACGGACCTGGCTAACTAATTAGCAATGTCTTAATTTCGGTTCTGTCGTGGATAGTGTGAGTTATGGGAAAGACATATTCTCATGGAGGCGCAAGAGGGGGGCCCTGTTTGGTCGGATAAAGACATTCAGTGTTGAAACCTTAGCGGGCAGAACTGGGTTAAGAAGGAGCTTTGTAAAGACCTTGTCACGTGCTCTAGACTGCTTACCTAAGGTAGTGAGCGGTGGCATAGATATATGCCGAACAAACTAGAGAAGTCGTGTCATGTGGGGAAAGCTGTACAATCTCTGCAGAGTGTAAAACTATTCGAATAGCCGTGTTCGCGGTTATGGACGTGCTCGGGGATTTCACAAGGGAGATAGAGTTTCTTTAAAATGAGTCGGAGTGTGGATGGAAAGTTCACTTGATGAATATAATGTTTGTTTGGTGAACAGGTCATTCACTTGGTGGTTTGTGTCGATTGGTGAATTGGGGATTCACTTATCTTTGGTTTGGGTTGGGAAGTGAATGGGAAGTTCACTAGTCGTTTCAAAAGAAATTGTTTAATTACTTATTATTGTTTTCAACTACGATTTCAATCTATTTATTGTATTTATCGTAAATGCCGCTTTCCGCAAAAGAACCATACAGCCTAACCTTGTCAAGCCATGCATGAATACTATTTGCATACATTTCTCTACGGTTTGCTGAGTACATTCAAAAGTACTCATGGCTTGTGCCCTCTGCTTAAATCGGCAGCTTGAAGAATATCAAGTCGCCCAAGAGTTCTTCCGTATGAGGGCTATGAAGGTTTTATGGATTAGGATGCTTCTCCACTCGATTGCTGTGGGCATGTTGAATGGCCATTTGAAGAGTTTTGTTTCATTTGCAAGAGTTTTATTTGTTTCTTTAGCCTCGTCATAAGTTAATAAACGCTGACCATAAGGTCCATTATTACTATTATTTGTTACTTTGAGATCTTTTTAGTTAAATCAAATAAATGGATGGTATTTCATCACTGTTTCCTGTGTGAGCTAGCTACTGATCTGGGACTAGTTTGGAAAACACAGAGGGTTCCTGAGATGTATTTTCGGGTCCCGACAACTACGTAAGTGAATTTTTGCACAGACCTAAGGAGCGTTACCCTCAAGTCCAAAAGCTTCTCTATGTCCTCCTCATGTCTTCGGAAAAACTGCGGCATTATTTTCAGGCGCACAAAATAATTGTGTCGTTTGAGTTTCCCTTGGGAGTAATTGTAACGACCCAGCCTAGGGCACACCCGGGAGGTCCAGAGAGGAGCCCCCAGGATGTCCCGAGAGGTCCCTTAGGACCTCCTGGGAGGTCCGCAAAGGACTTCCCAGGGTGTCTCGAGAGGACATCCTGGTAAGACCGCACAGACCTCCCGAGAGGTCCGAGAGGACCACTCGGAGGTCTGGGAGGTCCTGACCCGCAAAGGTCGTTGGACCTCAGACCTCCCCCAAACTCCACGCAACCACTCGAGGGAGGTCCGAGGGGAACCACCCTGAGGAGGTCGTGGGGCTTGGGGACAAGCCCAAAGTCCCCTATGATCCAAACCAGCCCCCAGAGATCATTGACTGGTTCTCACAGCAAACAACTGATAACATACACATCCACAAGACTTTATTAACAGCAAAATGAGGTTTGATTACAAAGGTTGCTTACAAGCTCCAGCAACAGAGAGCACACAAAAGCAGCGGAAAACCAAAAGACACTGTCCACCCATTACACCACAAGTGACAGCTGGAGGGCGCGTCCTAATTGAGCTGGTCATCTTCATCATCATAAGAGTCTTCATCTGCTCAATTCATGAATCAAGCAAGAGTGAGTACAACAACCGTGCTCGCAAGCTACACCCGTCAATTAACAGAATGACATGCATATGGATATATCAAAGGACAGCATATTAGGGTTGATTTGCATAAAGCCAATTTTATTTCAAATACAAGTATTAAGTTTCAAGGCAGGTTACAATAGATAAAATTTCAGTTTTACAAATCCATTTTCAGTTGGATATATTCATCATTGAAATGGTGAAGGATATCCTCCTACACAAGGCTTCCCGCCCACACCCAATTTGGTTAAACCACCAAGACCATTCAATATTTCTGTTGAAAACCAAAACTAAAAGCTAACTTTGAGTGACATTGCCAGCATGTCCATGACCGTGGACACAGCTATTCGAATAGATTTACACTCTGCAGAGGTTGCACACTTTACCCACATGACATGAATTCTCTAGTTTGCTTGGCATCCGTCGATGCCACCTCACACTTCCTTTGGTGAGAGGTCTAGAGCACATGACAAGGCCTTTACAATGCATTGCTCTACCGCAGCCCACCCCCATTAAGGTTTCGCAATCCCCCCTTTGGGTAGAAACACCGCCGGGTTAATGGGGTGCCCCCTCTTATGCCAGGTGGGACTACAACTAGTCATAACATGACAAACCCACCGCGTCCGCGGGATGAACCACGATAGAGCTTTGCAAATTAGTTAGCCAGGTCCCACGCCCCACACTAGAGACATGTGGTTGCACAATTTTGGCATAGCCCATTATAGGCTTAGCAAGTGGTGTCTCAAAGACCGGTCCTTAACCGACATGGGCGACAAACCTCAACCCTGGGGTGTCGGATCACACGACCCCCCGTGCATAGACATGCACCAACCAAGCAACTAACTTCGCCCAAGTCAAAACCATTTTTCATTTACTTTGCTTTTCAATTCTCCATGGCACACCAATGCCATGGCCATAAGTAAAACATCCATGACACACCAATGTCATGGCCGAAATCCCCACGGCACACCAATGCCACGGCTCAAATTATTTGATCAATTGATATTTTTGGTCAAAGCTCCCCAAATCAAGATTTTGGTCTAAGCATTACTAAGCACTTCATTTTCTTTAAAGCTTCGGGTCCCCACTATTGCAAGAACCAGATTTACCTAGTGTGACAATGGGGTTGATTCAACATGGATGGAGGTCATACCAAGCAGTAGGTTTAACTATGGATTGAAAGATAGGCATTGAAATACTTAGTAAAGTAGGCATGCATACATCTTTGAAAACAGCATAAATAATTTGAAGTATTGGGTGCAACATGTTCAAGAGTGTAACTTGCCTTGTTCAAGATCTCGAGCTGCTTCCTCTCCCTCACTGAACTTGGGGTCCCCACGGTCTGGGCAATCTACACGTGAAAAACCAAATACTCAAATGATGCTCAAACAAGGTCGAAAGAACTCCAAATAAACTTAAAGACAAAACCAACAGAGAAGCTGGGAGATCAAGAGGAGGTCCAAGGAGCTCGGTGGAGAGGTCCTGGAGCTCCAGAGAGGATGTCCAAGCATGAGTTGAGGAGGTCCAGAGACTTGAGTGAGGAGGTCTATGGTAGGCTCGGTTGAGACAGAGAGGAGAAGTGGTGAAGAAAGTGAGAAAGGAGGGCTCTCCCAAACTATATATAGGGGAAAGCAAATGCACGTGACCCAGGTTAGAGTCAACAAGAGTTGGTAAATAGGACGAGGGAGTAGGCAAGGAATGTGACATTCGGTATGACATGAGTACTGCAAAGGTGAGGGCATTTAATGTGATTCAACATGCATTAAATGCTGCGGAGACTTCCTTGCCCCAGGACACAGTCAAATGTATAAGAAAACTGGGTGTGTGACTGCCCAGTGGGGCAGCCAAGACCCGCCAAGGAGGTCCTGCTATGACATGAGGAGGTCTTGTAGTGAACAAGAGGAGATCCTCACCCACCGGGGAGGTCCTAACGGTTGGATCTCCAGAGGGGAGGTCCAAACGGCCAAGATCAAGCGCTCTAGAGGAGGTCCACAAGGGCAAGGAGGAGGTCCTTACCCGCAAGGGAGGTCCTGACGGTTGGATCTCCAAAGGGGAGGTCCAACGGTCAAGATTAAAACACAAACGGGGAGGTCCACAAAAGTAAAAGGAGAACCTCACCCGCAAGGGAGGTCTAAAACCGTAGGATCCAATCCAGGGGAGGTCTGAACGGTTAGGATTCCCAAGGGGAGGTCCTAACGATCGGATCTGCCAAAAAGGGGAGGTCTGGATGGCCAAGATTTCCAAAGGGGAGGTCTTGACGGTCCAGATTTACAAGGAGGAGGTCTGGACGGTTAAGATCTCCAAGGGGAAGGTCTTAACGGTCCAGCTGTGCAAGGAGGAGGTCTTGGAGGACCTGGGGAGGTCCGGTGGGACACAGGGAGGTCTAATAAAAGTAAGGGGAGGTCCTAAAGGACATGGAGAGGTCCTGAAGGACACGGGGAGGTCAAATAAATATAAGGGGAGGTCCTAGAGGACATGGAGAGGTCCTGAAGGACACGGGGAGCTCAAATAAATGTAAGGGGAGGTCCAAGTGAACAAAGAGGAGGTCTTAAGAAGCGGTAGTACCACCAAGTGCGGGCGGTACTACCGGGCTGGTGCCAAAGGGAACCTCCAGAGAAGGTTTTCAAGGCTTCAAGCAACTAAGGATATTCAAGAAAACATGGGAAGCTTCACAGGATTCCAAAGGATTTCAAATGCACATAAGGGTGGCACAGACTTGGGGAGGTTGCAAGTCAGAGAGGACCCAAGAGGGAGAAATGGGACTCGGGGAGGTCTAAGCGTTTGGGAGATCTAGACCCAAGGAGGTCTGGACCATAGGAGGACTACACAGAGGAGGTCCGGGCCCTTGGATCTGAACGAAGGAGAGGTCTGGGCCATTAGATCCCAGACAAAGGGAGGTCTAGACCAGAGATAGACAAGAACATGGACAGAGAAGGGAAAATCTTCAAAACTCCAATAACTCAACAACCAACAAGGAACTTTAGTTGTAGTTTGAGTTGGGCAGCTTAAATCCATTATGAAATTTCAGGTTAAGCTTTGATTTCTCATCAAAACAAAATGATTCTTTTTATTTCAAAAATTCCAAAAAGACTCTAAAAAAAAATTCAGGGTGTCACAGTAATCCTCCAGAATAGGGAAGCAGCGGAACACATGTCTAAATAGTCAGTAGAACTTGGGGAATTCGACCTCCATTTCGTGTCCCGAATGACCATTAAATCCTAGATCTTGGCAGACTTTGTCGCCGAATGGACAAATTCTGAACCTGTTCAGGATCCCCAGTACGATACCCACGATAGGTGGACGATGTACTTTGACGAGTCACTTACTTTAAGTGGCTTGGGGGCTGGGGTGGTCCTGGAATCTCATAACGTTGAGACCTTAAAGTATGCCATACAGTTAAACTTTCAGGCCACTAACAACGTGGCAGAGTACGAATGTTTACTAGCCGGCATACGAGCCGCGAAAGCGCTCACGATTCGATGACTACTCGTGAGAGGAGACTCTCAACTAGTCGTGAATCAGGTTGGAAAAGAGTACTAGTGCACTAGTCCGACCATGTCTCGGTACTTATCGGAGGTTCGAAAGCCTGAAAAGCATTTTTTCGGTTTCGAGGTACAATTCATCCCTCAAAAGGATAATTTCCTTGCAGACCAGCTTGCTTGGATAGCTTCTTCCTGATCACAAGTACCAAAAGGGGTCTTCTTGGAGCAACTCTAGAAGCCGTCTCTAGTGGACACACCAGAGATATCTCCTATTGAGACAGCCTATTTAGAATACGAGGATACTTGGATGGATCCCATCTACAAGTATCTTTAGACGGGTTTCATACCCGATGACGATCTCGAAGAAGATCGTTTATCCCAAAAGGCTAAAATATATACTTTGGTCGAAGGAGTCCTCTATAAATGCGGTACTCAAGGGGTACTCATGCGATGCATACCGCAGAGAGAAGGACTAAACCTCCTTCACGACATACATGAGGGCATCTGTGGAACTCAAGCTTCCTACAGAATGTTGGTCGGAAAAGCCTTTCGACAAGGATTTTACTGGCCAATAGCCCTCTACGATGCCAAAGAGTTGGTTAAGAAATGTGTACAATGCCAGTTTCATAGCAGGCAAATACACCAACCAGCTCAGGCATTATAAACAATCCCTCTATCTTGGCCTTTTGTGACCTGGGGTCTCGATATCTTAGGACCGTTCCCAAGGGCTTCAGGAGGCTTCGAGTTCCTTTTTGTGGCTATTGATACGTTCACAAAATAGATCGAAGCCGAACCTGTGAGTGAGATAACAACGGAAGCCGCAAAACGGTTCATGATGAGAAGCGTGATTACTCGGTTTGGAGTACCAAGTCAAATAATCACAGATAATGGTAAACAATTTTCGAGCGCAAAATTTTAGGAATTTTGTGACGAGTTGGGTACCAAGCTCTGTTACGCCTCTGTCGCCCATCGCCAAAGCAATGGGGCAGTCGAACGAGCGAATGGCCAAATAATGCAGGGAATTAAAACTCGAGTCTTCGACCAGCTTGTTAAGCGCTCGGGGGCTTGGGTACAAGAATTACCCTCAAGATATTATGGGCGATTCGACGACCGCTTAGTCGCAACAAAGTAAACACCTTTTTCCTAGTCTTTGGTGCCGCCATGCTTCCGCTTAGAACTAAAGATCAGGTCAACAAGGGTCGAGAGTTTCAATGACTCAAATTTAAGAACAACTTTGAGCGGATGACATTAACTCGCTCAAGAAAAGAGAAATCAAGCCTTAATCCGTTCAGCGGTCTACCAGTAAGCTCTGCGCAAATACTACGATCGTAAGGTCCAACCTCACAACCTTACTATAGGTGACTTGGTATTGAGGAAAATTCAATCCCAGTCTAATCGGAACAAACTTTCCCCTAAGTGGGAAGGTCCTTACACAGTGGTCGAAGTTATGCATCCAGGTTCGGTACGACTGGCAATGGAAGACGGCCGGGTTCTCTCTAATTCTTGGAATATTGTAACAGCCCCAGTTTTAATAAACAGTAATAAGATGCTTTTCATAGCATCACTGTTCATTTTTGCAAATTGAGCATTGTGTTACAATCTAAAACCTCCATTTTCTATCCAAAATCTCAAAACTTGTTTAAAGCTTCAAAAGAAAAATACCAGTCAATGTTGGTATTATGACCGGGAAGTATTTTTTAATAAAGACTAGTTGAATTATCTTGGCCAAAAATAAATTTGTTAAGTTTTTAGAAATTATTGTGATCCTGAGAAAAACATTTGTCTTTAAATAAACCTATTCGGATTAATTGAATTATTTATGTATTTTCAAAAGTAAAATAGTAGATTTTAAATTTTATTTAGGACATATATGATCCTAGTAGTATCTCTGCAAAATTTCCTATTTTTACAAATTTATTTGCTATTTTTAAAGCCCCGGTCAAACCTTTGAAGTTTTGAATTAGTTTGGTCAACTCTCCTGGTCTAACCCCAGCCGCTGGGCACTGTAGCGACCGAGCTCAAGTGTCTTGGGTCCAAACTGTGCAACTGGGCCGCACCCGACACGTTCTTGCGTGTGCCCCAGCTCCCAGCAATCGTGAGCCGTCGATCTCCTCGTGAACGGGCGAGATTTGCGGAGCCTTGCGAGTCCTTCACGCACGATGTAATATCACCGTTGGATTTCTATCCTTTCACATCCAGCCGTGAATTCAAAAACCCTAACGCGCCTCTAAATCTCAGCCGTTAGATCGTCTTGAGTGGGCCAGATCCAATGGACCACTCGGGCAAATCAAGAGCCTCGTAAAATCTCCACCGTCGGATCCTTATCCTACCGCATCCCGTCGTGGCTTTGAAGTCCTAACGTGCCTCCAACACGTGGCCGTTAGATCTCAATGAACGGGCCGGATTCAGTGGGCCGTTGGGACTACTCCAAAGAGCCATGCAATCTTGGCCGTAGGATCTAAATCGTACGGTGCACCATTTTCGGGATATGTTTTTTTTTAAATGGTAAAAGCCGAATTGCACACGAGCCGTTGGATTCTCAATGGATGGGTCAGATCTCGTGGGCCGTTCGGACCGTCCTACCTCCGCTTCAATCTCCACCGTTAATCTTTGATCCAACCGTGTCACGTTTTAGTGCGTTCATCAAAACGCACTTCAAAACTGTGAGTCGTTGGATCCTCAATGAACCGCCCAGATCAACGTGAACGTTCAGACCGTCTGAACGTCACGTTGAATCTGAGCCATTGGATTGGGATCGAACCATCAAGAGAGGCGGTGACGTTCGGACCGCCCGAGCTCCAGCTCAATCTCGGCCGTTGATCCCAAATCCAACCGCATCAGCGTTTTTATTTTTGAACCTGTAGCGAGCGCAAAAGGTGGTTGACCACCGAATTTCCATCCAACGGAACCGCTTCAATCACGTGCGCTTTGGGCCGGATCCTCATATGACCGTCAGATTAAGATCGTGCGGTCCATATTGAAAGATACCGGTTAGTTTTTCTAACACCTATCTCCATCTCGGCCGCTCATTTCTAATCGAACAATTTGTCATTCCTTGGGGTTAGCGATGTGGTGCGGCGTTCTTTGTGGTCGACATTGGGACCCGCCGTCGATGAGGTCTCTCTCCTCCTCCTCGCCAGGTCGTCGCGACGCGTTCTTTGCCGTGTGTGGTGGCGTTACATGGTGAATATGTGAATATTCCTTTGATATTTAGCATCAATTGCCACCGCATCAACTCTGGAGATTTCTCGGTTGCTCCGGAGGTTCAAACCCTATAAAAACCCCAGCCTTGTGCTCTCTGCCATTGTTGACCGAGTAAAGTTTTCATCACCCCCTCTTCCTTCCCAGTGAAGATTTTCTTGCTCTTACTTCTTGTTCATCCATTCCGTTGCTTAAGTCACCTTGTAATATGAGTTTAGCATCAATTGTAGGTTAAGCCGTGATCTTGCTCTCTGTGTCCAGAGCCGGTTGGAAGCACCACCGTGGTAATTTCTTGCCCCGGTAGGGCGTTCTTCACTCTTTCTTTTCAAGAACGTGTATCATGATTCAAATAGCTTAAGCCCTCCATTATTTTCGTTCTTGGTCAAACAGGTGAAGTGAAGCTTGCATCTTTCTTATTTCAGCCAAAGTTTAACTTCATCTTCTTCAAACTCCGATGAGTGAGCCTTGATTCTAATCCTTTCTGTTCTGAGCATCTTAAGGACTTAATTAGCCTACCTGAAGCACTCACTTGTGCATGTAATACTCAAATCCTTTTTGAACTGAAAAGTTGCTTTTTATAACTTTTCGGTCTTTCATATTGTTTTCAAGATCTAGGGTTTCTCCTGTTAGCTTATCAGCTTATTTAGGTCTTAGCTAAACCCTAGTATCATAAGTAGTCCTTCTTTTGATTCTTAATGTCACCAATTCGTTTATTGGTACAAATTCCTTTTCTGTTGGTTATGGTCGGGCAAAACCGACAAGAGTTACAGCTGTCTTTTCTTTCTATTGAACTGGTCGAGTAGGGTAAGCAAGGGTGGTTTAGGGTATTACCTACTCTCTAGATTAGTTTTAATTCCAATCTAAAGTCCTTGCTTAGTGTATTTTTCCAAGTCAACCGAAATCCGCACTTTGTCTCTTTGCTGTTTTTGCTGTTGGTCAAACCGACAAAAGGCAGCACAGACCTCCTCTCTTAATTCTTGTCACTTAGTGATTAAAGGATAAGTTGGATCACTGTATTAGTTAAGAATACTCTAAGCTTAAGCAAAGTAGTTACTTGTGTATGTATAGATCAATAAGCAATTCTTTTATAAATCTGTCCTATCCTCAGTTTGTAAAATCTGAAAACTATAGTTCCAGATTGAAACCTCATTTTTGATAATTAGTATTAACTAAGGATTAAGGAATTGTAAACTTTTAGTTTAATTTTTTTAACTACAACTTAAACAAAAATATCATCTTGTTCAAAACATAATAAAACAGCAAACTTCATTTTTTTGCAATCTGTTTAAATTTCAGCCTTTCAAAAATCTGTAACTGTAGCCTTAAGTCAAACTCTAATCTGAACAATTAGTGTCTATAGATGGTAAATATGGATTATTATCTTTATTGGGTTAGATATAACTTAAGCAAAAGTATTATGTTTATAAATCAATAAATTCTTCTAACCTGTACTGTTTCAGTTTTCAAATATGAGACTATAGCATTAGTCTGACCCTATTTCCAAACCAGTTAATATCAACAGAGTTGAATATGGGGTATTATCCTTATTTAGGTTAAATATATCTTAAGCATGTTGTTAATTATGCATCACAATCTTGATCATGCATTCTTTTTCAATACTTTGCCTTCTGCAAGCCTTCTTGTTATTTATTGGATTTTTGTGTTCTAGATTCTGGTTCTTCTGAGGTATTTGAGTCCATTTCTGAGCAACAAGAACCTGAACAAGAGGTTTACTATTACCAAGGCAAGCTTCCTCTTTGCACCATGTTGATCCCAAAATTTTTGAACTGTAGATTTCCAAAATACAGAGATACTATTGCATGCTAATTTTCTAAAATTTATTTGTGATCTGGCTCTAGATAGTTATAACCTAACACTTGAGGTTTACCTTTAATCTGATCATACACTCAAACTTAAGGTAGTGCTTCTATACTTAAATACTTGTTTTCCGTTATTGCTTAGCCATGCAGTCCATAGAACGTTAGTGTTTGACAAGCTTATCTTGTCAAACATGGGAACAATAAATGAATTTAATTTATTTTGATTCTTTGTTCAGTTTATTTAAATCAAAAATGAATTTAAATCTTGTTTAATAAACTGATTTTAAATCTGGACAAGTGGATGCTAGTGATGGTGCCTTAGTGCACGAGAATTGAAAAATGTGGTTGTCTTGTCTGGATTGATTAAGGACTGAACATCGGCTGGATGATTCAAGCCCCATCGCATTTCCACACGCAAAGGTATGTGCTTTTGCTTGGTTAAGTAAAGGGTTAATGCTATTGAGTTGGAAAACAGGAAAGTAAGGACATATGTGTTTGATCTCATATCTATATCATATGTTCTTAAGAGGGTGAGGACATACATGTGTTCCATCGCATGTACGTACCTTAAGGGCTCCGATTGCGATGTAATATGTGCAGTGAGCACAGTTTGCATTTTGTTGATCGGGTCGACATTCCCGGCACAACATGTGGGCCCCCGGTTGGCAGGTTCTATTAGTAACTTGAACTGAGCGGGATCAGTCACACATGGGTATTCCAGCTCAATTGTATCAACTTGTTGAAAAATACCAAAGGTAGTGTGCTATTATTCCGGAGACTTACGGGCTAACTAAGTCGTGTGGGTAAAGATGTACACCCCTGCAGGGTTTAAAACTATTCGAATAGCCGTGTCCACGGTTACGGACAACGCTTGAATTTGAATAGCGCTTTGTATAGATTTTGGAAATCAAGTTTTGGTTATGGGTACATTCGGCATGAGAGGTACTCATGCAATGATTTTTGTTGGTGGTGGACAGCCACTTTAATATTGTCCATTGTTTATGATTATGTTCTCATTTACTTATTGTTTTAGTCCAAATTGATTCATAAAATTGCTTTGTCAAAATTTGGTAAGTGTAGGTTAAGATGAATTGCTTTATGCAAAAATTGAACCATTATGACCTACCTGTTGTTAACCTTATGCATGTACAAATTCTAATCCTTTGTATAAGTTCTATTAAACACTTTCTTTTTATAGTTTGTGTAAGTCTTGCTGAGTACCTTCCGTACTCAAGTGCTATAACCTCTTGTTGCAGGTGAAGATGGTTATTTGTTTGTGAGGACCCCGATTTATTAAGCTTGTAATACTTAGTCATCCATTGACCCTAGTATCACAAACATAATAATCCGTGTCTTCGAGATATGTATACTTCCCAGAATGCAGTATACACACCCCTTTACAAAATCATGCATCAATTCCATTCAAGACATAGAACCAAAGCACGACTAGAATAAAAGACATACATAATATAGAGTTATTACAAAAGGGGCCGACCGGCCAAATACAACTAGAAAGGTAAACACAGTGGAAGCAAAAGCCATAAGATGACGATAAACAAAAGAGAGCCACAAGGTTTCTCTTTAGCCCACAAGGCAACCAACCAAGCCGCCTAGCTCGATTCCCAACCGCCGCACATCTCACAAAAGTAAAGCCCTTTGGGCTCTACCTCCTCTGCAACAAAGTTATTAAGCAAAGCAAATGAGTACAAAAATGTACTCGCAAGACTGACGTGTAGTATAACAGAACTATAGATAGCTACATGTAAGCTTTATTTAAGTGGATGAGGCTTTGGACTCATTTTAGCATAAAGCAAGCTTTCATTTGCAATAATGTAATAGATTGAAAGCAATTTGACAAAGCGTTTTTAATTGTGGAAATACAACGATACAATAATAATAACAACAACAAGAACAACCTGGAAGTGACTCACCCAAGTCACCACAACAATAGCATGAATTACCCAATTCATACCACCCATCAAGTTTTAATTAAGTGTTTAGTCTAGTTCTTGCGGGAAATCACTAAGCTTGTCCATAACCTAGGACGAGGCTATTCGAATAGTTTTAACCCTGCAGGGGTGTACCAATGTACCCACACGCCAGACCGCCTTTTCGCCACATGATTTAGCACACTTCCTTTGGTATGCCGGCACGGCTAAGTCCTACGAGACATTTCCAATGGATGATGCTAATTAAGAGCCGCAACCCACGGGAACAAGGACACAATAGACAGCCTAACCGGTCTACTAATGCTCCCTTCCCAACACCACACACACATTTTATTTTTAACACACCCACCGACCAGCTCATAATTAACACCTCCCAAAGTACTTAGTCAAGAGAGGTCCCATATCCCCCTCGTGTGGTTAGCACGCAAAAGTGCTTGGATCAATGACGCAAGTAACTCGGTCCTTGGGGACTTAGGCACCATTCCGTTCACACCCAACAAATCACACCAACATCCATTGTGCCCAAGTCAAATAACAATTTTGTTTTCATTTTTGTTTATTTACAAAGTAACAAGCACAAGATGGACATAATGGAATAATAGTTTTTGTGTGATCAAGGTCATCGACATAATGTCGACAACCGCCCATTTCTACCGTTATCTAAGCATTGCTAAGCATTACCAACGTAAACTACTAAGTGATAAGAGTCCATCCATCGAACTCTAAATCACAGCAAGATAATCCTAGGCTTAGTAGTAGAGAATGAACATTTACCTACAGGATATGCATCTATAGGCTCAACTAATCGATATTTCAACACAAAGTAGCATGCATACATACAAGTGAAACAAAGTATTAAACTTTAAAGTAATGGGACAATAATGGGATATGATCAAACTGCTTGCCTTACTGATTTTGCTCAATATGTTGCTGAGGATCACTCACGAGTTCAAAGTACTCGTCGGCACCTAACGAAAGGCGAAACGAAACGATAAGAACGACGAAAACCACAAAGACAGCACAGCCAAAAAACTCCAAATGCTCTGAAATTTCTACAGAAGCAAGAGGATGATTTTTAGGGAATTTAGCAACAAGAACCAATTGATTTGGATTCTCAATGCAAAAGATATGAGCAAAACAATTCTGCTCAGCCCTAATAATCAAAACTGCTACTATTCACTAATT
Organism: Phyllostachys edulis; assembly: GCA_036346405.1. Lineage (NCBI taxonomy): Eukaryota > Viridiplantae > Streptophyta > Magnoliopsida > Poales > Poaceae > Phyllostachys > Phyllostachys edulis. The sequence continues at coordinate 35,388,254 of CM070559.1, read as the reverse complement.
TAATTATTTGGCAACATTTTCTAGAGAGGTGGTGATACTGAGATTTTTACAGTAAAACAAGCACCTCATGAGATGAATAACACAATTGAGTTCACCTCATTTGGAACTATTATGCATTTTTTATAATTTTTCAAAGACAAGAACTTGAACAAAATTAAATTGCACAAGAAAGCTTTTTGAAAATAGTGACATGCCTAAATCCTATTCTAACATTTAGTGCACTAACACAGGAAGCCAACAAAGTTGGATTCACTCAAAAATAAACTACAGAGATAAAGTTATGCATTTTACAAGTTAAATGAATTTTTAATGAAACATTTAAAGTTAGTTTTGAAATTTATTTGCAAAACCATTTTCTGGAGCTGAACTGGGCTCATAACCATTTTTAGATTAGAGCCTGGTCCAAACCAGAGCTACAAAAATTTGAATCACCTAATTTGGGTTTAGAATGAATTAGTTATGCATTTTCAAAGTTATTACCTTTTTCAGTTCATGAAATAACAGTTCTCTGGAATTTCTGAAAACCACAAAGGTAGGGGAGGACATGAGCCCTAGATCTTAAATCTAACGGCTCAAGACCTCCCAGCTGACCATGCGCACGCGCGCTCGCGAAGGTCCAAAGGACATGGGCCGTGGATCTTGGATCCAACGGTCCATGTCCTCCCAGCAACGCGCACGCGCGAGCAGTAGGGGAGGTCGTGGCCGTTGATGCTACATCCAACGGACCACAACGAAGGAGGGAGGACCAGAACGGCCTAGATTAAATGAGGGAGGTCCTCAACGGTTGAGATCTTCCAAAGGAAGATCTAAACTATCAAGATCTCCCCAAGGAAGATTTACATCGTCAAGACCTCACGTGGGAGGTCCTAGACGGTCCAGATTTTTCAAGGGAGGACCTTAATGGTCCAGATTGTCCGAGGGAGGACCTTGACGGTCAAGAACAACCCGGGGAGGTCATAAATGGCTGAGATGACCTCGAGGAGGTCCTACGCGGAAGTCTTAACGTCACAGACCTCCAGGGGAGGTCTGGACGGCTAAGATGCGAAAGGGGGAGGTCCTGGACGTTCAAGATCTCCTCAGAGGAGGTCTTGGACGGCCCAGATCCAGAGCCACCGTGCTCGCGCGCGCACGCGCGCGGACAGGGAGTTAAAGCGCGCGGGACACAAAGAGGTCCAGGCGCGAGGTCTTAAATGCGCGAAAGGGGCAGGATAAAAGGCAATTAAGGCTAATCCAATGATTAACGAGGTTAAGAAATGATTGACGCATTTAAGAAGAGGATCTCTATCTGAAAATGACAACAACGCTGCTGTTGTTGTCCGACAAAAACCCGAGGGTGCACAAGAGCTTGTCGCCGGCGCCAACCAAGGACACCAGTGTGTGCGCAATAGTGCTACGCACACACCGGACCTACTCTCGACGGCGGCGGCCTTGAACGCCGACGAGCCGGAGATGACCAAGGTTGACACGCACGGCCGAAAATGCAACATAGAGGTAAAGCTCCGCAGCGATTCATACAGCATGTGCCCAAGCATCTAGGGACTATAAGGAGGATTACCTGGAGGTCCAGAGGTGCTGAGGAGGACGTGGAAGGTGAGGACCGGAGCTGGGGAAGAAGGGTTGTTCCACGGCCAACTCCAAGCTCCACTTTGGCCACCTCTGAAAATGTCCCAACCAATGGGTTAGGCTTTGGTCACAGAGGTGAATAGCACAAATTGAAGCACAGAGAAAGAGAGGAAAAACTCCAGGGACCCTTGTCCATCGAGGAGCTCCAAGGTGCTCCAATGGCGGCCAAGAGAGCTACGGGTGTTTTGAGCTCACAAGCACAGAGGTGCAAGCAAGGCAGCAATGGTGTGTAAAGGAAGCCAAGGAAACAGTGGGGAGGTTTTATAGCTAGGGCAAGGAGGTCGTGAACCAAGGGTTAAGCTCACGGTGAGCTTAGCCCATGGGAGGTCCACGGGAGGTCCAGGGCCTGGACAAGATGGAGGGGACAGAGTAGGTAGGTCAGAACATGGGCTAGGGGGCGGAAAGACTGCCACACATTAAATGCGCGCAGAGCAGAGCCGTTGGGACAAGACATGGCGCTGACCTTCTCCACTGCCATGGCTCGCACGCGCGCCCAAGCTAGGAGAAGAACAGGGCGAAGCTCTCCACCGCTGGATTAAGAGGATGGGGAGGTCCTGGCCCTCGGATGTGTTTTTGAACCAGTACGTTTTAAGTGACTGGGAGGAGGTGTCCCAGCCACACGATTTTGGACTGGGAGGTCGTGACCCTCCGATTAGACTGCGCGGATGCGCAAGTGGAAAAAGGGGACAGGAGGTCCAAGGCGTTGGATCTAAATCCAACGGTGCGGACCTCCTGGGAGGACTTGGGTGATTCATAACGAAGGGAGGTCATGGCTGTTGGATATGATCCAACGGCTATGACCTCGATGAGGTGGGAGGACCTCGCTGTGATGGTTAGCAGAGTAGGTCGTGGCCTTTGGATTGAATCCAACGGCTACGGCCTCAAGTGAGTGCAAAGGGAGGTCTTACAGAGCTGGTTTGATAGCGAGGGGAGGTCATGGCCATGGATCTTTGATCCAACGGCTATGACCTCACACAGGTGGGGAGGGAGGTCTGATGAGTTGGTTGAGAGGAGGAGGTCGTGGCTATTAGATAGGAATCCAACGGCTACGACCTCATCAAGGTGGAAAAGAGGTCAGTTGAGCCAGGGGATGTGGTTGGGCTTGACCAGCTTTGCAAAGCGGCTCAAGCCCAAGGAACAGTGCATGCTATGAATTCAAATTTCAACAGCTGAGACTTTGCAGATTTATTTGAGATAGCAAATGAACTCCAAATTTTATGAAATTTTAACTAGAGCTTGCTGACATCATGATTAACCTTACATAAATTTTCCAGAGGTTTTTATGCATTGCATTTTTCTCAGAAAATTCATTAAGGCTGTTCAAGAGTTTGTTTTACCTCCAAAAATTATCAAACAAGTTTTAGAACTTATGATATTTTTCAGAGGGGTCCCACAGCAACTCTAGGACCAGGGAAAATTATTTCCAAGGGGGTTAGGCACAAGGTTGGAGACAAGTTGAAAAAGGGTTGGACTTTAGTCCACAAGAGGTTTAGGTTTTTGAACTCCACCACTTTTGATAAGAATTTTAGAGGAGTTCAAGAGTTTCAAGATGTGAGAAAATATTTTTATTTCTACACATCTTCTTACATTTGAAACACACACCTGTTTATACAGTTGGGATGTTACATTGTTTATGATGCCCGTTAGCGCCGATCAGGGTGACGCTAACGAGTGAAGCTATTTCTTTCCTCCACGCAATAGCCTGTGGGTGGTGGGGCCATTGGTGGTCTTTGCTGTTTAGTTTTGCTTCCGCTGTTAAATCTTTGTTGTGACCCAAGATCACTTGGCATTGTAGAACCATACCGAAATGTAAAGTTTTGTTTACAATTATGTAAATGTATGCCTTGTATGTATGATGCAATGTTGTTTAAGGATATATGTGCAATAGTCACTGATCCTGAGAACTATTGCAAGACATATATCTGGGAACCTGAATATTGGATTTGATACTTATTATTATTATACTTTTAGTATGATTTTTAATGTGGGAACTACACTGTTCCTTAGTTAAGAATTATGCTACTAGTATAATTTTAATTCGGCACATTTCCAATATTTGAGGATCCTTACAAATATTGACCAGTTATGCAAATTCTACGTGTAAATGACCAACCATTCAATAAAGCATCAGGTTCTTTCTATCTTTATTGTTTTACTTCGAGTAGTGTTTTGACAATTCTTTCCACCATACCCTGGTCGAAGGTCCGTCTTCGACCAGTTCCTAGTTGTGAGCTTTTCTATGACAATACACTGGTCGTAAGACATCCTACGACCAGTACCCAGTTCATATTTACACTGGTCGAAAGGATGGTAACATCACCTAGTCAAAGCCTTTCCTCTCTGCACGTGGTCCCGCCCACTAGAAGGAACTTCCTAGAGTCGACTCGTTCCTCCCTTTTTGCTACCAACACAAAGAGCTTGGGTTCAAAACATGGTCGAAACAATGTCAAGCCAATTCTTAGTATCTTAGTTTATTTCTTCATTAATCTTTTTGAAAAATAAATTAAGCCAAGTATACTTTTTAAATTTGCTCGAATACTTTCGGTAACCTCGGTTTGTTTTAACTGGTCGGAGAAAGTTGCAACACCTAGTCGAAGACTTTCATCTTTGCATATGGTCCTGCCCACTAGAAGGAACTTCCTAGCGTCGTCCTATTTCTAACTCTTGCTACCAGAGCGAACCTACTGAGTGCATTGAAATAAGTAGAACAATTTTTTTAAGGAACTCTAGACGTTTATCTAACTCAAGTTGACCGTTCTTGATTTGATTAATCTGGTCGGAGATGGTAACATCACCTAGTCGAAGCCTTTCCTCTCTATATGTGGTCCTGCCCACTAGAAGGAACTTCCTAGTGTCGACTCATTCCTACTCTTTCGACCAGTGCAAGATTATCGTGATCGAAAAACTACAAGTTAGCTAAACCGTTCTCTTTTTTAGAAAACCCATTTAACACTATTTACTTGCTTTATCTAAATAAACCAAGCAAATAGTCGGGGGTTAGGATAAAGTCATTAACTTGACTTCAATTCTTAGTCTTGTTCTTTTTTCCATTCATTATCTTATGAGTTACTAACTACTCGACAAGATGATTTTCAGGAAAAAGAAAGGGATATATATATCAACAGCAACAAAAATTTGTCTTTATAGGACTCAGGACTCTGGTACAGACTGCTTTGGTGAAGGGGATCTTATTTGCATACCCTCCGTGACTGCCTCAGCGATCGGCTGCAATGTTATCATTAACTGCTCCGCCTCTGTTTCAGGACAGACGAAGTCATCTATGAAAGGTTGCAGATTAAGGTTGGGATCATGAGCTTTAAGTTTTGCCAGGACAAATCTTATTCCCTCTTCGATCGCATCCTTTATCGAGTCAAATTGGTTAGCCTTCAGGTTAGTCACCAACTCTTGCACAGTTCCGACTTGTTCGCCAATGGCACTTAAGTGGGCAGACAGTGTGTCATTTTGAGGAGTAATACCCTCAACATGAAGCCCACCGAGTACATTGTTCAGGAGTGAAATATTGTCTTGAAGATTGATCTTCAAAGCCTTCATTTCCTCCTAATTGCGAGTCGATGCCTCGCAAAGTCATTTTACTTGTACTACTTGTTCTGAAAAGAATAAGACCAGTTGGATAAAATGACCTCGAGAGGAAAACACAATCAATCACAGGTAAAGATTTGCTTACCAACGAGTTGACAATCTAACTTCTTGACTTCTTTAGCGTGGGCGGCAGTGTCCGTAAGGTAACGTTGCTCCCACGTCTGGACCTCTTGGTCTTTGTCTGAAAGAGAATGAGATTCAGAAAAAGAAAAGGAGGTCGAAGGCGGTCTTAAGTTCAGCACTTACCGCTTAGTCGTCCCTACAACTATTGGTTTGTAGAGTTTGCCTCCTGAAGCTTCTTCTGGAGGTCTTCAATCTCCTTCTTTAGCATTTTCGCCTCGGCTTTCTCATAGTCGAGAGAATCAGCTAAGGTCTTCTTGTCACTCTTAAACCTGCAAAGGGAAAGAGTAGACGTCAGCACCAAACAAGCATTTGTAAGTTCTTCTACGACCAAGATCTAGTCGTAAGTCATTCTACGACAAAACCCTGGTCATAAGCTCTTCTACGACCAGTACCTAGTCGTAAGATCTTCTACGACAAGCCCCGCAAGTACTGTGTGAGTGGTCGAAACATAAAAGACTACGAAAAGTAGTTACTTACCACCTCTCTGCCTGCTCGCAGAGTTCCACTTTTTCCTGTCGCCATTGGACAAGTTGCCTGTTGTATTCAACAACAGTAACAATTTGCTCCAACGCTCTCTACATAGAGAAAGATAGTTAGAAGTGAGGAAAGATATGAGTGCAAATACCAAACAACAGGTACTTACATTCACGGCCCTTCATGCAAATGAAGATACTACCCTTGTAGGATTCCTCAGTTCATCAATCTCTCGCACTCGGTCCCACAACACCTCTTCAAGACACGCGTCATCGAAAGTATCCCCTCCATCAGGAATATTTTTGGGGTGAGGGACACGAGCACGAGGTCTGAGAGCAGAAGATTCCACATTGGAAGACGGCTCGAAGAACTCAGAGGAGAAGTTAGTATATTCCTCCTCCTCTGATTTGGTAACTCCAACTCCTCCTTGAGGACCTAGGGGAAAGTCTACAACACATGAGATTTGGACGGCACTAGAGGCCTATCATGAGGTCTCTTTCCAGATCAAGGAACATCATCAAGATCTATACAAGTGTCTTGTGCTTTGTTAGGAGCTTGACGAGGATATAACAATCCTCATTTAATCATTTATCTATAATTCATATTATGGATAATAATGACGTCATATAACTCTTGAGTATACCCCTTGATATTCATAAGGAAGAAGCTAGAGGTCGTAAGTTCTCCTACGACCACCCTGTAGTCGTGGGTCTTTCTACGACCACCCCATAGTTATAAGCCCTTCTACGACTATCCCGTGATCGTAAGCTCTACTATGATTGATCTGTGGTCATAGGCTCTCCTACGACCACCGCCTGGTCGTAAGTCCTTCTACGACCAGTTCTTAGTTGACAAGACTCACAGACATGTGGGCCTAGTCGATCAGGGAATCTTATGTACGGTATCCAAGGATATGAGCAATCAATTACGTTGTTATTCCCTAGAATAACAGCACGATTTAACCCCTTTGTTATGGTGATAACTGCCCGGCAGCATGGGAATGTTACTACTCCCATAATAACCTCCAGTAACAGCTCAATAATCTGGGACATTCAGGCAGTCTTTAAATTGGAGGTGTAGCGGTACACCTTGAGGACTATATAAAAGGCAGAATCATCAGGACAATCGGGGCGACCTAGAGATCATTAGAAGGACAATTCTCTAGTCTTTGGCTCCATCTTGTAGTCCAGCATACTCAATACATACACACATGAGTAGGGTTGTTATTCTCCCAGGAGAAGGCCCAAGCTTGTATAAAAATCCCTGTGTCTCCATCTCTGTGTGATCTTGAGCCTAGAGGAACCCCCGAATCAAACAATCTTTACGTAAGTTCGGTCCTAAAATACCGACAGAGCTCTTGATTTGACCATTTGGTATTCCAAGGCTACTGTCGTCATGGAGAGCAACAAATCGAGTGATCTCTTGCTTGATTCACTTTACTCAAAGTTGAAAACTTATGAGATTGCACAGGACAAGAAAAAGTCCAAGAGTCAATGTAACATTCCAATTTTCTGAGTTTCAAAACCTTTTTGAGTAGTTTAGTCCCTTGGAAAATTTCACCAACTTTTATTTGATTTAATAAAGCTTAAATGGGACTTTCAAATGTCAAAATAATTTAATGTGACTAATCTAAATATCAATTAATTCTAAAACTATTTTATTTGACTTCTTTATGCTCGAAAATATTTTCCATATTTTTTTGGAATTTTTCCGAGTTTATTTGCTATTTAGATTTTATGGTATTTCTAAAGTACAAAAGCTATTTAAAATCTCAGGAAATTCTCTGGGCTGAAATCCTATTTTCCCCAAATTTATTTCTCTCGACTGGGCCCAATTTTCTTGCCCGATTCAGCAGATAGTCTATTCTCTCTCTCTCATTTGCGCTCGCCTTTGGTCCCACCTATTAGTAGAACATGTGTCGTGTGCGACACAAATCCACCCTAGCCACCGTCACTGACAAGCGGGTCCCACCGAGTTAATGTTCATCATCCCCGACCTGGACTCCTTCTCTGAGTTTGTTACGACTCCACTGCTGCGTTCATCCCAGTCACCTCATCGCCACCTTTAAAAGGACCCGACGAGCTTCGTTTTTTGCACCCTGAGCCGCACCTTCCTCGAAAACCCTAGCCGCCACCTTGAGTTCATCGCTGTCGGGACCCCGAGTAAGCAATCCCTGGGACCCTCTGTGCATTCTAGACTAGTCCCATGATCATTAGCTAGTCTGCACAGTTTCAACATCGATGAGATCATAACCATACAACAAACTATAGAAGAAGCAGATAAATTAACATTATTAGCAGCAAAAGACCTTATGGTCAAGGTTTTTACAGAGTTTCTATGCAGGGCTACAACAAAAGAGAGGTTGCAGCGGAAAACAAAACACCCGTGGAAGACATTCGACATGCCCACAGGCAATCGAGTGGAGGACGTCTCCTAGCACGCATGGTCTTCGAAGACCTCCTCTTCCAAGAGCTCAGAGCTCCCTAGGTCCTCTTCGGCTGCTGATCAACCAGAGAGCACAAGCCGTGAGTACTTTGAATGTACTCAGCAAGTCGTAAGGAAATGTATACAAGTAGTATTCATGCCAGGCTTGACAAGGACACTTTTATGGTTACTTTGCAGAAAGCAGAAATAATTGGAAATACAGTAAGTAGATTGCAAATGCACAAGTTGAAAGATTAATACATAAGTAAACAAGTTTTCTTTGAAATAACCCGTGAACACCCTGTTCACTTCCCAGACCACTCGGAACCAACCACGACAACAATTTTTGAGAAAGTCTACTCCTTGCGTGAAATCACCGGGTATTATCCATAATCGGGGATACAACTATTCGAATAGTTTTACACTTTGCAGAGGTTGTACAGCTTTACCCACAAGACAAGACTTCTCTAGTTTGTTTGGCATCTGTCGATACCACTGCTCACTACCTTAGGTAAGCAGTCTAGAGCATGTGACAAGGTTTTTACAAAGCTCTATTTTGACTTGGTTCTACCCACTATGGTTTCGCCATTCTGGCCCCCTCTTGCGCCATGTGATTCCATCCGGTAACTCGGAGATCACGCTACCATGACAGAACCAAACCAAAACTTCTGCTAACTAGTTGGCCAGGTCCACCCCATCCTGGATATGTGGTTGCACGATATGGCCTGGATCAATGGCTTACAAGGTTAAGTCCTTGGTGACTACTCAATCGGGACAACCACATCCCAATGTGCTTCGAGCACCCTCTTTACTGCACGATCACTCGCCTGAGTAAAAATTATTTTTGGGTTCAACCCGGCCAAATGACCACCCTAGCCATGGCACAACATCTTTTAACAACAGTGGCCACGCCATAATTTCATATATCATTAAGTCAAATTTACCATCATTGAATCATGTGATCGAGAGACATCGCATAATTAAAGCAGGACTAAGCAATACACGTACCCATGTTGGTATCACAATAATGTCCAACTAAGATTACCCATCCTATGGTGTCCAAGGGTACATGGCAACATGTGAATCACAAGTATTCAAGGAATCATACTATCGAGTAGGCATTTAGCTATTTCCCAAACTATTTTTATATAATTAGCCAAGCATGTTGGTATAAAACAAAATAATTTTGCAAACTGGGTACGACATTGTGGATATCATGGGGATATACTCATGATCTTAGGATGGTGTTACAATTGGCAATGTCGTTATCGGTTTGTCGAAACACGCGTTGTCGTCGAAGGTTAAAATGCTGTCAGGGCTTGTGTGGTCAGACCGGCCTGTCAATGGCGGTCAGATCGGGCTGCGGTCAGACCGGCCATTCAATGGCGGTCTAACCGATTTCTTGCCGATCATCGGCCAATCGGTGGCGATGAGTGTTGGGTTAGGTCAAGTTCATGGGTTTCATGGCATATGTGTTGCATGATGCATGTTTTGACTAACGTGGGTCAAGTTGTGAAGAACTTGTTCCCAGAATCAATTTCGAACAAGTTCTTTGTCTATTGTTGTGCAGGTTACTTGGAGGTCAACGACGGTCAACGGCGAGGATGATCGGGACTAAGCTTGGAGAGCTGAGGTCTAGAACGATCGGGCATGTCGAGTGAGGTCAATGAAGTCAAGCATGGTGCAAGAGGGACAAAGGTGACCGAACGGGCAGTTCGGTGCAACGGGTTGGATCAAGCGGCGCGGGGGTTGGTGAAAGTGCCATGGTGGTTTCAGTGGGAGCCGGATGGGAGAGACTTGCCGACATGATGAGAGTCGTTGGATCAACCTACACGTGGTGAAGCATGGAAGTGCTTCACGAAGATGGGACTCGGTCTTTGCAAAAAGATCGAGAATGGGTATTTTGGTAATTTTACCAAATACCGCCTTAGTGACCTTTTGCCAACCCGCAGCACAAGACGGCGCATGATGAAGCGGATTAGGTCAAGAGGAGATGAAGACGACGCTTTAAAATACGTGCGTGTGTGACCCGTTTGTGTTGGGCCTTAACGGGAGCCCATTAGGGTTAATGCTTCTAGAAGGTCTAAGCCTCCACTATAAATAGAGGAGGGAGGTGGCTGCACCCCCTCTAACACTTTCATTGTTTTGAAACCCTAGTTTGCTTAGGGAGAGGATTAGTGGAGGTTAGGGTTCTAGAGAGTTGGATTTGATTTCGTGCTCATGTATTGAGTCTTTGTCCTCCATTGATGGAGTGGCTGTAAACCAATACCATATCAAATCAATCCAAAGAAAGTTCTCTCAAAGATGAGTTTATTTTCTTTCTTTATCTCTATTTGGTGATTTTGAGTCTTTCTTTGATCCGCGAGTTTTTGCTTGTTTTCTTGCTATGATCTAACTTGCTGTGACATGTGGGAACCCATCTAGGATCATCTTGATCATCATTCACCCACGAGCAACTCTCTAGATCATATTTCGTTTTTGACTCGGTTTTGGAGCACCCTTCGTTCAATCTGAAAAAGATAGGAACTTTGGCATGGATCTCTGTGATCCTTGATTGGAATAAGTTCCTAATATCTTAGAGAAGGTGTGTCTCAAGTTTCGTGGGTTTTGGCCTTACGGATCAAAAGTTAGACCGATTTTTGTTTTGGTTTTCGGACTGTCTGCCCTATTCTTCGTAAGGCCGGCCAGTCCACACCTTGACCGCCGATCAGTCCGCACCCCAGTCAGTCCGAACTTTTGCCGCCGGTGAGACCGGCCCGAGCGGTCAGTCCACACAGTTGCCGTTGGTCAGACCGCACCTCTCAGTTAGGGTTTGAGCTCTTTTGGTCTTGTGCTTTGGGGATTTTGGATTGGATTCAATACTAGTCTTCCGCTGTACTGGTATATTGATCTTCATAGCTTCCATAGCTATTGGAGTGAAATTGGTGTTGAATCCGATCGAAGTGAAAAAGTGAGCGTGATCCTATTCACCCCCCTATAGTCGCCTTTTCGGTACAACAAGTAGTATTAAAGCCCGGTTAGTTCAATCTTGATCTTAACCGGTCACTAAACTTGGCGATGGATAAGTACTCGACCAAGCCGCATGTCTTCGATGGGCTCGACTATGCCTATTGGAAGAGTCATATGCGAGTTTTCCTTGAGAGCGAAGGACAAGCTATATGGGAGGTTGTTCGAGCCCCGCTCATTTTGCCCGAAGTTGCTTCGCCGGCTTCAGCAGCCCTCTTGGCTAACAACAACAAGGCAAAGAACCTTCTATATGCTGGGCTTGGTAGACAGGAGTACGATAGGATTTGCAACCTTACGACCGCACATGAGATTTGGCACACCCTCGAAACTTATCATGAGGGATCGTCTCAAATCAAGCAAGGGCGCTAGACGATCTACAAGCGAGAGTATAATAAATTCGAGATGCGTCCTGGTGAGAGCATCGATGACGTTTTTACTCGCTTCAACAAGGTGATCAATCAGATGAGAGCTGTTGACATTGGGTACTCTCAATCTGAGAATGCCACCCACCTCTTGGCTGCAATTAACACCAAGGAGTGGGAGATAAAGGCTACTGCTATTGAGGAGAACGTCGATCTCTCTAGTCTCACTTTGGAGCTGCTTTATAGTAAGCTCAAAACTCATGAGATCAAGAGAGGTAGTCTTCCAAAGAAGGATAACATGGCTTTGGTGGCTGATCCTCTCAAAGGGACTCCTGATAGTTCTTCTGAGTCTTCTTCTGGCTTTTCTCTTGCGTGTTTATCTGCTGTTCAAGGAGAAGAGTTTGAAAGTCTTCCCGAGGCTGATTTAGCTCTTTTAGTCAAGAAAGTCACACAGGCATATAACAATGTTAGAAACAACAAGAGAGGTGGCCCTGTGACGTGCTATGAGTGTGGAGAGCTATATCATATCCGGGCAAACTGCCCCAAGCTGAAAGGTAAGAGTAACCACATGGAGGAAAAGCCAGCTTGGAAGAAGCCTCAAGGGAACAAGCCCAAGTACAATGCTGCCAAGCTCATAAAGGCCGCTCACCGGGTTCTTGCCACTTTTGGAGAGCAATCCATGAGCAATGTGGACTCCAGGAGCGAGGAGGACAAGGAGGAGGAGCTCCCTCAAGACAAGAAAGGGAAGGCCAAGGACTTCACCGATATGTGCTTCATGGCTGACATCGTCGACATCAATGACAACGATGAGGTACCTCCCTCCTATGATGTTCTTCCTGCTAGATGCAATGACATGTTTGAGCAACTCAAGAGTCAGGATAAGGCCTTAGGTTTTACCATGGCTAGGAACAAGGATTTAGAATCACAAGTAGATAATTTGACATTAGAACTTGCAAATGCTAAGACTCTTGATGATGATAAATGCTCATCCTACCATGCTTTACATTCTGAACTGTCCAAATTGCAATCTGCTCATGATATTGCTTTGCACCAACCTGAAAATGCTAGGACTGAGTTAATTGAAGTTAAATCTGCTCCCTGTGAAAAATGCTTAGAGTCTAGTAAGTTGGATGCCTCTGGTAATGTTAAATCTAGTTTTTGCTCTTTCTGCTTAGAACGTGAACATGAAGTTAAAGATATTCTAGAAGCAGTTAGAGCTAAATATGCCAAGCTTAAGGACACAATTGAGTCTACACCTTGTGCCTCATGTGCAGCCTATAAGCTTGAAGTTGCTCATCTTAAGAAGAAACATGCTAGAGCTATTCAGGCCAAGTCTTGTGAATCCTGTGTTAACTTTGGAAAAGAAAATGCTTACCTTAAGGACACTCTAGAAAATTTTTCTAAAGGTAAGAAACAGCTAAACATGATTCTAGACACGTCTAAAACTCCTTATAAGAAGCAATGTTTAGGATACAACTCTGTCCAGGACAAATCCAAGTCTAATGTCATTCAGGTCTTGGAAAATGGCTTAGTTGAATTCAAAACCCAACCTGCAAAAACTGTTTTTAAATCTGCAGGGTTTGTCCAATCTTCTTTTGAGTCAAAAGGTGCTTCTCCCAGTGGTACCAAATACCATTGCACCTATTGCAAGAAGAGTGGACATTTGGTTGAGTTCTCACATGGCGTGTTGAAGAACGCTAAAAAAAACATTGCTAGAATTTCATCTAATCAACCTAGAGCTTTTATGAGACATGGTCATTTAGAAAGGAAGAAACTTGTACTAGGGCTTGTTTCACATGCTCATCATCATAATGTTCCTAGACAGGATGCTTCTCATGTTTGTGTAACCATTGCTCATAACAGAATTTCAAATAAAATCAAGGATAGCATTTCTGCATTGCATACTACTCGCAGACGTGTGTCTCAGTACTGGGTTCGCAAGTCGCTTTTAACTAACCCCAGTATTGAGACACATCGATATTTTGTGCCTTGATTTTTAGGATCGCCGCGGAAGGAGGAAGAACACGTGGCTCGTCGACTCCGTCTGTTCACGCCACATGACCGGAGACTCAAGATGGTTCACTTCCTTCACGCGGTCGACAGGTGATGACTTCATCACCTTTTGAGATGATACACAAGGGCGAATTGAAGGAACGAGATCAATCAAGGTGAATGACAGATTCATCTTGAAGGACGTCACACTTGTGGACAAGCTAAGGTACAACTTGCTTTCTATTTCGCAGCTTCTTGATGATGGCTACGAAACTCGTTTTAAGAAAAATGCCTGTCGTGTGCTTGATTCTGCCGGTGAGCTTGTTTTTGGGATTTCTAGAGTTGGTAGAATTTTTGGAGCTGATTTTTCTGAATCTCTTGCTGGATCTCTTAAGTGTTTAATTGCATCTTCTTCTGATGTCTGGCTTTGGCACCGACGTTTGGGGCACATTGGTTTTGATCATCTAACACGAGTTAGCGGTCTTGATCTCATGAGAGGTTTGCCTAAACTCAAAGCTATCAAGGATGCTGTATGTGCACCCTGTAGGCATGGCAAGCAAGTTGCCGCCTCACACCCTTCATTGACTATGGTCATGACTGATGGACCAGGACAGTTGTTTCATATGGATACTGTTGGTCCTGCTAGGGTTCGGTTAGTCGGTGGCAAATGGTATATCCTTGTCTTAGTTGATGATTTTTCGAGATACTCTTGGGTGTTCTTTCTTGCTTCGAAGGATGAGGCTTTTGATCATTATCATGATCTTGTTCTTCGTTTGGCCTCTGAACTTCTTGGTGCCTTGAGAGCGATCCGCAGTGACAATGGCACGGAGTTCAAGAATGCTTCTTTTGCCTCCTTTTGTGCTGAGCGCGGTATTGAGCACCAGTTCTCTTCTCCACACGTCCTTTAACAAAATAGCGTTGTGGAAAGGAAGAACAGAACCTTAGTCGAGATGGCTAGGACGATGCTAGATGAGTATAGCACACCGAGGAGGTTTTGGGCCAAAGCTATTGCTACAGCTTGCCATATTTCAAACCGTGTCTTCTTGAGACCGTCTTTGGGCAAGACTTCTTATGAGCTTCGATTTGGCAGAAAACCCTCTGTTTCTCACTTTTGAGTCTTTGGATCAAAGTGTTTTATTCTCAAGACAGGAAACCTAGATAAATTTGAATCAAAGACTTGTGATGGTTTATTTCTGGGTTATCCTGCTCATTCGAGGGGTTTTCGGGTTTTTAATATTGAAACTAACAATGTCCAGGAGACATGCAATGTTACTTTTGATGAGACTAGCCATGGAGCTAGATCCGATGTTTCAGGTGACATACATGTGACAGAGAGCATTTTTGTTGAAGAAGATGAGGATGATTTCAATATTGCTCCTTCACCTGCTGCTGATGTTCCTGTCCAAGCTCCAGAACCCGCTACGACTGCTTTACCTCCAATTGAGGCTCCTGTTGCATCTTCATCATCAGCAGTACCTGCGGAGGTTGAGGAGATGCTATCTCCTCCAGGTGCTCCACTGCACATTCAGAAGCACCACCCACCGGATCAGATGATTGGTAATCTTCATGAGCGAGTCACTCGCTCCAGGTATCATGATCCGAGTCTTTTCTCTCACTCTGCATTTGTAGCTTCTTTTGAACCCCGCGATATATCACATGCTTTATCTGATGCTAGCTGGGTCAATGCCATGCATGAGGAGTTAGAGAATTTTGAAAGAAATAAAGTCTGGAACCTTGTAGAAGATTAGAAGCCATTCGCATTCTGCTTGCATTTGCTGCATCTAAAGGTTTTAGGTTGCATCAAATGGATGTTAAGTGTGCCTTTTTGAATGGTTTTATAGAGGAGGAAGTGTATGTTAGGCAACCCCCTGGCTTTGAGAATCCCAAGCACCCAGATCGTGTTTACAAGCTATCCAAAGCCTTGTATGGTCTTAAGCAAGCCCCTAGAGTTTGGTATGATAGACTTAAGACATTCTTGCTTAAGAATGATTTTGAAATGGGAAAAGTAGATAAGACTCTTTTCATTCTTAGGCATGGCAATGACTTCCTGCTTGTTTAGATTTACGTTGATGATATTATCTTAGGTGGTTCTTCTCATGCTCTTGTTTCCAACTTTTCTGAGACCATGTCTAGGGAATTGAAGATGAGTATGATGGGAGAGCTCAACTACTTTTTGGGGCTTCAAATCAAGCAATGCAAGGAAGGGATCTTCATCCATCAGGCAAAGTACACAAAGGATCTGCTCAAGCGCTTCGAGATGGGTGACTACAAGCCGATCGCCACTCCCATGGCGACTTCGATTACTTTGGATCCAGATGAGGAAGGAGAAGCCGTGGATCAACGTGAGTACCGCAGCATGATCGGCTCCCTTCTGTACCTGACGGCCTCAAGACCGGACATCCACTTCGCGGTCTGCCTCTGTGCGAGGTTTCAGGCGTCTCCGAGGACTTCACATCGCCAACCCGTTAAGCGCATCTTTAGGTATTTACACTCTACCCTCCAGTATGGCATTTGATATTCCTGCTCTTCTTCGTTGTCCATTCGGAGGTTTTCTGATTCTGATTTTGCGGGCTGTCGGCTAGATAGGAAGAGTACCTCTGGCACTTGTCATTTCTTAGGCACTTCTCTTGTCTTTTGGTCTTCTAGGAAGCAGTCTTCTGTTGTATAATCCACTACTGAAGCTAAATATGTAGCTGTTGCTAGTTGCTGTAGTCAGATTTTATGGATGGTGTCCACTCTTAAGGACTTTGGGTTAAACTTTGCTAGTGTTCCTCTTTTCTGTGATAACACTTCTGCTTTTAACATTGCTAAAAACCCAGTGCAACATTCTAGGACCAAGCACATAGACATTCGCTATCACTTCCTTAGAGACCATGTTGAGAAGGGTGATATTGTGCTGCATTTTTTGGAGTCCGAGGCTCAATTGACCGATATCCTCACCAAGCCTTTAGACCTAACAAGGTTTGCCACATTGAGAAGCGAGTTAGGGGTAATTTATCCCTATGGGTTGGTTTGAGGGGGAGTTGGATTCTTTTCTGATCTTACCTTATTCATTTGATCTTTTCTTGATCTTCTTTTGAACTTTTTGATCCTTTTGATCTTTTTAGGCTTTTTGAGCTTTTCATGCATCTCATTGTATCATATTGCATTCATATGAAAAATCCAAAAAGATGCATAGTAATATAAGCTTTTCTACTTATCTTTTAAAATTGATGAAGCTTTGCTTATTACCCTTTGGAGCTTTAGTATTTCAATTATTGCTCAATGCCATGTCTAGTTCTTTGACTTGCTAGAATTATCATGCTTTCACATGTGTAGCTAAGTCTTTGCTGAATGAGCTAGAACTCTAAAAACAACTTGAACTAAAACTGCAATTTGTGGATGTTTTAGCTAGTTGCGCAATTAGTGCTCCTTTTGTGACATTGGCCCTGTTAAAATTACTTTGTTAGCTCTTGAATCTAAAATTGATCATTACTTGAGCTTCTCATTCTTCAGAGAATCTAAAACTGCTCTTGTGAAAATAAAAAAATGAAAAATCAATTTCAAGATTGTCTTATACTTAAATTATGCCTAACTATTCTTACGAGACTGCATGTCATAGACATGAACTTAGAGATAGTTTGATGATCCAGACGACCTCATGGGGACTGCTTGTCAAAACTGACATGAACTTCAAGATTTGTCGCCCTGGTAGAAGCTTAGGAAGAGTTTGTGGAGGGCTCTTAGTCCAGGATCTTCTTCACTAAGATATATCTTTAATCAACTTCTGGTCAAAGCTTAGGAAGAGTTTGTGGATGGCTCCTAGTCTAGGATCTTCTTCACTAAGTTAGACCATTAGTCAACTTTAATATTCATTGCAAATGAAAAATTGTTGAAAAATGGGCGTTTGACAAAATTGAGCAAAATGGTTCATTTCAGGACCTGTTTGTCTCTTAATGTGGTCATTGTTAGCTTTTTGATCTCACATTGATATTTTGACATGGCCATTATCATTTTAGGATCCCTGTTCATGAACTTGCTAAATTTGAAGCTTTGCTTAAATTGATAAAATTCATTGCTTTACATTGAGCTTTCATGCTTAGCTTTGATATATATGTCTTAACATGATATTGCTAGTGCTTTCAGGCTTAATATGTTCTTGTGCAGTATTAGAAATGCTAGCTTGTTCTTTTGGGTAATCTCCAAAGCTTCTTGTAATCAAAAATTGAAAAATACAAAAAATGAAGCAACTCCATTGCATTTCATGCATGCTCCTTCTTATGCTTTTTTCTTATTCTGCATTTGTTATCTCTGGACGAGAGGAAGACGTGATTCCTTGATGACTCCATTGTCAAAGGGGGAGAAGATTTATCAAATGGTATAAAGGGGAGAATATATAAAAATGTTAAAAGGGGAGCCTTTTGGAGAATTTTAGAGAATTTGAAATTTTCTTCAATCTGAGGATCATAGTGAGGGAGAGTTTCTTATTTGCATTTTTATGGTCTTATTGCCATTTCTGAACTTGAATTGCAATTCTTGCAAACTCACAATGATCAAAGGTCAATTTGAACAATTGTTCTTTCATATGGACCTTATGTGAGATTTTGATGCTTTTATGGAAAATAAAGCTTTCTCGCTTTCTTTTGCCTTATCTCACTTGCTTATGCTATTCTGAAGCCAACTTGGTCATTTTCATTGCTTTCTCTTGCATTTGGACCAAGTTGTGCCTTTGTCCGAAAATGTCGAGTTTTTACTTTTCAAACCTCAAAATTTGCATTTGTTGGAAATTGCCAATGTGTTCATCAAGGGGGAGATTGTGGATATCATGGGGATATGCTCATGATCTTAGGATGATGTTACGATTGGCAATGTCGTTATCGGTTTGTCCAAACACGCGTTTTAAATCGAAGGTTAAAATGTTTGTCGTGGCTTGTCGGTCGATCGGCGTTGCGCATGTTAGATCGGGCCATGGTCGACCGGCTCAGAATTGCGGTCGAGCCAAGTCAAGCGGTCGACCGCCATTCAATGGCGGTCTGACCGATTTCTTGCTGATCATCGGTCAATCGGTGGCTATGAGTGTTGGGTTAGGTCAAGTTCATGGGTTTCATGGCATATGTGTTGCATGATACATGTTTTGACTAACGTGGGTCAAGTTGTGAAGAACTTGTTCCCAAAATCGATTTCTTTGTCTATTGTTTTGCAGGTTGTTTGGAGGTCAACGACGGTTAATGGCGAGGATGATCGGGATTAAGCTTGGAGAGCTGAGGTCCAGAACGATCGGGCATGTCGAGTGAGGTCAATGAAGTCAAGCATGGTGCAAGAGGGACAAAGGTGACCGAATCAGGCGATTCGGTTAAACAAGTTGGATCTGCGGCGCGGGTCGGTGCAAGTGCCACGGTGGTTTCGGTGGGAGCCGGATGGGAGAGACTTGCCGACATGATGAGAGCCGTTGGATCAACCTACACATGGCGAAGCATGGAAGTGCTTCACGAAGATGAGACTCGGTCTTTGTAAAAAGTTCGAGAAGGGGTATTTTGGTAATTTTACCAAATACCACTTTGGTGACCTTTTGCCAACCTGCAGCGCAAGATGGCGCATGATGAAGCAGATTAGGTCAAGAGGAGATGAAGACGGCGCTTTAAAATACGTGCGTGTGTGACCCGTTTGTGTTGGGCCTTAACGAGAGCCCATTAGGGTTAATGCTTCTAGAAGTTCTAAGCCTCCACTATAAATAGAGGAGGGAGGTGGCTGCACCCCCTCCAACCCTTTCATTGTTTTGAAACCCTAGTTTGCTTAGGGAGAGGATTAGTGGAGGTTAGGGTTCTAGAGAGTTGGATTTGATTTCGTGCTCATGTATTGAGTCTTTGTCCTCCATTGATGGAGCGGCTGTAAACCAGTACCATATCAAATCAATCCAAAGAAAGTTCTCTCAAAGATGAGTCTATTTTCTTTCTTTATCTCTATTTGGTGATTTTGAGTCTTTCTTTGATCCGCGAGTTTTTGCTTGTTTTCTTGCTGTGATCTAACTTGCTGTGACATGTGGGAACCCATCTAGGATCATCTTGATCATCATTCACCCACGAGGAAGTCTCTAGATCATATTTCATTTTGGACTCGGTTTTGGAGCACCATTCGTTCAATCTGAAAAAGATAGGAACTTTGGCATGGATCTCTACGATCCTTGATTGGAATAGGTTCCTAATATCTTAGAGGTGTGTCTCAAGTTTCGTGGGTTTTGGCCTTAAGGATCAAAAGTTAGACCGGTTTTTATTTTGGTTTTCGGGCTATCTGCCCTATTCTTCGTAAGGCCAGCCAGTCCGCACCTTGACCGGCTCGGTCGATCAGACCCCACTGTCGACCTTTTGTCACGGCCGATCGAATCCGAGCGGTCATCCAAGACAATTGCCGTCGGTCAGACCGCATCTCTCAGTTAGGGTTTGAGCTCTTTTGGTCTTTTGCTTTGGGGATTTTGGATTGGATTCAATACTAGTCTTCCGCTGTACTGGTATATTGATCTTCATAGCTTCCATAGCTATTGAAGTGAAATTGGTGTTGAATCCGATCGAAGTGAAAAAGTGAGCGTGCTCCTATTCACCCCCCCTCTAGTCGCCTTTTTGGTCCAACAAACATGATCAAAGGTCTACGACTTGCCTTCGTTGAAGAGCTGAGATGCTTTGGTCGAGGTTGCCAGGTCCACGAACTTTTCAGAGAAGCCAGAATCTACACATACGAAAAGAGCCAAATAAATACAACAAATCCAAATAAAAACCAAAAAATACCAAACTAGAACCAAAAGAAAAGATTCTGAATTTAGATGAATTAGGAACGGGCTCTCGGGAGGAGGTCCAATTGGAGGGGGTGGTTGAGGGAGGTCCTGAGGAAGAGGACCTGAGGAGGAGGTCCTGAGGAGGATACGACTACTCAACGTGGTCGTAGGAGAAAGGAAGAGAACAGGGCACGGAGAAACTGGGCGAGAGCAAGAGAGTTGAGTGAGGCTAAAAGGAGATGAAAGAGGGTTGCTCAGGCTTTTATAGCTTGGAGGAGGCGCACGAGTACAAGGGTAGGCGAAGGAGGAGATAGGGGCAGGTTGGGGAAGAGACAAGAGGGGGGGGGGCGGGTACTGCAGAAGCGACATCATTTAATGCGACACAACGGCATTTAATGCGTGAAGACTTCTGCGTCAGCAGTGACGCGACGGAAGGAAGAAGAAGGTGAGCAGGGGACTCACAAGCTGGTCGAAACCAAGAGGGTGGTCGTGACCAAAGGGAGGTCGCGACAAAATGGGCGAGATCGCGACCAGCTCCAGGACCACCTAGTGGTCTCCAGGACCACCTCGAGGTCTCCCAAGATCACCCAGGAGGTCTCCTAAGATCACCCTAGAGGTCTCCCAGGACCACCCGGAGGTCTCCCAGGACCATCCTGGAGGTTTGAACCGAGGGGGAGGTCCAAACGAAAGGGAAGGTCTGGACCGAGGGGGAGGTCCAAACGAAAGGGGAGGTCTGGACCGAGGAGAGGTCCAAACAAAAGGGAGGTCTAAAGAAGAAGGAGCTGGGCCGAGATAAACACGGAGCGAACAGAGAAAGGGAATTTCAACACTAGAGAACTCCAACAAACTCAAAACAAACCAAACTCGAATTAATTGAAGTTTGATTTAGTCATTTAAAGCACTTTTAATTCCAAAATATCAAGTTAAGCTTTAGAACTTCAACAAAACCAAATGGTTATTTTTATTTTGAAAATTTTAAAAAAGGCTCAGAAAATCGAGACGTTACAGTCGCTTAGTCGCCGTAATCGCACGAAGAAGAAAAGCCGTCGCTGAAACCCTCATCACCATGTTCTGCCACTGTCGGTACACCCTGATCTACACCGCCTGTCCCTTGTTTTCGGCGGAGCATTGCCGGAATCCCGATTCTGTTGAAGACCGTGCGCCGCCACCGCTCAAGTCTCGCCACCGGTCAACCCCGTGATCCCCTTGTGTCCGTCAGTGCACCATTAAGATCGTTGTCGCCTTAGCTACCCAACGCGCACCCTCGTTTGCTCCGCCGTGGCCCCAAATGCTGGCGACCTTAGGTCCCCAAGCCACGCTGTCATTGAGCTAACGTGGAGGCCGTGTGTTAGCCACCTCAGCCTAGTGTCCACGTGTCCGCCACGTCAGCCCTCTCCCGCAACCACATCAGAGCCGATCCACGTGGACTTAGTCCACGATAGACCCACCCATTGACATGTGGACCCCACATGTCACTCCACTGTTACATGCACCCATGAGCCATGGACCAGTAGACCAAAACCATAGACCCGGTCCATAGACCGTGGGTCCCACTTGTTAGCCTCTATTCTCTATTTTCTGAATTTTCTTTTAATTCCAAAATTCATTGCTGACGTCATGGTGATGCAATATTTCATCATTTCCTTTAGAAAGAAAATTCTGAAAATCCAAAATAGTGTTTTCTTTATCTGTTTCTTAGATTTAAATCTTCAGAGAGCCCATTCTTCCTCATACGAACTCCGATTGAATCCATTCAAGTTTCTAAATTCGTCTAAATTCAAGCCCTGCCTTCCTATGATTTTATTTAGTTTTTGGAGTTTATTTATTGTTCTGTTTTGTATTCATTTGCATTTTCACTTTCGTTTGCGATTAGACATTGATACTTCGGGAGCTTTCAAGGAAGGAGGAGTTGATCAAGCTCAAGACAAGTACCAAGACTTGTTTCAAGGCAAGTTGTACCTTTGACCATGTTGAACCTAGTTTTCCAAAAATTCTTTGATTCAAACTATTGCATGTTATTTCAAGTATTTAATTCTTGAAATGCTTTGGGATTAGCTATACACCTACTTGATTATATCCACCTTGCTCATTATATTACCTTGAGCTTTTGTCACCTTAGCTGGGTGTAACATTCTGATTTTCTAAATCCTTTTTAAATGTGTAAAATAAATTAAAGCTATTTTATTTTAATGAGAATTACAAGCTTGGTTCGGTTGGAGAGGTTTGAGTTGCTGAGACCTCCTTTTGGTGTGCCCAGTAGACCTCCCCTTAGCATATCTTCTTTGGTTGTGTAGGTTTAGACCTCCTCGTGGTCTAGACCTCCCGATGGCACGTGAGGTTAAGCCTCCCGTAAGGCTTAAACCTTCTCGGCCCGGACGATCCTTCGCCGGGCTTGTTCTTTTGAAATTGGTCACTTGGACCTCTTTGTTGGTTTGAATCTCTTAGGTTCAGACCTCTTTTCTGCTCGCACTTCTCTTAAGTCTAAACCTCTTCTTTGTCTGGGCACCTCTCTATGCCTGCACCTCCTTTCATTGGGACCTCCGTGTGTTCAGTGAGCTTCTTGTTCGCTCATGACTTCACAATTCATATAAACCCCTTGATATCCTTTCTTGGCGAAAGGACCTCCCTTGTACTTGATCTGCGGTCCGGACCTCCTCCCATTTCCAATCCAAAGTTCCGCACCTTCCATGCATTATGTCCCTTCGTGGACTTCCCTTTGTTTTGAATCCAACGGTTTGGACCTCCCTCACTTTGAATCAAGGCCCGCACCTCCCGTGCATCTTTTCTCTCTGGGGACCTCCCCTTGGCGTTGATCTTGGTCGTTGGACCTCCTCTCGGAGATCCAACCGCCTCGACCTCAACTTGCCTTTAATCTCAACCACGGATTTCGTGAAGTTCTGGACCTCCTATCCGAGACATCCCGTGGCCTCTTAAACCTGCTCGACCTCCTTACTGCACCTCCTTTGATGAGATCCTAACCGTCAGATCTCCTTTGTTGATCCCGACCGTCAGACCTCCCCACGCTCGACCTCCTTGGTGTACATCAGACCTCCTAGCCTTCTGGACCTCCTCAAGGACCTCTCTTGGGGCAAGACCTCCTATTTTGGCCCGATTGTTTCTAAATTGATCGCCCCACCCGCCATCTTAACCATTCTCAATTCCTCCGCCACGTTATTATATTGAGCATTTAATGCGGGTCTTGTCACATTAAATGCATCCATATACGTGGTGTTTTACTTTGAATTGGGTCACTTAACCGCATTCTCGACATTTTTCTTTGTTCCTTCCCAAGCAACATACATTGTCCTTCCTCGCACCTTTTGCCCGTAATTGTAGTGACACCGCCCGCCACTACCTACCTTTGACCCATTTCTATACTTATCCTTGACACGTATGTTTCTAGTTTTCTTCACCATTTTGATTACAGTTAGACCAAGAAATTCCACCATATCACCTTCCTTCACACTCTATTATCCTGGCTCTTGACTGTGGCTCCTGTGGAAAGCCTTGTTGCTCCCGACTTTCCCTCCATCCATTGTTTCTTCTTTTCCTGGTAAGTCCTTGGTGATCTGCTCCACTCTTGTTCTTATCATCAAGATCAAATGATCGTGTCCTTCACAGACCTCCTTTGTGGACTTCTTGTGGATTTCTATGGACCTTGTGTGAGGACCTCCTCTCGACCTTGCGCAAGAACCATTGCTCAAGACCTCTTTGCCTCATCGCTTAGGTCACACCTGGGTCTTTTGCCAAAGACCACCCTCCTCTGGTGAGTTTAGACCTCCTCCTAAGAACCTAGTCTGAGTTTAGACCTCTCTGTTGGTTGCGTTTTGGACTTCCTCTGGGGTTCTCTTGGTTTTCTTATTGTTCTTAATTGGATCTTTATTTGAACCTTCTTTGAAATTGCTCCTTCATACGTAGATCGTGAAGACTCGTGAGTCTCGAGTCTTCAAGAGGAGGATTCGCAGGATAGTGAGCAAGGCAAGTTACACTTTTGATCATATTGCACCCAGTAATTCAAATTATTTATGTCCTGTTTTAACATGTACTGCATGCCTATTTCTATCAAGATAGTTCAATACCAGTTTTAACTTCATAGTTATACCCATTTCCTTTGTATGACCCCTGTTGATTTTGGATTGAGCTTATTGTCACCATTAGGTCAAACTTGGTTGATGCAGTAGTGTGAGCCAAGATCATTTGAAAAACATGTGCTTAGTTATGCTTAGATCAAACTTATTGATTTGGGGAAATCTTTACCAACATGACCAAATAATGTTTTAATAGCCACCATGACATTGGGATGTCATGGAGGTATGAAAATGTTGCTGGGTAAGCAAAGAAAATGAAAATGGGTTTTGACTGGGGCAAATTGGTTTGCTTGGCTGGTGCAATGTTTATGCACGGACTCTATCCTGGCTAAGGTGGAGGTCCAGGGATTTGTGGAAGTTGCCCTAGTCATGTGAGGACCGGTCTTTGAGCGACCAATGCCATGCCTATAATGGGCTATGCCACAATCGTGCAACCACATGTCTCCAGAATGGGGCGTGGGACCTGGCTGATTAATTTGCAAAACTCTACCATATGCTGCTCCATTGGAGGTGTGGGAGGTCTTGTTTGGCCAATGGTCTTTTATAACCCATCGCTCCCATTGGTGCAAGAGGGGGCTTCCCGCCGGATTGCTATCCACAGGGGGGTGAAACCTTAGCAAGGAGAGGCTGTGGTGGAGCAATGCATTGTAAAGGCCTTGTCATGAGCTCTAGATCTCTTACCTTAGGTAGTGAGAGATGGCATTGACGAGTGCCGGATAAACTAGAGTACTCATGTCGTGTGGGTAAAGTGCACAACCTCTGCAGAGTTAAATCTATTCGAATAGCCGTGTCTACGGTCATGGACGTGCTGGCAAAGGCCACTTGAAGTTAGATGTTGGATTTGGGGTTTCCAGAAATGTTTGCTAAAACTGTTTTTGGGATTTTATCCCATGGGTTTGGGCAGGGAGCCTAATGTCAGGAGGGTATCCTTCACCAATTCGTTGATGAATGCTACTCAACTGAAAAACTGCTTTGCTAAATGAATTTTAGCTATTAAAGATCTGCTTTGGAACTTAGTAATGGTATTTGAAAGAAAATTGGCTTTGTGCAAAATAACCATATTATGCCATCCTTTGATTATCCATCTATGCATGTCATGTTGCTAACCCACGGGTGTAACTTGCGAGCACGGTTGTTGTGCTCACTCTTGCTCATTACAATCTTTGCCAGGAGAAGACATTGATAGTGATGAAGATCAAAGCAGCTAGGTTGTGCCCTCCAGTCAGCTGCCTGTGGCGTGTTGATGGACCCTTTTGAGTTCTTTTGCTTTTATGTATTTATGTTTGGCCCAAGGCCACCTTGTAAACAACTTTGTAAATGTTTTGTTTGAATAAAGGTGTGTTCTGGATGTCACCACCAATGTGTTTGTGCTGTGAAGAGCTAGCCATGATCCTTGGGACTAGCTCGAGTTTCACAGAGGACCCTGGAGCGGGCTCCGACCTCTATGTCCTCACAAAGGGATGAGCGTGTGAGGTTCTGAGGAAGTCCCAGATCTCCACGACCTCCTCTGGAGGGTTGTGGGTGGTCTTGGTGAGCCCTCGGACCTCCTCGTTTGTTCCTAAGTGTGGCTATGGCAGGCCGTGGGTGCTCCTTGGTTCTAGGACTCTCTCTCGGGTCATGTCCTCCTGGACCTCCAGGAGGTCTTGCTGGACCTCCTGAGAGGTCTTGGTGGACTGTCCGAGAGGTCCTTTATGGACCTCCTGGGAGGTCCTGGTGAACTTTCCAGAGGTCATGGAGGACCTCTCGGTGCCCTAGAGTTGGGTCGTCACACTGGGTTAATTATTAGTTGGTATCATTATAGCACCAACATAGATTGGTTCGATACGAATAGTTTGCTTAGTCATGCGACGAGTTATTAATATCATTTTGAGTTGCAAATCTAAACTTGACCAAGTGAATATGGAATGCTTTGTGGAAAGCTGTGTGCAGTATGTTGTCACTTGTTGATGGCATGTGTTGCATTTAACCAACATGGTGGAAAATGTTTTAGACTGAGGCAAGTGAATGGAATTGTGATATGGTGGAGCTGTGTGCATTTGGGAAAATATGAATCTTGGAATTGAAAGTAGTTTGGCAGTCTCGCCTTAGTCAATTAAGGACTTAACTTTGTGCGCCATTGAATTGAGCCATAATTGTACGACCACATGCCTGGTATGGGACGAGCCTAACTTAGTAAGTTACGGATCCTTAACATTGATTTCTCAGGTAGATAGGTTATGCCGTGTGTCAGGGTGGAGGTGTGATTATGTCTGTGTGGCGATTCGCATTTGTGAGCGGTTCGCCGTGTCTCCAGGTCCAACGGTGTGTGACGGGCGAACAAACTGTGTGTGTGTGTGGGGTTTGGTGCCACAAGATGCATAACGGGATGATCAATTGTGAAGATGAAGTTTTGGAAAAGTTTTGTTATGATTGGTGCTAACTACACTAGTTATATCTTATGGGTAAAACGTACAACCTCTGCATAGTGTTAATTAATCTATTTGAATAGCCACGTCCGTGGTCATGGACATGCTCGAGGATTTCACACAAGGGGTAAATTTTCATAAAAAACACTTGGGGAGGGACAGTTGTGTGGTTGAACTCATATAAAAGTGTGAAAGAAATTGATTAGTCTTTGTGTTTTTTGTGAAAATAATTGTTAAACTATTACTATTTATTTGTTTTAAATTACGTTTTCAATCTATTATTTGTATTCAATGGCAAGTGTCGCTTTTTGCAAAATAACTATAGAAGTCATTTCCTTTGGAATAAGCCATCATCTATAATTGCATTCTGTGGTACAACTTGTTGAGTACTCGGAGTACTCATTCTTACTACAATTATTCAACTGAAGTGGAGGAGTATTCACCTACTTTCAAGGAGGAGTTTTTTGAGGAGGGTGATCGCCAGATCTTGGTCCCAGTCGGTTGCTTATGGCAAGTCGATGTGTTCCCGCTGGAGTTGTTTTCGTTCCGCTGCCGTCTCTTTATTTAGTTTTAGCCCTGCGTGGCTTAATAAGTGTAAACTTGACCATGAGGTCACAACCGTTTTTTATTAATCAAATTAGTCATTTATTCTTATTTTCGCCTTTAGTGGAATGATATTCATCTATGTTAACACTATGTGTACTTGCGTGATCCTAGACTAGTGCATTATACATAGAGGGTCCAGATTTGCATATTTGGATCCCGACAGTCACTCAATGGTACTAATAGCAGATCCTAAGAAGAGTATTCCTTGTGGTTCTTCTAGTTCTTGTTTCATAGTTCCTAGTGTGTGAGACCTCGGGGTATTTAACTTGTAATACTTAGCCATCCACTTGACCCTAGTATCACAAACCAAATATCCCGTGCCTCGGGAAAATGTATACATCCCGTATGTCAGATACACACCCTTTTACAAAATCATGCATCAATTCCATACAAACATAGAAACGAAGCACAAACCTTAACAAAAGATATACATAATAGAGATTTATTACACAAGGGGCCAACCGGCCACCAAAGCTAAAACTTAAATAACAGCGGAAGCAATTATGCCATAAGATAGCGATAAACAAAAGCCAACCGGTTTGCCATTACCCCACAAGGCAAACTGACTGGGCCGCCAGCTAGTCGTCAAAGCGAAGTCCACTCACTAAAGTTAATCCCTTCGGGATCAACCTCCTCTGCAACAATTAATTAAGCAAAGCAAATGAATACAAAAATGTACTCGCAAGACTTACATATAGTGTAACAAGCCTATACATATGCTACATGCAAGCTTATTTAAGTGGAGGAGGCTCTAGACTCATTTTTAGCATAAAGCAAGTTTTCATTTGCAATAATGTAATAGATTTAAAGCAGTTTTACAATCTGTTTTTAATGTTTAAATAACAGCGAGTGACAACATAATAACAATAGATAGATGGCAACAACAACCTGGAAGTGACTAACCCAATAGTCACCACAACAATAGCATGAATTACCCATTCATACCACCCACAACAAGTTTTAATTAAAAGGTTATAGTCTAACTCTCGAAAGACCTCCCCAAGCGCGTGTTGGAGATATGCCCTAGAGGCAATCATAGAGATGATGATATTTCATTGTATCCATGATTTAATAAATGTTCCTTGAATATTACCTTTGTGTTGATTAACAAGTATGTGACTTGTTTGTGAAACTCTTTACTTATATGGTTATTCTAAAGTTGTCCCTAGTCGGAGTTCATGTGAGGACACACGTGAATGATGGATTAGCACATGTATCGGTTGATGACCATGTTTCACAGGTCATAGACATGGAGATGTCAAACCAATAATGTGGACACATGTTTAGAACATGGGGTTGGACCGACCCAACATGAGACATAACAATTATACTTATGGTTCTCTCTACACAATGTGTATGCCTTGTCCTTAGACCTGAGATTGTCGCATGTACTTGAGATGTGAATCGACCTACTTAGGGGCTATCAAACGCTATTCCGTAACTGGGTAGTTATAAAGGTAGCTTTTGGGTTTGTCATGAAGCATGCTGCGAGGCATGATCAGTCGAGATGGGATTTGCCCCTCTCTACCTGAGAGAGATATCTCTGGGCCCCTCGAGTGATCGGATCCATAAATGCATGGCCATGCTACTTAAGGTTAAGAGTTAACCTAGTAAGGGATTCCGGATCATAGGATCGAGATAGAGTGGTCAGCTTGGAGCTCGACCGAATATCGTGAGGCAAAGGGATTGGCATGTACATAACGCTGTGATGGTTCGTCCGATATGATCTTTGTGTATGCGCTTAGGAGTTGGCACGCCTTGCTAGAGGCCGCTACCAACTATTGACCAAGTATGTATACTGCCATGTCTAAACATACGTGAACCTATAGGGTCACACACTTATGAAGTTGAAGCCTAATTCGGATTGATCCGAATTAGATCGGGCATTGGTCCTAATGGGCCTCTATTAGTAGAAGCCCATTGTAAGGACGCCTATAAAAGGAGGGCAAGGGCGACGTGATTGGTGATGAGTTTTTCGTGACATCCTCAAACCTCGCCGCCACCCTCCCACGCCTCTAGTCGCCGCGCGATCTAGTAGTCCGGCGTCGCCGCTTCCTCCCGTGCGTGTGGATACCTTTGAGGCGCCAGATCTGTGGCGCTTTGGACGAACCGCAAGAGAGGAGCAGTCGTGGGACGCCGCGACGAGGACGAGGAAGTAGTACGACTACTCTACCCCGACGTCTTTGCATCAACTTAGTACGACTACTCCGCCTCGACGTCTTGCATCAATTCCGTACTGCTGGCCTAGTGGTAAGACCGTGATCTATAACTGCAGTGATCTTGGTTTACGGGTAGAATTTTTATTAATTTGCGCTAGTGTAGCCTACCCGTAGCCCTTCAGCGCGTCCATAACCTAGGACAAGACTATTCGAATAGTTTGAACCCTGCAGGGGTGTACCAATGTACCCACATGCCAGACCGTCTTTTCGCCACATGATTAAGCACACTTCCTTTGGTATGCCGGCACGGCTAAGTCTTACTAGACATTTCCAATGGATTATGCTAATTAAGAGTCGCACGTATGGGGGTTATCACCTAGCGGACCGCCATTACGGGCTCCCACTAAGGACCCATACGAAGAGTAGGATGCACCGGCCCAGCCTAAGCAACTGCGGGTGCTCCCCTCCTTTCCGAACAACAAACATTTTTCTTTACAACCACCACACAACTCATTAATTAACACCCTCCAAAGTACTTAGCTAAGAGAGGTCCCATATCCCCCTCGTGTGGTTAGCATGCAAAATTGCTTGGTTTAGTGTAACAAGATGTTCGGTCCTTGTTGACTTAGGCACCATTCCATTCACACTAACAGATCACACCAACATATCATTGTGCCCAAGTCTAAAACAGTTTTATTTTCAGTTTTTGACTTTACAAATTAACAAAGCACAAAGTGCTGGACATAATGGAATAATAATAAAGTTTTTGTGTGATCAAGGTCATCGACATACGTCGACAACCGCCCAATTCTACCGGTAGTTAAGCATTTCTAAGCATGACACCGTAAAGACATTAAAAGAGCATAATTCAATCACCGGACTCTAATTCACCGGCGAGATTAATGCCTTATGTTTAGTGGCAGGGGATGAACAATTTAAGGGCAACCATGCAATAGGAATAACTGCCTCTAATCGGGAAAATAAACTTTGACCCAAAAGCATGCATACATACAATTTGTAAACAAAGTATTAGACTTTGAAAGTAATAGGATTATTATGATCAAACTGCTTGCCTTTACTTGCTGGAGATGCTCAATATGCTGCAGAGGATCACTCTCGCAATCAACATCATCTAACGGTAGGAACTGACAAAGCGAAAATAACAGCGAATAAACACCAAAATTCCAAAAAGTCTCCAACAATTAAGAACTTAAAACCAAAGAAAGATTTTGATTTTTAGATTAATTTAGAGACATATACTAATGGATTTGGAGTTGAAAAGAATTGGTTCAAAATCTTTGAAAATGAGTTTAGGCAAAGGATCTAACGCCTAATCGAACAATAACCTTCTCAAAGACTAGAATTAGGCAAGGTCAAGCCTACTGTCCTTCAACTTTTCAACTGAACCTCTTCTCTGAACATTCATCCAGAGTGATGGATCATCCTGGGAATGAATTTTTGCTAACAACTTCAACTATCCAAATAATCAAATCTTATGAGTGATTAAGTTTGTCAACACAAGACCCTTACAAGTGATTCCTATTGTCAGATCCTCAGAAGTTCTGTTGTCTGATAATTGGAACTCTTAACACTCTGCCCAATCATTTCAAACAAAAGACTACTGCTGTGATAACTACAAACATTCAATAACCAAAAGTCAAGTATGGTCAAGTGATTCCACTAACTTACTAACAAAACAACCTTTTACAACACCTTCTCTTCTCTGTTCTCCAATTCATCCAAAGACTGATGTTTTGACAACTAAAACCATTTACCAAAATGACTAAGTGATTCTATCAGTCATTCTAAAAGATTGATTAGTAAAAGAATTATGGCTCCTATAAATCTGAGAGAGGAAAAATCATCAAAGAGAACAGAAGAGCAGCACAGGGGAAACCTCGGCCGGCTCGGGCATGGCATCGTCGCCGGCAAGGGAGGGTTGACGACGGCCGCTTTCATACCCACAGAGAGTGAGTGAGGCCTACCTGTAGAGAAACAAAGATACACTTTGAGGCATTTTTACAAACACACAGAAGGCAAGCAAGAGGAAACTGAAGGTGGGCTTGAGGAGGCCGATGGTGGTGCCGTGCGGCTGCCGTGCGCGGAGAAGAGAGGAAGGGTGGCGGTGCTCGAAGTGAGTGGCGGCGAAAGCGTCGGTGGAGGCGGTGTTGACACAATCGGGGCCGGTGGGGGTCAGGAGGGAGGGGAGGACGTGCGGCGACGAAGGCGCGGCACTCAGACGCGCTGGCTCAGCCGTGGAGGTGAAGCGGCCGGCACGATAATGCTCAGGAGCGACGGTTGAGGCGGATCCGACGGCAGGAGGGACGACGGCGCCGAGGCGCGCATGGCCTGTGGTGTAGGCGACGAGTTCGAGCGGGGCTCGGCGAAGCTGGTGGTGGCGGCGGCCCAGCGCGGGAAGACCGGAGGCGATGGCGCTGGGTGTCTTGCTCGGCCAAGGAGGTGAAGGCCAGCCAGATCGGGCCGAGGAGACGGTTGACGCGGGCTAGGGCCATGAGGGAGGAGCTGGGTGGTGGCACAACGGCTCCGGCGGCTTGGTGGCGGACCAGTGCGGAAATGGAGCTGCCATGCTCGGTGTGGCTCTACGGTTGAAGAAGGGGCAAGGGCGGCCTTGACCACCAATCAATGAGGGCGGTGTGGCGGCCACGCAAGAGTGGGAGGCCGACACAGACAAAGCTCAATGGCGGCGGCAAGCAGAGGTGGGGGGGCTGGAGGTGAAGGGCTGGCTTGGCCCTCGGTGGAGAAAAGGAGGAAGGGGAGAACTAGCCTGGGGGGCAATGGTGCGGAGGAAAGGTTTCCCATGGAGCTCTAGGCTGCTATTAAAAGGGAGGAGGGCGGAGAGTCACGAGGGGAGCTCCCATGGCATGGAGACGACACGCCCTGTGCGCTGACGACCACATGCGACACCGAGCGGAAGGCGATGCGATAGGGGCAGGGCATGGGCGCATGAAACCGCGGCACTGAGGGCGGAAAACTGACAGCAACGAAAATTGGGGTTTCTAGTCGTTGAAGGTGACGCACGGCGACGACAACGCCATGGTGCACGCAGGCAAGGTGGCGAAGGCGCGGCTGCGATGTGGAGAAAGGAGGTCTGGCTAGCGGGCTCCACTCGCCAACGACACCATGAGAAAAGCCTGGGTCGGTGTTTAAATGACTGGGTCGAGTTGTGACCGTTAGATCAAGATCAGACAGTCCATGTGATGGAAACACTCGGATAGTCTGATCGGCCCATTCAATCTGGATCGTCGATTTTCAATCGGATGGTCCAAGCGAGGGGGTGCGTTCGGTGGTCCGAACGGCACACTAAATCCAGCCCGTTGATTACTAATCGGACGGCTCAAGGTGAGGAGATAAGTGGTGCGGTGCGGATGGTTGAGTCGAGTCGACCGAGTCCAAGTGACTCGGTCGGTTCAACAATGTTGTTGGCTAGGTTTTGAAAAATGCATGAGAGCCTTATGATTTTATTAACCTAGTAAAAATGCTTGAAAAATTCTAAATTTTTTATGGAAGGCTGAAAATATAGTAAATGTTATGTTGTAAAATTTCTACGGCTTTTCATGTACTATATGTTTCTGTAGAATTATTTTGAGCCCCTCTTTTTGATGTTTGACTTTCAAATCTCTTCTTTGACTGATTGTTTTAAAATAGCAAACAATTTCTAAAAATTATGAAATTTTTCAGAGGTGTCACACATCACCCCTAGAACCAAGGAAAAATATTTCCAGGGGTTGAGCACAAGATTTGCAACAAGGAGGTTATGACTTTAGTCAATTGGGGATTTTGGTTTTTGATTTCCCATAATTCCTTTATAAGAATTACAGAATTGTTCAAAAACTTCCAGATGCAAGAAAAATTTTAATTTCTACTCATTTTCTTACATTTGAAACACATACCTATATTTGGGATGTTACATAGTGTGTCTGGATTCTCGATGTTTTGCCTCTCTGTCCTAACTGATGAGCAAATAGAAACCATCCCAGTTGAGGAGTTATCTCTCATATTCAGAAAATTCTATAGAGCCTACAACAATGTGAGAGGCAGAAAGAGAGGAGGTCCTATCACTTGTTTCGAGTGTGGTGAGCCTAACCACGTTTGAGCCAGGTGTCCTAGGTTTTTGGGGAGGGAGGTGAAGTAGTATCCCGAGAAGCTGCGTGCTCACGAAGTCAAGAGGAGGAACCTGAAATACAAGAAGGCAATCCACAAGGTGCTCTTTGCTCTTGGTGCGATGGATTTGAGCGATATGGACTCGTCAGGCAATGATGAAGAGGATGAAACATGAGCGAAGGTCAAGACCAAGGATTTCACTAGGATGTGCTTCATGGCCCGTGCCGACAGCGCAAGCGAGGATGAACTCTATAGTGATCCCGGTGAGGTAACTCCTTCATGTGATATTGTTGTCCGTGTGGTTCTAATTTCTACAAATGCTCATAAGAAGTGCAATAAGAAGAACAAAAATCTAGAATGCATGATTTAGACACTTAACATGGAGGTGGCTAGCCTTAGGTCCTTGATTCCTGATGATGATAATTGCAATGCACGTGTGGTCTTGCAAGATGACTTAGATAAGCTTAGAATTGCTCATTCTTCAGTTATTGATGAACTTAGAGATGGTATGGATAAGAATGATAAGCTTAAGCCATGCTTCACAATTGGTACTACTCTTCATGCTTATGTGATTCAAGACTTAATGATCACAAAGTACAATCTAGCCAAACTTAAACTTGTGTATCTTGCTGGACTTCTCGCTTATTCCTCACAAGATAATGCATTGAGACTTGCCAAGGATGAGGTAGACATTTTGAAGTCTAAGATTGATCATGCCTCCTTAGATGCCTGTGATTCGAATGACCTAGCTAAATCCTGCTCTCAATGTGCTCTACTTGATATGAAACTTGATAGTGCTCTTAGGAAGATAGATGAGCTTACTAATGCTTTGCTTTA
Source organism: Phyllostachys edulis (assembly GCA_036346405.1). Classification (NCBI taxonomy): domain Eukaryota; kingdom Viridiplantae; phylum Streptophyta; class Magnoliopsida; order Poales; family Poaceae; genus Phyllostachys; species Phyllostachys edulis. Next base: position 35,353,688 of record CM070559.1, on the reverse strand, counting down.
TAGTAATGTGGAATCTTGCAAAAATTGTCCTAAGATCACTATTGAACTTGAGTCACTCTCTAAAACTTTGGAAGGTTAATGTGCTAAAGAAAAACTTGCTCATTGAATGCTTCCAAGAAGGTTGATCTTATTGATTCTATTACATGTGCCTTTTGTGTTAAGATTCGTAAGGACCTAGATGATATGCATGAGGCCTTTAGGGTCAAATTTCATAAGTGAATTCATAGGATCAAGAATAGCGAGTGGGCTTCATGTGAGGGCCTTGAGCTAGAGGTAGCGGTACATAAAGAAATATATGCTAGAGCCATGAGAAGCAAGGAGTGTGAGGTGTGTCCAGTTGTAGCTAGAGAGAATATGTACTTGAAGAAAACCCTTGAGAGGTTCACTAGGGGGAAAATAATTTGGTCATGATTCTAGATCAATCTAAGGTGAGTGTAGTGAAGAAGGGTCTAGGCTTTGATCCATATGAGCACCTTAGAAACAATACACCTCAGATTCTAAGAACCCTAGAGAATGGTAAGATAGAGGTCATCTCTGCTGAGCCAAGCAAGAGTGTGTTCAAGTCAGCTGGATTTGCTCAAGATTCGTCTAGCAATATAGATGTTCTTGCCTTAGCAAGCTCGACCTCTCAAAATGTCAAACACAATTGTACCTTCTGCAAGAAGGATGGCCACCTAGTTGGGTTTTGCTTTATGAAAGCTAAGGTAGAGCATCCTAAGCGCTTTCAAGACTTGAGAGTTGTTCGAGAGCAATCTTATCATATGAAAGCCCTAGAACTATTCTCAGGTCTGATTCTATGAGAGAATATAATGGTGGTCTCAGGAGGAGACATGAACTTTGTTTTCATGAGGATGAGTTTAGATCATGAGCCACCCTAGATAGGAGGTACTCCATTTTGGAAGTGATAGTCCACAACGAGGGTATGATAGGGGTTTTCCTAGGTGTCGTGTGCATCCTCATGCTTATGCTAACTCACACTTTTGTTCATTTACTGCTACTCCTATGCATCTGTGTCTCAGTACTAGATTCCTAAGACATATATCACTCATCCTAGTACCGAGTCATCAATGTATTCTTTTTTCCTTGATGTATGCTTACGAGCAAAGAAGGGCACTACTACAGAAAAGGCCTTTACAGACGGTTCAAAAACACCATCACAGATGGTTCCGTGAGCCGTCTGAGTTTATGGGTCAATAATGCATTAGGTCATCACGCATTTGGTTTTGAACCGCTCAGTATATATATATCACGCAGGCGGTTTGTAGATGCAACCGTCAGGATAGTCGACTTACCAGACGATCAGTAGATGAAACCATCTGTGATAGTTCACTATCACGCATTTCGGTTTCATCTACTGCATCGCTCGGGTAATCGATCATCACTGCATTTGTTTCATCTACGCATCCGTCTGTGGTAGTCTTTGCATTGCTAAATCTATTTCGCTTTATTGGCTAGCCTCAGAAATGCTAGCCATGCCCTCTGAAACAAGCACATCCAATTCTCATTCATTTCGTAAGCACATCAAAATTGCATTCATTTCGAAGCACATCAAAATTGCATTCATTTCGAAACAAGCACATCCAATTCACAAATCAATTAACTAAAATTAACCATTAATGTACATTAATTTACACACATGTACCATTATGTTCAATCTATCCCAATCAAGTTCAATCTGCTACAATCAGAGAAACTCCCATTTGGATTTATGACCGTCTGCTTCAGAATGACGCAAGGTGTGATCGAATTTTTATGAGCTCGCTCTATTCCAACGCAGCTTTAATGATGGTCGCAACTCGTCGATATGAAGGTTAAATTCGGGCTTATATAAATTGGTAAGTATATATGAAATAATTGTTGAAAGATTGACAAACTTGAGGATCATTGGTGATCGCGGAACCAATGAGTAGTTGCATGTTGTGGCAAACATAGTATCCACAGACGCTATGCCCGGTAATTCGGTGGCACCGCAAAAATAGAATTGGTTAGTTCGAGAGGCATTGCTACGAAGTGTTATATAGGATTAATGTGTACTAGCTAGCAAGTACCGGAATTTTGGATCATGTCCCAAATCCTTCCCTTCATATTCCATCCTTTAGCATGTAACACCCTCACGTGACTCCAAGAAGTTAGCCTTAGCCATTGCAAAGGAAGGAAAGACTACAATAGAGTTTCTATGGAGGAAATGTGTTTACGATGATTAAACTCCTGATAGTTGTGAAGTTGTGAGTGGCCCTCTGTAGGGAATCTAGGTATATTACGATTTCGTTTTGGTATAATTACAATTAGAATCCAATGGTACCTACACGTATGTCAAGATGGTCATTAAACCTAAGTTCGTGTTGCTTATAAAGTACAAATCAACAAGTATAGCCAGAGTGCAACACTACTTACTTACGGTTGTAGGGCAAAAGTATGAATTCCTTGTTGCGGTGAGCCATGAAAAATCTATAACGTAATTCTCGATGAATGTTGCATTCGCCATGATGCTTTGCTCGAGACAATGTGTGGGTCAAGGAAACCTACCGTGATTTCCTTCTTTCGCTTCACAGATCATGTATCTATTATACAAAAGCTAGGAGTTATATATAACATTTATCGATATTACACCTAACATTGACCGTGATTGTACACACTTACGAAGTCCAAAGATCGTATGAGTGAGACGCCGAGCTCGCCGAGGTTGAAGAGACGTAACAAGTCGTCGAAGGTCACCGTGAAGATAGCGCCTTGATACACGTGGTTAAAATGATCCTCCTTGAACTTGACGGTGACACCCGGCGCCGTTGATCAACCGCTTGTTGGATGCTCCATGTACCATGTATGCAATTCCGTGCAATCCAAATCCTAGGGTAGGGCTGTCTAACTTCTCGAGCAACGGCTCGCCTAGCTTGTATTTCCGCCAACGGCAAGAAGGGATATCGAGAGGACTCGATTGTCTTCGATTTGCCCTTGCCCTTGCCGCCTCGCTTTGTATAGGTCGACTTCACAAGAGACGATCGAGCACGAGGTGTAGATGCATGTGATGCGGCGGGCCCTTGCCGTGTCGGTCTGAGTAGCCGGTGCGGTCAGTCCGTGGACTTGATGCCGCAGGTGACATTCCGTGAAGTTGACACCGAGCAGTAGCTCCAGCGGATGTCCTCCTTGGGCCATCGGATGAATGTTCCAACGGCTTGCCCTAGAGTCATGACCTCATCGCTTGGGGGAATTTTTAGCGGACGGCCTCAAAATTGGCACAAACACCGCCCACATTCACTTTTGCGAAACTCGGCGCTAGATTTGCACTGCACCAAAACTCCGACACGGATGGATACACCGCCCCAAGCATCTAGGGCAACAGAGACATATCTCACTTGAGCTTGCACTCAGAGCCACCCACGCATATAACGGTACAAAATTAGCTACTCCAACAGCCTATCAATGGATTGAGCATTCCAGAGATAATAATTATTACCGGATGTCATCGACGGAAAATCTGTCATCACCTATTGTGGTAGGGTTAGGGTTGATGCGCATCTTGTGACTACTCGGATGTTTGGGGGGCTAGTGGTATAGTAGGGCGAGGGCTTCCAACCGACTTGGCATTTGCAATCCCTAATCCTTTCCTCAAAGGTCTCTATCTGCTTTTGCTCGAACGCATACGAATCCTTTCCTCAAAGGATTGAGTGACCTCTGTGTGACTTTTTCATCGACCTCCACTCGATTTTTTCAAAGGAGCTCATCTCGAGGGATGCACGAAGATCCTCTCGTAGCTTTGCATCGTGCTCGGCTTTGGCTCTCTTCCTACTCCCAGACGATCCGAGTCCGCTTGGAACCATTGTTCCCATGTAACAAAACACCGGCGCCTATGTGCGATCGGATGCTCATCGCTTCCTAGGGCCGCAGAGAGTATATCTTTCTCCCTATCTGCTCGAATGAGCCTTGGGAAGATTGTGCACTCGGCGTATATCGCAATATAGCCCGACATGTCATTTCACTTCCTATGAAGTTATGGAGTAATTACAAACTAGGTTGTTCGACATCTTACCGTGCATTGGGACACTTCACGTCTTCGGGTTTGGAAAGTACACTTCCCGTAGGGCGAATACATAACCTTGCAAATAACCACCGCGGTCGCCAGCACATCGCTGATCTCGAAATAGCAGGAGAGATTCAAACCGCTTGCTCGCTGCTCCTCGATCCCTCCATATCGGGCTTTACCCGCATACCCAGCCGTCCCGAGTCCGTGGGGTGCTTGTTTTTTTCTCGAGGGCCGTGCGCCGACTTTCACTCTTAAATTCATCTCTGCTGTCTTCTTCGCCACAAACTCGGCCCAGGACTCTTCCAAGAATAGATACTTGTGGAAGGGCGGCTTCAGATCCTTCTCCACGTAGTTCTTGACAAGCGTGCTCTTGAAGTTCTTCCACGCTTTGCACGCCTGTAGCAACGCGTGTCGTCGCCTGAGTCCAGGAGTTCTACCGGGATCTCGAACGATGCGAGAATTTCCGCCAAAGACAAAGAAGCGATGGTCCGCACCACCTTCCACGAATCGTAGGTGATCTTGACCCGCTCCGTGCAACTATTCTCGACCATTCTCCTAATGCGACGCCGCTTCGGCGAGGATTGATAGGGTCCCGGTCGATTGACCTCCGTGATGGTAAATCGCCCGTGGGCCTTTTCGATATTCCTCTTCTTCTCGCGGTTGGATATTGTTCCAGAGGATGGTGCATCATCGCACACATGAGGCGCTACCGACTCGTAATGAGCGGAAGACATCTTCACAAGAAATAGAACATCATGTGAACAAATGAAATCAAGATAAAGCTAAGATTTAACATTTTGATATTGCTATCGATGTAGAGTAAGCATTCCAATTAGAGCTCAAGTACAAACCCGATTATCAAAACAATTTCAAGACAAGACTATTATCATCACAAAGCATTCATCTCAAGCCCACCACACCACATTGCAATGTATTCCAAAGAGATATCAAAACAAATACCATATGAATAATCGACTAGAACAAATACAAATTCCTAAAACAAGTACAATTATCATGAAGGACCATGACAGATTATTGATAGAAATAGTTAGGAAAGGGGCATGGGGTCGATCGGAACTCGGCATTGGTTACCTTTGGGCCGAGGAGAAGGACGAGCAGGAGCAAGACTGAGCAAGAGGGCGGGCCGAAGGGGAGGCGCTACTGGCCTGGGAGGGGAGGAGGCGGCGGCTTAGGGGCAGGAGGCGCGGTGGGCTCGGGGGAGGCGCGCTGGCCAGAGGAGGAGGGTCAGGGGAGGCGCGCGGGCCGGAGGAGGAGGCGGCGTCGATGGGATCGGGGAGGAGTCGCCACGGGCTCGAGGACGGTGGCGACGGGCTCGGGGAGGAGGGAGCGAGAGGAGTTGAGAAACTTAATCGCTTGAGAGTACCGCGGCGCAGCAAACCCTAGCTAGAGTCCTAATGTAAATAGGGATGGACATCACGACGGTTCTAAATTAGAACTGCTCAGGATACTTACTATCGCTGCATTTGTTCTAACTTAGAACCGCCTCGTGATATGTGATATATCCTGAGCGGTTCTCACTTAGAACCGCTCATGATATGATGTATCACGCACGGTGTTAATAAACAACCGCTCAGGATATACATGTATCATGCAGCGGTTTTAATAAACAACCGCCTGTGATATATATGTGAGACGGTTTGTAGTTCAAACCGTCGTGATATTATTTTGTATTGGTTAATATCTAGATCGATTCGCTTATTGGCTAGCCTCAGAAATGCTAGCCATGCCCTCTGAAACAAGCGTAAAAGACAAAAGTACATGTATATACATCCAATTCACATTCATTTGAGAAACAATCACATCCATTTCACAAGACAAATCAATTAATTAACTCAAATGAACTAAAATTAATCATTCATCGTAACGCATATATACATATACACACATTGTTCAATTAATCTTTAAAATTAGCCCTTCATGATGATCGACGCGTATGTAGCTAGTTTCATCATGTTCTTCTTCCTCGACCCTTATGCCGCTTCCAAAGGAGGCAACTCGTCAAATTGATTGTATTCTTCCTCGCCCACTACATTCTCAACTCCGACAATCCTTCTTTTTCCATGAAGAACTACGTGGCGCTTCTTATTTGCCGGTCGGTAACATAGAAGACTTGAACAACTTGGTTAGCCAAGACGTAATGGTTCGCCTTTGTATCCGACACGCTCGAGGTTCACGGTAGTGACGCCGCACTTGTTGACCTTCACCGTGGAGATGGACCCAACGGCACCAAATAGGGGATCTTGAAAAGCACGTAGTCGAGCTCCCATATCTCCTCTATTTGCCCATAGTAAGAGCTCCTCAGCCCATCGGTACTGAATGCATCTATGCGAACACCGCTGTTCTATTTAGTGCTTTTTATATCTTGAGCCTGCGTATAGAATGTGTACCCATTTATGTCGTATCCTCGCCATGTTACAACTGTAAATATTGGCCCTTTTGCCAACCATGTCAAGATATCACTTGACGAGCTCCTAGCAAGTCGCTCCTTCAACCATTGGTTGAACCGCTCATGCATTGTGTTGTCTCGTGATCCAAACATCCGCCGCACCGGATTCATTGTCAAGCACGCCCTTGTCGGGTCGATATACTGGGACACTTCACCATGTGTTGCAAGACCGTGAAATGGGCTTGAGCATACGATCCATATTTGGAGTGATTGCTTTCTTCCGATGGTCCCGATACCCTCGAGCCTCCCTCATGGCGAGATCGAGGCACACCTATCGGTTCGACCGAGCCATGTAATCGAGGCGTAACTCAATGACCTCTTTGGTTGCATAACCTTCGACGATCTTGCCCTCCGCCGAGATCGATTTCGTACATATGACTTGAGAATTCCCATGAACCTCTCGAACGGGTACATGCTACGAGGAACACGGCCCGCACATCTTTATCTCCTCACAATATGAACAATGAGATGGACCATGATATCGAAAAACGACGGAGGGAAATACATCTCAAGATCACATAGAGTCGCCACCACCTCGTCCTCAGAGCATCTAGTCCTTCGGGATCGATGACCTTCGAGCAATTGTGTTAAAAAATAACACGCCTCATGATTGTCTCTGACCTTGATCGGCAAAATACTTCTAATTGCAACAGGAGCATTTGTGTCATCAACACATGACAATCATGAGACTTCATGCCAATTAACTTCAAATCTTTTATCGAAACAAGTTTCTTCATGTTGGCGGAGTAACCGGACGGAACTTTCACGCCATGCAAGCACCGCACGCTTCGTTCTCTCGGCCTTGGACAGAGTGTAACAAGCGTGGGAGGTACGTTCGTCCTTTATCGGTCCTTGTTGGTGCTAACTCAGTCCGATGTCCATATCAACCAAGTCAAGCCGTGCGTTGACACCATCCTTTGTTTTGTCACGAATGTTCAAGAAGAGACCAATCAAGTCGCCACATACATTCTTCTCTCGCATGACGCCGATGCAAAGGCGAACTTCTAGGTGCTCCCAATAAGGTAAGTCCCAAAATATTGATCTCTTCTTCCACATGTTCTTCTTACTTGTCCTCGATTTACATCCCTTTCCAAGCACAACATCTAAATCCTTAACCATATCATAGACCTCTTTTCCGCTTAAATGCCTTGGAGCTGAACTGTCCTCCTTCTCTCCGTCAAATTATTTCTTCATCCTGCGGTATGGGTGAGCCCTCCGAAGGAACCTACGATGACGCATGTATACGGTTTTGCGCGAGTGATTCAGCCACACACTCTCGGTATCATCTAAGCAGTGAGTACAGGCTTTGGCCCCTTTTGTACTCTGGCCCAACAGATTAGCAAGGGCAGGATAATCATTTATGGTGCAGAACAACAAGGAACATAAAGTGAAGTTCTCTTGTTTGTACGCATCCCATACCTATACCCCTTCAATCCACAAGATTTTTAGATCTTCCATCAATGGTGCTAGGTACACATCAATATCATTCCTGTGTTGCTTCGCCCTTGGATAAGTATCAACAACAAAATATACTTCCGCTTCATACACAACCAAGGAGGAAGGTTGTAGATACAGAGCGCCACGGGCCAAGTGCTATGTCATTTGCTCATGTTACCGAAAGGATTCATTCCATCTGCACTCAATCCAAACCTTATATTCCTCGGTTCCGCACCAAGTCTCGCAAACCTCCTATCGATGTTTCTCCACCGGGCGGAATCAGAGGGTGTCTTAACTTTCCGCTATTCTTACGCCTCCGAGTGCCAATCTGCTAGCTTTTGCATTCTTTGGGTTCGCAAAACCGCTTCAAACGGGAATTACAGAAGATACCACGCCACCTTAGCAGAGGTCCTTTCTTCACCTCGATTCCTCGCCGTCATCCGATTGCTTTACGCTTGTATCGGGATCGTTGCACACCGGACATACATGCATGTTTGTATACTCGTTACGGTAGAGGATACAATGTCGTTCGGACATGCATGTATTCTTTCTACTTCCATTCCCAATGGATAAAGAACCTTTTGGCTTTGTAGGTGGTTTTGGGCAACTCGCTTCCCTCGAAGCATGTCCGCTAAGAGACCTAACACCTCGTGAAACTCTTGTCGGACCAACCGCTGCTTGCCTTAAATTTCAGCGGTTTAAGCACGGATGACAACCTTGTGTATTCCGACTTGCGGCAGGGAACAAAGGTTTCTCCGAGTCCTCCATCACGCCCGAATTGAACATACTCCTCTCATCACAGTTTTCTTCGCATCGCTGGCATCCGATCTAGATTGTCATCGTGCGGACTATCCGAATCGGAACCACAATCGACATCATTCGCGGCATATCATTGACTTCTGTATAATATGCATATCGTTGACTTCAGATAATATGCTCTTCACCGTGATTGGTCCAATATGTATAACCCTTTTGAAACCCCTTCAATCAAGTGTGCTTCGATTTGCGCTCGGTTGTTAAACATCTTCGATTCTCGCAATCAATGCATGGACAGTACATATATTCCGCCCCCTTATTCAACATATCCTCGTCGGCAGCTCTTGTAAAAGCAGACACGCCATTAATGTACTCTTCACTCACACGGTTCTCAGTGTACATCCAAATTTTGGTCCATCATACGGTTCGTATTGAAAACCCCGAAAATAAATAAAAGGGTGATGACTTTCAAAGCGTATTTTCCGAGGCTTAATTACGATTTTTTCATTTTTACATTTTTTCGATTTTATTAACTTACATGTGGGCCCTACTTGTCGATCGGTGACTCATTTTTATTTCATGATTTTATTTATAAAATCTATGGCGTCCCACATGTCATAGACTCGTTAGTTTATTAACTAAATGATTAAAAACAAGAGGATTAATTTGAAGCTCAAAGCGGGCTTAGGGTGACATCGCATTGCTATATAGTCGTGGCTTTCGGCCCTAAGGTCTCGCCGAGGCGAACCGACGGTGATGTCCCATGGAGGCGCTCGAACTAGCGATTTCGACGTAAACGCTCAAACTACTCAAATTAAAGGATGCTTATATTTCAAGATCTCACCTCGATCACGAGGAAGGTGTCAATGAAAGTCGGGAAGGTCCAAGGCGCTGCCGGTGTCGATCGGTGAACAGAGGCGACGGCAAAGCTCCTCGGCGACAATATATAGCTGAAATGGACCAGCGGCTCGGTGAGGTGAGGCGATGTACTCAAACCGCACGCAATTCGGCGATGGACCTACCGTAGCGCTAGAGATGGAGATCAAGAAGACTATATCTGCTGGCGGGGAGGCGGAGCTATATATACGCTCGTGATGAGTTAATTATCACGGACGGTTTTAAACATGAACCGCTCGTGATATTGGGTAATATCACGATGGTTCATGTTTGGAACCGCTCGTGAAGTATCACAGACGGTTTTAACCAAAAACCGCTCAGGATATTGGGTAATATCACGACGGTTCATAGTTTGGAACCGTCGTGAAGTATCACGACGGTTCCAAAATGAACCGCTCGTGATATGACATCTTCACTGCAGCGGTTTTAGCGCGAGAATAACATGACGGTGGGTAAACAAAACCATCTCGAGATTGTGAAGCTATCTGAGCGGTTTCGATGAACCGCTCGTGATCAAAGGCCCAATATTAGCATTTCTGTAGTAGTGGGGGAACATGTGGCTTGTTGACTCCGGGTGTTCCCACCACACGATCGGAGATTCTAAATAGTTCTCCTTCCTGGCTCGTGCATCTAACAAGGAATTAATCACCTTTGGGGATGCTTCCACTTGGCGTGTGATGGCCAAAGGAACTGTGAAGGTCAATGACAATGTCATTATCAAGGATGTTGCATTAGTAAGTAAGCTCAAGTACAATCTCTTGTCAGTGTCTCAGCTTACCAATGACAATCTTGAGATTAGATTAAATAAGAATGCATGTAGAGTACTTGATGCTTCTGGTGCTTTGGTCTTTGATATCTCTAGGCTTGGAAGAGTTTTTAGTGCTGATTTCGCTGAGTCATCTAGCTCTGGATTGGAATGTCTTGTAGCATTTGAGTCCCGATATCTTTACTTTTGCCATAGGAAACTAGGACACATTGGATTTGATCAGTTGACTAGAATTAGTGGATTGGATCTTATTAGAGGACTGCCTAAGCTCAAGGGTAGTATGGACATAGTGTGTGCTCCCTATAGGCCTGGTAAGATGGTAGCTGCTCCGCATTCACCTCTAACTATAGTCATGATTGATGGTCCAGGACAACTCTTACATATGGACATAGTAGGTCTGTCTAGTGTCCAGTTAGCTCGAGGAAAGTGGTATGTGCTTGTGATAGTTGATGACTACTCTAGGTACTCTTAGGTTTATTTCCTAGCTTCTAAGGATGGGGCCTTTAGTTGTTTTCTAGAGCTAGCTCAGCGCTTGAGTGTAGATCTTCCATGTGCTTTGAGAACCATTCATGGTGACAATGGCACTGATTTTAAAAATTCTTCCTTTGCTTCCTTTTGTGCTGACAAAGGAATAGAGCATCAATTTTCATCAACATATGTTCCACAATAGAATGGGGTAGTTGAGAGAAAGAATATGATATTTACGGAGATGGCTAGGACTATACTAGATGAGTATAGCACACCTAGGAGATTTTAGACTGAGGTAGTAGCCACTACATGTCATGTGTCCAACCGAGTGTTCCTTAGATCTTTCTTAGGTAAAATATCCTATGAGCTGACATTTGGTCATAAGCCTAGAGTGTCTCACCTGAAAGTGTTTGGTTGCAAATGCTTTATTCTCAAACATGACAATTTGGATAAGTTTGAATCGAGAAGTTCAGATGGGATATTCTTAGGCTACCTGACTCATTCTAGAGGATATAGGGTACTTAAACCTGAGACTAACAAAATTATAGAATCCTATGATATTAAATTGGAATAAGTCCATTTTACCCCCCTGAACTATGGATCGAGTCCAAAAAACACCCTGAACTACAAAACCGTTCACTTTACACCCCCCCAATTGTCAAAATCAGATCAAATTATACCCTAGGTTGGTTTCATTGGTGGTTTTAGCCATGTTGGCAGCCACATCATTGGTTTTCGCTTATGTGGCATCTAAATCAGCTATAGCAGACAAAAAGAAGTGGCGCCCTTGGACACGAGGGTCACGACGTGGGAGCCGAAGGAGTACGCGTCGGCCTCGAACATGTGGCTGGGGAGTGCGGAGACGGCGGAGGACGCAGTGGCCGAGATGAGGAGGTAAATGAGGACGAAGTTGAGGATGGATTCGACGACGAGGGTGGAGAAGACGAAGTCGAGCTCGTTGAGGCCGGAGTTGGGGCGGGAGGCCATGTCGCCGAGCGCACAGGCGGTGACGCCGACGAGCTCCTCCATGAGGACCTTGAACAGGAACTGGGGGTCCGTGGCGACGCGGGCCGCCCACCTGGTGAGGAAGAGGCCGAGGATGCTTCCGTGGCGGTCGTCACCCTTGGAGTCCGTGGCATCTCCAGATTTGCTGCCGCCGCCGTAGGAGCGCGGGGGAGGGGGCAGCTTACCTCCGGGCCTAGACGGGGAGAGGGCAGCTTAACTCCACGGCAGCAGGAGGGAAGAGGCGCTGGAGGGAGAGGTCGGCCGGAGGCGGCCGGGCGAAGGAGCGGTGCTGGATCGGTGATCGGGAACCAGGCAGGCACAGAGGGAGAGAGAGAGTGAGAGGCGTGGCGGCGCTGGGCGCCGGGCCGAGCCGGACTGGAGCCAGAGACGGCGACGGACTAGCGGTGCCGGCGGCACCCGATGGAGGAGGCGCTGGGGCTGGAGCCAATGGAGAGTGGTGCCATAGGAAAAAAAGGGGAGGAGAGGAGTGAATGTGGAGTGGAGCCGGTGGAGTCTGGCCAAAGAAGAAGGGCATCAGTACATGTGGACGCCACGTCATCCAAAACCAGGGTGGTTTAGGGCGAGGGTGTAATTTGATTTGGTTTTGAAAATTGAGGGGTGTAAAGTGAATGGTTTTGTAGTTCAAGGTGTTTTTTGGACTCGGTCTATAGTTCAGGAGGGTAAAATGGACTTATTCCTATTAAATTTGATGATGCTAGTCCTGTTACTAGACCTGATGTTTCAGGTTCTCAAGTTGACTCGAAGCGCATATTTGTTGAGGAGAACTTTGATGGTGAGGATCATGCACTTGTTCCTGCACCGTCTCAGCCTCCTGAGGAATCTCCTACCACTGCTACACCTCTAAACGATCAACCGACTCCTACAATATCATCAGCACCAGGTGGTTCTGCTCCTACATCTATCATTCAAGAGATAGAGGTAACCTCTGGAGCTTCTTCAGGACCACCTCAACATATTTCCAGGAAGCATCCATCTGAACAGATGATCAGTGATCTCCATGAGCTTGTCACTCGCTCCAGGTCACATCTCTCTGATCTCTGCCTACATTCAGCATTTTTTCATCCTTCGTGCCCCATGATGTTAGCCATGCTTTATCTGATAGTTCTTGGGTAAATGCGATGCACGAAGAACTTGAAAACTTAGATAGGAACAATGTTTAGGTGCTCGTAGAACCTCCTCATGGTCATATCATAATTGGAACTAGATGGGTCTTTAAGAATAAGAAACATTTGCTCCTGTTGCCAGATTAGAGGCAATTTGTATATTGCCAGCTTTTGCTGCCTCTAGAGGATTCACGTTGTATCAAATGGGTGTTAAGAGTGCTTTCCTACACGGCTTCATATAAGAGGAAATCTATGTCAAACAACCTCCAAGTTTTGAGAATTTTAGATTTCCCAACCATGTGTATAAATTGTCTAAAGTCTTGTGTGGTCTGAAATAAGCACCTAGAGCACAGTATGATAGGCTAAAGAATTTTCTCTTGAAAAATGATTTCAAAACGGGAAAGGTAGACAAAACCTTTTTCATCCTTAGGTGGGTTAGCAATTATCTCATAGTTCAAATCTACATATATGACATCATATTTGGGGGCTCGTCTCATGCTCTTGCGTCCAAGTTTTTAGAAATGGCGAGCAGGGAATTTGAGATGAGCATGATGGGAGAGCTCTTGTACTTTCTTGGTTTTCAAATCAAACAAAGCAAATAATGTACTTTTATTCATCAGGGCAAGTATATGAAGGATCTTTTGAAGAAGATCGACATGGGAGATGGAAAGGCAGTCTCTACACCCATGCCAATAATTGCAGTGCTTGATCCTAATCAAGATGGGGAGTTGGTGGACCAGAGAGAGTACTGGAGTATGATTGGATCGCTTCTATATATCGTGACTTCGAGGTCGGACATACACTTCGCCGTGAGTATGTGCGCTCAGTTTCAGGCTTCTCCTCCTGCCTCACATCGCCAAGCTGTGAAGTACATTTTCAGGTATCTTCGTTCCACTCTTGAGTTTTGCTTGTGGTACTCTTCCTCTACATCTCTTGCACTTAGAGGATTTTTGGATGCTGACTTTGCTAGGTGTAGGATTGATAGAAAGAACACTTCTGGCACTTGTCAGTTCTTAGGCACCTCACTTATATCTTGGTCTTCTAGGAAACAGTCATCTGTTGCTTAGTCTGCTGGTTAGACTGAATATGTTACAGCTGCTAGCTATTATTCTCACATTCTATGGATCACCTCGACACTTCGAGTGATACAGCCCAAGAAACATTAGGTCATACTGCACTAACTGCATTGAGGAGGCAGCGAGCACGCGTACTGGACCCGCGCGTGTGACGAGCCTGGCGGTAAGCGGGTTGCCATGCGAGTGCATGGTTGCACTCGAACCAGGAGGAAACCAAGACCATGAACCAAAAATATATTGGGTTGTTGGGATGTCTTCATGCGTCAATACTAGTACAGACTAAGAAGGAAACAAATGCTATTTGCATATTTTTTCTGCATGACTGCATAAATCCGACGAGGAGTGCAACTTTGGGTATGTATGTCCACCAGATCGAGACCAAGGGAAATATTCCCATCTGTGATACTTCTTTTCCAAGGAGGAGTCCATTTGTTCTGAGTTTCCAGGAGATAAAAAAGCACCCAATCTGTTTAGAAGGTAAGATATCAAGGCGTTATTTTCTGGTTCTGCACGATTGCATGGATTCCTTCTCCCTGTGTGTTCCTTCTTATCTTTGTGTGCGCTCGGTTGGGGGCTGTAACATCCCAATTTTCAGAGCCTTTTTAAAATTTTAAAAATAAAATGAATAATTTGCATTTTATTGAATTAATTTAAAGCTCAATTTGAAATTTTAAAAAATGAAAAACATTTTAAATGATTAAAATAAACTTAAATTAAATTCACAAAATTATTTTATTCAATCTATTTAGGTTCTAAAGATTTTTTGTGGAATTTTCTTGAATTTTCTGAATTTTATTTTTTATTTTGGATTTTTTTCTTTTCTTTCTTTTTCTCTCTCTTCCTTCATCTCCTTCCTCTGGTGTTTCTTTCTTTCTGTTCTCTATTATTTTTCTACCCGAGCGCCTCTATGGCAGCATCGCCCTTGTCGCCGGCCTCGACCACCTCGCCGCCAGTAGCGCCGCCCCAGCCCCTCCCCTCCTTTCCCCGCGCCACCTCCCTCCTCTCCCCATGCCACCTCCCTCCTCTCCCCTTGCCTCTGTGCTCACCCCACTGCAAAGCCACGCGCCTAGCTCCCCCATGGCCGACCACCACCATTTTTCTCCGTTCATCATGCACGAAGCGACAAACTCAACTCCGTCGGAGGCGTTATGACCCCCTCATCATCACCTACGTCTTGAAACCATCAATTGCACGTCTCCTTTAACCCATGCATTCAATTTTACGTTTTCCTGTCGATGCTCATTTACAACTGAAAACTGCACAATTATTCCCCAGGTGTTCCCCATCAACTCAAGCATCGCCTCCACAATATAAAAGGAGTACCGTGTGTTCCCATCTCCCCTCTTCGATTTGCCTCAAACCTCTCGGCCTAACTCTCCACCGTTTGCCCGGAACGCGCGATGCCACCTGTTGTCTTCCCGAAGACCGGCGACGACGCAACCACTTTGATATTCTTCTACGGTGATCCTCCGATGAAATCAACTATGTCACATTGTGTTCTCGTATCACTATTCCCATCCCCCACCTCAATTTAGTTTTTCCTATCGCCGAAGTATGTCGCCACCGCAAGCTCCTCGCCGCCGACAATGGCCGCCGTGGCTGCACCTCTTCGAACCTTCCCCGGCCGAACCGACCGGCTCTACGCGATCCCCACGACGTGCCCGTGCTCCCTCCACTTCACACCGGCTGCTGCCACGCAAGCCATCGCCATTCTTGGCCACCTCCTCACAAGCCACCTTCCACCTTCCTCGCCGATGCCAAGAACCCATTTTGCCGATCACCGTCGATCGCCTCGCCTTCCCTCGCCTGTGCCATCGTTGAGCTTGAGTTCCCTATCTCCTGCTCTGTTTGTTCAGTGCTTTGTCTCTGTGAATGAACTCTTGTGTCTGTGACCATTAGGTCCCACTTGTCATTGACATCTTCCAATCCTTCTTTTCTTTCTGTTATCTCTCTAACAAGTGGACCCACAATTCATGCACACAATTCTCATTGCTTCTGTTCTGAAGTCCGTCGATGCCTACGGAAGCATGTCTTGGCCGACATTATAAGTTGATTATCTCTTGTGGGTCAAGTTGTACAACCTTTGCAGAGTGTTAAAAACTATTCAAATAGCCGTGTCCCCGGTTATAGATAATGCCTGGTGATTTCACATGTGAGATAGATTTTATCTTAAAAATTGTGGTTGGTGGAATGGTTGGGAAGTGGACCGGTAGTTCACTAGTTGTTTCAAAGTACTTGTTTACTTATATATTTAATCTTTTAAATTGCGATGTTCAATTTATTTACTGTATTTACTGTCAATACTATTTTATGCAAAATAGCCATAAAGCTACTTGACGAGGATCTAATAATCATCATTTATTTATTTATCTGTAATTTATATTATAGATAGCAATATCTTTATATTACTCACAAGTATACCCCTTACCATTCGTAAGGACGAAGTTTAACCGAGTGGTCGTAAATCCTACTACGACCACCCCCTAGTCGTCGTAAATCCTACTACGACCACCCCCTAGTCGTAAGCTTCTTCTACAACTAGCCTAAGGTTGTGAGCCTTATCTACGAGCACCTTGTGGTCGTAAGTATATCCACAACCTAGTCAGTTACTACTACCTTTTATCGATGGAGTCTACAGACATGTAGGCCCAGTCGGTTAGGGAATCTTATGCACCGTGTTTTGCACATGGGGTATTGAATATACGCTGCTAATCTCTGAATAACTGCATGAATCACCTCTGTCTCTGACAATAACTGCCTGACGACGTAGGGGTGCCACGTCCTTAACGGCAACCACCATCAAGCGGTCCACCATTTGGAACGAGGCATCTCTTCACCTGGAGGAACTGCCACATCTTCATACGCTATATAAAGGCTGAAGTTAGAAGGCAGAAGGACAGATCGATCAGGAGCACAAGACATTAGTCTTTAGTGTTCCTCTTGATTGTAATCATTCACCAGATATAGGAGACCATGCCACCAATGGAGTTGACGAGGGATCCTTTTCCACCACAACAGTACGTCCAAATGAGGGACCAGTTTCCTTAGAGGGCAATGGTCTATCCGACCGCAATCAGGACTACACCAAGGCACATGATGAGGGTTCTCCCTCCAAATGTTCGAGTCTGCCTGAGGTCGTCCGACCTGGCACAACAAGTCCTAGAAGCCATCATTTCGGGACTCCATCAGCATCTGGTGATCGTCTCTCTTCGGTTACCCCCGCAAAGGATATAGGGGAGCACGCTCTTTCTGCGAGTTTGACCACACCCTCGCAGGGTTTACCTGCGAACGGGGAAGGTTATAACCCAGAATTCCCCTTCTTGGAGGGGTTTTCTCCAAGTCGCGAGGTGCTCTCGTTCGACTACTCCTCAAGCCAGGAGGCCTCAGACTCAAGTGGAGGTCATAACCAGGAGGTATTCGTCCTCTCCTCATATCATAGTTGCTCTCCTAGAGTCAGTACTGAGTACGCTGCCTGACGATCACACACTCTGACCTCTCGTAGCAATGGCGAGAAGACCTCCCACGATGAACAGGATTAACACTCTGATGAACATGGGAGAAATCATAGAAATGATCGCTCTTCATTAAGGCGAACTCATACGACCTCAGATGTGGATGATCCTGAGACTGCCCGGACGAGGAGAATTGGCACCCAAAGAACCTTGCTTGGGCGCCCTCACTATCGGTCTGAGGAGGCTCGAGAGCTTCAGGACATAAATGACCTACTCAAGAATCCAATCCAAGAGCTCGCCCGAGCACCAGGATACGACCTCTTCGTTGAGGAGATTGCGTGAAGGCTTCGGAGCATGATGGCCAGACTCGAGCAACCTCGTCGACACCATTCTAGAAGTTGTACTGGGACAACTACGTCGAACGTCAGTCGTTCGAACAACTCGCCTCGTGGAGATCAAAATGACAACAGGTCGCGTCACTCTCCTAACCATAACTCCAGTTGTAGGAGAGTGCTTCGAACATCTGATAATCGACAGGCTCTTAGGGGAGGTGATTGTTCGCCACTCCAACCTAGGAATCTGCAATAGCAGATGGAATACGAAGACTATTACCCTCGTAGGATTGAGACCTATCATAGGTCGGGTCTGTCTACAACTGGGTATCATCGTATACGATCACTTGGGACATCAACCCTTCTTTTCCACAAAGAAGGTGTCACGATGTCATCACTGGATGTCGAGCATTTTCGCCCGATCTCCGAGTAGTTCGCTAGCCATCGTGGTTTCGACCAGTCAACATGGAGAAATTTGATGGGTCCCAGAATCCCGTAGAATTTCTTCAAATCTATACAACCACCGTCCGAGCAGTAGGAGGAGGAGAGCAAGTGATAGCAAATTACATCCCAACTATGCTCGAAGGATCTGCTCGATCATGGTTATTAAATTAATCACTAGAGTCGATCTATTCGTGGCAACACCTCTGCGACCTTCTACTGGCCAACTTCCAAGGTACCTACCATCGACCCGGGAAGGAGTACGACCTACACAGGATGAGACAAAACGACCATGAGACCTTACACTAGTTCATCAGGCATTTCAGTCAGGTTTGCAATTCCATACCTGAGGTTTCTGATTCTTCTATTATCAGAGCGTTTAAGCAGGGAGTCCGAAGTAGAAGGCTCACAAAGGACATTGCTTTAAATCCTTAGGCTACTGTCGCCGAGCTCTTCGAGATGGCCGATCGATATGCGACTGCTGCTGAAGCAGTCAACTGGAACAAAATAATTGATCGGGAAGACAAGATTCCTCAAGAAGCAGGCGAAAGTAGCAAGAAGAAGGATAAGAAGGCCAAGAAATCCAGAAACAAGACTAAAGGCCAAAAGCCCCAAGCTAATAGTTCCAAGGAAGTATTGGACGTAAGCGATAAGGAGCCTCGGAGTTCGAAGCCATACTCCGACTGGGGCAAGGGCAAATGCCCCGAATGGAAGAATGACAAGCCTAGGTGGTGTCCTTTCCAAAAAAAGGAAGGATATGACCTCGCAATTGCCGAGTTTTCCAATGAAAGCTCGAGGACTATTACATCAGCAAGGGACCGATTCCTACTCTCACGGAGGTAGGGCAAGCAAGTGATCGAAAGCAGTCAGACAACGGTGAGGAGATGGCGTCCAGGATCCGAAGCACACCATCAACCACATTTATAAGGGATCTCCGGCATACGAGTCAAAGAGACAGCTTAAGGCTATCGAACGAGATGTAAACTCCATAGACCCTCCTCTAGTAAATAAATTACTGAAGTGGTCGGAAGTCACCATCTCCTTCGAGAGGGGTGACTGTCCGATCCATTCTACTCGACCAGGTCAATTTCCGATTGTGGTCGAGCCCACCATCAAAAACTATCGAGTAAATCGAGTACTAGTTGATGGTAGCAGTTCGTTAAATATTTATTTACAAGTGTCCTCGGACCAGTATAAAATATGTACGATACTCATTTCATGGGATCGTACCAGGTTCTTTGGCCAATCCAATTGGTCAAGTTTCTCTGGCTGTAACATTTGGTTCTCCAAGCAACTTCAGGATAGAGAAAATCTCCTTTGATGTGGTCGATTTCGACATGGCATACAATGCCATACTCGGATGACCAACTTTGGCTCGATTCCTAATGACTGCTCATTATGGTTATCAATGTCTTAAGATGCCAAGTCCCAAAGGGGTGATCAGAGTCCGCTGTGATAAAAAGATGGCGCTTACGTGCGGCCGTCGATCCCTCGAGATGGTTGGACGGATACCAACTCGAGAAGTAAGCAAGGGCCAACTTTCGACCAAGCAGTCGAAGCCTAAAGCTGCACCAAAGCCGAATGACCAGGTCAAAGAAGTTTCCCTGGATCCAGAGGAGCCTTTGAAGATTCTTCGCATAGGGAATACTTCTGACCCCAAATAAGAAGACGCCCTCGTCACCTTCCTCTGAGCTAACGCGGATATCTTCATGTGGCAAGCATCCGTCACGCCCGGAGTCCCCAGGGAGGTGATCAAGCACAGGCTAGCTTTACGGCCTGACAAGAAACCCGTAAAATAGAAATTACTGAGATTTGCACCTGATCGATGAGATGCTATCAAATCATAATTGGACAAGCTACTTAGAGCAGGTTTTATAAGAGAAGTCGACAACCCAGATTGGTTGGCTAATCCTGTAATGGTTTTAAAGTCTAATGGTTAGTGGCGTATGTGTGTAGACTTTATTGATCTTAATGAAGCTTGTCCAAAAGATGATTTTCCTCTCCCTCGTATCGATCAGTTGGTAGATTCTGCTACTTGTTGTGAAGTATTAAGTTTTCTGGAAACATATTCTGGTTATCATTAGATTAGTATGTTTTTATATAATGAAGAAAAGACCGTATTTATTACACCATTCCGAATATTTTGCTATGTCAAAATGCCATTTGGTCTAAAAAATACTGGTGCTTCTTTTCAACGCTTGATGCAAACAACTTTTTCACCTCAACTAGACCGAAATTTGGAAGCCTATGTTGACGATCTAGTCGTAAAAAGCATCAAGCGACTTAATCATATTTCCAACTTGTAATAAACATTCAACAACCTTAGAAAACACCGCTTGAAACTCAATCCTGAGAAGTGCGTGTTCGGAGTCTCGTTAGGAAAATTGCTTGGATTCCTTGTCTCAGCACGAGGAATCGAAGCAAATCTTGAAAAGATAAATGCTATTGAACAAATGCGCCCTCCGACCACGAAGAAGGAAGTCCAGAAACTCACATGATGCATGGTGGCTTTAAGTTGTTTCATCGCACGACTAGGAGAGAAAGGACTTCCTTTCTTCAAGCTTCTTAGGAAGCATGAGGGTTTCGAGTGGTCAGAAGAGGCAAACAATGCCTTTGAGGATGTTAAGAGGTATCTTACGAGTGCTCCTATTCTGGTTTCTCCAAAATCATAAGAGACACACTTAATATATCTAGCTGCCATGCCATAGACAGTGAGCGCGGTACTGGTTGCTGAATATGAGAATGTTCAATGACCAGTTTCCTACGTAAGTGAAGTTTTACACGGGCCTAAGTAGCGATACCCTCAAGTCAAAAAAACTTCTATATGCCCTCCTCATGTCTTCGAGTAAACTGCGGCATTATTTTTAGGCGCACAAGATAATTGTGTCATCTGAGTTTCTCTTTGGAGTGGTCCTCCAAAACAGGGAAGCAGCGGGACGCATGGCAAAATGGTCAGTAGAACTTGGGGAGTTCGACCTCCATTTCGTATCCCGAACGGCTAAATCCCAGATCTTAGCAGTCTTTGTCGTTGAATAGACAAATCTTGAACCTGTTCAGGATTCCAGTACGATACCCACGACCAGTGGACGATGTATTTTGATGGGTCACTTACGCTAAGTGCCTCGAGGGCTGGGGTGGTCCTGGAATATCCTACAGGAGAGACCTTAAAATATGCTATTCAATTACACTTTCCTGCCACTAACAACATGGCAGAATACGAAGGTTTGTTGGCTGGCATACGAGCAGCGAAAGTGCTCGGGATTCGACGACTACTTGTGAGAGGAGACTCTCAAATGGTCATGAATCAGGTCGAAAAAGTGTACCAGTGCTCTAATCTGACCATGTCTCAGTACTTATGGGAAATCAGAAAGCTTGAAAAGCATTTTTTTGATTTCGAGTTACAATATATCCCTTGAAAGGATAATTTTCTCGCGGACCAGTTAGCTCAAATTGCTTCTTCCCGATCTCAAGTACTACAAGAAGTCTTCTTGTAACAGCTCCAGAACTCGTCTCTGGTCGAAACACCAGAGACACCTTCTATTGAGATAGCCTCTCTAGAATACGAGGACACCTGGATGAATCCCATCTATGAGTATCTTCAAAAGGGTACAGTACCTGATGATGATCTTGAGGTAGATCGTTTATCCTGTAAGGCCAAAATGTATACTTTGGTCAACGGAGTCCTCTATAAAAGAGGTACTCAAGGGGTACTCATGTGATGCATATTGCAGAGAGAAGGATTAAACCTCCTTCATGACATACATGAAGGCATCTGTGGAACTCCTGCTTCTTACAGAACGTTGGTCGGTAACGTATTTCGACAAGGTTTTTACCGGCTGACCGCCCTTTATGATGCCAAAGAGTTGGTTCAAAAGTATGTACAAAGCCAGTTTCATAGCAAGCAAATACACCAACTGGCTTAGGCATTGCAAACTATTCCTCTTTCATGGCCTTTTGCGACCTATGATCTCGGTATCCTAGGACCATTCCCAAAAGCACCAGGGTGCTTCGAGTTCCTTGTTGTGGCTACTAATACATTCACAAAGTGGATCAAAGCCGAACCTGTGACTGGGATAACAATAGAAGCCGCTAAAAAGTTTATGATAAAAAGCGTGATTACTCGATTTGGTGTTCCAAGTTGAATAATTACAGACAATGGTAAGCAATTTTCGAGTGAAAATTTTTAAGAATTTTGTGACGAATTAGGTACCAAGTTGTGTTGTGCTTCTGTTGCCCATCCGCAAAGCAATGGAGCAGTCGAACGAGCGAATGGCCAAATTATGCAGGCAATCAAAACTCGAGTCTTCGACCAGCTTGTAAAGTGCTCGGGGGCTTGGGTACAAGAATTACCCTCAGAATTATGGGCAGCTTGTGTGACAGCTAGTTGGGCTACCGGTGAGACACCTTTTTTCCTAGTTTTTGGAGCCAAAGCCATGCTCGAAGAGGGTCAACAAGGGTCAAAAACTTCAATGGCTCTAGCGAGGAACAACTTCGAGCGGATGACATCAACCTGCTTGAAGAGAAGAGGAATTAAGCCTTAATCCGTTCAACGGTTTACCAACATGCTCTGCGCAAATACTACGATCGTAAGGTCCAACCTTGCAGCCTTACTGTAGGTGACTTGGTACTGAAAAAGATTCAATCCCAGTCTAATCGGAATAAAATTTTCCCCAAGTGAGAAGATCCTTACACATTGGTCAAAGTTACGCGACCAAGTTTGGTATGACTAGCAACGGAAGACGGCAGAATCCTCTCTAATTCTTGGAACATCGACCAATTACATAAATTTTATGTGTAACTTCTTACTTTCTGTAACTTCTTACTTTCTCAATAAAGTTTCAGTTTTCTTCAATCTTTATTGTTTTATATTGAGTAGCGCTTCAATGGTTTTTCGATCATTTTTACGCACTCAGTTTTCTTTACACTAGTCGAAGGAAGGTAACATCACTTAGTCGAAGTCTTTCTTTTCTGCACATGGTTCTGCCCACTAGAAGGAACTTCCTAGTATCGACTCGTTCCTAACTTCTGTTGCCAGTACAAAGAGGCTGGGTTCAACAAATTTGGTCGAAATATTCTCAAGCCATCTCTTTTAACCTTAGTTTATTTCTTCATTACTTTTCAAAAAATTTCTAAGAGGATTACCCTTTTCTGGTTTGTTTGACTGCTTTTAGTAAACTCAATACATTTGAACTGGTCAGAGAAAGGCACAATACCTAGTCGAAGTCTTTCATCTCTGCACGTGGTCTTGCCCACTAGAAGGAACTTCCTAGTGTCGTACTATTTCCAACTCATGTAATCAGTGTAAAACAAATTGAGTTTACTAGAAAAGATCGAATGAAGTTTTAAGGCACTCTGAAGAGTTTATCCCACTCATGTTGATGCTCTTGATTCGATTACTATGGTCAAAAACTGTAGCTTCACTAGTCGAAATCTTTCCTCTTTACATATGGTCCTGCCCACTAGAAGGAACTTCCTAGTGTCTATCTGTTACTAACTCTTACGACCAGAACATGACAATCGAGATCAACAACACAAGTCGGACAAACTGCTTTTTTAAAAGCAAACCCTTATATACACTATTTACTTAGTTTATATAAATAAACTAAGCAAATAGTCAGGGGCTAGGATACAGTTATTAATATGACTTCAATTCTTAGTCTTGCTTTCAATTTCTTTTGTTGTCTTATGAGTTACTAGCTAGTCGACAAGAAAATTTGTAGGAAAAGAAGGTATATATTTATAACCAAAAGCTTGTCTTTACAAGATTCCTACTACAAACTACTCTGACGAATGAGATCCAATTTGCATCTCCTCTGTGACCTTCTGGCTGACTGGCTTCACTTCCTCAATCAGCTGAGTTGCTTCTGCTTCAGAGCAATCGAAGTCGGCTTCGATTGGTTGAAGATTAAGATTACGATCATTTGCCTTAAGCTTTGCCAAGACATAGCTTACTGCACCTTCGACCGCCTCTCTTATCGAGTCAGCTTGATTAGTCCTTAGAGTAGCCTCAGCTCCTCTACAACTCTGACTTGCTCTCTAGTGGCACTCGTGTGGGCAATCATGGTGTCTTCAAGAGGAATCACATCCTTAGCACCAAGTCCTCTGAGTACATTGTTCAGGAGGGATATGTTGTCTTGAAGATTGATCTCCATTGACTTCATCTCATCCTAACTGCGAGTCGAGGCTTCGTGGAGTTGCTTAATTTCGACTGCTTGCTCTGAAATAGAGTACGACAAGTCAGAAGAATATCTCTTAATGATTAGTAAGCAACACTGGTCGTGGATAAATAGTTACTTACCCGCTAGTCGAGAGTCAAGTTGCTTGATTTCGTTGTCATAGGAGGCATCCTTCTTCGCAGATTGCTCTTCCCACAACTTTATCTCCTAGTCTTTTTCTTTGGCAATACGGGATAGCTCATTAACAACTAACACCTTTTCGTTGACCTCGGTTTTGAGCTTACCTATTTTGACCTCTTTTTCTGAAAAGAAACAAGAGTTAGAAAAAGAATAGAAGATCATTACCACAAGCAGTCTTAAGATCAGAACTTACTATTTATTTCATTCTGGAACTTTTGAGTTGTAGAATGCGTCTCCTGAAGCTTCTTCAGCAGGTCCTCTTGTTCTTCCCTTACCTTCTTCGTCTCGATTTTCTCGTAATCGAGTGAATCAACTAGGGACTTTTCGTCACTCTTAAACCTGCAATGGTTAAAATTGACATGAGAAGTGAACGAGTAGTCTAAATACGAAAAGACTACATGTAACAGTGTAACATCACAAAGTTTTGTTACCAAAATAAAAGTAAATAAAGTTATTAATTTATTGAATTTTCTGGTTATCAAAGTTCTTTCTTGATTTTCTGTAATTTAAAAAGAGTTTTCTTTGTGAAAAGAAATATTATAAAAAATCAATTATTTAATTTCTTGGTTTTAAAAGTCAAAAATAAGATTTATGGAGTTTTCTAGGATTTTATTGGATTTAAAGTGAAAAGTATAATTTTAATTAATTTCGGAATTTTAAAAGCTTTTCCTAAATATTTTAATGCCAAAATAAATTATGTGCAAAAACTATTACCATATATAAGTTTGAATTATTTTTATTAAGTTTATAACAATTCTAGGAATTTTTTTGAATTTTTCTAGAATTTTTAGACTCTATTTGCTATGTTCTAAAAATCTATTTGTTTTATTGCTTAAATCTGCATTGATTTCGAAAAAAATAATAAAAAAATATCTTTTCCCACGCAGGC
Organism: Phyllostachys edulis; assembly: GCA_036346405.1. Lineage (NCBI taxonomy): Eukaryota > Viridiplantae > Streptophyta > Magnoliopsida > Poales > Poaceae > Phyllostachys > Phyllostachys edulis. Next base: position 35,328,201 of record CM070559.1, on the reverse strand, counting down.
ACCCGGATTCCCAGCGGGTCACCCATCATTTTGCTGCTCCCAACACATGCAAGCTTAACTCCAAGCAACACAAGTGCATGAGCTGCCAACCTTCCTCTTTATTTCAACTAACCATATGCACTCTCTAATTCCTTTTATTCCCTCCTTTCTCTCTCCGATTCATCTTCCTCACGAACGCTTCTTCTGTGTTGTTCTTCTCCAACTGAAAATAGCCATGACCGAGCTCCCTCAATGGCCAACCCCGTGCCACCTCGTCGGCTCCGGCCACCGCCGCCATTTTCTTCTTGCTTGACCAAACCACGTGTTCTCCCTTGTTCTCCTCTCACGCCAGATGCAACCCGAGTTCCCGAACGCCTCTTGCCGCCATTAACACCCGTGGAAGCTCTTCAAAGCTTCCATTTCTTTGTCGTTTCCTTGCGTAGTCAAGAGCAATAATGCCCCACTCTCTCCACCGCACTCATGCCGGCCATCATTTTTCTCATTTATTCATCGTAACTCACATTTGCTCGTCGCCCATGCTGGCATGAAACGGTCGCACGACGATCTCCCTCCTCCATGCCTGTTAGGCCCTATAAAAGGAAGCCACAGGAGCCCTCCTTCTTCATCATTCCATCCTCCACAAACCCATCTCCCCTCTCCCTCTTTACCGGCTGCCATTTTTCTTTTTACTCCAAGCTTGCTGTTCGGCCGAACAAGAAAGGTGAACAGTAAACAAGTTATCTAGTTGTTGCTTTGAGCTTAGTATATGAAATTTTTATTCAATCCAAAAATTCGTTCTCTCACATGGAAGCTCCAAATCCGTTGATTCTTTATCCTAAATTCATCCACTAATTTCCAGTATTTATTTCATAATTTTTAGATTTTATTTAATTTATGTCTTTTAATTGGTGCATTTTGCGCGTCGTCACCACCAGCCGACCATACGCGTTCCACCATCACCAAGGTGAGCATTGCACTCCCCATGGTTCCCTCTTCGTTTCACCGCAAACCTCACCCACTAACTCCTCTTTGTTTGCCCGGAACGCCGATGTCAGCCGTCGCCCATCGAAGGTCTTCTCCGTCGGACTGCGTCACCATCAAAGGTCATCTCGCCAAGCCGTCGATACCGTTGAGTTTGCCTCGACGTGTTCTACGTCATGCTTCTATTCCTATGCCCGAGCTCCTGGATGTGCTTTATTTTCATTTAGTGAAGACACTCTGTATACTATTCTCTTGTGTCTATGACTAGCGGACCCACTAGTCATTGACCTTGTTTCCTTTGTTTGCTGCTAGCATTCTTCGCTAGCATCCTTCTTTAGCTTCTGTGGGTGATCAATTGTTGTATGCTCAGTCAACCGAAACAGCCAGAATTGTGATTGCAGGAATAGTGATTTTCAGAATATTCATTATTTCATGTGATTTTCATCCTTCCGGAACTTCGTTCTGCCTCATACGAACTCAGATTCTGTCGATTCAACTTCCTAAATTCATATAAAGACGATATCTTCCTTGCAGTATTTATTTTATAATTTTTGGATTTTATTTGATTATTATTTCAATTTAGCTCATTTACGCGTATAGATTTCGACGACTTCGCCGTTTGAGAACATCGATTAATCAAGCAAGGAAAGTTATACCTTTAATCATATTATTTCAAATTAATTAAATTTTGTTTTAAATTATTATTGCATGCTTATTTCTATTCCATGTAATTTAAATACCTGTTTTTAAATTATAGTTATGCCTAAATCCTCTGTACTGCCAATCTTGACATTGAATACCTTAGATGAAAATCTAGTTTATGAAATAGTATGAACTAGAACATTTTGGCACAAAATTATGCTTAGCTATACTTAGACCTAAAATATTTGATTTGGAAATTTCAGCCAAAAATCAAATGTTGTTTAAATGGTATCCATGTCATTGGTGTGCTATGGAAGTTTATAAATGACTTTGAAAAATAAAATAAAAAATTAAATGATGGTTTAGACTTGGACAAAATGGATGGTTGGTGGGTACAAGTTTATGCACGAGCTCAATCCAGACCCAGGGTTTTTGGAAGTTGCCCAAGTCAGTTAAGGACTGGTCTTTGAGCGCATTTTGCTACGCCCCACCGTACTAGCACAAGTTTGGAATGGGACAGACTTGGCTAATTAATTTGCAATATTCCATCGTGGTTGTGCCATGTTGATGTGTGGATGTCAGAATGACCTACTTTTATGTATTCCCACATGGCGCAAGAAGGGGCTTGAATCCGGCAGGTGGTTAACCCAATGGAAGCAAAACCTTAGCGAGGCAGGACCACGGTGGGATGATGCTTTGTAAAGGCCTCGCCATGTGTTCTGGACTGCTTACCTAAGGTAGTGAGTAGTGGTATTGACGGATACCAAACAAACTAGAGAAGTCGTGTCTTGTGGGTAAAGCTGTACAACCTCTGCGGAGTGTTAAGAACTATTCAAATAGCCATGTCCACGGTCATGGACATGCTTGGCAAAGCCACTCAAAGTTAGACATTGGTTTTGATTTCAAAATGATTTGACACAAATGATTTTGGATTTCTATCCAAATGGGAGCTGAGCAGGAAGCCATGTGATAGGAGGGTATCTTTCACCATTCTTGTGTGAATGTTATTTGACTATAAAACTTGAGAATTTATAAAATGAATTTTAGTTATAGAATAATCGCTTTGGAACTTAGTACAAGTATTTAAAGAAAAACATTGCTTTATGCAAATTCAACCAATAAGCCTTCCTTTGATATATCCTTGCATGCATTATAATATGTTACTAGATGTAACTTGCGAGCACGGAAGTTGTGCTCATCCTTGCTTAATGCAAATAAATTTTAGAGGAGAAGGACTTCGCTTTCGGTGTGGATCTTGACGACTAAGCCGCTACCCCAGCCGATTACATGTGGCAGATCAGCTGGACTCTACTACATCTTCTTCGTCTTCCACTATGTTTGTTTATTGTTGGCTTGTAAGCCTTTCTTGTAATAAAATTTGTTGATCATTAATAAAGTTGTGCGATTTATGGATGTTACCATATCTGTTTACTGTGTGAACTAGCTACTAATCATGTGACTAGTTCAGAAATGCACAGAGAATTTGGGGTGTTACTCTCGGGTCCAACGGAAGTGAACTCACCATCTTTCTGCCTGCCTGTAGAGTTCAGCTTTTTGTTGTCATAACAACACAAGTTGTCTTTTGTATTCACCAACAGTGACAATTTGTTCCAAAACTCTCTGGAAGAAGAAAGATAGTGAGATGCAAGGAAACACCAAATATGAAAATATTTGGTACCAAGTACTTACATTGATGGTTAATCAAGCGAACTTGGCATACGCCAACTCGAGATTCCTAAGTTCATCGATATCTCTAACTTTGTCCCACCATATTTGTTGAAGACGCTTGTCATCAAAAATATTTCCCCGGCTAGGAATGTCCTTGGGGTGTGGGACTCGGTCGTGCGATCTGAACAAAGAAGAACCCAAGATGGTTGTCGGGCCGAAGAACTCGGAGAAGAAGTTGACATACTCTTCTTCTTATTCTTCGGTAACTCCACCAGCAGCTCCTCTTTGAGGACCGGGAGGGACGTCCTCGACAATCTCCTTCCCGGCGCGATGGTTGGATGATCCTCCACCATCTTTGCCAGGTGCTTCTGCCCTGTCATTCGCCATCTTTGCATCTATCTCTACGACCACTTCGGTGGTTGTAGTTCCTTCTACGGCAATGACTACATCCATCACCGGGATGGCAGTCGATCGTTCGACCACCTCCGTTGTCGTCTCTTTGACTGCAGGAGAAACATCGGTTGTCTCTATGACAGCAGGAGAAATGGCAGTGGGCTTCTCAATAGAAGCACCCTTGGGGGATGGAGGAGCAGGGCTAAAATCACAAAAAAAGGAGAGCACATCACAAGGTACATGCTATCATTATGCTTTTGGTTTCTTTTACATACCTTGCTTTTCTGGACTAGATCCTGAACCCAGAAGAAACCATCTCTAAGGAAGATTTCTTCGACTTCTTCTCTTCAACCACATCTGGCCGAAATCCGAGTTGAGGAATGGGGTCTACCATGACCATGTCTAGTCGTGGGTCTTGAGCGAGAACTACTACTCCTTGGGCTTCCTATCCCTCCTGCTGATCGAAGCCTACTTGAACCACCTGAGGAGAAGCATCACCTTCGACCATGGGTTCTGCCGGTGCAGTAGTATCCTTCACAAAAGATTCAAGTCTCTTCCAGTTCTCCTTTTCTAGACGCTTAACAAAGCCGTGAGAGGTAGAGACTAAAAATGTCTTGTCATAGTAGTAAAAGGGTACATTGGACTTGGGGGCTTTGTGCTTCAATACTTTGATTGGCCCACTTTTCTCCGCAACAATTACATCTGCAAAGAATTGCTAGATGAGACTGGTCGAAGGAGGAGCAGAGCTTGAGCTTCCACCCTGCTTAGTGGCGGCTTTCACCAAGTGTTGCTTTTTGGCCAGAGAAGCTTTAACTTCCTCCGCCTCCTTGCCGATGACCATTAGTCCGACCTCTTGGTCGTCTTGACGGTCTACCATACCTACTTTAGGCAAATATCAAAAAAAAAGAAATATTATTTAGTGGTCGTTTCCTACGACCATGAGGCCCCAAAGACGGAATCAATCTTTGATAACCTTTAGGAGTTCCTCCTTCTCCTTTGCGGATACGACTGCCAAGATTCGAGGAGCCACCGCATCAGGTGGTGAAGCTTTCTCGCAAATGAGTTTGACTCGGGTGTTAATCTCTGTTTGAGAGAGATCTGCATAGGCAGAGAAGACGTTCAACAACCGAGCTCGAAATTAACCAAAAAGGCCAAGTTGGAGAATTATTTACCTTTCTCGAAATCCTTGGTCGAATCTTTAGCCCCCGAGTACCTCCACATGGGATGTGCTCGTTTCTTCAAAGGGCTAATGCAGCGCGTGATGAAATCCTTCACCAAGTGCCATCCGGTAAGCCCTTCTTCCTTCAACTCTTTTATGGCTTGAATGTAAGGGGCGATCCGGTCGATGTCCTTGGGAATCAAATCCCAGGACGAGATCTTCTCCGCAGCTTTTCCTATGAAGGAGAGGCTATCTTCATTGGTCGTTTCCCAATAGAACCACTTGTTTTTCCATCCCGGCCACGACAACCGGTGAACATTTGGATGTACTCCTTCGTCTTCCTGCCATGGAGCTTCAGACAGCAGCTCCCCACAATTCTAGTCTGTCTACTCATCCCATAGTAGTACTAGAAGAGCTCTAGGTCTGGAAGAATCCCCAGATAAGCCTCACACAAGTACACGAACATGCTCAATATTGTGATAGAATTGGAAACAAGGTTCACCAATTCCACCCCAAAGCGTTCGAGTACGAGTGTGAGAAAAGGGTGAGCGGGCAACCGGAGGCCACACTCACAGTATACTTGGAAGACTGGAATCTAGCCGATCTCCCCTGATGGCTAATGTTGTCCAGCAGCTTCAATCCACTTCATGAATTCCTTCTTCGAAATCTTCTCGACAGCAACCAAAGCCTTCGTCTTCGCAGAATCCATCTCCAATTCCGCCCACTTAGAAGCGGTTCCGGCCATCTTCTCTAAGTGCGAGTGATTTGGGTTTGGAAAGATTTCAGGAGAGCGTACAATTTGGTTGGCGGTGGAGAACGCAAGAGCTCGAGGAACAGGTGAGATAAATGGGGAAAAGTAAAAACCCTAAAGTCACACCCGCGGTGGATTTTTATAGCCTCACGCTTGAGTTAAGAGATCATGGGAACTCAATGGTTACCACCTCTTCGGGAACTGCTGCAACAGACAGGTCTATGAGAGTCGATTGAAATTCTTTAATGTGTCTGTTCGAGAAAACCAATTATGTTTTTACAACTCAAGCGAAATTACCTCCTCGACCAAGTCAATTTCTGGTCAAATGAAATACCAATCGGAAAGATCCTTCTTTCGACCACTCTTCTATGACTCCTTTACCAAGTAGGTTATTTTCACTTGAAGCTAGGGAGCTGGATGACGAGGATCTAATAATCATCGTTTATTTATTTATCTGTAATTCATATTGTAGATAGCAATATCTTTACTCACAAGTATACCCTTACCATTCGTAAGGACGAAGTTTAACCGAGTGGTCGTAAGTCCTACTACGACCACCCCCTAGTCGTAAGCTTCATCTACGACTAGTCCCCAGTCGTAAGCTTCTTCTACGACTAGTCCCCAGTCGTAAGTTTCTTCTACCACTAGCCTAAGGTTGTGAGCCTTATCTACGAGCACCTTGTGGTCGTAAGTATATTCATAACCTAGTCGATTCATCAAGGACCGGAAGGCGACTAGAGGGGGTGAATAGGAGCACCTAATCTTTTTCGCAAAGAATGGATTCAACTTATAAATCACTCCAATAGCTATGAGAGCTATGAAGATCAATGATTAAGCCTGAGGAAGTCTTATGTTGAATCCACTCACCACCCCCAAAGCTCAAAGAAACAAAAACGAGGAAGAGCCGAACAAATCAGACAATCGGTACAACCACAGTAAATGGCGGTTGTACCGCAAGATCGGCTACAACCCATGAACAAGCGGCGGTTGTACCGATCCCAGACAAACCAAGATGTTAAGCCTTGTTCATCCGATTGTCCTGGAACAGGCAAAATCCGCTCGGGTTTCAAAACGGAAAATCAACGTAACTTTTGATCTACGCGGCCAAACATGACCAAATTTGGAACACACCTTCCTAAGGATGTTAGGAACCTATTCCAAGAAACGATTGAGTAGATCCATCCACAAAATCTCAGGAATCAACCAAAAACGGAAGAACGAAGAACAGAGACAACCCAAAACTGAAATCTTAGATTTAAACCAAGTTTGCTCTTCGGGAAATCAATCAAATGATCTTGTGGCACTAACCCATCATAGAACAACTCGTTTTGAGGCTTCCCAACAAGAAACAACAAGAGACTCACAAAATCAAGAAATCATCAAATGGGAGTCACGAAGAACAAAACAAGAGTTCGAGAGACAAACTTCAGATTTCATTCATTGAATCAAAAGCGAAAAACACATAGATACATCCCCATACGCATGGACATTAGAACCAGAGGGATGATTACATGTAAGCTCAATCCATCTCCTCACTCTCACAACTCAAGAACCAACACTCATCCATTCTAGAGGGGAGATGAACACAAAACCAAGAAGGGACAAGCAGGAGCACTACTCGCCTACACCTCCACTCTCAACAACTAAAGAGCAAAAAAGAAAAACAACCTCACAAAGCCTCTTTTGACTCTAAAACCCTAATTCCACCCAAGTGCTCCAAGAGGGCATGCAGCCCCTCCTCTCCTTTTATAGCGCCTGGCTAACGGGTCTCCGCCTGCACACGCCTCGCTATGTCCAACTGAGCCCGCCTTAGCTTGTGCGACCTTGCGAATTTCCGATTCGCCCTTCGCACCTTCCGAAGCTTCAGCGCTCCTTGTCTCGCGCCGCCGCAACCACCTCGAGTCCACGCTGCCTTCGACACATCCCGACCGTTCGACCTCGGCGCCACTGCGCTTAGTCCGATCCACCGTGTCTCGCCACGACTCCACTCGACGCCCCGCACCACACGAGACAAGAAACACGAAACCGAACAAGTTCTTCACAACTTGACCTAACGTTAGCTCAAACATGCAATATGCAACACATATGCATGAACACACTTGGATATGACCTATCCCAAAATTCAAACCACCAAAATGGCCGATCCTCACGATACAATCGGTACAACCGCCATGTTACCAGCGGATCAACCGCACTCGGCCGTCGCCTCAATACTGCGGTCGTTCCGATTTCCAATGAAGACCGAACTCAAAAACAACTTCTCCGAATTCTTCAACCGCCATTTACCAATCGGTATAACCGCCTCATGGTCGTATCACCCATAACACGCCGGCCGTTCGATTATCCCGACAAATATTGATTTCACTTCAAAGCGCGTGAACAGCGCAACGACATGGTCCGACCACACAAACCAAACTCGACTGACCTAAAACCTTTGTCAATTACTCATCACTTTCATGGAGACACGACCACATGGTCTCTCAATCTCCCCCTTGATGAGAATATTGACAAACTCAGAAAAAGCTTTTAAGAAGAGTTTGAATTTGAAGAAACCAACATGGTCCAAGAAATGAAATGAAGCAAATGACCATGTCGATGTAGGAACGCTAGAGCAAAGAATCGAAAGAGCAAATTGATCTCCAAAGCTCTAAACTGCTCCCAACAGATTTTCTTCTCTATTCTCCCCTTTATAATAAACGATCAAGATGCAATAGAGAGAATATGACATGTTAATGGATGAAAAATGGTCAAGATTGTGTATTTAAGCATTTTGAGCCATGAGAATTATCCATAATGACCAACATGTAATACACCAAGCCATAACTTAATAAAAAGGCTATCTAGATCATGACAAGATATGTATAAGCTAGCTAGAACACATAGATGACAATCTGAAAATGAGGTACATTATGTGAGCAAGTCAAGTCATCAATGAGCAAAGTCTCGCTAGAGATATCCAAGGATGATGCAGGCCATGTCAATAAGCTAAGCGGAACTAAGAAGCTTAAATTGAGACCAAATAGAGTGCTATAAGCTCAAGATTGAAACATTGGTTAAGTACTTGATTCTTTTGATAGCTTTAAGCAAATTTGAGCACAAATGATATATTTTCTTTGAAATTCAAGGTTGTTGACAACCAGATTTTTATTTTATCATGTGCTAGACCTCAAGCCTTATGCGACTACTTCAAGCGAGAAGCTTAAGAAGGTAGTCTAGGTCATCCAAAACTCCCCCTAAGTTCATGTCAAGTGCAATGACAAGCCGTCTCATAGGGAAGAATTGGTGAAGTCAGTTTTTTCGCACAAAAGAGATCTTTTTGCATTTTAGCATGTTGTACTAACTTATGCATCAGCAAGAGACTAAAACAGCTCAATTTAAGGCTCAATATAGATTCAACGCGCTACTCAGCCTATTTGACATGGCATGAATCATAAAGGATAGCTCAAGAAAGACTAAACTCAAATGCTAGCATGACAAGTTTTAATTTGAGCAAGTTTAATTAACGTATCATGGCAAGAGCTAGTCTACACATATGAAGTCATGATAAATTTAGCAAGTTAAGCACAAGTCATGACAAGGTGTAAAACATTGTAAACATGTCATAGCAGGATAATAATCAAGGCTCAATGTAGTTATATTACAATGCGAGAATGCTAGAAATGCGTAAGATCCTCCCCTCAACATTAGATGCAACTTTTAGTTCAAGTTGAGTTAACTCAATATTAAGCTCGAAGCTCCCAAAAGAACTCCTTGAACCAAAACAATAAATCGAGAAGTCGCAAAGAAAACATAAAACAGCAAATCCTTAAAGCATAGATAAGATATAGAGAATACTATGGCTCGATCGACTCTCATCTACCCCATATGATTCGAGGACTATCAACCGCCCACTTAACACACCTAGGAGCAAACACGCATTCGCCTGTCCGCAGGGTGGCCCAACCCTCGCTAGAACCTACAAGAAGTGAGTGAGCTCAACCTAGTGGGATAAGTAACAGCTAATAAGCAGCATCCTAGAATCACAAGATAAGAGCAGAAATCTAAACGACTAGACAAAAGAAGCACTCTAATCTATGCTAGGAGGACTAATCCCAAATGCACCCAAAATGCAATGCAACAAAGAAGGAGCGAGAGCATAAATAATATAGTAGAGCAAGAAACCCAAAGCTCCCTCACTACAAATCCATAAGGACAAACCACCCCAAGCTCTCCCTTGAGTGAAAACCTCGAACTATCCAATGGCTTGGTGAAAATGTCACCAACCGGTGGTCACTCTCACAAACCGAAGCACTATATCGCCCTTCTCTACATGGTCTCTAAGGAAGTGGAAACGAATATCGATGTGCTTGGTCCGAATGTTTGACCGGTTCTTGGCAATGTTAATCGCAGAAGTGTTATCACAAAAGAGTGGAACAACATGCCGATAACTAACCCAAAGTCCCGCAGGTCGAAGCCATCGAGCACTTGACTACAAAGAATCGGCTGCGAGAACGTACTCGGCCTCTGCGGTGGATATGCAACACCTGCATCGCTTCCTTGAAGACCAGAAACAAGAGAAGTGCCAAGAAATTGGCGGTGCGAAGTGCTCTTCCTATCTATCCTCTGACCAAATAAGTCGATCCGAAAAGGCTCTCAAGGAAAGACAGATGAGGAAGAGTACCAGATACCATAGTCAATGGTAGCTCAAGGTACGGAAGATGCGCTTCATCTTTGGCGGTGAGATACGCGAGGAGAAGCTCGAATCGAGCACACGCACACACGGAGAAGTGTATGTCCGGTCTCGAGGCGATGAGGTAAAGAAGGAGCCGATCATACTTCAACTCCTTCGATCAATCGCTCGCCATCCTCATCTGGGTCAAGATAGGTTGAGAAGCCATGGAGTCGACACAAAGCTTCCCATCACTCATGTCGAAGCGCCAGAGGTCACGAGTGTACTTTCCTTGATGAAGAAATGTACCTCCCGAGTCCGCTTGATTTGGAAGCCAAGGAAGAAGGTCAACTCACCCATCATACTCATCTCAAACTCGGTGCTCATGACATCCGAGAACTGGGAAACCAGAGTATGGGAAGAGCCGCCAAAGATAATGTCATCGACATAGATCCGACGAAAGAAGGTCAGGTCGATGCCATCTTGGCGGATGAACAAGGTCTTGTCAACTTTACCCATCTCAAAACCATGACTTATCAAGTAGGACTTAAGCCTCTCATACCAAGCTCGGGAGCTGCTTAGAAGTCCATACAACATGGAAAGCTTGAAGACATGGTTAGGGTATTTGGGGTTCTCGAAACTCGAGGTCGTCGGACGAGACTTCCTCCTCAATAAGGCCATTGAGGAAGGCACTCTTCACGTCCATCTGGTAAAGCTTGAAACCCTTAGAAGCCGCAAAGGCAAGCGAGATTCTAATGGCTTCAAGTCGAGCTCTGAGGGCAAAGGTCTCCTCAAAGTCTAGACCTCAACACAGGAAAACCCCGAGCTACTAATCTCGCCTTTGTTTGGATGATTACCCCATCCTCACTCTGCTTGTTCTTGAACACCCACTTGGTTCCAATGATATTGTGGCCTCGTGGGGCTCAACAAGCGACACCACCTTGTTCCTCTCGAAATTTTCTAGCTCCTCATGCATGGCATTGACCCATGACTCATCGATAAAGCATGAGAAACATCTTTGGGCTCAAAAGAGGCAATGAAGGCGTAATGGAGACAGAATTGAGATAAGCTGATTTTGAGCGGGTAACACGCCGAAAAGATCTCCAATGATCTCGCTCAAGGATGAACTTTCCGATGTGTCTAGGAGGTCTGGGAGAGATGAAGAAGTGGCCTCTACCTCATGAGCCGACGAGGTAGGAACAGAGCCACTAGCTCCAGAGGAAGCGAAGGCAAGGGTCGATCACCTCGAGGTGCGGTGGAAGACGGCACCTCAAGGAGTGGATGAGGGACAGATCGTAGACAACCGTCATCTCCATCGCCCTCATCATCCACAAAGATGGTCTCGGACCGCTCTAAAGAACTCGAGATATCTGGCCTAGTCCCCTGACCGCCTCGTCGAAGGTCACCTCAGTGTCTCTACCATTTTGCTAGACTCGCAGCCTGCACTTATAAGCCCGCCAAGAAGTCGAGTAGCCTAGAAAGATACCGCCACAGAACGTGACTCGAACTTGTCTAGGTTCCCGCACTTCAAGATAAAGCACTTGCAACCAAACACACGAAAATGAGAGACGCTGGCTTTACCGTATCTCAAACTCATAAGAAGTCTTGATGTAGGAGTGCCCAAGAAAAACTCGATTCAAACATGGCACGCGATCGCAATGGCCTCAAATTTCAAAACTTCCTCGGTGTAGAGTACTCATCAAGCATCGCCCAGCCATCTCGACTAAGGTACGGTTCTTCCTCTCCACAACGCCATTTTGCCGAGGGACGATGGAGAAGAGAACGGTGCTCTACACTGCCTCACCGCAGAAACTCTCAAAGTAGGAATTCTTGAACTCCGTGCATTGTCATCAAGGATCGCTCAGAAGGCACCCGGAGCTCAACAGATGACCTACTAAAAGACCTCGAAATGTGTAAATGTCTCGTCCTTCGAGGCTAAGAAAACACCCAAGAGTACCTCGAGAAGTCATCGACCACAACAAGAACATACCACTTCCCTCCTGCCGATCAAGACTCGAGCCGGTCCAATCGGTCCATGTGGAGCAATTGTCTCTGTGCATCGGTCATAGTAATCGTGGACCGAGGATGAGAAGCGGCAACCATCTTGCCGTGCTTAAGCATGGAGTGCAAACAAGATCTTTGACCATCTTGAGTTTCGCACCACTTAATGAGATCATGGTACGCTAACTCGGGTCAAATGGTCAAATCCAATATGACCAAGTCTCCTATGCCGAAGGAGAGATCGCAGGACTCGTAAGCAACTAAACACCGAGAGGATCGCCAAAGACTCAGAGAACTCAAAGACGAAAGATCCTCCCATAACGAGAAATCCCGCAAACCGCACTACCCAAGAATCAAGAATTTTGCAAGCGTTTTTCTTGAAGCTCACCTCGAAACCGTCATCGTAAGTGAGAAACGGAAAGCAAATTGTACCGCAGCTTACTAACCAAGGCAACATCCTTAAGAATAAAAGAAGCATTAATACGCGACAAGTACCTTTGGCGATGACGCCCAGACGAAGCGTCTCGAAGGTGATCGTCTCATCACCGGAGCGCGGGCTAGGAGGAGAACCAACGGAGTCTCCGGTCATATGACGAGAACAACCGAGTCTACAAGCCAAACCTTCTCCTTCCCTACCCGTGAACTCCGAAGTCAAACAGAGTAAAGTCTCAAGATCTTGATAAATCAACAATGATTTTGGCACCTAATATCTTGAATAACACGTCGAAAGCGATGAAGTAGTCAAGCACGATCGACCTCTATCTACCCTCGCTCTGTAACTCAAAGCGTAAGGTCTAAGAGTAGACCAAGTCGTTCTTTGGGTTCGATCGCTGAAGGAGCGAGTCGAACACCCGCAACATGTCGAACACGCCATGGTAGCTATCTCGATGGGGAAAACGAGATCTACCCTCGGACGGCGGAAGTCACGATCGAAAGCGACATGAGGACGAAAACCGTAAAACTCGAAAAACCAAGTCCTCGATCTTTGCAAACCCATCGGAAGAAACAAGCCTAGACCTCGTGTTGGTCTTAGGTGCACTCAAAGTCTGGGGCCGACCACAATGCGCCTAAGAGACTCAACATGGTCTCTACTGCGATCTTGGCGCTACCAAGCATCGACGATCAGTGTGTCCATCCTTCCGACGAAGGTGCGGTGATACTTCACCTTCCGAGAGGTAGAAGCGAGATGTGAAATTACCTTCTTGTCGAAATCCTCGACATAGCCCACGACTTGAAATGGACTTTCTCGGTCCCTGGCTCGGTCTCGATCACACACAGTGCTATGGAGTGCGAGCACGGCGGTGGATGCTTCCTCATGTCCTCAAAGAAGTCATATCCTAGACCCCGATTAAATCTGCAAATCTTAGATTGGTCTAGAATAAGATTGAGCTTCTTCTTGCCTCCTACAAATCTCTCGAGAGTGTTCATAAGGTCTTGACACTCCCGAAAGAGAGAGGTGCAAGAAGAGCAGGGGAAGAAGAGACAATGAAGGTAAGGGAGCAAAAGAAGAACCAAAGAGAGAGGAAGAATGGCTTGTGCACGCACACCGACTCAAGGGACAGATCCCATCGCTAGCCGCTTGGTTCACGTTGCTAAGCGCCTCATCCTTACCACAGGGCTTCTCCCCTTCTCCATAATCATATTGCAAGCACAATGTGGCTTCTCTAGAAGATCCTTAGTTAGCTTCACACATTTCTCATCCAAAGCAATCAAGTCGATTTTAGTTTGTTACACTTAATGCATGGTGAGCTAACAGGTCCTTAGAAGCAAACCGAGCCAACTTCCTTTCATGATCAATCATATCTTGAAACTGCTTTTGAGACGACCTCAAGTTCAAGATTAACTTAGGGCAGTTCAAGCATGAAACAATTGGCTCAAGTAAAGAAGCTTGTAGTTCAAGAATTTTATGATCTGCCTGCTTTAAGTTCATCTTCAAGTTATTGCAATTTTCACAAGACTCGAGGCAGATCAAGAAGCATGGCATAAGATCCTCTAGCAAAGAATGTCCTTACCCTCACATGAGGTGGGAGAAGTAGTCTCATCAAGAATAAGTAGGGTAATGACCATCCTACTCAACTCTAACTCGAAAGCGGACTAACATTCTCCACCTTAACACTATCAAGTTTGGAGGACACACTATCATGTGAGGTCCTTAACTTCTCCATATCAACCAAAGAAAGCGAGCATGTATCACAATCATCACTAGAAGGAGCGGATGTAAGAGCAATAATCTCTAGTGACACTATCTATTTCCTTCTCTAACTCAAAGACACCTAGCCTTAGCTTTAGCATGAAAACCTCCTAGCTTAAGAAAAGCATGATTGAGCTGTTCAGAGGTGGGATCTACCTCGTCCGAAGTCGGAGTACAGCCATTGTCATTGAAGTTCGCCCTCGAGGGCCATGAAGCACATGCCGAGAAGTCGTCGCCGCCATTCTTGGGCTCTTGGTCACCCGTCCGTCATCGTCGCTCCATCCCTCCACCTCGCCGAGGTCGAGGTCGTCAAGCGGTGAGGACGCGATGGAAGAGCTTCTTAGCTTTGCCGGTTATGGAACTTCTTCTTCTTTGGGCCGAGCTGGAGGCTTCTTGTTGCGGTTCTTGTCGGTGTAGTCGTTCTTGCCCGAACCGCCAGAGTCGTTCTTGCCCTTCTCCGCTTGGGGCTTTTTGCTCGGATGTGGTTGGGGCCACCACACTCAAAGCAAATCACGGGTCCTCCTCTCTTCTGTCCCTCCTCCTTTGTAAGCGTGGGAGAATCTACGAGCAAGGAGGGCAAGCTCATCCGCAAGTCGCTCTAACCGATCATCGCTTATGTCACAGAGAGCAAAGAAGGAGAAATTGCAAGAGGACTCGGTTTAATCGATCGGTGACCAAGGCCATCGATCGTGACTTCGACCTCCACGAGACAACGCAATCTCGTGAGTCTTGAGGCGTGAGTACTGCAGATCAAGAGTCAAGGTCGAGAGGTCTGTCGTGTCTTTGATGGTGGTCACTTTCATCTCCCACACGCCAGCAGATCGAGTCTTAGTAAGTATCGGACGAGCGTTGTCCGAGTCGGGGTATGTGAGACCGACCGCCGGAGGTTGCTCAAGATCTTGTGAAAACGCGTCTGGCACTCATCTAGGGACTCACCAAAGAAGCATCTCAAATTTGTTGTATTCTCGTTTGAACGGTCTGTCGAACCGTCTTGATCTGGTGGTGCCCTCATGGTATGCATCGAGGGTCACCCGGATATCGTAAGGCGACGACAGTGGGAGATGCGATCGAACTCGCATTTACTCAGCCACGGATTATGATGTTCCTTGCCTTAGCGTTCGCCTCAACATCATGCATATTTCCAAAGATTGATGTTCTCATCGTCAGAACAACAAACCGACCTTGACCTTGCGCCAGATGGCGTACCCTTGAGCTGGATGTACGTTTCCATTCGGCTTTTCCGTAAGGGTAGTCAATGCCATCGAAGACAGGCGGCTTGGTCGAGTACTTGTCCGTCGCCATGGCTCTTGAGACCGGTTAAGATCTATTGAAAAGAGCTAACCAGCTCTGATACCAATTGAAGGACCAGAAAGGCGACTAGAGGGGGGGGTGAATAGGAGCACCGAATCTTTTTCGCAAAGAATGGATTCAACTTATAAATCACTCCAATAGCTATGAGAGCTATGAAGATCAATGATTAAGCACGAGGAAGTCTTATGTTGAATCCACCTCACCCCCAAAGCTCAACAAACAAAAAGCGAGGAAGAGCCGAACAAATCAGACAATCGGTACAACCACGGGCAATGGCGGTTGTACATGATCGGCTAGACAACCCATAGTAAGCGGCGGTTGTACCGCAGATCCGGTACAACCGCAGTGTTAAGCTCGGTTCATCCGATTGTCCTGGAACAGGCAAAATCCGCTCGGGTTTCAAAACGAAAATCAACGTAACTTTTGATCTACGCGGCCAAACATGACCAAATTTGGAACACACCTTCCTAAGGATGTTAGGAACCTATTCCAAGAAACGATTGAGTAGATCCATCCACAAAATCTCAGGAATCAACCAAAAACGGAAGAACGAAGAACAGAGACAACCCAAAACTGAAATCTTAGATTTAAACCAAGTTTGCTCTTCGGGAAATCAATCAAATGATCTTGTGGCACTAACCCATCATAGAACAACTCGTTTTGAGGCTTCCCAACAAGAAACAACAAGAGACTCACAAAATCAAGAAATCATCAAATGGGAGTCACGAAGAACAAAACAAGAGTTCGAGAGACAAACTTCAGATTTCATTCATTCAATCAAAAGCGAAAAACACATAGATACATCCCCATACGCATGGACATTAGAACCAGAGGGATGATTACATGTAAGCTCAATCCATCTCCTCACTCTCACAACTCAAGAACCAACACTCATCCATTCTAGAGGGGAGATGAACACAAAACCAAGAAGGGGACAAGCAGGGAGCACTACTCTGCCTACACCTCCACTCTCAACAACTAAAGAGCAAAAAGAAAAACAACCTCACAAAGCCTCTTTTGACTCTAAAACCCTAATTCCACCCAAGTGCTCCAAGAGGGCATGCAGCCCTCCTCTCCTTTTATAGCGCTTTGGCTAACGGGTCTCCGCCCGTTCGCCCGCTATGTCCAACGAGCCGCCCGGCTTGTGCGACCTTGCGACTTTCGATTCGCCCTTCAGACCTTCCGAAGCTTCAGCTCCTTGTCTCGCCGCCTCGCAACCACCTCGAGTCCACGCTGTCTTCGACACATCGACCGTTCGACCTCGGCGCCACTGCGCCTAGTCCAGATCCACCGTGTCTCGCCACGACTCCACTCGACGTCCTGCGACCCACACGCACAAGAAACACGAAACCGAACAAGTTCTTCACAACTTGACCTAACGTTAGCTCAAACATGCAATATGCAACACATATGCATGAACACACTTGGATATGACCTATCCCAAAATTCAAACCACCAAAATGGCCGATCCTCACGATACAATCGGACAACCGCCATGTTACCGGCGGATCAACCGCGACCGGTCGTCTTGGCTCCAATACTGCGGTCGTTCCGATTTCCAATGAAGACCGAACTCGAAAAACAACTTCTCCGAATTCTTCAACCGCCATTTACCAATCGGTACAACCGCCCTGCGGTCGTACCGCCCATAACACGCCGGTCGTTCCGATTATCCTGACAGCCCTGATTGACTTCACGAAAACGCGTGAACCGCGCAACGACATGGTCCGACCACACAAACCAAACTCGACTGACCTAAAACCTTTGTCAATTACTCATCACTTTCATGGAGACACGACCACATGGTCTCTCAGTTACGACTACCTTTTATCGATGGAGTCTACAGACATGTGGGCCCAGTCGGTTAGGGAATCTTATGCGCCATGTTTTCCAGCCGCATGAATCACCTCTATCTCTGACAATAACTGCCTGACGACGTGGGGTGCCATGTCCTTAATGACAACCACCATCAAGCGGTTTACCATTTGGAACGTTGAGGCATCTCTTCACCCGGAGGAGCTGCCACCTCTTCAAATGCTATATAAAGGCCGAAGTCAGAAGGCAGAAGGACGGGTCGATCAGGGGCACAAGCCATTAGGTTTTAGTCTTCCTCTTGATTGTAATCATAACACTCAATACAATAGCACATGAGTAAGGTTGTTATTCTCTCCAAAGAAGGCTCAAACCAGTATAAAATCCATGTGTCATTCTCTACGTGATTTTTATCTCCAGGAGTTCCCCCGAATTAAACAATCATACGTAAGATCGGTTCTAGATCACCGACACTACTCTTGTTCAAGCATCGCATAAATACTATTTGCATACATGTCCCTACGACTTGCTGAGTACTTTATGTACTCACGGATTTACGCCATTGTTGATCAGTCATCAAGGAAGACCCAGGGAACACCAAGTTCTACGAGGAAGAGTACTTCGAGGACTATGCGAACTAGGTCGCGTTCTCCACTTGATTGCCTATGGACATGTTGGATGGCTACCACAAGAGTTTCTTCTGTTGCAAGTTATTAATTCTGTCATTAAGCCCTGCGTGGAAATAATGGTGAAATCTTGACCATATGGTCCGTTGTTACATTTTAATAATATTTGGCTTATTCTTAGATATTTCATTGTATGGATATGATTTCATCAATGTTGACACTGTGTGAACTAGCTACTGATCTTGAGACTAGTTTAGAATACACAGAGGTCCTGAATTTGCAGATTCGAGTCCCGACAGGGATGGTATCAAAACCATATCGACTGTAGGATGCAACCATAGTTAGCATGGTCGTTTTAGTGAAAAATTTCAAAATTTATTTTATAAATCAAACCAACCAAATGACATGAATAGTTATTCTTCTCTCGTCTAATTCTATTCTATTCTTATCTTGTTCTTAATCTTTTCTCATATCATTCTTAGTTTCTTATCTCTTGTCTATTCTGAAACTTTACTTTTAAATTTAATTTGACCTTTCTTCTCCCAGTAATCTCTATAGGATCGAGTGTTTGGTGATCAAAGCAATGGATGTATTGCAAGTTTCAAGATCTGTCATTTTAGCCTTAGTTGAGCAACCATAAAAGTTAGACTAGTCAGCATCGCTTAGATTGTGCGTTTTAGGATTTTCGGTTGCTCTTGTTTATTGTTTCCTTTGTAGCATTTTCGGCTATGCTCTCCTTTGTTTTCTATTTCTGGGTAGTCTGCTCCCCTAGAAGACTTTACCACTTATCATTTGCTTGTTCCCCTCATCTTTTAACCGTTAGTTTGTTCTTCGGATGGTTCAGACCCGCAACACCGCAAGCCAAGTTGAACCCGTGGATCCCAACGTTAGTGCCAATCTCAATGCACCACCTCCTCCGGTGGCCGTAGCAGATAAGGGAATGGGTCACTTCATGGCAGCTCAGACGCAGCTGATGAATATCATGAAGCAAAATATGAACCAGATGATGAATCAACATAACCAGACCGCTATTGTTTTAATAACAATGATGAACCAGAACAATCAGGCCACTGCCATGCTACCGCCACTAGCTTTTCAGCAGTCCATGTTGGTAGAATTCATGTGGACACGTCCACCTATATTTTCCAACTCATCTGAACTTTTGGACACAGATGATTGGTTGCGCTCCATAGAGAAAAGTTGGTCATTACTCAATGTGACGACCGTGAGAAGGTCCTGTATGCCGCGCATCAACTTAAAGGTACTGCAGTAGATTGGTGGAAGAATTACTATGCCGCCCATGAAAATCATCAAGCTATTAGTTGGACTGAGTTCTCTGAAGCTTTCCGTCACTCTCACATTCCTGATGGAAAGGTGGAGATGAAGAAGAACGAGTTTCGTGAGCTGCAACAGGGTAACTCGTAGGTGAGTGAATACCTCAAGAAATTCACTCAACTGTCCTGGTATGCTCAAGAGGATGTTGCCATGGATGATGCCCACCAGAAGCGTTGCAAGTGGGGACTCAACCCTAGTTTGAAGGTTCAAGTCGTCGGCGATGACTATGTGGATTTCCAGCATCTAGTGGACAAGGTCATGCTTATTGAGGAGTCTTGTCGTGAACTGGAAGAGTCCCACAAGAGGAAGATGATACGGTATGGTGCCCATCAAAGTCATCAGCATAGATCTAGTATGAGTGCGCAGCCTTATGTCCGCTTCACTCCTCCAACCGCATTCAGGACCCTTGCACCGATTCCTCACTCAGCTGCTTCAGGACTCTACATCAACAACAACTAGCTGCCAAGAAACAACAATCCTGTAGCAGGAATTACTTATTTCAACTGTCATAAAATGGGCCACTACACCAACAATTGCCCACGGAAGCAAGCTCCAATGCCTGTTAAATTTAATTTGGGAGCTACTCCGACCAGAACACACATGCCAAGAGCAGGACGTGGAGCACCTCAGACTCCAAATGCAGCCATCAGGACCCCACAACCTTTTGGGAGAGGCCATGTGAACCATGTCACAGTGGACGACGACCAGACAGCCCCAGACGTCGTGCTGGGCAAGTTCCTAGTTAATTTAGCACCTGCTACTGTTTTGTTTGATTCTAGAGCTTCACATTCGTTTGTTTCTTGGAGTTTTGCTACAAAGCATCAGCTCAAGGTTTCGACTATTAAAACTGCTTTGTTGGTTCAATCACCCGGTTCGGAGTTGAGTACGACCAAGGTTGCCCAAAAGTTAAAGTGGTTATAGAAGGGGTAGAATTTCTAGCCAACCTCATAATCATAGATACCAAGTCCTTAGATGTGATTTTAGGAATGAATTAACTTGCTAATTACCAAGCAATTTTAGGTTGTGGTGGTAGAAGCATCACTTTGGTCAGTCCGGATGGAACCAAAGTAAAATTTGAAGGCTCCACAGAAAAACATGATGGAGCACTAGTTTGTAGTGTCAAGGCTGTAGCTTTAGAAGATGTACTAATGGTGTGAGATTTTCCCTATGTCTTTCATGATGATTTACCTAGAATACCACCAAACAGGGACATAGATTTCGTCATCAATATAGTTCCTGAAACTGCACCTATCTCTAAGAGACCTTACCGTTTACCTGTTGATGAGCTAGCTGAGATGAAAAAAGCAAATCAAGGAGTTACAAGATAAAAGTTTTGTCTGACCGAGTTCTTCACCTTGGGAAGCCCTAGTGATCTTTGTGGAGAAGAGAAATGGTACCTAGTGACTGTGCGTGGATTACCGCTCACTCAATGAGGTCACTATCAAGAAAAAGTACCCTCTGCCCAGGATTGATGATCTGTTTAATCAGTTAAAAGGAGCCGGAGTGTTCTCAAACATAGATTAATTAGGAGGATATTCCCAAGATATCTTTCTTAACCCGGTATGAACTATATGAGTACACGGTCATGTCTTTTGGATTGACCAACGCTCTTGCTTACTTTATGAACTTGATGAATAAAGAATTTATGAATTATTTGGATAAGTTTGTCATTGACGATATCCTAGTATATTCCAAGAGTGAGGAAGAACACGAGGAGCATCTTTGTTTGGTTCTTGAGAAGCTTAGAGATAATCAACTCTATGCCAAATCAGTAAGTGTGAGTTTGGATGAAAGAAGTTACCTTCTTGGGTCATGTCATGTCTGCAGAAGGAGTTGTTGTCAACCCCAGCAAAGTCAATGACGTGCTCAGCTGGGAGTTACCCAAGACAGTGCCTCAAGTCAGAAGTTTTCTTGGTATAGCGAGATATTGAATTCTCCAAAATAGCATGACCCCCCACTCAATTGCTGAAGAAAGAGAAGAAATTTGCTTGGACGCTAGAATGTGAGTAGAGTTTTCAAGAATTGAAGAAGCGTTTGACCACCGCACTAGTGCTAATTTTACCTAATGTTCGGAAGAATTTTGAGATTTTCTGTGATGCATCACGACAAGGTCTCAGATGTGTTCTGATGTAAGAAAGGAAGGTTGTAGCCTATGCTTCACGCCAATTGAGGCCTTATGAAGTGAATTACCCCACTCATAACTTAGAACTGACTGCCGTAGTGAATGCTTTGAAGATACGACGCTATTACCTCATTGGTAATCGCTGTGAAGTTTACACTGAGCATAAGGGCCCGAAGTATATTTTCACTCAAGCCGATCTTAATATGAGGCAAAGAAGATGGTTGGAATTTATAAATAATTATGATATTGGAATCCATTACTATCCAGGCAAAACTAATGTGGTAGCTGATGCTTTAAGTAGAAAAGTATACTGCAATACTCTGATGATCAAGGAAAGTCAGCCTGCACTGCATGAAGAGTTTCGGAAGCTAAAGCTTGAATTGGTTGAATAAGTTTTTTTTAGCCGTTTTGGAAGTGCAACCCACTCTGCAAAATTAGGTCAGGAAAGGTCAGATTGAAGATGCCGATATCAAGGAGATCAAGAGCAACATGAAGAAGGGTAAATCCCTAATATTTTCAGAAGATGAGCAAGGAATTGTTTTATTCAAGAAGCATATTTGCATGTAGACCAAAAAGAGCTTAAGCAGTTGATACTCAAAGAAGATCATGAAACCCTTTATTCCATTCACCCTAGAAGCACGAAGATGTATCAAGATATCAAGGAATTATATTGGTGGCCTAGTATGAAGCGCGAAATTGCTGAATACATAGCTCATTGTGATGTCTGTCGGCGAGTTAAAGCTGAACATAAAAGACCTCTTGGATTGCTTCAACCTTTGGAGGTGCCTGAGTGGAAATGGGAGGAAATTGGTATGGATTTTATCACCGATCTTCTGAGAATAAGATCAGGATATGATTCTATTTGGGTTGTTGTAGACCGTCTAACAAAAATTGCACACTTTATCCCAGTCATGACAACTTACTCAGGAGACAAACTTGTAGCATTGTATATGGCAAAGATAGTATGTCTGCATGGTGTACTAAAGAAGATAGTGTTGGATCGAGGATCCCAGTTCACCTCATGATTTTGGCAAAAACTGCATAGTATTTTGAGCACTAATCTAAATTTCAATACAGCTTACCATCCGCAAACAGATGGACAAACATGAAGAGTAAATCAAATCCTAGAGGATATGGTGAGAGCTCGCGCTCTAGCAAACAACACCAGTTGGGATCAAAGTTTGGTTTATGCAGAGTTTTCTTACAATTATAGTTATCAATCGAGTCTATAGATATCCCTGTTTGAAGCTTTTTATGGAAGAAAATATAGAACACCCTTGTATTAGACTAAAACAGGAGAAGTCCAAGTGTTTGGGCCAGATGTTTGGAAGGAAGCTGAAGATAAAGTTAGGTCAATTCGGGAAAAGCTAAGGACAACACAAACCAAGCAGAAAAGTTATGCTGATAATCATTGCTGAGACTTAGCTTTTGCACCCAGAGATCATGTGTATCTACAAGTTTCACCTCTCAAGAGAATGCGTTGTTTTAGAGTAAGCGAAAAGCTTGCACCAAGATATATTAGACCTTTTCCAGTTCTAGTCAAAAGAGGAGAAGTTGCCAACCAATTGGAGCTCCCACCTCAGTTGTCAAATGTGCATGATGTCTTTCATGTGTCGCAATTGAAAAAGTGCCTGCGAGTGCCAGAGGAGCAGATGTCGTTGGAAACAATTGATCTGCATGAAGATCTCACCTACAAGGAACAACATATTAGGATTCTGGAAGTAGCAGAGCATGTGACAAGGAGTAAGATCACCTGTTTCTGTAAAGTTCAGCGAAGTAATCACACTGCAGAGGAAGCCACCTAGGAGCGTGAAGAGGACCTGAAGGCCGAGTTTCCGCAACTATTCTCTAGCCAGCCCGAATCTCAGGGTCAAGATTCCCTTTAAGGGGGGTAGGTTTGTAACATCCCAATTTTCAGAGCCTTTTTGAAGTTTAAAAAATAAAATGAATCATTTTTATTTTATTGAATTAATTTAAAGCTTAATTTGAAATTTAATAAAATGAAAACATTTTAAATGATTAAAATAAACTTCAATTAAATTCAAAATTATTTTATTCAATCTATTTAGGTTCCAAAGATTTTTTGTGGAATTTTCTTGAATTTTCTGAATTTTATTTTATTTTTTGGATTTTTTTTTCTTTTCTTTATTTTTCTCTCTCTTCCTTCATCTTCTTCCTCTGGTGTTTTGCCGATGATCTAGTATCGATCTTACATATAAAAATATTTGGGGGTCTCCTAGAAATATAACCACACAGAGAATGACACAGGGTTTTTAGACAAGTTCAGGCTTTCTCCGAAGAGAATAACAACCCTACTCCTGTGTTCTTGTATTGACTATCTGGATTACAAAGAAGAAGCACAATTATGTGTAATGTCTTCTCCTCCTTACCCCCCCCCCTCAAGGCAGACTTTAGCCCTTATATAGTGCATGTAGTGGCGGTTGTTTCTCCATGCCAAGAGGCGTCTCGTCGTTTGTGTACCACACACGTTGAGGGTAGTTACTGTGGGTTATGATACCACCACGTCACTTGGAAGTTATTATCAGAGACAGAAGAGTAATGTAGTTATTCGGAGAATAACTACGTATGCTAACCACTCTATGTCTTAAACACAGTGCATAAGATTCCCTAATTGATTAGGTCCACATTCTGCAGGCTTTATCAATCACAGGGCAATTGTAGCTGACCTGGTCGTAGAAAGTCCTACGCCCACGAGGAGGTCATAGAAGAGCTTACGACCATAGGGTGGTCGTAGAAAGGCTTACAACCACCTAGTTTAGTTTCTCCCTTGCGGTCATTAAGGGGTATGCTTAAGAGTAGTACAACGATATTGTTATCTATAATAAGAAGTGCAGATAAATAAATAATTTGAGGATTTTTAGATCTTCGTCATGTTTCTTTCTTTCTTTCCGTTCTCTATTCTTTTTCTTCCCGAGCGCCTCCATGGAAACGTCGCCCTTGCCACTAGCCCGGGCCACCTCACCACCGGCAGCGTCGCCCCAACCCCTCCCCTCCCCTTTCCTCTACGCTCACCCCACTACAGAGCCACGCGCCCAGCTCCCCCATGGCCGGCCACCACCATTTTTCTCCGTTCATCGCGCACGAAGCGACAAACTCAACTCCGTCGAAGACGTTATGACCCCCTCATCATCACCCACGTCTTTACACCATCAATTTCACGTCTCCTTTAACCCACACATTCAATTTTATGTTTTTCCCGTCGACGCTCATTTACAACTGAAAACTGCCCAATTATTCCCCGGGCGTTCCCCGTCAACTCAAGTGTCACCTCCACAACATAAAAGAAGCACAGCATGTTCTCGTCTCCCCTCTTCGATTCACCTCAAATCTCTCAGCCTAGCTCTCCACCGTTTGCCCGGAACACGCAACTACACCCGTTGTCTTCCCGAAGACCAGCGACGATGCAACCGCTTTGATCTTCTTCTCCGGCGATCCTCCGATGAAATCAACTGCATGACGTCATGTTCCTGGTATCACTCTTCCCATCCCCACCTCAATTTCATTTTTCCCATCGCCGGAGTATGTCGCCACCGCGAGCTCCTCGCCGCCGAGAATGGCTGTCGTGGTTGCACCTCCTCGGACTTTCCCCGGCCGAACTGACCAGCTCTACACGATCCCAATGATGTGCCCGTGCCCGTGCTCCCTCCACTTCATGCCGGCCGCCACCCGAGTGTTGCTGCCCCGTGCAAGCCATCGCCGCCACCGGCCACCTCCCGCCGCATCGCCACCTTCCACAGCCTTGCCTCGATGCCAGCGACCCATTTTGCTAGTCGCCGCGAGTCACCTCGCCTTCCCTCGCTGGCACTGCCGTTGAGCTCAAGTTCCCTGTCACCTACTCTATTCATTCTATCCTTTGTCTCTGTGAATGAACTCTTGTGCCTATGACCATTAGGTCCCACTTGTCATTGAAATCTTCTAATCCTTCTTTTATTTATGTTATCTCTCTAACAAGTGGACCCACAATTCATGCACACAATTCTCATTGCTTCTGTTCTGAAGTTAGTCAAACTGAAACAGTATTTCCATAATAGTAAATTTCATCTTTTTCTATCATTTCATGTGAGAATCGAACTTTCGGACGTTCATTCTACTTCATACGAAATATGATTCCATCGATTTTTGTTTCTAAATTCCTAAATGTTCTCTTGGTTAAAATAGAATTTTGTAAAAGCCTTGTGATAATCACTTAGTCATATGCCTATGGAAGTGTGTCTTGACCGACATTATAAGTTGATTATCTCTTGTGGGTCAAGTTGTACAACCTCTGCATAGTGTTAAAAACTATTCGAATAGCCATGTCCCCGGTTATGGACAATGTCTGGTGATTTCACATGGGAGATAGATTTTATCTTAAAAATTGTGGTTGGTGGAATGGTTGGGAAGTGAACGGGTAGTTCACTAGTTGTTTCAAAGTACTTGTTTACTTATGTATTTAATCTTTTAAATTGTGTTGTTCGATCTATTTATTGTATTTACTGTCAATACTGTTTTATGCAAAATAGCCATAAAGCTGCTCTTGTTCAAGCCTTACATAAATACTATTTGCATACTGTCGGTGTTTTAGAACCGATCTTACGTAAAGATTGTTTGATTCGGGGGGTCTCCTAGAATAGAATCACGTAGAGAGATTGACACGGGTATTTTTATACAGGTTCAGGCCTTCTCCGGAGAGAATAATAACCCTACTCCTGTGTGTGTATGGTATTGAGTGTATTTTGAACAATCAGGAGAAAAACAAAGACTATTACAGATGATAGTTCTTGTCTTCCTGATGGCCCTCGATAGCGTGTGTGTACGCCTCTGTCGCCCTCTTCTCTCCCTGATCGTTGCCTTTATATAGTCATGAAGGAATAGCCGTTTTCCCCTGCTGAAGAGACGCCTCATCAAATCCAGTAACGGATGCACGTTTGCAGTAATCATCGGGCTGGTAACTCCTTCACGCCGCCTGGCAGTTACTAGTCAGAGATAATGGGGTATTATGTGTTATTATTTTGCATAATAACAACGCATATTGACTGTTTAGATTCCTTAATCAATTGGACCTACTTGCCTGTAGGTTTTATTGATCATAAGTTGGTCGTAGCTGACCTGGTCGTAGAAGAACTTACGACCATAAGATAGTCGTAGCAAGACTTACGACTATGAGGTAATCGTAGAATATCTTACGACTGGGTAGTGATCGTAGAAGAACTTACGACCATAAGGTAGTCGTAGCAAGACTTACGACTATGGGGGTGGTCGTAAAAGAACTTACGACCACCTAGTAGGCTTCTCCCTTATAAAATTAAGGGGTATACCCAGGGACCATATGACGTCATATTTACTTATAATAAGAATTATAGATAAAAGATAAAATGAGGATTATTAGATCCTCGTCACATACATTTTCCTACGACTTACTGAGTACTTTATGTACTCATGGCTTTACGCTATTGTTGATCAATCATCAAGGAAGACCCAGAGAACACTGAGTTCTACGAGGAGGAGTACTTTGAGGACTATGTGAACTAGGTCGTGTTCTCCACTCGATTGCCTATGGGCATGTCGGATGGCTTCCACAAGAGTTTCTTCCGCTACAAGTTATTTATTCTGTCGTTAAGCCCTGCGTGGCAATAATGGTAAAACCTTGACCATAAGGTCTGTTGTTACTTTTTAATAATATTAGGCTTATTCTTAGCTATTTTGTTGTATGGATATGATTTCATCAATGTTGACACTGTGTGAACTAGCTACTGATCCTGGGACTAGTTTAGAATACACAGAGGGTTCGAATTTGCAGATTCGGGTTAGTTCTGATCTTGGGACTAGTTCAGAATACACTGTGTGAGCTAGCTACTGATCTAGAGATTTTGGCCCGCGTCATAGAGACTATGGGTTAGCTCTAGATAGTGTGCCATTTCTATGTGACAACGCTAGTGCCATTAACATTGCAAAGAACCCAGTTCAATATTCTAGGATTAAGCACATTGATGTGAGGTTCCATCTCCTTCGAGACCATGTGGAAAATGGTGACATAGTGCTAGAATTGTAGAGTCATCTAGCCAACTTGCAGACATTTTCACTAAACCACTTGATTCTTTGAGGTTTGCTCAACTGAGAGGGGAGCTAGGGGTTATATGCCCCTATGGGCTGATTTGAGGGGAAGCTTGGTTTTTCATGTATTATATGTATCATACATGCATTAATTACATCTCATTGTGATATAAATCATGTAGTAATGAGCTTTGACAATACCTCATGTGATGTGTATGCTACATTGCCTTTTCTTAATGCCATGTTCTATTCACAGTCTAGCTACTTTGTCATGTCCTTGTATGTGTATCTAAGACTTTGCCATGCTAGCGTCATCCAAATTCAACTTGAACTAATAAAATGCAATGTGTAGCTTTTGGCAAGCTACTCCTTTAGTGCTTCTTGTGCGATCCGTGTCATGATAAGAATCCCTAAATTAAGTCTTGAATCTAGGTTCAACTTTGGTTAGAGCTTTGTTAGTTCTACTCTGAGACATGAGTTTGTTTCTCCTAGGCATTTGTGGCTCGGGTCAACTATTGCCTACGGACTCAGAAGTAGCTCCTTGCTCATAATGTTGTGCAAAATGTAAATCAAGTGTTGCAAGCTATTTTTCTTTTCAGGTGCACTAAAATTTGTACCAAACTATTCTCATGAGATTGCTTGTCTTTGCACGTTGACATAAACTTGGAGATAGTTTGTTGATCTAGACGACCTTATGGGGATTGTTTGTCACTTGCACTTTGGCATGAACCTCAAGATTATTCGCTTGGTGGGTAATGATCTATCCAACTTTAGGTTGATCTTAGATGGATGTTTATTCATGTTGTAGATTGGTTTGGTAGCGGGAGTTAAACGTTTTATGATGCCCTATTTCATTAAGTCATGTTGCCGACCCTTACAAGGGAATTTTAGGATACCTCTGTCCATATTCATGATTTTTCCTGGTTAGAAAAGATATAGATAATTTCCTTAATTAGTTTTCCAGAGAGTCCAAGTTCATTGAATTTGGATAAGTGAGTAAACAGTTATGGCCTCGGAAGTACTACTATCCAAAACTCCATCACCATTGATAGCAGTTGTGGTGATTGCTTAATTATGTGCATTAGACATTAGAACTAAATTATGGTCATAACTAGCTTTAGCTAGATAATTCTCCTTAGATTTCGTAAGTATTATGGTTTGCTATTTTTCATGTCGCAGAAAAACAGTTACAAAATAGTGAAGTGTGTTGTTCGGTTAATTTCCAGTATAACCTTCGGAGTTGGAAACGAGGACCTAGATGACAGAATCAGAGGATTTGCGTAAACAATATATTGTGGGGAATTTCGTGTATCTCAAGCGTTCTTGGCGGGTGTGGCCAAGCTGTGAACTTTTATCCTTATGTATTTATTATGTTTTAATTGACTCATTTGTGAGCCTGTGGATGGGTTTTGTTCCATGCAGGCGTGCTGGAATTATTGTTAAATTAATATTTAATTTGCTAGCTAGAGTAGTTAGGTGACATTTTGGGCTCAATGTTGGGCCGGGGTGTTAGAGTTGGCATCAGAGCGACTTTATTAGTGAATAGTTTAACAACTTAGGTTAAGTTAATCTACTAGAACTTGCTCTAGGATTGGTTAACTTAATTAAAACTTGTTGGTTAATTAAATTCTAGAACTTGACTTGGGATGGTTAAATGACTTACAATTTGAAACACTTGTGCAGAGTATGATGAGAATGGGTAAAGCATTGCATTTATGTTTTCGCTATGTTGTGTTAATGATTTATGAATTGATGCTTTGAGCTTATTGTATGTATTATTGTTTGTGGTGAATAGTTGTGCCAAGAGGTAAAGGTCGTAGTCGTAGGGGCCATGGAGGAGGTCTTGGTCGTGGGTGTGGCCCGGTGGAGACACCGGCCGCGACTGTTGTGTCTGTTGCCGAGGGAAGCGGTTCAGAAGAGGTGTTGAGAGAGCCTGTGGGAGAGATCCGTGTGCTTTGTAAGCATGCGTCGATAGCCCTTGCCACTACGACATCTACTGTTGCCTCCTGTTGTTCTTCCAGCCACACCTGAAGCACGGATGATTCTTCGTGAGTGGATGGCGCTGAGGTTGGATCCATTTGATAGATCTGGCACGCTGGTCCAAGCAGCAGGCACTACAATAGGACTAGGTTATAGCAACACGCATATATGCTGCTATATCTACAAATATGTGTTTCTAGGATGGATAGCAACACATATGATAAGTGATGTTGTTGGTCGTGTTGCTATAAGGTAGGTCTATCGCAATACAAATTAGGTATTGTTATACAAAAGAAAAGGTGTTGAAAAGTTGCAACACAATTTTTTATTTGTAACAACACATATTTTCGAAACATAGCTAACACCTATTAGCAACATATAATTGATATATTGCAACACAAATTAGTATACAGGAAAAATACAATTCACTTGTGTGCTACGTACGTAGAAATTATAATTGCTACAAAAAAAATTATTTGCTAATTAAACATGTCATATTGTAGAATGTATAACACAACTCAACATGATCAATGTTCAAAAAGTAGATTGCATTGCATTAAGGAAATAAATATATGTATTGTTAACATCATTCCATATTACACAAACAACTGATTAGTTGTCAAGAGTAAAATTTGAGTTCTAAAATATAAAATCTAACTACTACTTTCTTTTCTTCATGAAGTTCCTTGATTATTGATCTGTCGATCAAAGAGATAAACATCCAAATATAGTAATTCAACTGTTGATATTTTCAACCTGCAGGGATAACAATAAATTGCAAGGATGTAAATATGATGTAGGACAATTGAATCTGACATAAATTGAATCTAGCTAAAATTAACATACACAAATTGAAGGCCAGACAATCGCCTTTCCTTTGGTTTAACCAATTGTCTTGTAATTCTCCCATAGCCTTACCAGCACCTCATGTTCTTCAATATGAATGATAAATTATTATTTTTACCTCTGCTGGTTCTATGTTCTCACGGCATGCCAACTTCTTTACCAAGTCTTTTCTGCTAGAAAACTTTTATAACAAAGACTTACGCTTTTTCTGACAAGAATGGAATATTAATATTTAGGGGCTTATGTTATATAGGTAGAATATCACAAGAGAAGCAACGTTTGTATACAATCATCTGAAAGAAATTACAAGCAGATATATGCCCAGACCTACTATGCCAGATCAACAAATAAATGCATCCCACATTGATATATATTTCTTAGCAATCAAGCTTTAGTAACTTACTGATGAGCTAAACTTATCCGCAATCATTTCAAGGACATCTGTATTTTCTAACCACTGCAATGTAAACATAGTTTGAATATATGGTCTTACCAGCACCAATCAGTCATACCAGGACCTGAAGATTTCCAGGGGCAGCAACATCAACCATATTATAATGGTGCGGAGGAAGGAGGACGGGCGGAGCGCAGGGGACGAAGGGCGAAGCAGGGCTCGGGCGTTGGGCAGTGGGTGGAGGAAAGCGGCAAGCGAGTCAAGGCGATGAGGCGTCGAGGCGGAGGAGGGGCGGGGTGGAGCGTGGGGGTGTAGAGGGCAGTCGGGGGCTCAGGGGGCGGCGGCAGGAGTGGTCGGGGGATGCCCTTTGGAGTAAATGCAAGCTGGTCATTGGATTTGGGCCAAGAAATTACGCTCGGATGGGATAAGACGCTTAGACGTGAGGTGGCTCCTGATATAATCTTACTAGAGGAACATAGCTCAAGATTTTGGCACAAGTTAAAGAGCACCATAAAATAAAGTAATAGTGTTATCCATGGATAATCAATACTAAGTGCATACCATGTCCACAATTATGCTTCCAAGCTGGCCCTTCCCATGCTCCGACCTTTTTTTTAAGCAGTCATGTTTAAAAAAAGAGTACAGTAAGTTGAGCTCCACTATCCTTATATTTGAGGGTAGGAAAATTAATACTCTTGAATTGCCCAGGTGTTGTGTTTAGGAGGTTATAAAAAGACAATAAGCAATGCATGATAGTTCAAAGATACAGTTGAGGTGAAGCAATTTTAAATAAATGATGCATACTCTTTCATAAAGAGGAAGTTGTCAGAGCAGTGAACCAACAGCCAGGTAGGTTCTCCTCCAATCCAATTCTAAGAGTCAGCTAGGTGTAAAACCAAAAATGTGAAAAAAATAATAATAGCCTAACAGGACAATCTTTCAATGTAGATTTCCATTAGCAAGAGAACACAAGCATTACATACTACAGTGAGATGGGTTTCTAGAGGTGCTGAAACTATGTATTGAACACCTACTTTCAATACATACTTAACATGCAAGAAGGTATATACAAACACTCTAGATGAGATTAGTATACGTACTGATCTGTCAGCACTCAGAAACATAATCAGTCAACGAATCTAGTAACATATACACTAAATATGCAAGAAGTTATACGTAGACCTGACTGTAAACAGTTATGCACTAAATCTATATTTGGCGTTTTTTTCTGGTGCACTTCAATAAAAAAAAATCCTCCTCAAAGCTAAAGCTATTTGTCAGCATACTTATAGAAATGTATCAATACACATGTTGTGACTTGTGACTAAACTCTGACTAAATTTCTCATCTAGTATGAACTGACTCGGTTCTATGCGTCTTTGGTGCTCAAGTAAAAATGAATATATATGCAGTAGTAATACACAATAAAAAAAAGGCATGCAACATCATTATCCAGCAAATATTGTTAAAAAGAACAAATGTGGTAGGAGAGCAATGACTTTACACCGAGCCATTCCCTAGCTGGTAGAACTAAGACCTAACTCTCATAATAGAGGACTTGCAAAATTTTCGAAAGTTTCAATAGTTCAATGGAACATTGGCATCCATTGTTGGTTGAGACATGTCCGAGTTCTGTAGCCTCTATATGATTGGTATTTGCTATAAATGGGAAGTTCCTCTCCAAGTAACTGCAGTTGCTAGCACTCAGGAACAATATAAATGCTCTACTGCAAGTCGCTCGACACATGGGATCTAGCTGTTTGGTTATGAAGCTAAAGGCTCCACTCAGAATAATTTTTTTGTTAGATGTTTGAGTGATGTATTACAAAAATAAGTTACTCGATTCAGGCACTAAAGATCTTGACATGTTCTAGAAGCTTTTACAAATTTGGAATATGAAGAACCGGAACATGTGGAATAACATAAACCTCGGGATGAATAAATGATATACCTCACCATCAGGAAACACCCCCAATAACCTTGGTTACATATCTTTCTGCATAAAACCAACTTCAATCTACAATAACAATACTCAAATAAGAAATGTGTAAAAAAAATTGGCAATGAACAAGGTCTATGATGAGTACAGACTGCAGATAGACATAATGAACAGAATGACACGTTGAACGCAGATAGCCAGATATGCATAA
The DNA here is from genome assembly GCA_036346405.1 of Phyllostachys edulis. Taxonomy (NCBI): domain Eukaryota; kingdom Viridiplantae; phylum Streptophyta; class Magnoliopsida; order Poales; family Poaceae; genus Phyllostachys; species Phyllostachys edulis. The sequence goes on along the minus strand of CM070559.1, from coordinate 35,295,158 downwards.
TTAACAGGACAACCAAAAAAAAGGTGAATGCCATCGCGGTGTGTAACAAAACTTGTTGCCTGAAACGTCCAGCTCTATCAGCATTTTTTTTGGTGAAAATAAGTAGGTCAGAAACTGACCGATCTAAACGATGCACTGCTGCCAAAATAATAATGGTAGTTAAGGAATTCTAGTATATCTATAAATCGAGGTAAAACTTCAAATGTATAGGGAATAGAATAAACAGATAGTGAAAGTCAACATCCATAGATGGCATAAATGAGGCTAAGGACACAAATTAGGGGGACCAATCCATGCTCAGGCTGCATAATGCCAACTACAGTATTCCTACGGTATTGTCCACAGGGATGAACCTACAAAAGGAAAACCACCTCAATTTTGTAAGAAACAATAAGTAACCTAAACCATATATAGCATAATCAGACACTGTTATAGTCGAATCTTTCTAAAAAAAGGCTTAAATCAACATTATAGCATTTCCACAATTACTGAGCTCTCGAAGGTGATGTTCATCTTGAGCAGTCAGAAACCTCACCAACTGAAATGTTCCAATAAACCTTTGATCCAACCAGATCTCGCACTTCACCACACATTCATTAAGTCAAACATGACTAACCTAAATTAATTTCATCTGATCGAAGGTCTTGAACCATTAGTTGTTAACTATGAGATTGTGCTATCCGATAACAACGTCAAAACTTACTCTATCATTGTCGAGGTGTCAGTCATAGCCCAAATAATCATCATGAGATAAAACTTTTAGGAGCAGCTCCTGGGAGAAAAAATAAGTCCTGATAAGGAAGAGAAGTAACCTCATTTCGTTTACCATCGCCAGCATATTTCCGATGTAGTAGCCTCTCTACGCGCTCCAAGAATCTTACAATATGAGAAGTGCATCATCCACTATCTGCCCAATTCCCCCTCGTTTATGAAACAGCTCTCAAACACAAACTATGGATTTAGTAGAAAGAATAGTAGCAAGCAGGCAAGCAACCAATCAAGAAAGGAGAAAGGGGGTTGTGTGGCTAGCGGCGTTTACCTAGATGCGGTAGAGGCGGTGTCCTCCTCGAACCAGCGTTTGATCAAAGAAAGAGGGGGGCGGGGAAGAAGAAGGCGGAGGAGGGGAGGTGGCAAAGCAACCGCACGCTCGAGCGCACGAGGGGCGGGGCCAAGGAGCGGCTACTGGGTGGAGAGGGAGCGACGGCGCCAGCGAGGGCAGAGGGATCGGGAGGGGAGGTGGAGGAGCGGGAGGAGGCAGTGACGGAGTAGGAGGCGAGGGAGGGGAACGGGAAGGGAAGGTGGAGGGGATGGGAGTGGGGGCCGTGGGATCTTGCTTTTCTCTTGAATCCTTCTGTTGATCTTGCTTGCTGTGACTTGTGGGACACCATATGAGATCATCTAGATCATCCACAGCCCACGAGCAAGTCTAGGATCATAGTTTGTTTCTTGTCTCAGTTTTGAGCCGTTCTTTACCAATTTTGAAAAAGGTCAAAACTTTATCGTGGATCTGCAAAACAGTTGATTGGAATAGGATTCTGACCTTCTAGTGAAGACTTGTTTCAAGTTTCATAGGTTTTGGTTGGATGAATCAAAAGTTGTGTCGTTTTAAAATTTGATTTTTTGCTGTCGGCATGAACTCCAGGTAAATCGGTTGTACCGCTCCTAGAGAGGTGGTAATACCGGCCAGCGGTCATACCGTAGGCTTCTTGGTGGTCATACCGATTGCTAGGTTTTTTCAGCACAACTTTGTGTTCTCTGCTGCTGAGTATTGGGGGTTTGCAAATGTTGTTTAAGCTCCTATTCACCCCCCTCTAGTCGCCTTTCCGGTCCTACAAGTGGTATCAGAGCCCTGTTAGCTCTTCTCATAGATCTTAACCGGTCTTTAGAGCTATGGCGACTGACAAGTATTCAACCAAACCACATGTTTTTGATAGAGTTGATTTTGCTTGCTGGAAAGCTCGCATGCATGCCTACATCGAGGCTCAAGGGCACGCAATTTGGCTTAAGGTCAAAAATCCCTATGTTGTGCCAGCCAATGACGATGTGATCACTCCAGATGTTGAGGCTAATAGCAAGGCTCAAAACTTTCTGATTCAAGGGCTTAGTCGATCTGAGTTTGAGCATGTTGCTCATTTGAGGTCTGCTCATGAGAACTGGAAGACTCTCTGTGACTACCACGAGGGCTCTACTGCGATCAACAAAGTGAGACAGAACCAACTCAAGAAAGAATACTCAAAGATCGAGCAAAGGCCTGGTGAATCTTTAGATGAGCTATGGGGGAGGTTCTCCAAGATACTTCATGACCTGCGTGCAGTAGATCTTGTGTTCACTGAATCTGAGAATGCACGTCAGCTCTTGGGTGCTCTTGATGTGAAGGTCTGGGGATGAAGATCACTTCCATCAATGACAACACTGTCATGAGTGAGCTTACCATGGATAAGCTCTACTCGAGATTGAAGACACATGAGATTGACTTTATCTCGCGTCTCCCCAAGACAGAGTCGATGGCATTAGTGGTCGACCCATCTAAGGGTAGCACTTCTGATTCTTTGGATTTTGCCTCATCTGGTTTTTCATTGTCCGCTTTGCACTCTTTGAGCGATGAGCAGCTAGAGAAGCTACCTAAGGATGATTTAGCCCCCCTATCCACAAAATTCTCGAGAGTTTACAAAAAGGTGAGGAACAGAAGGAGAGGTGGACCTGTCACTTGCTTTGAGTGTGGTGAGCCAAACCACATTCAGTCCAAGTGCCCCAAGCTGAAGGGCAAGGTGGAGAAGGACTCTCGGAGGCATCCTCAAGCTAAGGATGCGAAGACCAAGAAGCCCAACTATCGTAAGTTCGTCAGCCGAGTCCTTGCCGCTCTTGAGAGTGTTGATATGAGCGATGTGGACTCGGGGACAGAGGACGATGATGATGATTCTCATGGCAAGAAGAAGGTCCAGGATTTCACTGGCATGTGCTTCATGGCCAAGGATTTGCACGACGTCGACTCCTCCAACGACGACGACCCTTTCAGCGATCCCGATGAGGTATATCCTTCACTCAATGATATGAAACGTGCTTTGGTCGTTGCTGAACAGAAACTTAAGAAGCAAGCTAAAATGATTAAAAGACAGGACACCATGATTGATAATTTGAACCTAGAAGTTGTTAGGCTCAAATCCATTAATCATATTGATGTTTGTGATTCTTGCTCTAGCTTGCATAATGAATTGACCAATCTGAAATCTGCTCATTTCTCTGTTGCAAATCAACTTAAAGATGTTCTTGATGAACTAGAATCTCTCAAGTCTAGTCCTATGTGCATGAATGCTATTGCTCTAGATGTGATGATGTAGATGCTATTCCTTTATCTTGCTCAAATTGTGCTTTGCTTGAATTAAAATTGGATAGTGCTACAAAAGAATTACCAAAATTTGATGCTAGTCACGCTTGCTCTCATTGTGAGGATAATAAGATTAAAATGAAAGAAATGACTGAAATGGTTCTTCATTCTAAATCTGCATCATGTGAAAATTGCCTTAAACTCACAATGGAGAATGAAGCTCTAAACAAGACTCTAGAGGAGAAAGCTAAAATTGAACAATCCATGTCCATGACTGCATCCAAGAAAGTTGTTGATTCTGCTTCTTGTGCTTTTTGTACTGAAGTTGGGACAAATTTAGATGAGATACAAGAGGCGTTTAGAGTCAAATTCAAAGAGCAAGTGAGTAGGATTGAGAATGCTTCTTGTGTGTCTTGTGAGGCTTTAAGGGTTGAGGTAGCTCTTGTTAAAGAAAAGCTTGCTAGGACAATCAAGTCAAATAGGTGTGTCACCTGTAAGGACCTAGCCAAAGAAAATGATTACCTCAAAAAGATCCTTGAGAGATTTTTTAGTGGGAAGAAGAACCTCAACATGATCCTCGACCAATCTAAGGTGAGTGTGAAGAAAAGTGGCCTAGGATTTAATTCCCTAGAGCATTCCAAGAACCATCCACCTAAGATTGTAAGAGCTGTTGAGAGTGGTATGTTTGAGGTAGAACCTTCTGAGCCATCTAAGGTAGTTTTTAGATTTGCAGGTTTTGCCCAAACCCCTTCTAGCAAGACAGGTACTTCTACTTCATCAGGTCAGACCCCTCAAAAGGTCAAGTACCATTGCACTTTCTGCAAGAAGGATGGCCATATCGTTGAGTTCTGCATTCGTAGAGTCAAAATTGAGAGGAAGGGGAGGATGGGTGCCTTAAGGTCCATTAGAAGAGTTCCTTCACCTGCTATAGTCTCTAGAGCCAGGCAGCCTGTCTTTCCTGCTAGACATAGGCCTAGGTTCGTAGAGGACTTCTTTGACTCTTTTGGTGGCTCTACGCAGCGCTTTGGGTTAGGGTATCATGAGGAGAGATCACTGTAGCATCTAGACAGGGGGAGTACCGACCTTTTGGTAGGTCGATTCGGAGAGGTCTAGGTGTTTCACATGCACATTCTTATGATTTTACTCCTAACCATTTTATTGCTACTTCTACTGCTTTGCCTAAGCATCATGTGACTCAGTACTGGATTCCTAAGTCTTTTATCACTAACCCCAGTACTGAGGCATAGATGTTTCCTGTTCGTGCTCTTTAGGTCCGTCGTGCGAGGAAGGAGGACATATGACTTGTTGAATCCGGGTGTTCTCGACACATGACTGGGGATTCTAGATGATTCTCCTCCCTCACACGTGCATCCGACAATGAGTTAATCACTTTTGGGGATGCTTCTACCGGGACCGTGACAGCCAAGGGCACAGTGCGCGTCAACAACAAGTTCATGCTTAAGGACGTCGCTTTGGTAAGTAAGCTGAGGTATAATCTGCTATCTGTTTCTCAGCTTCTTGATGAGGGTCTGGAGGTAAGGTTTAAAAGTGGTGAGTATAGAGTTCTAGACTCCTCGGGTGAGCATGTTTTTGGGATCACTAGGTTTGAGAGGATCTTTTGTGCTGATTTCAGTGTCTCTTCTGCTTCCAGTCCTAGATGTCTTGTGGCTTCTGATTCTCATGATCTAGTTTTGTGGCATCGTAGACTTGGACACATAGGGTTTGACCATTTGACCAGAGTCAGTTACAAGGACTTGATTAGAGGTTTGCCTAAGCTAAAGGCTGTTAGAGATCTTGTGTGCACACTCTGTAGACATGGTAAGATGGTTTCTGCTTCTCATCCACCTCTTACTTTAGTGATGACTGATGGACCAGGTCAGCTCTTGCACTTAGACACTGTTGGCCCTTCTAGAGTCCAGTCTGCAGGTGGAAAATGGTATGTGCTTGTGATTGTAGATGATTTCTCTAGGTATTCATGGGTTTATTTTCTAGTTTCTAAGGACAAGGCTTTTGGCTACTTTAGAGAATTAGTCCTTAGACTAGCTGTTGACCTTCCTGGTGCTTTGAGATCCATTAGGAGTGACAATGGGACATAATTCAAGAACTCTTCTGTTGCCACTTTCTGCACCAATAGGGGACTTGAGCACCAGTTTTCTTCATCTAGAGTTCCCCAACAGAATGATGTTGGAGAGAGGAAGAACAGGACCCTTGTAGAGATAGCCAGGACCATGCTAGATGAGCATAGTACACCTCGGAGGTTTTGGGCTGAGGCGATCTCTACTGCTTGTTATGTGTCAAATAGGGTTTTCTTGAGATCTGTGATTGGCAAGACTTCTTTTGAGCTTAGATTTGGTCATAGGCCTAAAGTCTCTCATTTCAAGATTTTTGGTTGCAAATGCTTCATTCTTAAACATGACAACCTAGACAAATTTGAATCAAGATGTTCTGATGGCATATTTCTTGGATATCCTGCTCATTCTCGTGGCTATCGTGTATTTAATTTGGACACTAACAAAATTGTTGAGACTTGCGAAGTCACTTTTGATGAGGCTAGTCCTGGTACTGGACCCGATGATGCAGGTACACAGGTTTCTGAGAGTATCTTCGTCGATGACGACTCTGAGGATGAGGACCCAATCCATCCTCCAGTCACTTCTGAGATGGTTGGAGAGCCTGTTTCTACTTCTCGATTTTAGCCGCGGCCTCCTCCTACCTTCACCGACGATGTGAGTGGCTCTGCTCCTACCTCCACAGCTCATGAGGTAGAGGCCACTTCTGCACCAGGACCTCCTCTTCACATTCAGCGACAGCATCCATCTGAGCAGATGATTGGGGATCTTCATGAGCGAGCCACTCGCTCCAGGTTTATCTCTCCAGATTCTCATGCATATTCTGCTTTTGTCGTGTCTTTTGAACCCCCGAGATGTCACCCATGCTCTATCTGATTCCTCTTGGGTTAATGCCATGCATGAAGAGCTTGAAAATTTTGAAAGAAACAAAGTCTGGACCTTAGTTGAACCTCCACCTAATCATAATGTAATTGGAACAAAATGGGTTTTCAAAAACAAGCAAAGTGAGGATGGGTTGGTAGTTCACAATAAGGCTAGGCTTGTAGCTCAAGGTTATTCCTAGGTAGAAGGCTTAGACTTTGAAGAGACCTTTGCTTCTGTAGCTAGATTAGAAGTCATTCGTATTTTGCTAGCATTTGCGACATCTAAGGGCTTTAAGCTTTATCAAATAGATGTCAAGAGCGCTTTCCTGAATGGTTTCATAGAAGAAGAGGTCTTTGTCAAGCAACCTCCTAGTTTTGAAAGTCACAAGTTCCCAAACCATGTATTTAAGCTCTCCAAAGCCTTGTATGGATTAAAGTAAGCCCCTAGAGCTTGGTATGATAGGCTTAAGAGTTTCTTGCTTAAAAATAATTTTAAAATGGGAATGGTTGATAAAACCTTGTTCACTCTCAGGCATGGCAGTGACTTTTTATTGGTTCAGATTTATGTGGATGATATCATATTCGGTGGTTCTTCTCACGTCTTGGTGTCTAGATTTTCAGATTCTATTAGCAAGGAGTTTGAGATGAGCATGATGAGCGAATTGACTTTCTTCCTTGGTCTTCAAGTCAAGCAACTAAAAGAAGGTACCTTCATTCATCAAAGTAAGTATACAAAGGACCTTCTTCGGCGCTTTGACATGGGAAGCAGTAGGCCAATGTCTACTCCCATTGCCACATCCACCGTACTGGACCCTGATGAGAATGGAGAGCCCGTGGACCAGAAGGAGTGCCGCAGCATGATTGGCTCTCTCCTCTACCTCCACGGCTTGAGGCCGACATACAATTCGTTGTGTGTGCATGCGCTCGATTCGAACTTCCTCGTGCCTCTCATCATCAAGCAGTGCATCGCATTTTTAGGTACCTCCAGGACACTCTTGATTTTGGACTTTGGTATTCTTCTGATTCTGCTCTTTCTATTCGGGCTTTTTCTGATGCTGATTTTGCGGGGTGTAGAGTGGATAGGAAGAGTACTTCTAGCACTTGTCATTTCTTAGGTACATCTCTTATCTCTTGGTCTTCTAGGAAACAGTCCTCTATTGCACAGTCCACTGCCGAGGCTGGGTATGTAGCTGCAGCCAGTAGTTGCTCTTAGGTTCTCTGGATCTTATCTACTCTTCGGGACTATGGGTTGTCTTTGGGTAGTGTTCCTCTTTTCTGTGAAAATACTAGCGCCATAAACATTACCAAAAACCCAGTGCAACACTCTAGGACCAAGCACATTGACATTCGATACCATTTCCTTAGAGACCATGTTGAGAAGGGTGATGTTGTGCTTCACTTTGTAGAGTCCGAGCAGTAGGTTGCGGATATTTTCACTAAAGCTCTTGATTCTTCTCGTTTTGCTTCTTTGCGGGGAGAGTTGGGGTTTTTTAGTCCTCTTGGCTTGTTTTGAGGGGGAGTTTGCTCTTTTGCATTCATTGTATCATAATGCATTTTAAAAAAATTCAGCAACTTGTATTGTAATATAAACTTGTGAAGCTTTGATTATTATCCCTGTATGACATGATTTCATGCTTTATATCCTGCCATGTCTTGTGCAAGTTTGCTAGATTTCTTTTATGGCTTTTCATGTATAGCTTAGCTTTGCCATGCTAGCTTTATTATCTGTGAGAAAATTAAATCAAAATATGACTTGTTGGATCTTGTGACTAGTTTTGCCATAGTGATCCTCTCATGATTCATGCCATGTCATATAGGCTAAACTGAGTCTTGAACTTACTTTGAGTTCTAAATTGAGCTATGATAGTTCTTAAGTCAAGCTAATGAAAAATGAGTTTTTCCGTGCGAAAAAACTGATCTCACCAATTCTTTCTTATGAGACGGCTTGCCATTGCACTAGGCATGAACTCAGGGGGAGTTTTGGATGACCTAGACCACTCTTTTAAGCTTCTTGCTTGAAATGGTCATGGCAAGCCTTGAGATCTAACACAATGCTAAGAAAACAAATTGTCAATTGGTTGAAGCTTAGGAGGCAGTTGTGGATGGCTCCTAGTCCAGGACTTGCTTTACTAAGATAAAACCAAAAAATTTCAGCAAAATACTCAATGTGCTAAATTCCAGATGCTTGAACAAATTGCTTCATAATTAAACTCATAGCGCTCAAAATTGACTCATTTTCTAGTTTCTGGGCTCCATTTTGCTTATAGACATGGCTTGACTCATTTTTGGATACCTTTAGTTAAACTATGATCTTGAGCACCTTGTCATGTTACCAATTCATTTAATTTCAAATTATTGCTATTTTGGCCTTAGCTTTGCTGTACATGTATTGCCATGATAACACATAGCTTCTTCACATCATATGGCTTGGTGTAATACTTGTACAGTCTTCTTGGATAATCCTCATGGCTCCTTTTACTCAAATTTACAAAAAAAAAACTGCAAAATTGAAAAATTGAAAAACTGCAGCCATTCCTAGTTATTCATGTTCTATTTTCTTTCTTGCACCTTGATGACTCCATTGTCAAAGGGGGAGAACAATTGATAAAAATGATGTTTTGTTTTGGAGTCTCTGTGCAATTTTTGAAATTTGGGAATTTTTCCTGTTTTAGGTCATTCTAAAAAATTGCTCTTTCTTTTGAACCTTAAGTGAGTTGTTTTGTCTCGACTCTGGATTTTTGAAGCTTTCTTTGCTTCTTCTGCCTTATCTCACTTGCTGAAACTATTCTGAAGCCAACTTGGTCATTTCCTTTGCTTTTTAGGACCAAGTTGTGCCTTTGTACGAAAAACTGATTTCTTTTACTTTCAAACCTCAAAACATTCATTTTTTGGGAAATTGCCAATGCATTCATCAAGGGGGAGATTGTGGACAACATGAGGATATGCTCATGATCTTAGGTGATGTTACAATTGGCAATTCGGTTGAAGGTTTATTGGATTTCCTGTTTCTCAGAAAGTTTCAGCAAGTGTTAGGATAATCGATAGTACCGGTGTGTTGTGGGCAGTATTACCGCAGTGCGGTATGACCGCAAGTGAGTGAGCAGTACTACCGCAAGTCACTTTGACCATAGGATTCCCTGAGATGTCCGATTGAAATCGGATGGCCTAAAACCGTGGTGAACGTTCGGACCTCTGAACGTTAAGTGGCCTTGTGAGTCTTTTGATTGAAATCGGACGGCTGAAAACGAGATGAACTTTCGGACCACCGCACAGTGCTCAGATCTGACGGTTTAGACTCACGGTCCGAACGACCAAGTTGATCTGGTGCGTCCATGTGGCAGAAGGGTTGGTCTGAGGCCTTTGCGCATTTTTGTGATGCGGTAGTACCGCAAGTTATATAGCAGTAATACCGCTCATCGGTAGAACCAATTCTTTGTTGGCGGTTGCAAATTTCCAGAGAGCATGTTTTTCGGGGATTTTGGGAATTCTCCGAGAGCGGTACAATCGCAATGTTGAGAACGGTACTACCGTGATGCGGTAGTACCGGGAATGACTTGGCAGTAGTACCGCATTTACACTGAATGTTGATTCTTTCAGAAAATTGGTTATGGGATAGGTCATATCCATGTTTATCATTGCATATGAGTTGCATATTGCATGTTTATGGCTAACGTGGGTCAAGTTGTAAAGAACTTGTTCCCAGAGATGATTTCTTGGTCTATTGCTGTGCAGGTGGCTTGCAAGTCAACGACGGTCAATGGCGAGGAGGATCGGGACTAAGCTTGGAGAGCTGAGGTCCAGAACGATCATGGATACTGGGTGAGGTCAGGTGACTCAAGCATGACGCAGGATGGACAAGGGTGATCGAACGGGCAGTTCGATGCAGCTGGTTGGATCAAGCGGCGCGAGGGTTCGGTGCAAGTGCCTTGGTGGTTTCGGCGGGAGCCGGACGGGAGAGACTTGCCGACATGATGAGAGCCATTGATCTACCTACACATGGTGAAGTAGGCGGTTGCTTCACCAAGATTGGACTCGGTTTTCGGAGAAGGACCAAGAAGGGGTATTTTGGTAATTTCACCAAATACTGCCTTGGTGACCCTTTTGGCTAAACCACAGCGCAAGACGACGCATGGAGAAGTGGTTTAGGTCAAGAGAAGATGAAGACGGTGCTTTAAAATACGTGCATGTGTAACCCGTTGTGTGTTACGGTTTAACGGGTGCCCTAATAGAATATTCCCTAGATGCTAGCCTCTAGTATAAATAGAGAGGGTGCTGCCCAGCAGCCCTTGAGGCACTTCATTGAGAAACCCTAATCTGTCTTAGGGCTTAGGAGAGAAAAAAAAAAGGAGAGGCTAGGGTTTAGGGATTGATTGATCATGTGCTCATGTATTAAGTTGTATCCTCCAAGATGGAGTGGCTGTAAACATCAAACCTCAATCTCTATTCAATCAAAAGCAGTTCTCAAAGATGAGTCCTTTTCGTTCTTGTTTTCTATTATTGCATCTTATTTTGATGTTTTGGTGCTTTTGATGATCTCCTGCTTTTCTCTTGAATCCTTCTGTTGATCTTGCTTGCTGTGACTTGTGGGAGACCATATGAGATCATCTAGATCATCCACAGCCCACGAGCAAGTCTAGGATCATAGTTTGTTTCTTGTCTCAGTTTTGAGCTGTTCTTTACCAATTTTGAAAAAGGTCAAAACTTTATCGTGGATCTGCAAAATAGTTGATTGGAATAGGATTTTGACCTTCTGGTGAAGACTTGTTTCAAGTTTCATAGGTTTTGGTTGGATGAATCAAAAGTTGTGTCGTTTTTAGATTTGATTTTCGGCTGTCGGCATGAACTCTAGGTAAACCAGTTGTACCGCTCCTGGACAGGCAATAATACCGGCCAGCGGTCATACCGCAGGCTTCTTGGTGGTCATACCGATTGCTAGGTTTTTTCAGCACAACTTTGTGTTCTCTGCTGCTGAGTATTGGGGGTTTGCAAAAATTGTTTGAGCTCCTATTCACCCCCCCCCCTCTAGTCGCCTTTCCGGTCCTACAAATGGGAAGGTGGAGGGGGACGAGCGCGTGGAACCAAACAGGAGGGAGGGGGCGACAAGGCCCGGGAGCGACAAAACCAAAGAAGAAGAGACGAGCGCTCCGCTAGCAGGGACGGCGTGAAGGAACGACTGGCATGCACAAAAAAAAAGAAAAAAATCGGACGGCCACGACACAATGAAGCGCGTGATCCGATGGGGAAAAGAAATCGGGGCAACGTGGCCTAGCTGAGCTCGCCCTAAAACCTCCTCCATTTATCTGGTAGGATACTGATACCCTCCGTATAGAACGGAACTAGAAGTTGTTTGGTTGGTTGTGGGGTTGAATGCTAATGTACAAGTCTAGGTTCGAGTATTGTTCCAACAAAATAAATTTTGTGTCCTTCCAATGGTTTCACATTTTTAAAGAGCGGTCGTTTTTCATTAATAATAAAAAGTAAATCTGGAGCAGGATTTTTTTGTGTTTACTTTATTTCATAATTTTGAAAAACAATGGTTTATTATTAATAATAATAAAGTAAATTGAAAATCACAAAATAAAAAAATGGAGCGATATATAAGCCAAACAATATGTTTCTTCAATATTGAACTCTTGTTTGTGAGATGTCATTGATCTTGAAGTAGTCTACCTGTAATATTATAAAAATCAATAGATCTACAAAAGTAATAACTTATAGTCACTCTACATTGGATGTAACTGCCATGGTTGAGATAATCGACAATCGCACTCTGATAGCATGCATGTTCCTTTCTAATAAAAAACAAATAAGCAGATTAGTAGAATTAATACAGCCAAGTATCTTAGCCCATCTTTCATACTATTGTAATTAGCAATTTATTTTTGTTAGTAATATAACATTAGGTGGTAAATGGGTCATAAAATTTGTAGGTTGACCTAGCAACATGTCTATTAAGTGTTGTAACGTACACTACAAAGTGTTGTAACATACTAGTGTTGAGTATGTTTGGAGCTTTCTACACTTGGATCGTAGCAACATGAGAATATGTGTTGCGGTTGAGTTTTCCTGCAACATATGCTATATGTGTTGGTGGTGTGTGTTGGAATAGATTGGTCTTATTGTGGCCTGGAGAGGTTATTTGGAGCTCTGGAGTTGACCTCACACCAGCAAGCTCGCTTTGTGGCCTTTCTGTTGAAAGGCTAGGCAGACATCTAGTGGGATGGGGTCCTATCTGCTAGAATTGCTGCTCAGGGCCTTGTCACTTGGGAGATCTTCGTTGAGTAGTTTATGGCGAAGTTCTGCTCAGATTCCTTCCTAGAGAAGATGGAGGTCACCTTGTCCACTTTTGTTCAGGGGAAGAGGATTGTGGCTGAGTATGAGGTAGAGTTCAACAATATGGTCGATCCTCAGTACCTTCGGTGCCCAACAACGATCCCTCGAAGGCCAAGAGGTTCCGTCGGGGCCTCAATCCTGAGTTTGGCACGTTCTGGGTGCCTCACCACTCTGTGACTTCAGCTTTGTTGTTGAGCATGCTAAGGGTATGGAGTTGGAGATGCAGCTCACTAAGGGGCTGTAGAGTTCTGAAGCTTCCATTGCTTTTGGTGGTGACTATTAGAAGAGTTATAGTGAATGGGGTGGGTCTTTTCAGTGACCCGCTCCTAAGAAGTTTAAGGGGGATGGGTCTTTTCAGCGACCCGCTCCTAAGAATTTTAGGGGGGGTCAGTGCCCTCCGCCATTCTCCAAGGCAAAGTAGTCGAGGCCATTTTCTTCTTCAGTGCCTCATTATTCTTCGACGACTGTCCCACTCCGCCCTATTCCAGGGTAAGGAATGATGTGATTTAAATGTGGAGGTGATCATCGTGTAGCGGAGTGAAATTGGACAAGACAATGTCGTCATTATGGCCAGCCACGCCACATGGAGCGGGTTTATCGATAGAACCCCGCTAGTGTGATAAGGTGGGAGCCAGTACCTATGTATTCTTCAGCTGCTTCTTCCCGATGGTCTGATAGGATGATGGCAGTCGCACCAGTACCACAACTGCCTCCAGCTTGGGCGCCACCTGCTAGGCCTTATTGGCAGTACCTGTCGACTACTCCGCTTAAGATATTGTTGCTCCTCCAGCTGTGTTTGCACCGCCTCTGCCGAATGTTGGGACTCCCACCGCCCTAACACCACCTTCCTTCACCATGGCGCCACTTGGAGCTTACGCCATGCCTACCACTAAGACTGCAAGTCATCCTGACATGTTGATATGAACTTTACTTGTGGATTCCCATGATGCCCTTGTTCGTTTTGATTTTGGAGCTACCTACTCATTCTTATCGATAACGTTTGCTAGGAGGGCAAATTTGAGTGTGTAGTGGACCTCACAGTTAGTTCTAGTTAGCTCTCCTACGGGTATCATTTTTAGTTCTACAGTTTGTCCCGGATGCTCGATTTCTATAGATGGGGAAGAATTCACTGCTAATATGGTGGTTATTCAGTTAGAGCCATTTGATCTTATTCTTAGCATGGACTGGTTGCATTGTTACCGGGCTGTGATGTCTTTCTTATGGAGAACAATTACCTTGCAGGCTCCATCCAGAGAGGAGTGTGCCTCCGTATTCTCTATTTGTGTTGACCGGTTTGTTTCCAAGTCAACGTGCTGTTCAGACTGGACTACTCTTGGCTCTTGCTGAAAAGCTGAGTGTAGTTTTGCGTATTGAGGAGATTCTGATTATATGCGACTATCCTGATGTGTTTTCGACTAAGCTTTCAGGGATGCCACTAGAATGGATGTGGAGTTCCGTATTGATCTTGTCCCTGGTACTCAACTGATTTATTTGTTTCCATACCTCTTGGCATGTCCTTTCCAGGAGGAGTTGAAGAAGCAGTTGGATGATTTATTGTCCAAGGATCTGATCTCGCATAGTGTGTCACCTTGGGGAGGTCCTATTTTGTTCACAGAAAAGAAGGACGTGAGTTGGAACATGTGTGTTGATTACCATGCTCTTAACTTGGTGATAATCAAGAAAAAATATCATTTGCCTCGTATTGATGACTTGTTTGATCAATTGAATGGAGCTCGGGTGTTCTCCAAGATTGATCTTCAATCCGGTATAATCAAATCTGTGTGCGTGAATAGGATATTGAGAATACCGCGTACTCTACCAGGTATAGGCATTATGAGTATAAAGTTATGTCTTTTGGACTAACTAATGCACGTGCAGTTTTCATGGAGACGATGAATAACATGCAGCAAAACTATCTGGATGACTTTGTGGTGGGGTTCATTGATGATATTCTCATTTATTCTGAGATCAAACAGGATCATGAACGACATTTGAGACATGCTAGAAACCTTGAGAGAACACAAGTTCTTTGCCATGTTAAAGCAGCGCGAGTTCTGGATTTTAGACGTGGGTTTTCTGGGTCATGTGATTAAACCTCTTGGTATTGTTGTTGATCCCGGCAAGGTTTCTACAGTGGTGGACTGGAAGAGACCGTCTAATGTCAAGGAGGTGAGGCGTTTTCTGGGCTTAGCTGGTTATTACCGATGTTTCGTGACATATTTCTCCATCATTGCTAAGCCAATGTCTCAGCTCATGCAGAAAGGCATGAAATTTCGTTAGACTGATGACTGTAAGCACAGTTTCTGCCTTGAGGAAGTTGGTAACTTCTCCTAAAACCACCCTTCCCAAGGTTGGAATGCGCTTCACAGTTTATTTGGATGCTTCTCGAGTGGGTCTTGGTTGTGTGCTCTTGCAAGATGGCAAAGTGATCGCTTATGCGTCGAGGTAGTTGAAGAAAAACAAGCAGAACTACCCCGCTCATGATTTAGAGTTGGCCGTTGTTGTCTTTGCTCTTAAGATTTGGAGGTATTATTTGTACGGGGATATTTTAACTGATCATAAGAGCATTAAGTACATATTCACATAGAAGCATCAGAATTTGAGGCCAATGAGATGCTTGGAGTTGATAAAGGATTATGATATTATCATACAGTATCATCTAGACAAGGCAAATGTTGTTGCCGATGCACTTAGTCGTAAGGCGACTCCCTCTACTCTGGATTGTCTCATTACTAATTTTGATCGCACAGGGATCTCTTATTGCTACGCTGGTACGGCAAAGACAGATAAACAGTTGATTCTCAAGTTAGCCATTCCAGAGCGTGTACGGGAAGCGCAACAGAGTGACCAGTTGTTGCAGCAAGTCAGGAAGTGTCTGGATGAAGGCAAAAAGGAGGATTCTAGCATTGATGAATCCAGTACATTGCAGTTCAAAAGCCGCCTTTGTGTGCCACAAAGGGGGGAGGTTAAAGATGATATATTGAGAGAGGCACATCATACGTCATACACTGTTCACCCTGGTGAGACCAAGATGTACTGTGATCTGAAACAAAACTTATGATGGAAGAGAATGAAGGTGGATATTGCTAACTATGTGGCATCTTGCGAAGTTTGCCAGCATGTGAAAGACGAGCATAAGTATCCCACGGGAGTGTTCCAACCTTGGGAGGTTCCTCAGTGGCATTGGGATGATATCTCAATGGATTTTGTGGTTGCGCTAGCTTGTTCTCCACGAGGGAATGATGCTATTTGAGTAGTGGTGGATCATTTCAGCAAGTCTGCCACTTTATTCCTATCCACACAACGAATATGACCGGCAATTTGGCTCCTATTTATGTGCGGGAGTGTGAGATTGCATAGTGTGCTAAAGACTATTATTTCTGATAGAGATGCCAAGTTTGTCTCCAAGTTCTAGGAGAGTTTACAGAGTGCGTTGGGCACTAAGCATCACCTTAGCACATCATTTTACCCTTAGACCAATGGTCAGTCAGAGCGTACCATTTAGACATTAGAGGGCATGTTGAGGTCCTATGTCTTGTCTTGGAAGGGTAGTTGGCAAAATCAGTTGCCTTTTGCAGAGTTCGCCTACAACAACAGCTACCATTCTAGCATTCAGGCTTCACCTTCTGATGTTTTGTATGGGCGAAAGTGGAGATCACCACTTTGTTAGGATGCCATGGGCGAGAAGGTAGTTCTAGGTCTGGATTGGGTTCAGAAGACCGTTGAGCGAGTGGTAGAGATCAGGCAGAATCTACTAGTAGCTCAGAGTAGGCAGAAACGTTATGCAGATATGAGAAGGTGTGATCTGGAGTTTGCGGTTGGTGATCAGATGCTCTTGATAGTGTCTCCCACCAAAGACACTGTATGGTTCGGTACCAAAGGGAATCTTGGTCCGAGATGCATTGGGTTGTTCCCGATAATTGCAAGAATTGAGAAGTTGGCTTATCGCTTGGACCTCTTTGAGATCCAAGCGCGGGGTTCACAATGTTTTTCATGTCTTGATGCTGAGGAAGTACTTGAGAGATCCAGAACATGGGATTTCATTAGAGCCGTTGACCGTTGAGAAAGACCTTATATTCGAATCTTGTCCTATGTGTATACTGGAGAAGTCAGAGAGAGTGTTGAGGCATAAGACGTTGGAATACGTCAAAGTGTTGTGGTCGTATCAAACTAAGTAGGAAACAACTTGGGAGTTGGAGTCTCACATGCGTAAGAAGTACCTAGAGTTGTTCACAACGGGTATGTGTTGATTATTGTAGATTTCAGTTTTGGTGTTCTTTCGAGTAGTATGGTGCGAGTAGAATTCGAGGTCGAATTCTTTTAAGGAGGGAAGAATGTAATATCCCGTTTAACCAAAGAAGTAATTAAGGAATTAATTAAATGATTAGTGGAGGGGTAGGATAGTGGGCCGACCAGGCGCAAACCCAAGCCGAGTCCAAGGTGGACTTGGCAAGGGGAGGGCTAGTCACCCCAAATAAGTAGGGAGGGGACCAGTTGCAAAAACCCTAGCCAACACCCCTACCGCACCCCTGCCACAACGACCCCTGCCGTGCCAGCGCCTTGCTGTCGTGACTTCTTGCCACAATTGCCGCACCACCTCCAGGGTGGAGCTGCTGCCTTTATTACTGCCATTGAGGAGGAGGTACAAGGAGGGAAGAGGGAAGGGAAGGAAAGAAGCTAGGGTTTCATGCTCCATCGACAATCTTCGTCCAGCTTTCATGGGTAATGACCTGATCAACTTTAGATTGATCTTAGATGGATGTTTATTCACATTATAGATTGGTTTGGTAGCGTGAATTAGACGTTTTATGATGCCCTAGTTCATTAAGTCGTGTTGCAGAATCTTATGAGGGCATTTTAGGATACCTCCATCCATAGTCATGATTTTTCCTGGTTAGGAAAGATGCAGATAATTTCCTTAGCTTTCTAGAGAGTCCAAGATAATTGAATTTGGATATGTGAGTAAAACGTTATGGCCTCAGAAGTATTGCTGTCCAGAACCTCGTCGCCACTGATAGCAGTTGTGGAGATTGCTTAATTATGTGCACTAGACATTAGAATTAAACTATGGTCATAACAAGGTTTAGCTAGATAATTCTTCGGGTCTGGAAATGGGGACCTAGATGGCAAAATAAGAGGAGTTGCATAACTAAGGTACTGTGGGAAATTTCGTGTAGATTCTATAAAATATAAAGTTTGATATATTCGGAGTTCAGACACAAAAATACGTCAAGTTGAGTTAAGTACGTCAAGTTTGTGTGTAGCCATATGTAGGATTTTATCAAAAGCACGGCGTACAATTAATAGCGTTGGTCACCGGGACAGCAGTTAGATCGTCCGGTGAAGTTGAGTTAAGTACGTCAAGTTTGCGTGCAGGTGTGATAGCGTATTGGTTGATGATTGTGTACTGTTGTGGCATGTTTTGAGATATATTATTTATTTTTGTCTAGAGAGTGTTGCTTCGAGTTTGGTGCCGCCTTTGCATAGTCCCGACTTTTGTGGCTAAAAGGTAAGTGCATGATAGAGCGGTAAACATCGGTTTGTCGGCCATTGTCTTTATAATTGAATCGACATGACATCTACTTATGCTTTACTTATGCTTATTTAAATACCATGATATGATGATGATTTAATAAGACTGTGACATGATATATTGATGACATGATATGTTAACATTGATGAATAAAAAGCAATGTTGCATCATTGCATTTGCATCGAGCCAGGGCAGTGAGTACTGCCATATTTATGGCTAGTCTGGCGTGCTCTTGATAAAATCCTACAGAGGTAGAGACCTCGTCCTAAAGAAAACGAGGGAAGAGTGGTTCATCGACGGGTGATCGTTGTACGTCTCATTAGACTTTACTGACATATCCCGCCATAGCGCATACTGGCCATGTGATGTCGACGTGGGGGTCGTGGGTTCATGCCGACATCTGTTGGGATTGCCTACTCGGATGGGTCTACGTGCATGCAACTGGTGACACGCGTTGTCGTAAGGCTCAGTGGGGGAGATGGGCTCGGTTGGGTGCGGGGGATTGGCTGAGGTGTAGAATAGGTTATTCTACGCTCAGCTTCATAATAGTATATCTATCTATATATATTATTAAAACCAAATAAATATAGAAGTGCCACCACATTATTTAAGAAGGATATTCCATTTCTGTCTTTTATACATCTAGTTAATTAATACTATTGGAGGATTTTCAACATGATTACCCTCTACAAATAGATGCATGCAGTGTGGTACATTTCTTTTTGAGTAAATTTTACCTTGACCATATAATCTTACCATGGTTTCTCTTTACCACCCTTAGCAAATCTTTTCACTTTGCACCACATCTTCTTACTATGTGTTGCACTTTGCACGAGGGTAAGGATTTTGTCGCCTTCTTTGGTGCTCGCCGACGGTGAATGGCGGTGCGGGAGGCGGTGGCAAGGCATAGGATGGAGAAAGGAGAGGTAGATGGAGCTAGAAAATGGATCAAAAGCGGAGAAGAATAGCTGGAGCATCTCCGACGACAGCGGCCATAGCAACGACGGCGACGCCAAAACGTATCTCTCTATCTATTTCTCTCTCTATGTTTCGGGTTGCCACCACCTCACCGGTTATGCCTCGCTGCCGGCAAGCTCTCTGCATGCCTCCTATGTTTCCCCTCACGCTGACAGGACGCTCTCTTGGTGCTAAGTGAAATAAAAAGTAACAAGATGTGGTGCAAAGTGAAACAAAAAGTAACAAGATGTGGTGTAAAGTGAAACAAAAAGTAAGAATAGATGGTGTAAAGTAAAATTATGGTAAAATTATATGATTTAAAGTGAAATTTACTCAACTTTTTATAATTTGGTAGCTAACATGAAGTAGCTAGTGCCATAGTTCGAAAGATCTGTCAGCCTGCATCGTTTAAATGGGCCGGCCAGCAAACCTCCAGACACAAGACTTCAGCCCATGTACCATGTAGACTATAATACCTCAGCGTTGCGTGGTACGTATGTGCAAAGTACATACGTACGTATATTATATATATAAAATAACAAATCAAAGGTCGACAGCTAGTACAGTCTAAACAAACTGATGCATGCATGTGCCAATCGATGTACGCGCAGCTAAGGTTCGTTTGGGTAATCGTGTCTCGTTTCGCTTTTCCATTTTTGCATGCCGCCATTGTTGGCTCTAGCCTGTTCTTCCCCTGCCCCCCGCGGCTACCTATCTAGCTCATGCACCAATCATCGTCATAGATAGCTAGCCTTTGGTCCACAGAACGCACTAGCTAGCTACAGCTTTGGCTCACTGGTTGGGTGCACACGTATACGCTAGCTAGCTCTCTTTGTTCCGGGATTCCGGTACAAAGCTCGCAGCACAACTCGATCGATCAATCATGAACAAGTGAGAACTGAGCTTTGGCTCACTGGTTGGGTGCGTGGTGTACGGCCCCACCAGCCCCGTGCTTCTCACTCTTGAATAAGGTTATGCGTTCAGTAGTTGGCATAAATATGCTTGTGCACCGTGAGGTCCTGGATTTATCCAAGGCCTCGATCGCTATATCAGATCGAATCGAATTCTTTCGTGTGGGCCGGCCGGCTTCTATTTGGTTAAAGCGGCCGGTTTAATTTCGCCCCCCTCAATCGTATGATATGGTGCATTGCGTTTTAGTAATGTCTTTCACTGTGTCATTAATTGTTTTGAGAACAATTGCTAGATCGAGTAACCCACGGTGATCGGTGTAAAAATTTCTGGTCAGTTGAAACGATGGTGGTATCTGACTCAGTACGTACTTTTGAGAAAATTATCTGCCATGAATTCGATCAATTAATAGCCGCAGCTCTACTACTCAATGAAACAAACAATGGCCAACTTAAATTCAGAAGGTCCACAAAACGTATTACATATTATTATTACTTTTTTGCAACAGAAGATGTACTTGTAAACTCAGTTTAAACTATCTCTAAAAAAATTCAATTTAAACTAGGGGAACTCGTTTCTTGTAGACTTGCAGTGAGACTAGAGTTAACAAAACTTAGTCTCCAAATTGTAAATTAAGTAGCCCATGAGTTTTCAAAGTCCACTTTACTAGCACGGTGACTTAACTGTCTAACCACCGATGTTAGAAATCTTTGGCATTGTACAGTTGGTTGGTCACTCACACATCAAAATGTTTGGTGTGTGGCGATGTTTGTCTGCTAACACTCGAAAAGCTGTCCTTGTCTGAGAAATCACATGTGGTGTAAACTAACCTGCAAAGATATTGTCATGCGCATATGGATAACAGATCTGTTGACTAACTTGTAAAGCAACGCAAAAGAAAAGGAAAGGGACGTTTAGCCACTGATGATCCATATTGATATATGCCTGTGTAACAGCAGTAATGTGCTTAGACAAAATAAGCATTATTCTTGCAGCAGTAAACACCATCCAAATGTTAGTGCATGGAGAGTGCATATATGTATATATGGTACATATATGCTGTTCGAAAATGACCCTTTCAGACAGCATGTCATGTGGTTCTAATTTTAGTCAACTATATATAATTGTTCTCAAATTAAAGTGCCGCTAATAATATTGTGCATTTGCAGACTATACGCATATAGCCAAGTAATCCATCGAACAATCTACCTAGGTTTTTTTTAAAAAAAAAAATCTGACAAAACTGAGGTGATAATTGCTCTCAAAGGCCAAGCTTGGCTAAATTAGTCAAGAACTAATTAACTAAGTTTAGCGAACCGCCGCCATGCATCTTCCACCCATCTTCTTCATGTATGCACCGCCGGATGATGTAACGAGGGCACAATGTGCACATCGTTACCATGCACCCCGGCCCTCTACTACCTACTGCCTCTTGTGTAGGAAGATCCACTCGTGCTCGGGCGGATCACGTCGTCCGTTTCATGGTTGCGCCCTAAGGCGCGCACTGTTTACGTACGGAATATGAGTGACACCTCGAAGAAAAACGCGGCGAAACACATGAACGGTCCGGCTGCCCGGCCTGCCTGCCTGCCGGCCGGCGTCACATCACGTACGACTGACGACATGTCGATCGAGGGGAAGGCAAGTTGAAGAAGGCCAATTACCAGTACAGCTAGTAGCCTGCGATAAAGACGGCCGGGCTACACACCAGAGTACCCCGGCCGGATAAGGTCATAAGGCTCGCTGTACCATGCATATATACATGCGTAGTACGTACACATGCCATGATGCGAGAGCCGTGGCGCCGTCCTTTCGCCATGCGGAACATATGCACGCACGATCGATCGCTAGCTCCCCCCTGGAAACACTCGATCATTGCCATCTGCATGCGCGCGACCGCATGTGCTGCAAGTTCTCGCGCATGCAACAGCTGGATACTGAAGCAACCGCTCTACCGACGTACTGGTTCTTGCATTGCGTGGTGTAGGTCGTCACATGTACAGTGGATGCCAAACCGTACCACAAAAGTAAGCGGTACGAGGCAAAGGTATACTGCAGCACGTTGTGGCCACAAATGTTGACCTTGGAGGCCTATTCTCGTACTGCAGGCCAGGCGCCGCGTGCGAAGCGTTGAGTACAGGCGAATTGTTGGTTTTTTCTCACCAGTTTTACTTTTTAGATGAGGTATGCATACAACTATCAGAGCCAAGATGTCTTGAGTTTAAGATTCGGTTGGCGCAAGTAAAGAAAAATAATTGTAGCCTACTTTTATTCCACGTATTAGGCCTGAGGGAGGCTACACGGGAGAGGGAGTATTGAAGTGTAAGTAAATTATCCGTCTTTCCTCATCAGTTTAAGCTTTTAAATGAATTGGTTTATGTATGCAACTCAATACGAAGTAGGAGTAGCTAGGCTGCAGGTGCGTGCAGAGAGCTAGCATCCATGCTTGTAGATGCTCTCTCCTGAATTCTTGATCAGAGCTAGCTTTTGCAGAACGGGAGCCTAAGCTAGCCTCTTCCCCGTTTGTATGTACTGTGTAGTGTACGTACGAATTACTACGCAGTTACGCACTCTATCCAGCTGGCCGCCAAAACATCAGGATCGATAAGGTAAGCAGCAAGCAGACAGGATGATCTCATCTGGTCGATAGATCAAATTTTGCTCTATCGATCGCTTTCTTGCACGAGTACTGCTGATTAACAAATAATTAATTCAAGCCGACAACCCAAAATGCTTAGAATATATGATGTTGCTTAATTTGCAGACTAGATCAGGTTCCCTCTTGTTATGTCATCAAGCATCGATCATGCACAGATCGATGGTGACAAGGCGTGTCTGGGCGACTGGGCGACCAAACCTCTTTGCCTTCACAACATATATATATAGGATGCAGGACAAGCTGAAGCTAGCCATAAAGGAAAGAATTCCCAATGCTTGGTGCGGCATTAGCACCTAGCACTAGCAATACATATTCTGCATAATTCAATTTAGCTTGATATTCATCCCTTCGAGTGTCAATATATATTAACTCAAACAAATGTTATTTCAAATAGTGTAAGTTCCATAAAAAAAAAAGGGTACATTTTTAACATGTGAGCTGTGGCCTTTGATATATGATATTCCCTCCGGTCACAGAAAAGTGACGTTTTGGATAAAAACACAACTTTAACTACTAATTTTTATTGGAGTACATTTATGAAACCAAAAATTATAATAATATGAAATGCTTTTTCAAACTAATCTATAGCTAACGTTTACAAAGTTTGATTGCATACATCCCAAAATATCACTCTTTTGTGAGGATTAATTAACAGATCTGGGCATGTTACATCGATCAATTTTAGAAGAAGACATATCACTATACACTCATCACCCTTCGGTTTGGGCACCAAATAATCACAAAAAAAAATTCAAAAAACGTTGATGATGTACTTCTCAATATACTCTACCTAATTATATACATCAGAAGGAAAACAAAAAGGCAAAAAGCCCAGCAGAAGGAAGAAACCGCCAAGCCACGCAGGAAAACAGAAAGGGGCCTGCCGGGCCAAGGGGCCATCCGAATTCCCACGCCGCACGGCAGGCACCACGTCACGCGCGCTCGGCCGAGCCTGCTTCGCGTGCATGGGATGATGGGATTAGCAGCGCGACCGTCGACCGAGCCGTTCTGCTTGTTCCGCTTCGGCTTCGCGGTACGCGCGTGGGCGTGGCCCAGACGGAGCCCACGTCCCGTATAGCCGAGGCCAGCGAGGGATGGTGTGGCCGCGCGCGCGGGCGATGCTTGCTTCCTGGAGTGGGCAGGCGGCCTCTCGCGCACGAGGCTGACTTGTTGCGCGGCGGTGCGGCCCGAAGAGCAGGGAGGTGGGCTAGCTTTCACGGGGGTTTTGGTGGGCGCACGAGGCCGGCCAGGTGAGGTGAAGAGTCCGATCGGCCGGTGGTCTTCTGGACCGCGCGGGTGCACGACTGGGCGCGGTGAGGCCCGTGATGTGCAGCTGAGTCCGTGACTATTGGTTGCTACTAAGCTACCCTCTCGGGCGTATCCTTTTCCTTTCGGAGGCCTTCGGCCTTTTGGGCATGTCCTGTACAATAAAACTGCACCGTTGCATCTTAGAAGAAAAAAAAACCACTGATCCCGATAACAGCTCAATATACACCTTTAGTACTTTACTACTCCCCCGGTTGTTTTTTGCAAGGCGTCCACGTATTTCGATATTCCCGATAATTAGTTCAATAATATATAGATTACGTGACTTGTCACAAGAGTGATGATACCTTTGAATTCATGCATATTTGAAAGCACTTTCTTATGGTTATGATTATGTACGTACGAACAAAATATCGTGAAAGAAATTAACGGCCAAAGTTGAACTTTGGACACCGCATCAAATCAAATTGCCCCTTATAAAAATCAACGGAGGGAGTATATTCTAACGGTCCATATTTCTATTTCTGTTTAGCACGTAGACATCACATTTCAACTATATCCCTCTTGAAGAAAAAAAATTCAATCATGGCATATCATCACTCTTTAATTTACTACAAACTACTACTAATCGCTCTGCTTCGCCATCATCATGGCTGCATTTCCTAAAGTAATGTGTTATCTACTCGATCAAAGTTGTTAATTAATTAATAATGCCTCCACAGCGTGCACCAGCACAACTGTACGTACATGGGTCATCATCACCAACGGAAGTGATATGCTTGATTAATTTCTTCTAGAAATTAATCAATTCCAGGCGCCCACTGTTTTGGGCTTTTGGCTCCTTTTGGGGGTTAAGAGCCGACTAATCCGGCCCCTGATTGGCGGCAACAACGTGGCCTCGCCCAATGGGAGACGAGAACCTGGGTATGTTGTTCTTTAACGGTCGGAATCATTAACTTGTGATCAGCAAATCAGATAAAGAGAAGGAAGTTTTGGAATTTGGCTAGTTAGGAGATGTTTAAGGGATGTACAATGGTATAGACAACTGTTGTCTATAGTATCCCTTCATGTCATCTATACGCAACACTAGTGAGTTGTCTAATTAAATATCTCTATAGACAACTCCTCTATGTATAATATATCTTGTTTCTCGTGTTACAGTCGATTACTGCATGAGAGATGACTCAATTCTTCATACTCTCCCTCTCTCTTCTATATCATCTCGTGTCTTACGTATCAAAGCTTATAGACAGCTGACATCACATCATTGTACATGTTCTTATTGCTTTCGCCAAAATAAAATCGTTGTGCCAAAAAAAAAGGCTTACAATAGCTTATGTTAAAAAATGGTTGGCATGTTCCTTTAATTTACGCTATAGTAAATTTTCATGATCATAAGTATCTGTCTCGGAAGTCGGAATGGATGTGAATCATGATAGGGCCACGGCCCATCCGTCCATGGTAAAATCCCGATCTGCGCATTGGTTGGTCGGAGAAGACCCACGAGTCGTCCAACAAAATTTCGCAAAGATTAGTTGGGAATGTTGGGTGAATTCATGTTCATGTTGGGTGCACGCCAAGAGATCTCCACCAAAATCTTAGCACATGCCCAGTGACGGAGCTTTAACAAAAAAAATTAGAGAGAGTCAAGCTACTGAATTGTGTATTAGTCAATTGTTAGGAAAGACAAGTGCCTATATAGAGTAAACATTTATACATCATCAAGGCTTTCAAAAAAAAATCTATACATCATCAAGTATTTTTCATGGAGCCGGGGCCAGGACCCACCTCGATCGGCCTCCATGAAGCTCCGCCAGACAAAATGGAGGCTACATGCCAAGCTAGGTTCTATATCATTGTTTCAATTTCTAGGGAGAGTGCATTGATTTGAATATAATATGTACACTACATAGTAGTATCTTTTTAACAATCAACGGTTGCTTCTCTCAGACATGTGGTTTAGAGGGAACAACTCTACGTCTCGTATACTTTTCTATCTATTTTTTTTATGCAAGGTAGAGTAGCACACAGGTAATATATTGGACGGATATAAAAACGCGAGTAGCCACAAAGTTGCTACGGTTGTGAAGATGTTGTATATATTTACTTTATATCTATGAGATATTGCATAGTGGCAATATTTTTCCTAACTTTGTTAGGATGGTAGCATAAATTATCTCTATGCGTCATCAGAAATATTAACCTTAAGCAAATGAAGTGCTGTTATTTCTAGTTAAGACTAACATTCTTTATAATGATTGAGCTTGCTTCATATTCTTTCTGCAAGTGGCCCAATCTTAAGAACCCATAATCAATTCTTTTGATAAAATTGACGGTTGACAATAGGTTATTGGTCAAAATTCAAATGTTTTGACTGCACATTATGACACTTGTTTTGACAGGAGGAAGTAATACTATATGGTTTCTTCACATAGAAAATTTGAGTATAACCTCAAATCAGACAAAGTAAATTAAAGCTAGATTTTGTCTCGTACGTTTAGAATCTCTGGTTGATCTACCAAATGCACGCAGTTTGATTACCGACTGAAATTGGACCAATGCAATTGTTGACTTGACTCCAGAGTAATGATTTATCACATGTCCACTTTAAATGACAATGGACCATCTCTCTGTCTTCACAATATATATCTAATTTTAAGGAATATAATATAAGCCTTGAGAGGTAACATATAGTTGGTTAATCATAAAACATAACAATGGGCTGAAATAGTATAAAACTTGTGTATATAAACCTCATAGCTAACTAATTTATAACTAAAGGCTCATCACTATTTTACCGGTAACAAAGCATCAACTTTGAGAAAGTTGTTTGAGGAGGCCAAAAAATGCATGCACCATTCCAGGGGGCGCGCAGTTGTGGGGACGTGCACAAATTAAACACATTTGCTAGCTGTAGCAGGACAAAACCAGCGCAATAGTATATATAGTCGGATTCGTCGCCTTCCTAGGGAAGGGAAACAAACAACCGACGTTGTTGGACGACACGTACCGACGTACGTCAAGATTTGTTTGCCAGGTTAACACATCGCAATTTCTATTGCATCTGACCAAACAAGCCATCAAACGATATCTACCACGATAACAAATTAAGAAGAAAAAAAGATTTAGATCGATTGATGGAACTAGAATGGAGAAAATGACTCGTGCATGGGCATTGATTTGTTAAAATTTTCAAGTTCAAGGATATAGTTCGGAGTTTTCCGGCTTATATGTATGCCAATATTAAGATGACAAACTAAAAATAGGAATTTCGGCTAAAATTCGGTGATTTTTCGAGTGGTTCCAGCCAGTAAAAACTGGAATTTCAAAGTTTGATTCGAAAATTTCGGCCAAAAAAAATTCAAAAAAATCCGATAACAGGGCTTATCGCTAGCTAGCCTCCGAATTTTTTTTTGCGACCGGTAGCGTTTTCCTTGAGCCTAACTGCCTTTAAAACAAAACTAGTCACTTGGAGTTGGGTAGAGAGGAAGTAGCTAGCTGAACTTTTGGCATATTCTCGTTGCTAGCTTGTCTACTTAGGAAATTAAGAAACCAAATTAATCTGCATTCTGCAAGGTTAAGAGAAGCACCGCAAAACTTTATTTGGTGGGATTATTTAACCCAAAATTTGTTAAATTCAAATGCCAGCTAAAATCAATGTATCGCAGTGTGAGGATAAAATAGTTTGGAGTGTACTTCATGCGTTCTCTTTTATGTTGCTTTAGAATACCCTGCAGAACTATTTACAACTTTGATTACTAATATACATAAAAAGTATTTGTGGCATGGAAACGGGAGTACTAAATTTTCCATAAACAATATTTTCATATCAGTGTATTTATCATAATATACACTAAAGTAATGTCCAAAGGTATATATTAGAGATCCGTGGACGTCTGAAACCACAAGTAAAAGACAATGGATGTACTTTTGCAATTAATGTCCAGTACTTTATATAGATCATCTGATTTTCCTTAATTTGTTGGTAACCCAAATGATATCTACTTTGCCAATGAGCTTATACTATGTGATAGATACCAACATTGTTGACATGATTAACTCTTAATTTTCCCACTTTTGCTGTTAAGATTCTGAGAAGGTGCTGCTGATGATAGCAAGGGCACTTCCAACAAGCAAATTTCCTTCATACTTAGCCTATGACATGTCAACTTTTTGGTGACGTGGAAGAGAGAAGAAGCTTGATACTCATGCAAGTATCAAGCTTTTTTAGGAAACCAATATTTTAGTATCAAGTCTTTATGCATTGGGGAGCTTGTTACCAAATTTGTGGGGGGCGTGTAGTATCAATTTGTGAGAGATCCATGCAACAAAGTGGTGCCCTATGGTATCAAATCATTGGGTTGGATGTTTCTAAAATCCCACATAGCCACTCTCTCTCATCTGGTATCAAGGTTTAGTATCAAACTACTGTGAGTGCTCTAATAACATGAGTTGCAATCAAGAGTTTGCTTCATTAACTGTTACCAAAAGAAATGAGAAGGCTCTACTTTTCATGCAGGGCTTCATGCTGCTACTTTTTTAGGTAAGTTCATATACTGCTTAATTAATCCTTCTTAGCTGTAACAATTTAACAACGAAGTAACGACATGCTTAATAATCGAATTAATATCTTTACATACGTAAATTTTTGTGATTTCGTAACATAAGGAACAGTAAATTCTATGTTAAATGCACCGCCAACAAGCTAGTTTAAATTTAACATGATCTGCAAGTTTGCTGGATTCATCTTATCTCCAATGTTATGTCTAAGATGGAGATAGATAGTACAAAGTTGCAATAGCGCCAGTCATGTGCACATATATACACTCCATGTAACCTTTACAATGCTTATGAAGAAAAAAAAAACTCAAAAAGAAAGAAGTAGATGACTAAGATGGAGGTATACATGGAGGATCAACTAAACACAGCCCTGTTTTTTTTTAAGGGAAAACCCTGTTTAATTTGGAATAAGACAACAGCTCGTGAGTTCTGAATTAATCCATCAACTTTGCAAGAAAGGCTAGCTAAGCTAGCAACCATAAAGATTAGATGATGACATCTAAAGATATGGTTAGTAGCTAATTAGTAGTAATCGCATTATCTCAATTTCATGTACCTCATCAAGATAAGCAAACCGCCAAATGCAGGAACAAAAAAAAATGCAGTTGTTGAGATCATCGATATGTCCCTTGATTAACCTGCTCACATCGCCCTTTCCTAAAACGAAACAAAAGAAGAAAAAGAAACCGCATTAGGAGAGTCCTGAGATATATAGCGCGTAATTAAGATATCGCAGCATGATGGGCATCCAAGCACGCGTCACGCGTTGGTACGACAGAGGTGGCGATTGGTATAGATATGTTTAAAAGATCTTTAGACATTAATAATGATAGGACGAGGTAGACGAAAGCAAAACGAGGAAGAGCTGTCTGGCTTCCAAACGTCAGGTACTTTTCTATATATGCGTTTCCATGTCCTAACCTAGAATACTTTCTTAGGGAAGTACCTCAAGTCAGCTGTGAGGAGCAAGAGATCAGAGAGAGATTAGAAGACTTGATTAGGCTTCTCCAATTAGTCAGAAGAGAGAGAGAGAGAGAGAGAGAAGTACTATTACCTTCAACAATAGCGAAGTCCATATACTGGTGCCTGCTCTATCTCTCTCTAGATCTGTAGTGTGGAAAGAAGATGGGGAGAGGGAAGATAGTGATCAAAAGGATCGACAACGCGACGAGCCGGCAGGTGACGTTCTCGAAGCGGCGGAGCGGACTGTTCAAGAAGGCCAAGGAGCTCGCCATCCTCTGCGACGCCGAGGTTGGTCTCATAGTCTTCTCCAGCACTGGCCGCCTATATGACTTCGCCAGCACCAGGTATATATGTTTGTTTCTCCCTAGCTTGGTTGCTAGATTGCTGTCTAGTTAATTACTAGATCTGCTAACTAACTGATTGTTAGGGTTTCTTCCGCTCCAACTTGGACAGTGGTAGGTGGTAGGGACGGAGCCAGAAAAATATACAGAGGGAGGTCAATTAGTAGCATATTTGTATGAAAGTGGCTAAATAAAATTTTACTACTATTTTTAACTAGCATATACACATGTACACAATGAAGTACATGAAGCATGGGGACGAGGCTCCCACTAGCACCGCCTTGTCTCCGTACAGTGGGGGGGAGAGATGCAAGTAGCGTAGATACCTCGAACCAACTTGTGTTGATATATATGTATAGAAATCCTCTCTTGGAAGGTGAAAATGGGGTGTACGCACTGTATATTTTATTTGCTAGCTTGCAAGCTTCAACGAATTGATCCAGTGGATCTGGAAATTGATTTATGGCTAGGTACATGCACAGAA
The DNA here is from genome assembly GCA_036346405.1 of Phyllostachys edulis. NCBI lineage: Eukaryota > Viridiplantae > Streptophyta > Magnoliopsida > Poales > Poaceae > Phyllostachys > Phyllostachys edulis. The sequence continues at coordinate 35,264,896 of CM070559.1, read as the reverse complement.
TTTGAAGCATGTATGTGTAGCATATACGAGGTGATAGCTGTTATTCGGAAGATACTCTCTTTGCAAGGATTGCAATAGCTCAAACTAGTCCAAAATCCGATGCTCTATTCATAAGCGACGCACAAACAATTCTTACGTGTAAAAAGTTTCTCCATTTTTTTTTCTTTCTTACGCCTTTTTCTACTACCTCACCCTAGCTCAATTATATTGTAGGATGAGCTGCAAATATATGTAAAATACATAAGGTACAGACATATGTACTAATCCTAATAATTTGGTTAAAGACAAGAAAATATAACCTTTTTTCTAACGAAAAAACCATTTTTTTTTCAACCGATCACACATGGTGCCATGTGTAGGAGAGCTTCTCCACTTTTTTGACACACCAGAAAATAAATAAATTTATATACTCAGTCCTATATATGATGCTATGCTAAGTCTATACCTCTGCATCTAGAGTCTTTGACTAAAATGACATGTTTTTAAAACAAAATAGCAAAACTAACCTTATTGTGCTCGAAATGACAAAAATGACCCTCCTACCACGCGATTTTGCCGCGGAAGCCATGTCCCTGGCGCGGTGTGGGATCGCGGCACGTGGCTTTCGCGACAAAATCACACGATTGGTGTGTCATTTTGGGCACACAAGGAGGGTCTAGTTTTGTCATGTTGTTTTGAAAAGAGGCTAAATGAGGCAAAAAAAAAAAAGTCATGCATCTGTCACATCCTGTACATCCGCCACAACATCCTCTAGGGAATTCATCTTTCCTTATTTAGGTCTATTTAGTGCATTTAGACATTTATTTATTATCAATCACTACTACAGGAAGCCTCATCACAGAAGGTTCGGAACCATCATCACAGACGGTTTTTGAACCGTCTATATTTGTTGGTCTGTGATAACAGGCAGTCATCACAGACGGTTCAAAACCGTCTGTGATACGCACTATCACAGACGGTTTTTTGTTGAAACCGTCGATGAAGGCTATTATCACAGACGGTTTTCATCAAAAACCATCTGTGATCCGAGAATATCACCGACGGTTTAATTTACAAACCGTCTATGATGACATTTTCACAGACGGTTCTTGTTTAGAACCATCTGTGATGAGTTTTCACAGACAGTTCTTGTTTAGAACCGTCTGTGATAGCCTTTTCTGTCGCAAAAAAAAAAAACCGAAAACGGCTGCTAAAACTTCGGAGGCCCTAAACGACCTTTTTTTGGGGGTTTTCACTTTGTCTGGAGTCTCCTGAGCCTCACGAATGAATCTGACATGGACTTATGGATTTTCATATTGAACTTTTCGTTAGCTTTCCAACGAGCCAAAGAACGTCGCAATCCGATTTCGTATGCAAAAGTTATGGCGGTTTTACCGGACAGTGCGTGATCTACCATCTATATTTTTGCCCAAACCAAATAACTCAACATGAACTACACATGCACAGAGAGAGCCTCCAACAATAAACCACAACATCACCCACATCACAGTAGCATCAACTCAATCCATTTACAGTGCACTAACACTAGCTCTTAGTAATCCACATCACAGAGCAAAGGGGGGAGTAGAGAGAGTGAGGTCGTGGGAGGCCGGGGCGACGAAGTGGAGGAGGCCGACGACGAGGTCGTGGGAGGCCAGTGACAACGAGGCCCGGGCGAGGTGGAGGAGGCCGGGGGCGACGGTTCGGAGGAGGCCGGTGACGATGAGGCCGGGGCAAGTTGGAGGAGGCTAGTTCGCGGGCAACAAGCTCGAGGGACACCGGGGCGCAAGGTGTGAGGAGGAGAAATGGTAGAGGAGGAGATGGAGGTATGAGGTGTGAGGAGGAGAGATGCCAGAGGAGGAAATGGAGGTTATATAAAGCGAGTTTCGGCAGCCCGCCCATTATGTTCAAATTTTCGTTTCCCGCCGAACAATCGAGACGGTTTTGTTAAGAACCGTGCGTGATCGACCTATCACGAGCGGTTTTTAATAGAACCGTCAGTGATCATCCTGACGGTTCTAATTACAAACCGTCGTGATTGAGATTATCATAGACGGTTTGTGAATAGAACCGTCTGTGATAATTCACAGACGGCTCTATTAATAAACTGTCTGTGATAGGTGACTATCACAGACGGTTCTAAAAAATACCGTCTGTGATAGGCTGCCCGCGCCACCCACAGGTCCGGACAGACCCAACACAGACGGTTCCAAAGGAACCGTCTATGATGGGGCGTCTATTATAGCATGTTTTGTAGTAGTGAATAGAAAACAATTGTAGACCTAAGTTATATTATACTCCTTATAAAATGTTAGATGTATTCTGTCCATGTGCATGAATTATCTAATTAGAAAAGTACATTATTCAATATAATAGTATTGGTCACTAATTCAAATATACACTCTTAAATGAGAGAATATCCAATGTTGGCTCTTCTCACGTATGCTTGAAATGAAAGACATAAATGCTAAAACGAGCTAGAGATGTGAATGATAGTTTGATTAAAAAAACGAGGGCTAGAAATTAAAGAAAATTCGATCCACCTAATGGTTGAAGACTGAAATTTGGATAGAGTAAGTATTGAAAATAAAAAAGCAGATATAATTATATTGCCATAGCAATATTTTAACGAAGATGTCATTAGAAACGCTAGTTTTGTTTGCATTAAGAACTAAGCAATCATGAACACGAAGCATATACATGGTTATAATGGCACACACAAAACTATGTAAGTAGCATATAGGAGTGATAAGTACCTCTGTTTGGCAACTCCAAATACTTGTGGCATTTTTTACACACTTGATTGTTCATCATTTGTATGTTACCTAACTGGTTATACAGTTTATACATAACTGTCACTTTTGACTTTTGAGTGAATACAAAATGTTATGTTATTTGTCATTTCTTTCAGAATTGATGGAAGGGACTCTTCTATTTGTAGCTTCATTAAAGAATTAACAAGTTATTATTAAAATTCCCAATTTCCATGACCAGCGGTGAAAACTTTTATATTGATAATTGTTCAAAAAAAAAATTAAACATAAACCTCTACACTCATAATGAACTAGAACATGTTCAACGAACAACTAACGAACAATCCTAGTGTAGTCATCATTAAACTTGCAAGATAATGTCAATTATAGCGCTATAAGTTTTAGAGATGGTGTCAATCCTCATGTAAGATCTCAGATGGTGCCAATCATAACACACGATCTTTTAACTTGATAGAGCGCTAACTACTAATAAGAGTATGGATTAAATGGGAGAAAACACTCATTACAACATATCAATAACGATTATAAGAGGACGAGCACTCAAAGTTTTATTTCACTACTATAACTTTGGTACAATTCAACAAAGCATATACTCCCTCTATACTCCCTCTCTTAGGTAGCTAGTTTTTACTCTTTAATTCTCTATCTATTCTCTACTTATGGCCTCCCTAAGACCTCACCATAGTGCGCACTCCTAAGACTTGTGCAAATGGGTAGAAAGGATTTTAATTTATAAAACTAAGCAATCTTTTAGTTCTTGTCCAGTGGTAATATCTGAATCGTACAATGAAAATATCTTAAATTGCCTAGGAACTTCTTTCAAGACACCTAATACCTAGAAATTTTCCTACTTGTCTTATTTGGATTCTTTGCTATTACAAGGAAAACACACACGCACGCACACACCACCATGCATGCACAACATACACACACTAACACAAGCGTGCCCCCTAAGCACAAGCTTAGAAAGATAGAGGCCGGGAATAAATTTGCAACCTCACAAAGTTCATACTAAGACACACTTGGTTATGCGTAAAGGTGGGCACTAGCTTTAATGGGTGAAGTCGTCCATCATCCCATCAGGAGGTGGTTATTATTTGGATATTGTTGGACCTTAGGAAAACATATAGCCCTTACAAAATTCCTAATTCTTCTAGAATAGCACAATCTTCCAAAGAACGCATCACTAATTCACAACAGGCTCAAGTCCTAACAAGAGTACGTTTGGGTACTTGACTTCAGCCGTTTTGCTGAGAAGGTTAGCTTTAATTTTGTAGCTCAGAATTCCCAAAGAAAACAAGAAAGTCGAAAAAAACTAATTTACACGATTATTCTCTTGGTTGTCAAGGGGAATTCATGTTGATTGTTCCTTTCCTTCCTGGTTTTAACATCTCTTTCTTTTTTAATCCTTAAAACACCTAAATAAATGAAAGAAAATTACCCACCTAGTACTCTGTTTTCAATTCTCTTCATCCATGTGAATAACTTAAAGAAAATGAAGTAATATTTGTTTAGAGTGCCATTGCCATCATCATCCTATTGATGTCATGTCCTATATCCACTATAGGCTCATGTCTGTTTTATTTATCGGGCATTTTGTCGCCATCACTATTATTTATATATTATTTTGGCTTGTGTACTTCTTGTAAACATTCTAATGAAAAATTGAATTTTGCCAACCAGCATGAAATCTATGATCGAACAATACAATGAGTCAAAAGAAGATCACCATCTGACCATGAATGCGAGTTCTGAGGCTAAGGTATGCTACGAATTCAATACAATTCATACTCTTGTACCATAGTTGTGTCACATTAGAGTGGCTTAAGCATTCCAGCTGTATGATGTTTCTAGCTGTTTAAATTTCCCTTTTGCATGTATTTTATGCACAAATAGACAAGAGATAAATGGCCAATCTTAATTTTCTAATTCAACTTCTGCTAGAAACCGCGGGTGAATTTCTTACATAAGAACTAGAAGAGATAATAACTCGAATGCGAGTGTGTCAAAACTCGGTCAATTAACCAAGATCTCACTAGCTTTAATTTTTCTTACAGTTTACTAATATTAACACATTGTTGGAATTTCTAACCATATGATATTATCTGCAATGACATTATGATATAGCTCCAAAAATATTTAGTGCCACAATAATAATCAACACACTAAATATATATATTAAGGGAAATGTAGATTATAATGGTGTTTGTGTGTCCCTCATGTTAACTTGTAAATCATGCAACCCAGAGGCATCCTACCAATTCCACATTAGCACAAGAACATTAGGGGCTTAAATCAAGGACATCGTTCTACAAATATGTCTGAATAATACAAGTCTGAGGAGTCAATACAACCAATTCAAGGTCGAGAACCATATGTAGTTGTACGCTAAGAGGACATGCAACACATTCATGCACACATAGTAGGTCAAAACAATGCTCATGTTCAGGAAAACAAGATATTTAGGTTCAATTAGGATGGAACACAAGCTTGCATTGGTTTAAACCTTGAAGAGAATATGCTTGACAGGTTCAGGCTTGATGTTCGCGTAGGGTAGGGAAATCTTCCATGAACAAGTATGGCCTCAACGTATATTTATCCAAGTAACTAGTACCTGTGATACAATTTAGGATTGAAGTGGCAGACAATTGCCTACGAATCAAAATAGAGATGATAGTTACTCACAATTGTCACAAAACACAAGTTACAAGCAGATATGCGTAAAACATAAGGGAAATGTGGCAATGGGTGGATATGAATTGCACTTTCCAGCAGTCCACTCCTGCCCCTATCAGACTACCGCTACATATACCCACTCCATATCTGACAAGGGGGAGTTCAAAGCCAATCCAAACCCATGTTCCATCCATTTGCAGATTAGCATGTTGCACATATAACCTTCTGATCAGCTGATTCCATAATGCTTTTGCACAAATAAACTAGGCAAAAAGATGGGCAGTCAAAAGTCATCGAAACGAGAAGCACCATACCTTCTCCATCATGTCAAATACGATCTGTCATGCTGAAGCACTAGTTGTGGAGTGTGGATACACTCATAATGCTCTATTCATCAGCACCTCCTAGTGTGTGTAACCAAGTATGAGACCCTCTGCACTGTGCCACCCCGGCATCATCATCCTACTCATCAACACTATGCAATATGCATCGAAGCTTGAAGGTATCTGTTGCACCATGTAAGTGATTAGAGGGGGGAAGGGGTGAATAGAAGCCTACTTTTTCCCTTCTAGAATTCTTCTTTTTTACTCCAATAGCTATGTGAAGCTATGAAGATCAAAGTCTAAAAATCACAGCGAAAGAATTAAACTGAAAACAAGAAGCTCAACCATCAATCCCCCACAACGGAAGAATTGAACTGAAAACAAGAAGCTCAACCATCAATCCCCCACAGCGGAGGAATTGAACTGAAAACAAGAAGCTCAACCATCAATCCCCCTCGGTCAATCTCTGGAGCGGTCTGACCTCTCCTTAGTCTGATAGAAAATCAGCACGATTTTAGATTCACAAAATGACCTAACTTTAATCCCATGCAGTCCTATGGCTTTTCTCATGCCGGTAAGTCTCTCACACCCGACTCCCACCAGATTGCCTCAACACTTGCATCGGCTCAAGCCACTTGATGCAACCCATTGCACCAAACTTTCCGTTCTTGTACATCTTACGCCTTGCTTTAGACCAACCGCTTCACCCGGCATTCTTGATCATTCTGGACCTTGATCATCGTCGTTGAACATAGTTAACTCCAAGCTTCTCTGCACAGTAATAGACTAAGAAGTCGATTCCGAAAAAAAGTTCTTCATAACTTGACCCGCGTTAGCCAAAACATGCACCGTGCAACACATATGCAACATTTCCATGACCCTAGGTCAATTTCCAAAATTCAGCTCGAAAACACAGCTCACTATGCACTGAAATGCTACAATCGGTCTGATCACTGCCACCATGCTGGTCTGACCACCAACCCTTGGCCGGTCTGACCGCGCCCATCGGTTTCAAGGCCCCGGTCTAACTGCTATGGTGTGGCTGGTCCTATCTATTCCCATCACCAGAAAACACTCCTCTTTGGACTTTTCAGTTAAACTCTATCTAGTTTCGCGTTCAGTTTCCATTTTCAATGGCACTTAATGTAAACACATCCCTAAACACTCCTACACAAAGTGTTTGGTGTCCACTGTGCACGACCTTGCATCGCTTGTTTGACCTCCGGTCAGACCACCTGGCCAAAGCCAGTCAGACCGGCTATCCTCTGAATGCAAGACAATTTTTGCAAAACTAAGAGCTAACTCTACAAACTCTTCGACAACGATACTAATTGTACTTCATCACTTTATCTAAGACCAAACCACATGGTCTCCACGGTATCAGCTGCGGGAGTAAGGCTGTAAAGCTTGGTGATAACGTGGTCATGTGGAGTAGAATAATCAGGCGTCGCTTGTTGCTACTGTTGTGGAATAAACAAGTTTTACTATGGCATTTCTGGTTATGCATGGACTATCCAATACTACTAGAGAAAAGGTCTTCACAGACGGTTCAAAGACATCATCATAGACGGTTTTGTGAGCCGTCTGACTTTATGGGTCAGTGATGACATGAGGTCATCACCGACGGTTTTTTAACCGTCTGTGAAAAAAGCTATCACAGACGGTTCTAAACAATAACCATCTGTGATAATTAATTATCACAGACGGTTCGTGTTCAGAACCGTCTATGACAGTTTTTTCTATTGCAAAAAAAAAATCGGATTTTGAGCCAAACCAATCAATTGCTTGACAGTAGTTTCCATATGCAACCTCTAGCAAGACAACTAAAATCCAATTAAAATTCTGATGGCAAACACATTATAGGAAAGGGAAACCAAAAGGTTTCACAACGTCCCCTCCGAATGAAAAAAAAAAGAATAAAGTTACAATGTTAAACTAGCTAGAAACTATCTATGCCTCCAAGCTCCTGAAGAATTCATCGGCTTCTTGGATTGGTCTTGTGAGCTCCTCTCTGTACCTCACCAGCATATCATAAGATGTTCTTGCATGTCATCAAGTTCGACTCAAGCTCATCGGCAAGGAGAGTCGACTGAAAACCTACTTCGGCGGCGCTTCGACCTTAGGTAACATAAAACTAAGATAATTTTCTTTACAACAAACAACCAACAAATTGTATATGTTTTGGAGATGTACACGTACCTTTCGGCACTCTCCTCGCCGAACCGCGACAGGGAATCGAGGGTGGTCACCGGAGCTCAGTGTGGGGAGGGGAGAGACTGATGGAAGATAAGGCTGGGGTGGCTAAAATATATAAGGACATCGCCAAAACATTTTGCCTCCCGCGCACGCGTTCAAAATTTTTCGAACTCCCGCGCTGCGAATCACAGACGGTTTCATACAAAAACCGTGCAGGACAACATATCACGACGGTTCTTAATACGAACCGTGCGCGATAATATCTTATCACGCACGGTTCGTATTAAAACCGTCGCGATATATATCTTATCACGAGCGGTTTCTATTAAAAACCGTCTGTGACCTGGAATTTTTCGTACTCTCTGATTTTATCATGGCTTCGAATTTTTCTTACTCTCTGATTTTACTATGGCTTGAATTTTCAAGCTATGGTAAAATCAGAAATACTTATCACAGACGGTTTTAATATAAACATGCGTGATGAGGACGGAAGTCCTGAGCGGTTTGTGTTGAAAGCGATGCATGAAGTATCACTGACGGTTACGAACAAGAACCGCTGCAGTGATATTTAGTAGTATCACAGACGATTCTTGATCAGAACCATTTTTAACACGAACCGTCTGTGATATTACTTCTTCACATGAGGTTTTTAGCGCAGCCAGTAACACAGACGGTCGCTAAACCAAAACTGTTTGTGATTGTATTTAATACATACGGTTTTGGTCAACCGTCTGTGATGAGGCGTCTAGTATTAGCTTTTTTGTAGTAGTGCAAAATCCAGCGCAATTTGCTCCCCATAAGGTTCAACGTGGGCAAGGTGTTCATGCCCAAATAGGAGTTAACGAAATTAACCCAAGTGGCTGCAGGCCCAGTGAATAAGAACTAGTTCAAACTAGTAAACCACAGGCACTGCTGAACATATTTGGTGAAAGGAGCTCTACATAGAGAAAAGAAGGATACTGAGAAACAAAGGAAGAAATCGACAACTAATGAAGCAAATTTTTTTTTCAAATGCACATCTCAAGATTATGCTAATGATCTCCCATAAAAAAATATTATGTTTTTCCTAGAAAAAATAGATTATGCTAGTTATTGCTGCAACATACTTGAACATGGATGGCAACATCCAGGTCCTTAATTTTGAGCACAATTCCTTACATCATAGTTCATTTTTCAGCTGGTAGAAATAAACTTCTAAATTATTAATAAGACCAAGTAACACCTCCAAATTCTAGATGTTCACTGTAGTACTGGAATACAAATCGTGGTTCCAAATTATTAGCCGAATGATGCCCTGTTCAGAATATGTTCTGGGTTTCGAGATTGAATTACAGAACATTTCTCCATTATCTGACTGACTAACTCTAGTCTGAGAAAGATGGAAAGGTCCAGTTTAATAACTAAATGCTTGCTCGAACAAATTATGGGCCAAAAACTGAGAAACACAAATAAACTCTCAGAGAAAAACAAGAGTTCATAAACAGCATGCACTGGTCAATCAAAAAATGAAGCATCATGATATAACAACATCCGTTGCCATTAGAAATAACAACATCCCTTGGCATAATCAACTAATAAATAGTTACCAGAAAAAGTTAAGGGCACTTAGGCACCGATGACCATTTTTTATACCCATTAAATAATAAAGGTCGTAATCTATGCATGTGGCAGATGATCCTGATCACTGCAACCAATAAGAGCACCCATCTACACAGGCCATTTTTATTTGATCAAAAAATCTATATGAAATTGCTAAATTGCTATTCAAAGACACAATGAGAAGACAATTTGACATGACTGCTTAAGTGCCTGTTGCAAGGCGTCCTCTGTATGAATTTACAAAGTGAATATAACTTGAAGTGTTTTGTTTTTTTTAAATTGCAATGAACAACGGAAAGGAACTCAGAAGTGGCAAGTGGCAACTATCTCCTGTGCAAGTAAACTCCAACGAGAGAACACAAACCATCATTACAAATTAACTTAGAAATTGCATCCAGCATCCTTTTAGGGTTCTATACATCATAACTAAAACTACACTATGCCACAAAAGCAACAACCAATCCGATTTTGCATACAGAAATGCAGACACCAAGTGGAAAAGAAAACGTGGATTTAGTTACCAGCAGCACACGTAGTTGTGGGTGGCGGTGTGGTGGCAAGCATAACTTCACGCCCAGTGTTGGCTCCTGAATCCTGATGCTCAACACCTGAACGCTTCTAGAAGGCACAACATCCCATATTACATTGCCTGAAATCAGGTAACAAAACTCCAAGGAAAGAACTGATGACATGGCTCCAAGAGAGGAGATATCTAACGCTAATCCTACAAACTGCCAGTGCAGTCAGCTGACAATAAGTGACATGAAAACACCAATTCAAGCTTTTCATTTTTTTTAAATGTACTTGTTACATTTTTAGATAATGGAAGAGGGCACCCTTTTCCGGCCTCTGCATCCAAAGATGCACACAGCCTACTTTATTAAAGAGTTAAAGGCACCATAGTAGCCAAACTGTTAAAATTGGCATAAGCCTTATAAGCAAATCTTGACTGAAAAACTTAATCATTACAAATTCTTTGACTAAACTGCCACCCATGAGCATATAAAATTTGCTTCGCCAACACCTCCAGACGGATGCTTCCATCCAGCATGGACTCCTTCTGATCCGGTTTCTGCAGGTTTGCCTAAGCCCCCAACCAGTGCCCGGTCAACATAATAACCTGTAAAGGATTAGTAACAATCTTTTTTATTAAAAACGACATCATTCCGGCATAACCAGATAGCCCAACATAAGGCACTAGCTCCCACCAAGAGTTGTGACTTTAAAATTGTTGGAAGTCCAGCTAACCAGTTCCCGAACATGTTACATATAGCTCAAACCTGCGAGAACTACCTTGATCACTAAAATCAGAGTTTATGATCAATAAGCTACCAAGTTAAGTGTCCAATATTGTTCTTAGAAGGGCTAGCATGAATTAGGATGGGAAAAATAATTATGACTAATGTTATTTGTGGTTTAGCTACCATTTGTGGCCCTATTGTACCATGAGATATGGTAGCTAAACATATGTTTTCTAAAAGGTAGGCCTGTTGTACCCTGCGACGTAATTTAACACACCACTATCTTGTGAAAGCATAGGCCAAACCAGATGCAATTGAAAAATGAAATTTGGTGGGCATGCCCTGTCTTTCGATTCTGATCTAGGGAATTTTTTTAACAAACAAGTAGATCATAACCATCACGCTAACAACATGGGTGATACAAAGCATCACCAGCTATATCCATGATGTGAAGCAAAACTTTTTAGGCTGTAACAAACGCCTTTCTAGCCCAATTTTCCAAAACCTTGTGCTGGAGACCTGCATTACTGGTTCCCACTGATCTTGACTGTTTTCACCCTCACTCAGCCAAAAGTAAGGCAGAAGCTGATTGTAAACCAGCCAGTTTTTTATGATAACAAGATCAAACAGAGGCCACAAAACTATGATAACTTTGTTTTCAGAATACTAATAAGTGATGTATATTTACAAAAGAACCACGAGAGACGGTTTGACTTGGTTTAAAATGCTTGTATCTTAAAGCAACATCTAGCATTCACTGTGCCCTCAGTGGTATCTTCGACCCCATGAGCTCAATCCCAGAAGTTGATAAAAATCCAGATGACATCAGTGCCTGCACTGTTTTGAACGCTTTCGTACCTACTGACTACCTCAAACATTCTAAATATTCACTGTACCACAAATATCAGGGCTAATATGTTGATAATGCATTATTCTATCATTAAAAGTCGCCATATTAAACTAGTGACGACATTTCCTGATGTTTATGTACAACAGCAACAAAATATCGATAGTGAACACAACACAAGAAGGGTAAATGCAGCATAGATAATTAGATACAGGCAAGGTAAATATTCACATGTAAGTACTTTAACGAATGAATATTTCGGTTAAGTAAACAAGGATGATAAATGACGTACAAGGGATCACTACTAATTTCAAGATTCTAATTGTGTCGCCACATAAACAGTTAAACGCAACATCCAAAGACTTGATTTAAAAACTCTTAAAACCATTAAGCATTTTCAAACCAGATGATAACATCATATATGAGCTGCTACCTCACAATAATGTTGTTATACAGTGTGGTTACATAGTCTTCTAACATCTGATTGCAGTTATATTTTTATTTCTTGAATTCCATATGCTGAAGTACAAAGCATACTGCTGGAAAACCATTCATCTATAGTAACTGAAAGTTATAATCTTACTAGTTTTGGCAAAGGGAGGCAGCAAGCTTGAGGCAACAACTACGTAACTTACAAGAGCAACATCGGTATGATCCTCAACCAACCGACAATAAATGCATATTCAGTCATTGCCAAAGTAAAAAAAAATCATGTGATACATGACATCTTGCATTATTTTCTAGTATTGTTGTGCTAATGATCATAAGAAAATCATGTATTCATGTGTGCCAGACATCAACCTCTTAAATAGCATCATTAGAAAAGATATTATATTTCCATATTATGCTCAAATATGGGATCATTGGGTACAAATTCTTGGCACATCATAACAGTTGGGGTGAATTCCTTAAATGCCACTAAAAGTTTACCTCATCCTTTATATGTCACCCATTGTTTCATTGACATGTGGGTCTTGACCCTACATGTTAGTGACACAATCAAAGATTTCGCAAAATTCTAGTGGCATATAAGGAATTAATCCTACCAATTGCCATATGCGATCGGATCAAAGCTTTAGGCATCTATTATGCTGCACCCAGGAGTAAGCCTAACATTATCAAAAACAAAGTTTAACCTTACAGGTCTTCAGGTAAATTATCCAAACTGAGCCTGTGCTATAATGTCCTCAAGTCAAACAACAAAAGGAAAATAGGGCTATGTTTTGCCAGCTATCGCCGCCCCCCCCCCCCCACACACACACACAACACCACTGTTCTTTTTACTCTTGGGGCACGGTTGTGTGGCGCCTCACTAGAGGTAGTTAAATGACTAATTAGCGATGTACGGTATTTGATAAGCAACCTTTGGGAATAAAAACCAGCAAATATCTGTTTCATTTTTTTACTTGATTAAATTGGTGTCTTACTCCTTACACACAGAATTTTTTGTTCAGTTCACCTGTATGCTTGGATAGCCAGATTATGCACAGATCAATTGTGAAGTTCTTACAAACTATAGGAAAATCTGATCATCATGGAAGCAACTACCTTTGTGTTTGCCCTTTTTTGTTGATGGGGTGGGGTTAACATGCAAAGTATATAATCTTTCACACACTAAAAAATTGTGTAGCCCAACTACTAGGTTTTTAACCCCAAATGAACCCAAACAGCATATAAAAATTAAAAAGAAGGTTTATAATAAGTAAAATAAGTAAAGATGGTTGCGTAATAAACTAGAATAACAATATATGTGTTTTTAGAAAAGTATAATAATGTGCTTATGCAATGTGTCATTGCAGGCTGTTGTTGGGTCAACAGCTTTCTGGGCTGGATGTAAAAGACTTGCAAAATTTGGAGAATAAACTGGAGATGAGCCTAAGAAATATTCGTCTGAAGAAGGTTACATTATAGTTTTGTTAAGACCACATCACCATTTAGGTTTTCTTTTCACGACATGGATATCAATGACTACTTTGACTAAAATTCACTTTACAGGACCAACTTATGATCGATCAAATTCAAGAATTAAACAGGGAGGTATGCTGGTACAACTCATTCTAGTGCATTTGGTTCTATATCGAGGCTAATTGACTATAATAACTTCTTACTGGAATCACAGGGAATCCTCATACACCAGGAAAACGTAGAACTATACAAGAAAGTCAACCTTGTTCATGAGGAAAACATCAATTTGCAGAAAAAGGTCCAGGTATGTAGGAGCATTTTGCCAAACAACGATGCAGCTTGTATAAGTCATCATTTGTTATTCAGGTTCACTTGTCTGGTATATGCACATTGCAAAATGTTATTTCTTCTTCATTTCTCAGGTATACGGAGCCCAGGGAACAAACGAACATCCAATAGGTTCTACCAATCGTCTGATTTTAAGACTCTGAGAGGATGAAAATTTTCCAGTTAATCTTGAGCTAAATCAGCCACAAAATGTGGAAAATGAGAGGTCAGGATCACCAACTCTGGGGTAAGTTCTTGTCTAAATTCGAAAACAGTTCAGATTCAGCAAAGCACATGATTTGAGATGGTTCACTGAAAGTGCAGCAGACTTCAACTGCAGTGAGGATGACCGAAACTAAGAGACCAACAACCTACAAAATTGGGCTCACATTACAAGACGTACCAGCTAAACTTTAAAGCTTCCAGATGCAATAATTTCTGCATGAACAAGAGCATCGATGTACTTCAGATTTTAATGTCAACTGCTAGAAAACCATTTAGTCACAGCAGAGTTTATGTCATGTACACTACTATTCTGAAGAATATAGTGCTTCTGATTTTCATAGTGCAACAGAGAAGGCTCAGCACCAGTTGGTAACATGGTAAATATACACAGATGATATTGTATTGATTAGGACTTGTTAAATACAAATATGGTTACTCGCTTACTTCTGAAATGCAAAAGACAAAATCTGCGTGGTATACTGGCATATAAGGAACTTACGGACTGAATCATACAGAAATTTTTGGTAAATGATGATGACCTCAAACTTTAAACCACAACAGCTCGATGTCCAGTGTACTATACTAAAAGTTAAAAAAAAAATACCACCCACTACACACCTGCATGTGCACAACTGCACATGATCCCCAAACTGAGTGCTGCTATGCCACAAACAGAAAATCTTGAGCTCTTAGCGCTAGGCCCGCCTATGGTGGAATTCGCGTACACAGGGTGCACTGCTCAGTGGTTTGCAACAGTTCCGTAAATTCTTTTCTGTACAGTCTTGCTCACTGTCGGACCCTAAATTTGTAACTCAGGATCCGCTGTGTAAATTTGTGTCATTCTATGGATCAGTAGATAGCACAGACAGATACATCGTTGGTTCATTCACATACATCGTATTCATCTTACAATAGCATACTTTATTACATAAACAGATCATGCAGCCAACAGTCTTACAAAATGGACCAAGCAGGCCAATACAATATACATAGTGCTTTTAATACAAAAAGTGGGGATACGTGCGGAAGCAAAGGAAATAAATGGGTGGATCCATTCACTCTGCCTACAGGCAAGCGACTAGGGGTCCCAACCTAAGCTCCTCCGTTGTCTTCACCATCCGGCCCTGATGCCACGAAGTAGGCATAGGGGTCTTGATCCAACGGCTCTGAATGTTATTTATGAGCGAGCATGAGTAAACAACCGTACTAGCGAGCCAACACCCAGAATGCAATTATTATATATGCAAAGCTAATCAAAGGAAGGTTCTTGGTTCTTTTATTTGTACAAAGCTAAATTTGAATTAGAATAGTTAATAAGCAATTCTTAAAACTTAGCATTTTGACTAACACGAGTTTTGATAAAACTGAGTTTTGTTGTAAAGTACCAGTGGAGGTTCCAACCTCCTATACCATTGAGTGGCTCCATCTACCCAATGTTCATGTTCTTTCTCGGGTTGCATCCCGTACATCCCACTAGTTCTTAACTAGACCATTTCAAATCTCTAGGTTTCAACCCACCTTTTCATTCCACTCACAAATTGTTTTATAAAAATGAAAGCTAATTCAAGTAAGTTCTCGACACTGTCCATGACCATAGGCACGGCTATCTAGTTAGTTTTCTTATTCTGCAGAGTTCGCACACTTTATCCACAACAAACAATCAACTTATAATGTCCCTGGCACACTTCCATAAGTGTGTGACTAAGTTGATCATCACAAGGCTTTTA
This sequence comes from Phyllostachys edulis, assembly GCA_036346405.1. Lineage (NCBI taxonomy): Eukaryota > Viridiplantae > Streptophyta > Magnoliopsida > Poales > Poaceae > Phyllostachys > Phyllostachys edulis. The sequence continues at coordinate 35,249,077 of CM070559.1, read as the reverse complement.
CAATGCCCTACCCAATTCAACCCCATCCGCAAGGTTTCACTATCGGAGGTGGCTTCCTAATGCAATACTATAACGTCCCGATTTTCCTAAGAGTTCTTGCCGTTTTCAAAGCTAAAAAAGAATCATTCGATTTATTTGCCTGCTCAAGCTTAACTTGGGATTTTGGAAATTTGGGAGTTTAACTTGACCTAACCAAACCTCAACTAAGTCTTTTGGTTTGTGTTCTTTGTCCTTTTGAGGTTCTCTGGTGCTCTCTGGTTTTAGCTCTCTTTCCTTTGTGTGCTCTGAGTGCCCTTCATTTTAGCCCTCTTTCTGGACCTCCTCTGTGTTCATAGGACCTCTTCTAAGTCCTCTGGACCTCCTCTGTGCTCATAGGACCTCATTGGAGATTCTTTGGACCTCCTCTAAGCTTGGATCTTTCCTTCTCTTTTAATCTAGATTTCTTTTGTTGGTTTGAATCTCTTTAAGGTTTAGACCTCCCTCTCTGTTTGAATCTACCTTTGGTTCTGACCTCCCTCCTTGGGTCACAACCACCCCGAGTGGTTCTCTGCTCGGGTTCGTGTTCAACCTCTTTGATTTCGGAGAAGTCAAGTTTTGGCTCAATTTATCCTTCTCTAGACCTTTTTGTTCCCTTTAGATCACCCCTAGTGTCTTCTCTTGGACCTCCCCTTTCCAGGACCTCCCTTTTGCTGGTCCTCCTCTTGCCTAGACCTACTTTGTGGGTCTAGGACCTCCTCTCTTGGGTCTTAGACCAACTCGGGTTTGTGTTTCAAAGGTCTTTGGATCTTGAAATCCAGATTCGGGTGATCTCTGTGTCCCTTGGACCTCCCTTAGTCCATTTGGACCTCCCTCACGTTCCTTAGAGCCTTCCGCTTGGTTCAGACCTCCCCTTTGTTAGATCTGACCGTTAGGACCTCCTCTTTGGAGATATTAACCGTTCAGACCTTTCCTTTGTTAGATCTGACCGTTAGGACCTCCTCTTTGGAGATCTTAACCGTTCAGACCTCTCCTTTGTTAGATCTGACCGTTAGGACCTCCCCTTTGGAGATCTTAACCCTTCAGACCTCCCTTTTGTTAGATCTGACCGTTAGGACCTCCCCTTTGGAGATCTTAACCGTTCAGACCTCCCCTTTGTTAGATCTGACCACTTGGACCTCCCCTTTGGAGATCTTAACCGTTCAGACCTCCCCTTTGTTAGATCTGACCATTGGGACCTCTCCTTTGGAGATCTTAACCGTTTAGACCTCTCCTTTGTTAGATCTGACCGTTAGGACCTCCCCTTTGGAGATCTTAACCGTTCAGACCTCCCCTTTATTAGATCTGACCGCTAGGACCTCCCCTTTGGAGATCTTAACCGTTCAGACCTCCCCTTTGTTAGATCTTAACAGTTCAGACCTCCCCTTTGTTAGATCTGACCGTTAGGACCTCCCCTTTGGAGATCTTAACTGTTCGACCGCCCCCAAGTGGTTGTGTCTTTTGGACCTCTTATCCATAGGACCTCCCTGTTGTGTGTCTTTTGGACCTCGTGTCCTCAGGACCTCCTCGTGTCTTTTGGACCTCCTATCCTCAGGACCTCCTCGTGTCTTAAGGACCTCTTGCCCTCCAGACCTCCTTGTGGTTAGGACCTCCCTTAGAGGTCAGGACCCCTGGTCTTTTGCAAAGACCTCCCTTGCGGCTGAGACCATCCCTTTGACTGAATCGTTTTCTTGATTTTGACTGGCCCCACTTATCAGCCTTGCTCACTTTTCCCAATTCTTCTGCCTCAAAACTTTGTGCGCATTTAATGGCTGTCGGATCACATTAAATGTGGTCACATCCGAGGTACCTTGTTAAATTCTTTTAGGACATACCCTGTCCTAACCTTGTCCTAACTACCACCGATCATTGACATGTTTTGCTCAAGCCCCTTGTTGTTTCTCCACCAGCTCCGACTATAAATAGCCTGGGCATGCCTCCATTTGTCACCTTTTTGCTCATTTCCAACTTCCCTGCTCCCGTCTGGTGTTCTCCTTGCTCAAGACCTCACCAAGGAGTTCTTTGAAGCTACTCCATCACCTCTTCATCGCCAAGAAGGCCTCTCTGTTGGTTCCTGCGGATCCCTTTGCAAGGACCACCCTCTTTCGGGTTGGACCTCCCCTCTCAGCCAGGACCTCTTGCTTCTTGGTTTTTGTCTGAGTTTGTTTAAGCTCTTTTTAAGCCTTCTTTTAAGTTCTTTGATTGGAGCTGGTTTGCTTATTTGGATCTTTGGCGAACGTGTAGATCTCGAGTTTGAGGAGGAGTGCTTGGACCTAGCAGTTTCTTTTGAAGGCTCACCACTGCTCAACGAAGGCAAGTCGCAGACCTTTGATCATATTGAGCCTAGCTTTTCAAATATATTTTGCTTTACTTAATCATGCATGGCTATTTTTATAAGAAATGGTTTGGGCAGTAGTTATTTTCCTACTTGACAATATGCCTCCTTGGACAATTGTATTCGACATGTTGACATGATCCTCTTGGATGCCTTAGGGTGGATATTTTAGTTTGTATTGTTTGGTATTGCCAACATGGGACCGTATGTTTATGCTTAGTCTTGCTTTTAGAACCGGGGTCTTAGGAATCATGTTTCTTCTCTAATAACTTGACTAATGGAACTACGGAATCTGTGGTTGGTGCCACTATTGAGCAACTATGGTGGGATGCCGCAATTGTGTTGATTGTGGTGCGAGGCCACTTTGTTAAAATCTTGCGTGCCAAGACCAGGGAGGTCTTAGGCTAGGTGAACCCAAAATGTTTTCTTGCTCAGGCAAGTGATTGTGTAGTAAAGGGGGTGCTCTTCGCACACTGGGATGTGGAAGCCTTGCCTGAGCAGCAATTAAGGACTTAACTTTATGTTCTGTTGATCTGGGCCTTTTAGTGCAACCACAAGATCACTTTATGGGGGTGGTCTGGGCCAAATAATTAGCATTGAGATGGCTTGGTTTTGTTGTGGTGGAGCGTGCTAATTCGCTGGCGCAAGAGGGGGCAGGAATCCGGTGGGGGTTGCAGCCCAACTGGAAGCGAAACCTTAGCGGGCAGCTCCGAGCCAGATCAAAGCTTTGTAAAGGCCTTGTCACACTCTCTAGACAGCTCACCTTCGAAAGTGAGCAAGGGTTCCGATGGGAACCCGCCCCGCTAGAGAGGTCGTGAATTGTGGGTAAAGTTGTACACCTCTGCAGAGTATCAATCTATTCGAATAGCCAAGTCCTTGGTCATGGACATGCCCGGTGAAAATGGTGCAAGGGGTAGACTTCTCAAATTTGTGTTCCAAGGCTGGCTTGGGACGTCTGCAAGTATTCTGGGTGGCTCCGAGTGCTTGTGATGTCCTGGGTTGGTCGTGGAGGTTTTGTGAACCCTAGGGTGGTCCAATGAGCTCTTGAGTGGGTGCTCAGAGGAGATCTTGGAGCCCTAGGGAGGTCTTTGGGAACTCTAGAATGGGTACTCCAAAGTGGTATTGGGAGATATCCTGGTCGTGGGTGCGACCAGACCTCCCCCAAGTGGTCTTGGGAAGTGAGTTGGTGCTCACTCTCCCTCTTTCCAAATAAATGTACTTATGTATTAATGTTTCAAATTGAGCTCTTCAATCTATACATGTTATTTACTGTCAAACTTTGCTTTATGCAACTAACCCTACAGCTCTCATTGTTAAGCCAATGCATGAATATTATTTGCCTAATTGCTCCCTACGATTTGCTGAGTACATTCAAAGTACTCATGGCTTTAAGCCCTGTGTTAAAGCAGTGGTCGAAGATGAACAAGTGCAGGGATGCTCAAACCTCTTCGAGAAGGAGTTCTTTGACGACCCGGCTGCCTAGGACGTCCTCCACTCGATAGCCTGTGGGCTTGCCGGATGGCTTGGAAGTGTTTTGTGTTTCTGCTGTAAAGGTTCTCCCTTTTGTCGGTTTTGTAAGCCCTAGTTGGCAAACTTCTGTAAGCAAGCTTTGACCATAAGGTCTTGTATAATGCAAGGTTTAATTTGTCTACTTCATCTATTATTTGGCCTTGTGCTTGTGATTATACCTAAGTGTTCTGTGTGAGCTAGCATCGGTTCTCCTGGGACTGGCTCAGTACACAGAGGCCAGATCTCCAGGAGGTCTTTGGATCTCCTGGGAGGTCCTGGAGGACCTCCTCTCCGGGTATGCCGCGCGGTACTACTGGACATCCTTGCGGTAGTACCGGTTGCCAAAAAAAATTTATGGTCCTTCTGGACCTCAAGATGCTCCCCTGGGAGCATTTTCCCTGTATATCCGAGAGGGGTCCTCACAAATACAGCCACGCTACCCTTTGGACTCCACTCCTTCGCGTGGTTGTCAACTAAGACCGTATTGCATGCCACCCTCCGTAGCCCCCTTTTGCGCCGTAGTGGTTTCCTAATGCATTATAGCCGCGCCACCCTAGGGTGGTTGTCAACTAAGACTATAATACATGCCACATGAGCGGGATGATGAAGAAACATTGAGGCGAACAAATTAATCAGTCAGGTCGTGCCTATTATAGACTTGTGGTTCCACTGTTTTTACATGAGAAAGTCATCACAAGAACTCGGTCCTTTACTGACTTGGGCGGTACTTCCCCATACCTACTTTGTCGTGCTCTTCGCAACACCCGCCATGTTTTCTAGCCGCCTGAGTTGAAATCTATTTTTTTTGTTTTCTTTTGTTTTAAAATACTTCTCTAGCTCAACATACCATCCATGCTCCGACCTCGATTGCCGAATCTTATTTTCAAATGTTTTAATGATATTGGGGCAATTTACTGCCTACATGTCGATGTCACTACGCAAAGCTAAGCATGACTCTAAGTATGTACTTAGTAGCTATCAGGTATTCCATTAATCTAGTGTGACAAAGAATAATGCCTAAGTTTAAGGATTGGAAATTTATACTCAATAGTAGTTAAGGCATTAACTATAAACTAAAGCAACATACATGTATAAAACATAGCAATGCACTTTCATAATTGGAAACAATATAAATTGCATTAAAACTTAGGAGCAAAATTATCAAAGTGTTGACTCACCTTGTTCTAGGTTTTGTGGGTCTTGGTCTTTCTCAACTTGATGTTCTTCGGGAGCTTCAGCGTCTATATGCGTGAAAACAACCAAGGTCCAAATAAGCACAAAAAGATTCAAATTGCATTCAAAAATTCAAACGAACTCCAAAATGAGTGTTCTTAGTTTGGTTGGGTAGGGTTTGAATTTAGATAAATTTAGAAATAAAAATCATTCGATTCGGAGTTAAAATGAATGAGAACGGACCTTTCGAAGTTCGAACCCTAAGTTAATTCCTGAAACAGAAAAGGGGAGAGAGACTCCTCTCCCTGACAGATGGGGCCCGCCGCCCTTTTCTTTTCTTTTTGTTTTATTTTCTAAGTGGAAATTACGTCAATGAATGGCAGGTGGGCCCTGGTATTTTATTTTCTCTTTCATTTGTTTTTCTAAAGAAAATCTATTCACTAACAAATGGGGCCCATCTGTTAGTGACTTGGTTCATATGAACAGTGCATGGACCGAAGGTCCTGTAACACCCCGACCCGCCACCTAGGCCCGGAATGTTACCACTACACATTATTCATTACAAACTCTGCGCAGCTAATTTAACAACTGGATATAATACAGCAAAAGTGAAATATCTAGGGAGAATGGTTTGCATTAGTAACTACATGTGACGTGGATGTACTATTCTCCCCTCCCAATGCCTTTCAACTTTGTCATTCACCTAAACACCAAAGTAAACAAGGGTGAGTCCAAAGACTCAGCAAGCACATAATACCAACGATAAACACTGCCATACCAACATAAACATAACCATATCATTATTTCCATCATTAACATTCCATTAGTGCAATGCATCATTGTACTACATGCTCATTTGCTCATTTCATTGCCCATATATGCGAATGCATCATCATGCTCATGCTCATATGCATCTCATTAGCTGATACCGGTATCGCGGAGTGTTCACCCGTCGATGACACACTCTTCCCCCATCTTCGTTAGGATGGGGTCCTTACATTGTAGGACATTATCTAGTCCCTACAGATGTAAGACTTCATCTAGAACACACCGGATTAGTCGTGTATCTTTCTCACCGACCTCACCGGAATAGTTACATGACTTTCTCACTGACCTGGCTCATGCATTCATGCCATGATGCAAATGCACATATCCATTGTCATTAACATGATTCATCATTGTCATCATTAACATGGTAGCCTCATTGTTCACCTTGTCTCATCATTATTGCCATCAACATATAAACATCATTGATGAGGATTAAAATCTCTATGTATTATCTTAATACATAATAAAAGATCATACGTCTTCATGGTCGTAATCCCTAAGGCTAACGATCTCACTGGTCGTAAGGATTCCAGAGGTTACATAAGGGTATCCTGGTCGGACAAGGTCCTGTACCTAGCATCCGACCAGGTAGCTGCTCTGAAAAGCTATGATTTGGTATTTGTAACTGATCCCAAGTACATTCTAACTGTCCGATGAATATAGCATGTGTGGTATGCTTCATATCACACGGTTACATAGTCCTAAAGACACTGACAACAACCACCATACAGTTGAGTGTCTCTAAGACACTTAACCACAGAGCAGTTAACACATTGTTAACTGACACCTCGCCCTGACCAGTTGCAACGCTTCACCAAGGATGCCTTCTCCAGAAGTAACTACCTTCTCTTCGGAAGTTATTTAAGAGTGGAACACAGAAGACCAAGGGGCAGAGGCAGATAGGCAAGAAAGGAGATTCTGATCTGAGACAAGCAAGATAGCATCATCAGATTAGAGCATAGCAAACTTCACACTCAGTGTAATTATGACTAGTCCCTAGTCAGGTCGTAAGCACCCCCTTGTAAATCTAGTTCATATCAATAAAGAGCGGCCCCATTCTCTCCTAGGAAACATCACATCATTTTCCTCTTTTATTTTGTAAGATCGGCGACTCGATCGTCGATAGCTGGCACCGTCCGTGGGGAAGAAGATGTAAGTTTCCTGAAGAAACTCTCCGCTCATCAAATCCTCGCTCACTCCTTGTAATCGCTCATGCGACTATGCCCGGAGTTTGGGATGAGGAGAATTGGTTCGACCTAGCGGACTACGCCAACCTCGACATGGAGGGATGCATCCGTGCCATGCAAGAGAACGGCATGTCATCCTCCTCCTCCTCCGCTGGTTCACACGTCGCCGACGTTAGCGAATTCGACCGGATGGATGAGGATCCACCACTACGACAAGTGGCACTTCCAGCCATTCCGACCAGCTCGGAATGTCCAGAAGCCACTCGAAGCTCGGTCTTTTCGACTGGCAAAACATGTGAAGAAAATTCAGCACCGCCACTCGAGAATTTCTATACTCTCGATGAAATCATGGCTGAAAGGTACTCACCTATGGCTTCTGGCAATTCCAGGAGTCAACCGACATCTGGTAACAGTGTCAATGAAGCCTCCACTAGTCGTAGGCCAAGTGGGGATGATAAGGCCCAGCATACGATCGGTATTCCGCCAGATCAGGCTAAGCCCACCAAGAAGGCCTCAGGAGGTGCTCATCTCCGACCGCTCTCCATCATGGAAACTCCTAGTAGAAGCACTGGAAGGCTCTCCATTAGTTACAATGGAAGCTCGTCGGAGGATCACTGCTGGAGGCACGAGGTCAATATGATCGGAGATGCAAATCAAGATGCCTTACACGGTCCTACACACTCTGCCACATCACCACGTGTTGATGGAGATGATGCGGGCCGTCAAGCACCAACTTTCGAAGGCAACAGAATTGATCAACGTCCATCAGTTAACTCGCCTAGCACTGCCCTACCAAGAGTAACTGGTCGGACAGAACAAATCCGAAGGTCAAGGGAAGGTTCAGACCTACGTACACCTACGACCAGTATGAACCACCCGAGACCTTCGATAACTGTACGAAACCTGCAACGTGTTCAAGATATATTGAATAGTTGAAGGATCTAGACCTGCCATTATGTGTTAATGGGGTTTTGGTGATTAATGACAAATCTAGTTGTGAGACTAACACTTTTATTGATATACATATTGTGTAGTCTTATTTGGATATAAAGGTGAAAATCATGAAGGCATGCATGTGAGTAATGACAAATCCAATCCATTGGATAAACAAAAGAAAAATCCAAACAGAACAAAAGAGGTATGCATTCGACTTCATAGTTCTTATATATTGTTGCATTCCTCGAATCCAAAATATAGGTTGAACCCCACCAAAAGATTAACCTAAATATGTGCATATGTTCTTATTACACATTCATGTATGCACACATATAGGGGGAGTTCATTCTATATTTTGAGGTTTCATTAGTATTGATCCATATTCTGTTTTCACATATATTTGGGATCTTTACTTTGAAACATATCCTTTGAATATATTTAACTTGCATAGTTAATATATTCATATGAGTATATAAGACTTGTGTAGTCTAAATATACTTATATGTGAGTATAACATAACTTGTGTAGTTCATGTGTACTCACATATCCTGAATATATTTAACTTGCATAGTTAATATATTCATGTGTGTATATGAGACTTGTGTAGTTCATATATCCTTGAATATATTTAACTTGCATAGTTAATATATTCATGTGTGTATATAAGACTTGTGTAGTCTGAATATACTTATACGTGAGTATAACATAACTTTGTGTAGTTTATGTGTACTCACATATCCTTGAATATATATAACTTGTGTAGTTAATATATTCATTTGTGTATATGAGACATGTGTGCTCATATATCCTTTGAGTATATATAACTTGTGTAGTTATATATGTTCATATGAGTATATACAACTTGCGTGGTGCCTATATACTCATATCAATCTACATTCAATTATTTGTTATTGAAGTGGTTATCATCAATTGCCAAAGAGGGAAAGATTGTGGTATCTAGTCCCACCATTAATGAGTTAATGGTATGCATGAGTCAGATAAGCAGGTTAGGTTCCATGATAATGAAGACTTGGGATGACATCATGTGTGAATTGTCATCAAGTCAAGAGGAGTTCCATCATGTGTTGATGGAAGTCAAATGAAGGAAATCATCGTGTGTCGATGATGTTCAAGAAAATGAGATGATCATGAGTTGATCATCAAGTCAAGATTCTTGAAGAAGAGGAAATCATCGTGTATCGATGATGTTCAAGAAAAGAAGATGATCATGAGTTGATCATCAAGTCAAGAGAAGATCATCATGTGTTGATGATATTGAAGATCAAGAGCTTGATGCAAAGGATGCATCATGTGTTGATGCATGTCAAGTTCAAGGAGAAGAAATGATTATGTGTTGATCTTCAAGTGAAGCCCCATTATGTGTTGATGGAAGTCAAGTGAAAAGTGCATCATGTGTTGATGCATATCGATACTTGGGATGATGGATGTCATCATGTGTTGATGAGCATCAAGTCAATATCCCGAAGTGAAGCTTCATCTTGTGTTGATGAAGGTCAAGTAAAGGAATGCATCATGTGTTGATGCATATCAAGTCAAGAACCTAGAATTGAAGAGAAGATGTGCGTCATCAAGCTTGAAGTCGTTGCTCAAGGCAAAGGTATGACTAGCTAAGGCTAAGGATGTGTTCCTAGTCTTTTACCGGTCTCGGTGTTTGGTTGGGAGACCGGATTGTTAGTATAGGTTGCCGTACTATTAAGAGGGGTTTTAACTAGTAGCTTGAGTTAGTCATGTGTTGATAGCTCATTGTGTTTGCTCTAGCTCATCTTAACATGTTGCCAATATTTGCGAATGTGTTTTGCAAATAGTTGTGGCTCGTGGATAATCCTTGTAGCATATGACTTAAGTTTGCGAATGTGTTTTGCAAATGGTGTAAGTCCATGTACTTTATTCCTTGTAGTGTGATTCTATAAGTTGGCAAATGTGTTTTGCAACTTGTTGAGAATCTCACTTGAATCCTTGTTTGCACCGCGCGTCAATTTGGCAAATGTGTTTTGCAAATTGAGTTTGAGCGGAGTGCAATTTGTGGTATGATTCTAAAAGTTGGCAAATGTGTTTTGCAACTTGTTGAGAATCTTGCCTACATGCCTTGTTTGCATTTCATATCATTTGCAAATGTGTTTTGCAAAGTTGTGCTTTTCTTTGTGGAGCGGTCTGACCGGCACTCATGGAGCGGTCTGACCGGCGGTTTGTGTCGGACTGACCGGACTCCCAGACCTTTGAAGCGGTCAACATTTTCCAGAGAGCGACATTTCGGAGATTCGGCTGCGCGGTCAGACCGACGTGTGTCATGCGGTCTGACCGGGTTGGCTGGTCTGACCGGCCTTTGGTTGGCGGTCAGACCGAAGGTCCTCCAACGGCTATTTTTCTGACCGTTGGAGGGGGTGCGGCCTGACCGGGCGTATAACGTCGGTCTGATTGGCCTCGGCTGATTTTTTAGGATCTTCTCCCCGACGGCTAGTTTTTGTGTGTGGGCTATAAATACCCACCTTGGCCGTGTGAGGAGGAGTTGCTGGTGCCCCTAGACATTCCATTGAGTAAAGAGCAAGCCTCTCATTCTCTTTTGTGCATGTGTTACACTTAGTGAGGTTAGAGAGCAAACCCTAAGTGCATGTGTTGCCTTAAGTAGTGGATTTCGTGTCCATTTGAGCTTAGACACTTGATTAGTTCAAGTGAGCGTTGGAGAATTGTTACTCTTGGTGTTTGCCGACACCTAGACGGCGTGGAGGCGTCGTGCGTCGGTGATCTTCTCAAAGGAGCTTGTGAGAAGACCCGAGCGGTTTGTGAGTGGCATGGTGCTCGCCATCTCCGGAGTGGAGGAAAGAGCAACCCTAGTGGAGCGAGGTGTTGGTTCGGTTTGGAACCGGTCCAAGTGGTTGGACTTACCTCAGAGGCGGATGCTCAATTCGTGGAGCCGGTCCAATTAGTTTGGGCTTACCTCAACGTGGATTAGGGGAGACCGGCAAGTCTCCGATCACCACGGGAAAACATCGCCGTGTCAATTGTGGTTTGCATTCTTGTGCCTTACTATTGCATTTACATTCATTGTGTATGAATGCTTGCTTTACTTTGTGCTATTTACATTGCTTGAATTGAATTGCTTACATGTCCTTGCTTGATTGCTATTTTTCAATAGACTTGTATTGTTGGTGCACTTAGGTGAACCTAGTTGATTTAGGCTTTAATTGTGCAAAACCGTATTTGTATTAGCTTCTGCACTAGAAATCGGTTTTAGCCAAAGAAGTTTCTAAAACGCCTATTCACCCCCCCCCTCTAGTCGGTCTTCTCGATCTTACAATAGTTCTAACCCTGTTCTAAAAGAAACCATAGGTTTTGTACAGCTCGTAGGCCAAGTATCGGAGATTCTGCAACAGACTATGCAACGAACGGAAGCATATCGGGAACAAAGGAATTCTGAGAGTTAACCCATGACTTCGTCCCAACGCTCCTCCCTCGGTAGAGAGCAGCATAGTCGTGTTGGGGAACATTCAATACCAAGGCCTCCTCGACGATTCCGACCAAGGAATCAAGAGGGAAGAAGGCTATTCCAGGTAGCCACTCCCTCACCACATCGAGAGGAACAAGCGCTTGGACCTGACGATCTCCGACATCGTCTAAATCAAGCAAGCGGTCAAAGACATCATACCAATGTCTACGACCGAATCGGCACACCAGAGTTCCAGCGTTCCAACCCTAGGAACCAGTCTCCGACCGATTACAATCCGGCACCTTTCCAAAGAAGGCGCCATGAATCGATCACAGGTTGTCGAGCCTTCTCCGCAGGGCTTCAAGCTGTGCGTTGGCCAAGCAGGTTCCGACCGGCCAACTTAGACAAATTCAATGGGACTCAGAACCCATTAGAGTTTCTCCAAATATATACTACCACCATCAGAGCTACTGGTGGCGACGAAAATGTGATGGCAAACTATCTGCCCACCGTGCTCGAAGGGTCTGCCTGGTCGTGGCTACTTAACCTACCGGTCAGATCAATCTATACTTGGGAGCAACTCTGCGACCTTCTAATTGCGAACTTCCAGGGTATGTACAACTGCCCTGGAAAGGAGGACAACCTCCACTGAATCCGGCAAGGCTTTGATGAAACTCTCCGTCAATACATCAAGAGATTCAGTTAGGTTCGTAATTCCATACCAGAGGTCACAGAATCATCTGTTATTTAGGCTTTTAAAATAGGTCTAAGGAATCGACGTTTTACGGAGGACATAGCAATGAACCCTCCACGAACAACCGTCGATCTTTTCGACATGGCCGACGAGTACGCCACCGCTAGTGAAGCAATTGAGTGGTGTGAGGCCATTGATCGGAAAGACAAAATCCCATAGCCTGGCTTGGACAAAACAGAGAAAAAGAATAAGAAAGCTCTCAAGAAGAAGAAGAACCACAGACCCGATGACAAAGAAGTCCTAGCTATCCCTGAAAAGTTTACGAAGGGTAAAAAGGACTATACCGGTCGAGGCAAAGCAAAAGCCCCAACCGAAAGATTCCAGAAAAACAAGAAGTGGTGTCCACTTCACCAAAGACGAACACGACCTCCGCTTTTGCCGAGCCCAGCAAAAAAACGGAGGACTATTATGCGGGTAAAGGACCATTTCCATAATCTGAGCTCGGAGAGACGAGTTCCAAAAAGGACAAAGATGGCAACGAAGAAATGGAGTACCAGGAGCCTCAGCACACAGTCAACATGATCTTTGGAGGATCTTCTTCGTACGAATCGAGACGTCATCTAAAGGCCATGGAGCGGGAGGTCAACCTCGTCGAGCCTCCGACCATCATCAAGCCATCAAGGTGGTCGGACACGACAATCTCCTTTAGCAAAGAAGACTACGCCATCCCTTCGGCTCGACCAGGTAGGTTCCCTATTGTTGTTGAACCTACTATTAATAACTATAGGGTTAATCGAGTTTTGATAGATGGTGGTAGTTCTTTAAACATTTTATTTGCAGGAACTTTAGATGACATGCAAGTTCCCAAGTCCAAGGTGAAACCAGTGAAATATGCCTTTCACGGTATAGTCCCTGGCTCCACCGCTAAACCGATAGGGCAGGTATCCCTACCGGTTACGTTTGGAAGACCTGACAACTTTCGAACAGAAAAGATTTCGTTCGATATAGTGGATTTCGAATCCGCATACAATGGAATCCTTGGTTGACCGGCCTTAGCAAAGTTCTTGATAGCCACACACCACGGTTATCAAAGATTGAAAATGCCGGGACCAAAAGGAGTAATCACGGTTCAAGAAGATCATAAAATGGCTTACGTGTGTGATCGGAAATCCCTAGAACTGGTCAATGAACTTCCGACCAAAGAAGCTAATCCATCTACCGTGCAGATCAAGCACTCGAGGCCAAAGATGACGCCAAAGCCATCCGACCAGACAAAAGAGGTAATACTCGACAAAGGTACTTCTCCGGATAGCACCAAGTCGCCACTTGGGTCAGGAAACGCTGACCCATCTACCCACAAGATACTAGTCAGGGCAAGACTCAACCCCAAATAGGAAGAGTTGCTCGTCTTCTTCCTCCGAGCAAATCAGGACGTATTCGCCTAGCAGGCGTTCGACATGCCTAGAGTCCCCCGGGAGGTGATCGAGCATAGGCTAGCTCTCCAGCCTGACAAGAAACCGATTAAGCAGAAGTTGCGGCGTTTTGCACCCGATCGGAAGGAGGCAATCCAGTCGGACATTGACAAGCTCCTCAAGGCTGGGTTTATTCGTGAAGTCGACCACCCTCAGTGGCTCGCCAATCCTGTAATGGTTAGGAAAAATAATGGGAAATGGCGAATGTGTATTGACTTTACAGATCTTAATAAAGCTTGTCCAAATGATGATTTTCCCCTTCCACGCATTGACCAACTTGTAGACTCTACTTCCAGGTGTGAGTTACTAAGTTTTTTAGATGCGTATTCAGGGTACCACCAGATTAATATGTGTGAAGAAGATGAAGAGAAAACTTTCTTTATCACTCCATATGGCACTTATTGCAATATTAAGATGTCATTTGGTCTCAAAAACGCTGGTGCAACTTTTCAAAGGTTGATGCAGAAAACCTTTAGTCCATAGATAGGTCGAAATCTAAAAGCCTACGTTGATGATCTGGTCGTAAAGACCACCAACACTAGCGATCATATTCTCGACCTACAAGAGACTTTCAACAACTTGAGAAGGCATAACCTCAAGTTGAATCCAGAGAAATGTGTGTTCGGAGTTTCTGCTGGAAAACTGCTCGGTTTCCTAGTCTTGGCTAGAGGTATTGAAGCAAATCCAGTAAAAATATCGGCCATCGACCAAATGCGCCCTCCGACCATGAAGAGAGAAGTCCAGAAACTAACTGGCTGTATGGCAGCGCTAAGTCATTTCATAGCAAGGTTGGGAGAAAAAGAATTACCTTTCTTTAAGCTTCTTCGGAAACATGAAAGTTTCGAGTGGACTAAAGAGGCAAACGATGCCTTTGAAGAACTTAAGAAGTACCTTATGATCCCCCCCATCTTAGTTTCTCCAGGATCAGGAGAAACATTGCTAATTTACGTGGCTACAACGCCACAGACAGTTAGCGGTGTACTGGTCGTAGAATGGGATAACATCCAACGACCAGTATATTACGTAAGCGAAGTCTTACATGGACCAAAAGAAAGATACCCACAGGTACAAAAGTTGCTCTATGGTCTCCTTATGTCTTCAAGGAAACTAAGGCATTACTTTCAGGCCCACAAAGTGGTTGTACCAACCAGATATCCCCTTGGTCAAGTCCTTGGAAACAGGGAATCATCAGGACGAATAGCAAAATGGGCGGTTGAACTAGGGGCATTTGACCTCCATTTTATCTCACGAACAACAATTAAGTCCCAGGCAATAGCAGAATTTATTGCCGAATGGACAAACCCTGAACCCACCCAATGGCCCAAGTATGAACACCACGAAGAGTGGACAATGTACTTTGACGGTTCCTTGATGCTAAAAGGCTCGGGGGCTGGAGTTGTCGTGATATCTCCTACTGGCGAACACATCAAGTACACCATCCAGTTAAATTTTCCTGCCACAAACAACGTGGTAGAATATGAAGGTTTACTGGTAGAACTCTGAGCAGCTCGTTCGCTCGGGATTCGCAAATTACTAGTGAAAGGCGATTCTCAACTAGTTGCAAATCAAGTAGGGAAAGAGTATCAATACTCGAGTACCAAGATGTCATCTTATCTGGCGGAAGTACGGAAACTCGAAAAGCACTTATTCAGTTTCCAGATCCAACATATTCCTAGGAAGGAAAACTTTCTGGCAGACCAGTTGGCACAGATGGCCTCCACGAGGTCGACCGTCCCGCCCGGAGTTTTTTTCGAGCAACTCGATTCACCCTCGGTGATCAAGCCTTCCAAGAACATACATGATTCTCTACAGGTCGTACAAACCGATCGTGAGAACATGGATGCTCCACAGGTCGTTGATGGTTGGCGCTGTCACGATCAAGGTAGAGATTGGATGACATCGATCTACAATTATCTTCAGCATGACATAATTCCAGAAGATGATGTAGATGCTGATCGTCTAGCACGAAAAGCCAAATCATACAGTCTGATCGAACGTATCTTGTATAAACGAGGATCTCACGGAGTATTGATGAGATGCATATCTCAAATAGATGGCATTAAGTTGCTAACCGAAATCCATGAAGGAGTCTGTGGAGCACATCATTCTTACAGAACACTGGTCGGTTAAGCCTTCAGGAAAGGATACTACTGGCCAACTGCCCTTCATGATGCAAAAGAGCTCGTGACGAAGTGCGTACAATGTCAGTTTTAGAGTCGACAAGTACATCAGCAGGCACAAGCCTTGCAGACAATTCCTCTTTCTTGGCCTTTTGTAACCTAGGGACTGGACATTCTGGGACCTTTCTCAAGAGCACCTGGGGGCTTCGAATTCCTTTTCGTCAAGATTGACAAGTTTACAAAATGGATCGAAGTCGAGCCTGTTGTTAAAAGAACAACTGCGGCCGCTAAGAGATTTCTCATAAAAAATATGGTCACACGATTCGGTGTACCCAGTCGTATAAGCACAGACAATGGTGTCCAGTTCTCCAGCGGTCAATTCCAAGAATTCTACGACGAACTTGGTATCAAAGTTCATTTTGCTTCTGTTGCTCATCCGTAGAGCAACGGAGCAGTTGAGCAAGCTAATGGTATCATTATGCAGGGGATCGTACGCCGAGTGTTCTACCAGTTAATCAAACGGTCAGGAGCTTGGGTTCAAGAACTCTCATTTGTATTATGGGCCGTTCGAACCACGACCGGTCGTGCGACCGGTGAAACACCATTCTTCTTGGTTTATGGTGCTGAAACTATGCTTCCTCCAGAACTAAAAATTGGCTCTGTTCGAACTGATTGTTTCAACAAAAACGATCAGAATGAACGACGACTTGACGACATCAATTTCCTTGAAGAACGATGAAACCAAGCCCTGGTACGATTAGCAGTATATCAACAAGCCATGCGAAGGTACCATAGTCATAAGGTGCAACCTTGCGCTTTTGTCAGAGGTGATCCGTTCTCGAGAAAAATTGAGAATCGGGCAAATCGCAACAAACTTTCTCCCAAGTGGGAAGGTCCTTACACTGTGGTCGAAGTCACCCGACCAGGTTCTGTACGACTAGCCATGTCGGACGGGCAAGTTTTGTCAAATTCTTGGAACATTGATCAATTGCATAAGTTCTATGTCTAATTCTTTTGTACATTATTTCAATTATTTTTATTTTCATTAGTACATTTATTCATTTCTTTTCGACGAGTGATATGGTTTATATATCTATGTCTATATTCTGGTCACATATTATTGTTGTTTAAAATGGTCGGAGAAGACAATTTTTCTCTCCGAGATCCTTTATCAGGATGTCTGTTACTCTTTGGCAACGACATCTGTGTCATATGCTGTACAGGTCCTAGTCGTGATCATTCCAAGAATGATTCCACACGTGACCATACGAGTAAACAAAGCATAATACACTTAACTTCATATAGTGCCTTATACTATTAAGATCATGAAGACTATATTTCTTCATTTCAAAATTTTGTTCTACTCTCGTTTGGCTACTGGTCGGGACACAAAAAGCCTCCTAGTCGAAGTCTCTCCTTTTTCAAGACGTGGTCCCCTAATCGAAGGAGCTTCCTAGCGACGGTTCTTTTCTTCGATCCTCATTGCCCGATGGACTTGAGCCTGAGCATGCTTTGCGAATTTTTTTATATATCTTCGATTCTTAGCAGTATTTTCGACTAGTTTTGGGTAATATATATAAATACGATCACTTATCATTTTTTTTGTATACATTCTTGCATTTCTACTTTTGTCAATACAACAAATCTTTATTCTGACCATACACAGTTTTGTTTGGTATTTCGAGTATGACAAACAAAGATCTATAACTAGTCGAAATCATACACTGGTTCCGACCAAAATGATTTCCTAGTATTGTTACGATCAGTTTTGTCTTATGATCAGTATTTACCTTCAAAACAATGATTTCGACTTTTATTCTCTTTCTTGGCTAACTGCTTGTCTAGTAAAGCTCTTCTACTACAAAGCAGTCGGGGGCTAGGAAGTATACGAGAATTTCAAAAAGTCAACGGGATAAAAAAAGAATTGTTGATGACATAAAGGTAAGTTTTATATATAATTCTTATATTACAAGGTCCTACTCTTGAATGTCTCCAGACTAATTACTGCTTGATGGAGATCCGACATCCATCTTCTCTACAACTTTGTCTCCAAGCGGCCTTAGTTCTTTCATAAACTTGGTCGCCTCATCAGGCAAGCAGTTGAAGTCATCTTCAACGGCTTGGAGATCAATGGAGGGGTCGGAAGCCTTTAGTTTTGCTAGTGCAAAACTAACTCCATTGGCAACACTTTCTTTTATAGCCTAGGCATAATTCTTTCGAGTAGTTTTGAGTAGACCACTGAGATCTTCTAGAAGTTGGCCCAAGTAGTTCATTTTCTCTATTGGAACTCTTAAGTCAGGCATACTTGATCCTGATCCCATATCAAAGATCATCTTGTCTAAAGCATGAATCTTCTCATCAAGATTCTGCACAAGAGCGGCCTCCTTATCCTGCTCGAATTTCAGAGTCTTCTCTGTTCTATTCAACGCTTGCGTTTGCTCTACAAGAGTAAAATGAGTAGTAAGCACAACATGATTAGAGGAGGATAATAATTCAAGTCTACGATGTATTACCTTCAATTTTCTTGTTTAGTGTCTTATTCCTGGTCGTCGCCTCTGCAATCGACCGGTCCTTAGCTTTATTCTCTTCCTCAAGCAGAGTTATTCTGACTTTATCAACCACGACTTCTTCTTTTATTTTCTCCAAATCTATCGAATACGATAAGGGAGAGTAATTAGGGAAAGATAAAGTATTGAAGAAGGAAAAAGGTTAAGATTAAAGTTCTTACTTTCTAGTTCGGAGTGCTTCTGCTCCAAGTCCTTAATTCACTCGGTCAGTCCTCCGACCACAGCAAAGTTCTCGACCATATGCTGCACAAATAGCATTTTCTTTTTAAAGTTTCCTATAAACTTTGAAGAAGGACTATGAAACTGGTCGTAGATACTTACTCGGATTGCCTAGTCATTATACCCGGCAAATATCAGATCAGGACTTGTCTTGATTTGATAATCCGATATTTTTCCCCATGCCTCATCAAGCTCCTTATCGTTGATAAATCAGGGACGAAAAGGAAACTTATTAGGTTGAGAGGGATTACCAACATTGGTCGGAACCTGTTGAGTACCTTTAGGGACATCTACCTCCTCAGAAGGAGTTAGAACCACCAATGGATCCAGCTCGACCGTTGGCTTTGATACCTGCTCAGTGGCTTCTTCGACCGCTTTGTCCTCAGGAACTCTGTCCTGGGAAGTGTTTTGGTCGAGGACTTCCACGGGTACCTGGTCCTCAGGAGGATTCTAGTCAGAAACGACCGGAACACCAGAAGACCTATACAAAACAAAGAAGGGAAGTTCAAAACATCAAATCATCAAGAAACTATTGAAGGTATGTACTTATACAACATCTTTTATTTGTACATACCTAGTTAATTTAATGGATTTGACTTTGAAACTCGATAGAGTAAACTCTGTACCACTAGCCTTCCTTTTCTTCTCAACCAAATTCGTCGGCTCCGAACCAGCAGGGTTGGTCAAACCCCTCACATCTTCCAACATGAGGTCGGAAGCAATATCCTCGACCAACTGGTCGAGGGTAGCATTCTGGACCATCGGGTTGGAAGGAGTGGTTTCATCAACCTCCAGATCAGTTGTTTCAGTAACAACTATAAGGTCGTGAACGACCAATCTGGAGTCTACGACCTCCGCAGCTAAGCTCTGCAGGCCTTCAGTTCTCCCCACCTAAATAAAAAAACGAGTTTGGTTAGGTGATGAAATTCTTTATCTAAATTTATATATTCTTCTTTTAAAATGCTCTACTACTTCGGGAGACTCATCTTCTTCTAGTGCATCTGGGCACGAATCGATCGGAACCACGGTAGGATTTTGATCCTCACCGGATTGCATGATTCGCAATCCGACCGCCTACAAAAATAGAGCAAGATCAATAAACTGATCGGAGAATATGTATACATGATAAAAGAGATTTGATTATCTACCTTAAGTCTTGCCAGTCTCTCTTCAACAGAGACTATTGCCAAGATATCGGGGAATGCAGCCTTTTCACCAGGCTCCCCGGCGCAGATCATCCTGATCCGCTCTCTGATTTCCTCAGGAGAAAGTCCTTTAAAAAACAGAGAGAGAGAGGGAGACAAGAGCAGATTTTAAGGTATTACGATAATCAAATACTAAATCATACTGGTCGGAGCTTCTTTTGAAAGCTTACCACCTCCTGAGATAGCTTCATCACGACCAATGGACCAGAGCAGGGAATGAGTCCGAAGCCTCAGAGGACTAATCTGGCGCTTAGTAAAATCTCTCACCACATGTCAAGAAGTCAAACCCTTGATCCTCAGATCATGAATGGCATCCACCCATCTTCCAACCACCCCTGCCTTCTCCACGGACTTCCTCCACTTGGGATTCTCGTTCGCCCTAATTCCGGCGAACTAGAGGCCATCATATCTCGTAACCGTCATGTAGAACCAGTTCTTTTTCCATGACGACCATGAGGACTTCGAGAACATTTGGATGTACTCATCAGCCTTTCCGTCATGAAGGCGCAGCGTGCATTGTCCAGGAGCCCTCGTGGATCTCCCCGACATCGCCATCTGATAAAAATACCTGAAAAGCCTCAAATTTGGGCGCACTCCGAGGTACGCCTCACATAGGTAGATAAAAATACTTATATTGGTGATGGAATTAGGGGGACCAAATTCATCAATTCCACCCCGTAATACTCTAAAACGCGAGGAAGGAATTTGTACACCGGTACCCTCAGCCCGCACTCGATGTGAGCGAGGAAGACTGAAATTTTCCCATCTTCGCGGCTCGGAAAGTGCTCCCTGGCCTCTGGTCTCCATCCGATCAGATTCTTGTTTGGGAGCATTCCCATCTTCTCCAGCGCTTCAAGCTTCTTCTCACTCAGATCCGAAGCCATCCACTCTGTGATTTGCTCCGACATGGTGAAATTTCTCAAAGGGATATGTAGTGGTCAGAGGAGGCTTTGAGGTCGGAAAGATTTTCTTAGCAAGGAACTAAAGAGGATTTGAGAAAGATCTGGAAGCGTAAAAAACTCTAAAGCACAGCAATGGAGGTTTTATAGCTTCAGATCTTTAACTGCAATGGGGATTTACTCAAAAGTCCAACGGACAAAAGCATGTTTTTTGTCCAACGGACAGAAAAAAAAACTCTTAGTTTCCCAAGGCAAGTTCTCAACTTTAAAGTGAACACAGACCACTTTGTATATCACGACATTAAATGGGGTCTGCCCGATACGACTTCATCGGAAGAAAAGTGTTCACACGACCTGTTCATTTAAAGTTCGGGGACTAGCTGACGAGGATTAAAATCTCTGTGTATCATCTTAATACATAATAAAAGACCATACGTCTTTATGGTCGTAATACCTAAGGCTAACGACCTCACTAGTCGTAAGGATTCCAGAGGTTACATAAGGGTATCCTGGTCGGACTAGATCTCAGATTTAGCATCCCACCGGTGTCGCTTTGGAAAAGCTATGAACTGGTATTTGTAACTGATCCCAAGTACATTCTAACCGTCCGATGAATATAGCATGTGTTGTATGCTTCATATCACACGGTTACATAGTCCTAAAGACACTGACAACAACCACCATACGGTTGAGTGTCTCTAAGACACTTAACTGCAGAGCAGTTAACACATTGTTAACTGACACATCGCCCCAACCAGTTGCAACGCTTCACCAGGGACGCCTTCTCCAAGAGTAACTGCCACCTCTTCGGAAGTTATTTAAGAGTGGAGCACAGAAGACCAAGGGGTAGAGGCAGATAGGCAAGAAAGGAGATTCTGATCTGAGACAAGCAAAATAGCATCATCAGATTAGAGCATAGCAATCTTCACACTCAATGTAATTAGGATTAGTCCCTAGTCAGCTCGGAAGCACCCCCCTATAAATCCAGTTCATATCAATAAAGAGTGGCCCCATTCTCTCCCAGGAAACATCACGTCATTTTCCTCTTTTATTTTGTAAGATCAGCGACTCGATCGTCGATAATCATCATATAAGCATCATCATGTAAACATCATCATATCACGCAAACATCACATATTTCATAGCACTTACAGGCTATCGCTTTACCATGCACTTGCCTGTTAACCAAGCGGAGCGGAGTAACGTGCGGATGACGCTGTTCCAGAACCTCCACCTGAACATGCATTCAACTAGACTCAACACATGGTAGCAATACATGTACACATATGGACGTCATTGATCCTACGTGCAAAATAACACGAACAAACCCCTCTCACCAGGCATTATTCCACTATCCCGGTGCCAAAATTAAATAATAACAATAGGTTAGAGATCGCGTCGTCAAATCTTGCGAATAAAAAATTTAGGTGCGGGTCCCTAATTTCTTTCCCTTTTTTTTCTTTCCTCTCCTTTTTCTTTCCTCTCCTTTTTCTTTCTTCTCTTTTCTCTTTTCTCCTCTGCTCTCTTTCTTTCTTGGCCGAAGCCATCTGGCCCAGCCTTATCCCTTCACCTCCCCCCTTCTCTCTCTCTCTCTCTCTCTCTCTCTCTTCATCTCCTGGAGTTCCCTCTAGCACCTCCGGCCGTCGGCCCGCGTCGAGCTCTACCCTAGGGAAGTTCTACTCTCACCCCGTTACCTTACGCATGAAAGCATGGGATAGAAATGGAGGGATGGGGTGACATACTTGGTTTGTTGGTCTAGGAGTGGGCAGTGGCGATGATGTTGTGCTTCCTGGTGCACCCTCGGTTCCTCTTCTCCTTTTCTACTTTGGCTTGGTTGCCTTCGGTGGCTCCTGGTCTTGCTCTAGTGGGTTATGTCTTTGGTGGATGCTAGCTTAAGGAGAGAGGACCAGGGAAATAGCTCGGTCTTATCCCCTCCCCTTCTCTACGGCTCCTATTGACTTTTCTACTGTGGGAAGGTAAATTAGTAAAAATTGTTCTCAATTTTACTTTTAGTCTCTTTGCCTTTCTACTGGTATTACATCCACATGCGTTGTGCTGGTCTATGGATATGAGCCACTCTATGCATTTATGGTGGTGGGGCCCGGTCGTCATTGACTCACAGCGAGAATCTAGATTTTAATTACTGCTCGTTTTCTATTCGCGGGCCCACACAACAGTCTAACATAGAATTTACTAACTCAACCCCTAATCACTGCTTTGCCATAATGACCGAGATTTGGTTCTTAATTACTTGCTAAAGCCATTGTCTGGTTCCGACAAAGCAGAGGAACCAGGGGCGTTTAAGGCCCGCGCTTGCCGCCAACAAGCCGAACCATGGGGGCGGCCGGCAAGGCCCAAAATGGAACCCCTTGGCTCGGGCAGTTCTATTGGTGCCAACGGTGAGAGCTATGGTGGCTCACCGCGGCGACGCACTCGACCAATTCTCACACGCACGAGCATCTATAGAGGGTGGGGGACCTACCAGGACAGAAGGTGTTGATGGAGGTGGACGGGAGGTGGCCGGCGGTGATGACCTGAAGCGGTGTGAAGACCTTCACGTGGAGACAATCACCTAAGAGGAAAGAGAGGTTATTAACCAATTGGGGAGCTCAAGGAGGTTGAGGTGATGGACGGACAGGGAGGAATTAGGCACCGGGGAAGGCGCAACATCAGGATTGGCGGCTTTGGCTGGGGTCAGGGAAGAAGAGGCCTCCGGCGGATTCCTGTGGGCAAAAAGGGGAAATTAAATGGGGGAAAGTGGTAGTCAAGCTTCAGAACATGAGGTGACGCGGGTGGTGGGGAGAGAAGCTCACCGATACGGCGATGGTGTGACGGTGGCGCGGTGGGCAGGAATGGCACTTGTGCGCCCTTTACGATTGGCTCAATGGAGGAGGGAGAAAGGGAGGAGAGTGGCCGGGAGGTGTGAAGAGATGAGGCGGCTGGTGGCCGATTGGGACCGGTGGATGGTTCCGTGCCAAGGCAGCATGGGTACAGTGGCCTGGAGCGACGGGAGTTGGCAGCTGAGTGACTGCGATGACGCAGCGATGTGATGACGTGGTTAGTGCGAGGACAGCGTGGAGGAACGATGGGCGAAGTGCCAGCTCTCCTGTGCTCGTGCTACGGCGATGGCTGTGGCGACAGTGGCAACCGGGCCACTTGTGGCGAGGCGCCAGTGCCACGGCACGGTGTAGGTGACGTGTGGAAGAAAAGGGACGAGGAGAAGGGTAGGTGGGGTCAAGGTGGGCGTGGCAGAGAGAAAATGATGGGTCGAGGTCAGCCGAGCCGAAGGGAAAACCAGAGGGGGAAAGGCATTGGGCTAAGTTGTGTGGCCCAAGGCTGGTTTTAGTTGGGAAAACCGGAAGATGAAAGAAAAGGAAAAAAGGGAAAACAAGGAGACCAAAAATGGTGGCCAACATTTCGATTTTTAGTAACATTTCGATTTTCGCTTAACAATATCTTTATTCGATTTTCAAGTATTCTCAAGGTTGAATTTGAACTTAGGTTTCTATCTTTTAGTTTGAGCCTTTAAGAAATATTTTTAAATGCAACCCCTTTAGTTCACTAATATCTGACTATTTATACTTGCAAAAATGCCCTCAGACGAGAACTGCAGCTAAAACACCACACAAAAATCTTGCAAATGACACGATGACTGATAACACACAAAAAGTTTTTTAAAATCCCATATTTTCGCATCTAGGATTTCTTACAAATTTTTTGGGCTGTTACACTCACCCCAAATCGCAGAAGGATGCAGTAGACTACACGCTTTGTACCTAACATTCTACTTCCAAGTACCTTTAAGCTAGGAATGTTATTCACATTTATATTAGATTGAAAAGGATCTTCTTTTAGGTGCAATGCTCCAGAACGTATCCACGCTTAGTTGTAAATCAAGCCTACTATTATATTATCACACTTAAGAGAGGAACTCAAATGAAAAAGAAGATCCTTAATGAAATACATGGAGGTATCTATGGGGCACATGCCTCTTACAGAACCCTAGTGGGTAAGGTCTTTCGACAAGGTTTTTACTGGCCGATAGCCCTCCATGATGCTAAAGAGCTTGTTACTAAGTGTATACAATGCCAGTTTCATAGCAGACGAATATACTGACCGGCTCAACATTCAAACTATTCATCTATCTTGGTGTTTCACAACCTGGGAATTCCCAAAGGCGCCAGGTGGCCTCGAGTACCCCTCTGTGGTAATCGATATGTTCACAAAATGGATCGAGACCGAATATGTTTTTGGGATAACCACTGAAGTGGCCAAAAAGTTTATGATGAAAAGTGTGATCACTCAATTTGGTATTACAAGTTGGATCATAACTGACAATGGTACCCAGTTTGCAAGTGCAAAATTTCAGGAAATTTACGAAGAATTAGGTACTAAATTGTGTTATGCCTCTGTTGCCTATCCACAAAGTAATGGACCAGTCAAAAGGGCAAATGACCAAATTATGCAGGGAATCAAAACTCGAGTTTTCAACCAACTTGTAAAGCGCTCGGGATTTAGGTGAAATAGTTATCCTCAATACTTTAGGCAATTCTGACGACCGCTAGTCGGGCTACAAGCCAAATGCTCTTCTTCTTAGTTTTTTTATGCTGAGACTATGCTTACACCAGAACTAAAAATTAAGTCCACAAGGGTCAAAATTTTCAACGGTCAGGATTAAGAACAACGACGAGCTGATGACATCAACCTACTCGAAGAAAGGAGAAACCAGGCCTTAATCCGATCAACAATATACCAACAAACCCTTCGCAAGTACTACGACCATAAGGTCCAACCTCGCAGCCTTACTGCAGTTGACTTGGTCCAGAAAAAGATTCACACCCAATCTAATTGGAATAAGCTTTCCCCCAAATGGGAATACCCTTATACAGTGGTCGAACACACAACCAGGTTCGATATGATTGGTAATGGAAGATGGCAGAGTTCTCTCCAATTCTTGGAACATAGACCAGCTAAGAAATTTCTATGTATAAACTCTTATGTTTTCAATAAAGTTTATGATTTTTATTCATTATTTGATGTCTTACATTACTACTTGATGAGCTAAGTTTTCATTCTTTCTCCAATCACTTTAAACACTTGGTTTTCCTTACACTGGTCAGAGAAACGCAACGTCACCTAGTCGAAGTCTCCCCTCTCTGCATGTGGGCCCACTAGAAGGAGCTTCCTAATGTTGATCTGTCACTAACTCTTGCTAGCAATACAAGGAGACTAGGTTCAAAACGTGGTCAGAATAATTTAAACAAGTTTTTTCACTATTTTCTTAGTACATTTACTTTAACTAACACTACTACGGATCACCATATCACAGACGGTTTGTAGATAGAACCGTCTGTGAAATTCTGCATATCATTTGTGATATTACGCCTTCACAGACGGTTTGTAGATAGAACCATTTGTGATACTAGCCTTCACAGACGGTTTTAGCACAAAAACCGTCTGTGATAGTTCATTACCCTAACTACATTTTTTCTGATTTTTTGGCTAGCCTCAGGAATTGCTAGCCATGCCCTCTTAAAACAAGCATGCAGATAAACAGATACATCACAGATAATCAAATTGTTGACAACTCAAAGTGATCATTTCTCAAAATAAATTACAAAAGAACGAATTTGTTCAAATATTGTCGCTATAGTTACAATTGGATTACAATTGAGTCAATTGTTTGCAGGTGGTTGAGAGGTGTCGGCGGGGTGAAACTCTGCGTCGGTGACGGAGTGAAATTCTCCCTTGTCCTTAATGATATCTGATATGATAAAGGCGCAGAGCTTCTCTCGAATGTCCTTGATCTCATCCGTAAAGAGTCCATCTAATTCTATTATCAAGTCCTATCGCTAGCAAGAGTAAAATGGTAAGCATACATATTTAAATTTATAATTAGAAAATAATTATTTCGAGATTGACAAACCTCGGGATCCTTCATCCTAGCACTAATGATTTGCTGCATATGATGGCAAACGTAGATTGCACATAGCTCATCATTTTTTTGTTGGCGGCACTGCAAAAATAGAATTACATATATAGGTATAGTCAGTTCGAGACGCGTTATTACGAAGTATGATATAGGATTATTGTGTTGTAGCGCGTACCGAAAATTGCGTCCTATGTGTTAGTTCGGCGCTCGATCCATTGTATAATCCTCCGTTGGCAACATAGTCGATGAACGACCTACATGATTCCAAAAAGTTATCCTCGGCTATTTCAAATGAATGAAGACTACAATAGAGTTATGTATAGAGGAAATGAGTATACCTCTCAAGTATTCCTTGCAGAACGCTGAAGTCGTGGTTGTTGCGGACTAGGGAATCAAGGTATATCACATGGTTCCTCTTTGGTATAATGACTAAAAGGATCCAGTGGTACCTACTCATGTATGTCGCTATAGTCATTAAACCTAAGTTCGTGCTACATATAAAGTACAAATGAAATTTGTATAGCAAGTAGTGACACTTACCCCTGGTTGTAGGGCACCACTATGTACTTCTTCTTCTACTGATGAAGCAATGCCGCCGTTATGTATTCCTCGACGAAGGACGAGTCTGTTTCGATGGTTTGCATAGATACCACGTGTGGGTTAAGGAAACCCACCGGTTCTCGCCATGCTTGGGCATTTTTCATCATGTATCTATACATAAGCAATGAGTTGTGATATTTATCGGTATTATATTGGTATTACGTGAATGTAGAACTTGATTGTACACACTTACAGTGTCCAACATCGTAGAAGTGAGGCGTCGAGGCCAATGAGGTTGAATAAGTCATATAAGTCGTTGAAGCCCACGACGAAGTTGCCCACCCTGTTGAAGAAATGCTCATCCTTGTATGTGACGGTGATTCCAGTATCGCACCCCTTCTTTTTGGTCTTCTGCATGTACCAGGCATGCAAAGCCTGACAAGCATATCCAACGCGAAGTAATACTATGTCAGAGCACAACGGTTTCCCGATGGAGTAATTCCTGGACATCCCGGGCTTCCTGGACTTGGGAGGCGCCTTAATATTCATTGATTTCGATTTGGCCTTCATGACTAGCAGCATCTTCCTGTGAGACGACTCGGGAACCGATAGGGCGGCACGCTTTTCTTTTTCCTTCAGCGTCTTCTCCACGGGAACCGATGAGGTAGCCTTTTGAGGTGAAATATGAGGTGGAGTCATCGAGGGTCCCGTTGGAGAGGAATGGTCATGTCGAGATCGTGGCACTGCTGGGTCCAGCGTGATGTCCTTCTTGGGCCACTGGATAAAACTGTGCACGGCATCCCCTAGTGTTCTGATATCTTCATTCGGGTGAATCTCCAGTGGGTCGGCCATGAAATTATCATGTACCATACCCACGTGGACCCTGACGTAACCCTGCGCCAGTTGGGCACCGTGCTGCACTGCCCCTTCCTGGTTTGGGTACACCATCCCCCGCCTAGCCTCAATAGAAATGGACCCAACCATCCTCACTTGGAGCTTGCAGGGCGTCGGCCCCTACAAAATGATACGCAATTAGCTAAGGCGTCCTATAGGTCTATCTTTGGTGCATTCCATAGATGCACATTATCTTGATGTCGTCTATCGGTAATTGGATGTCATCATGTTCAGAATTATGCGTCGACGCGACGCTACTCCGATGTCGAGCAGGACTGGCTCCCAAATTAACAGGGGTGACTTGCGACTAGCTCAGGGGTTGATTCATTTGATCCTGCAATGCTGCTAGCTTTCCTTCAAATTTTTAAATAATCATCTGTACCAACCGGTCCTCGCGCTCGGCCTTGGATCTCTTCCTACTCCTATACGTGCGGTAGTCGTCTGCGAATCCATGACTCCAAGGTACATGAACCCCAAGGCCTCGTGTACGACCCAGGTACTCCTTGTTTCCCAAGGCCGTAGATAGTATATCCTTCTCCCTGTCTGCTTGGAAGGAGCCTTGGGACGTTTGGGCAGTCAATTCACGCTGCAAGAGGTCATCATGTTATTATAGACATTATGAAGTTATGGACTTATTAACAACTAGGTAGTTCGACATATTTACCACACGTTGGGACACTTCCTGGTCTGCCGAGTTTGTGAAAGAGATGCTGCCCGAAGATGAGACTTTTGCCCTCGCTTTGAACCAGCTTAGGGAACGCAGGTCTGTGATATCAGGAAATGGCCCGGTTGCGTTCTCCTCCTCCGCCGCCCATTCTTCGTATTTACCCGCGTACCCAGCGGTGCCAAGTCTGTGCGGGTGCGTGTTTCGTGTCTAGAGAGCTTTGTGTGCCACATTTTGCTCCTTAAATTCGGTCGTCGTCTTCATAGCCACAAAGGCGTCCCATATTTCCCGCGTCAAGAATCCATACTTCGCGAAGGGCGTCTCACTCGTGTTCACGTACTTCGTGACAAGAATGCTCTTGAAGGTCCTCCACGATTTATCCATCAAGAGCAACGCCATCCGTTCCACGTGTGCCATGTTTGCTTCTGGGATAGTGAACTTGCTTGAAAATTCTGTCTACAGCGCGCATCTCTGTTCTTTTGTCAGAGACTTCCAGCTTGGTGTGGTGATGGGGACCCGTTCCCTTGCAAGTATCCCGCAAATGGTCCGAAATCTCGCCGCTGAGTTCTTCGGACACAGAGGGACCCCAAAGTCACTGACCTCCGTGATGATCAGTCGGGCCGCAGGCATTTTCGATTTTCCTCTGCCATGTCTCATACGTATCATTGTCGTCGACGGAAATCCAAACACATTAGCGGCGGCGATGACGGTGGTGAAGACGGTGCCTCTGCCATCTGCGGCGTCGGTGACAGCGGCGAAGACGGTGCCTCTGTCATCTCGCTTACTTGCTATCTATATAAGTTACATATGCAATAAAATGGATTGCAAGTGTCCCAAATTATCATATACATATGAAGTATCTCTATGTCATGAATAATATGCTCAACATGTGCAATATTAGCAAATAATCATAATTAATTCCAGTATAAATATGAAACAATAAAGCATTAATCCAACAACATTTAAATGACCAAATTAACATAATCAAATGTAAATCATTCAAGTCATTTAAATTGATTGAAATGCTAAACATATACCACATGTATATGAATGAAATTAGCACAGAGCACAAAAATTTGAAATTAATGTGAGCTCTCATATGGAGTTGCACAAGAAAATCAATCAAGTCATTTAGAAGGAACAATATGCTCATCAAACACAATAAGTGTACACTTAAAATCAGTATAAAGCTAAGATTTGATTGTATGATTATTGCTCTCAGAAAGCTAGTTGCACAAGGTTTAACCTTAGCCATCACAGCACTTATGTCCAATGTAATCATGAAATGAATATGACAATTTATAGATTAGGCCTTGTGTTCAATCTACAACTTGCTATTCAAATCAACCAGATTCAAGCAAATTTACTCAACTTAACCTATGCTGGACCACAGGAGTAGAGATCAACAATATTCTTTGATGCACCAGACAATCCATGGACTTACTAAATACACGGATAACAGAAAGAAGGCACTGAAAAGATACAGAATAGCAAGAAGAATTGAATGATAGAGCTACAGAACAAAGCAGTATAACAAAGTTGAAATAAATTGCTCAAAGTTATAGGAATCACTAGACAATCTACAACTCAAGGCTTGATCTATATACCAATTCACATTCAATTTCATTTTATATGACAATTCATCACCGAGCAGATCAAAGAACCCACCAATCACAGATCACATATTTCAACTAGCACATCACACACACACACACACACACACACACACACACACACACACACACACACACACACACATATATATATATATATATATATATATATATATATATATATATATATATATATATATATATATATATATATATATATATATATGTATGTATGTATGTATGTATGTATGTATGTATGTATGTATGTATGTATGTATGTATGTATGTATGTATGTATGTATGTATGTATGTATGTATGTATATGCAAAGAGACAAAGGTACGATATGTTGAAATACTCACAACGGCGATGGTACTCAAAACCACCGAGAAGATCAGCAGACAAGGCACGAGGGAGGACCAAATTAACATAATCAAATGTAAATCAGTCAAGTCATTTGCCATGTAGAACAAGGAATATCTTAGTCCAAACTAAAACAGGAGAATGACATGTATGATCAATTATAAAATCTGAATGTAATTGTTATTCCAATTGAATATTTCTGTAAAGATCATATAATTACTTTGCATAGAAAACATCAAAACAAGTAATCATAGCCATACTATATTCACAGTAGAGGATTACTGACCTAACATAGATTCATCAGAACATTGCCATTCCAACTATGAATAATTCCATATATATGCATGAACCATCAGTCAAATTCGTGGACAGGCAATGAAAAAATGTTCAAGAACCATCTGGCATTAATCACAATAGCACCGAGTTCTACACATACTCAAGCATTACATACAAAGAATTTTAGATCTGTGCAAATCCAAAATATGACCGAATACTAACAAATCACAACCAAAATACTACATATTATCCTACACATTTTCATCTAATTAGCAAATCCACATGCATCTACACATTACAAATAAAAAGGGGATGAGGGAGGATAAGGTGGAAGGGTGGCACCGAGCTCTTAGCCTCTTACCTCCACAGCTCTGAGGGAAGAAGCGATGAGAGGAGAGTGAGGCCGCTGGAGGGGAAATCCGACGACGAGGGCACACGAGGAGGAGGCCGTGCGTCGAGGACGGCAGCGGCGTCGATGTCGAGGGCAGCGGCGCCGAGTTCGGAGGTGGCGGTGTCGGCCGGGGATTAAGGGGAGTGAACGGGCGAGCCCTAGAGGAGGCCGATGCAGAGGGAGGATGCCGCGCGTCGAGGCGGCGGCCAGGGATTAAGGGAGGTGAACGGGCGAACCCTAAAGGAGGCGAAGGAGCACGCAAGAGCTGAGCAGGCTAAGGACTGGGGAGATGAATGGGCGGCATTGGGAGATGAATGGGCAAGCCCTAGGGTTATAAGGCCTATCATAGATGGTTCTATTATGGAACCGTCTGTGAAAAGAAATCACAAACGGTTCTGTTGTTAAGGAATCACAGACGGTTCTAATCAGGAACCGTTCCAATCACAGACGATTCTTTAATAGAACGGTCTGTGATAACCTGACATCTCGATGACAAATAAACAAGTCTCTTCATTTTCCCGCGTGTGTCTCTTCGTCTCACAATCGCACGGCTTTGTCTCTTCATTTTCTAATGTCGCTATAGCTCCCAAATATCTCTTCGTCTCCCGCTCCGGCTTTAGCACTTGTTCTGTAAATAGATATCCCCTTCTACAATGGATTTTACACAACCTCCTTGATCCCCTTTCTCCACAAACTCCAAATGGCTTCCCCTCTCGTGCCAGCTGAATTGGCCTACATTGTGCTTCTTTACTCGCACCTCTCTGGTCGCAACCTGGCCCAAGCTGCGGACAAGCCTTTCATTCGCAATGTCATCCGTTGTAGGCCCTCCGATCTACCAGAGACCATAGCGGCCATCATCTATCGACTGGAGCTCCTCCTCAGATGGACCAATGTGAGGGTTCGTGGCATCCAGTGAGTAAACCTCATCATGGAGATCGTCCTATGGAACTACTTGGTCCGCACCGAGGATGCAGCCCAGAGAGTCGAGGACGACATCCGAATTGCAGGAGAGCGGGTCGACCTCGCCGAGACAGAGGAGACCAGGGCTGATGGCCTCTGGGATATATGGGGCTTGGTGGCGGAGTCCGAACGGCTACAAGCGCGAATCGAGCGTGCAAGGTCGCAGGTGGAGGCATTTGATCTGACAGTCGCTGATCCCACCACCACTGAAGCCGATGAGAAGACTTATGAAGATTTGAAGGCTAAGATAGGATCGCTAATCCTTTTTTTATTGTCTGTGATGTAAAAAGGACATGGTCTTTTTATCGTCTGTTTATTACAAGCGCATAATATTATCATTCCACATTACAATGAAGTCCACATTGACATCAAAATCAGAGATGACAATTCCATGTAGACATCAAAATATATAAGAGATTACAAGTCCATAACACATGGCAAGTCCACATTGACATGTCTCATGTTATGGAATAAATTAATTACAATGGAGTCAATTTTTAATTAAAATATAGCCCTTCATGATGATCGATGCGCATATAGCTAGCTTCCTCACTGGGTTCTTCGTCGAGCCTGATGCCATCTCCAAAAGGAGGCAACTTGTTAAATTGATTGTATTCTTCCTCGTTCACTACATTCTCAACTCAAATAATCCTTCTTTTTCCATGAAGAACTATGTGGCGCTTCTTATTTGCCGGGTCGATTACATAGAAGACTTGAACAACTTGTTTAGCCAGTATGAATGGTTCGTCCTTGTATCCAACACGTTCGAGGTCCACGGTAGTGACGCCGTACTTGTTGACCTTCACCTGTAGGAGATGGACCCAACGGTACCGAAATAGGGGGCTATTGAAAAGCACGTAGTCGAGCTCCCATATCTCCTCTATTTGCCCATAGTAGGAGCTACTCAGCCCATCGGTACTGAATGCATCTATGAGGACACCGCTGTTCCAATCAGGCTCTTCCTATCCTCGAAATAAATATATAAAATGTGTACCCATTTATGTCGTATCCTTGCCATGTGACAATTGTAAATTGTGGACCTTTTACCAACCATAGCAGCGTATCACTTGATGACCTCCCAGTGATTCGCACCTTTAACCATTCGTTGAACCGACGGTTGTGCTCTCTCGTGATCCAAACCTCCGACCGGTCTGGATTCTGTTGGCGTACCAAGTCTTTGTGCTCGTTGATGTACGGGGACACTTGGATCATGTGTTGCAAGACCGTGAAATGGGCTTGAGCGTACATATCTAGATCGGGAGTGATTGATTTCCTTCTGATGGTCCCGATACCATCTAGTCTCCCCTCATGACGAGATAGAGGCACACCTATCAGTTCCACCTGAGCCATGTAGTCGACGCAGAACTCAATGACATCTTTGGTTGCATAACCTTCGATGATGATGCCCTCCGGTCGAGATCGATTCCATACGTAGGACTTGAGAATTCCCATGTACCTCTCGAACGGGTACATGAGACGTAGGAACATGGGGCCGCATATCTTTATCTCTTTCACAAGGTGAACAATGAGATGGACCATGATATCAAAAAATAACGGAGGGAAATACATCTCAAGATGACATAGAGTCGTCACCACCTCAGCCTGCAGAGCATCTAGTCCTTGGGGATCGATGACCTTCTGAACAATTGAGTTGAAGAAATAACACAGCCTCAAGATTGCCACTCAGACCTTGTTCGGCAAGATACTCCTAATTGCAACAGGAAGCATTTGTGTCATCAGCACATGACAATCATGAGACTTCATACCAATTAATTTCAAATCTTGCATAGAAACAAGTTTCTTAATGTTAGCGGAGTAACCAGACGGACTTTCACACCATGCAAGCTCGCACGCTTCATTTCTCTTAGCCTTGGACAGAGTGTAGCAAGTTAGGGAAGGTACGTCGTCTCAGACGGTCTCTTTCGGTGCTAACTCGGTCCTTATGTTCATATCAACCAAGTCACGCCGTGCGTTAACACCATCCTTTGTTTTGCCACTAATGTTCAAGAAGAGACCAATCAAGCTATCACATATATTCTTCTCCACGCATGATGTCGATGCAAAGGTGAACTTCTAAGTGCTCCCAATAAGGCAAGTCCCAAAAATTGGCGCTTTTTCCGATGTTCTTCTAACGGGTTCTTAATTTACGCCCTTCCCAAGCACAACATCGATATCCTTAACCATATCATAGACCTCTTTCCCTCTAAAAGCCCTCGGAGCTGAACCGTCCTCCTTGTTTTCGTCGAATTGTTTCTTCATCTTGCGGTATGGGTGACTCCTGGGAAGGAACCTATGGTGACACATATACACAGTTTTGCGCGAGTTGTTCAGCCATACACTCTCCGTAGCATCTAAGCAGTGCGGACATACTTTGGCTTCTTTTGTACTGAAGCCCGACAAGTTACCAAGGGCAAGAAAATCATTGATGGTGCAGAACAACATGGCACGTAAAGTAAAGTTATCTCGTTTGTACGCATCCCATACATGTACCCCTTCGTTCCACAGTGTCACAAGATCTTCCAACAATGGTGCTAGGTACATATCAATATTATTCCCAGGTTGATTCGGCCCTTGGATAAGTAGTGACATCAAAATGTACTTCCGCTTCATACACAACCAAGGAGGAAGCTTGTACATACATAGATTCGCGGGCCAGGTGTTATGTCGGCTGCTCATGTTACCAAAAGGATTCATTCCATCTGTACTCAACCCTAACCTTATGTTTCTTGGTTCCACACCGAACTCTTCGAAGCTCTGACCGAAGTTTCTCCACTGGGCAGAATCAGCAGGGTGTCTTATCTTTCCATCTTTCTTACGCTCCTCCGAGTGCCAACGCAACAATCTTGCCTTCTTTGGGTTCACAAATAAACGCTTCAAACGTGGGATCACAGGTCGATACCACAACATCTTAGCAGGAGGTCCTTGCTTCACCTTAGCAGTATTCTGACGCTTGTATCGGGATGCTTTGCACACGGGACATACATGCATGTCTACATACTCTTTACGGTAGAGGATACAATCGTTCTAACATGCATTTATTCTTTCTACTTCCATTCCCAATGGAAAAAGAACCTTCTTTGCTTGGTAGGTGCTGCTGGGCAACACGTTTACCTCCAGAAGGATGTCCGCTAGAAGACCTAACAACATCGTGAAAATCTTATCGGACCAACCATTGCTTGCCTTCAATTTAAGTAGTTCAATCACGGTTGACAACCTTGTGTATTCCGGCTTGCAGCCAAGGAAAAAAGGTCTCACCAAGTCCTCCATTAAGCCCTCGAATTTACAAAACTCTCTCTCACTGTAGTTCTCTTCTGCATCGCGTAGCAACTGATCCAAATTGTCATCCTGCGACCTATCCTCATCAAAAGCACAGTCCACATCCGGCATATCGTTGACTTCCTCGGCGATGTCGTCATTATTAACTTCGAAAGATAATCGCTTCTTCACCGTGGTCGTCCAACATGTATACCCTTTTTTGAAACCCCTTCGAATCAAGTGCGCTTCGATCTGCGTCGGGTTGTTAAACATCTTCTAATTACCGCAATCAATGCATGGACAGCACATAAAACTTATCCCTTTCTTCAACATATCTTGCTCGGCGGCTCTTCTAAAAGCAACCACGCTATTAATGTACTCTTGACTCACACGGTTCACACCGTATATCTAGTTTTGGTCCATCTACGCTACGCATGTAACAAATTAGTGTCAAATTAGATTAATAAACCGCAAGTACGTACTCTTCCTATTTACCAAACATACTTAAATTGATTAGCGATTAATTTATAGCAAACATAAAGGGTTATAGATCAATACCCTCAGAGCTCACGAAGAAAATACCAAATATCTCTCGAGAATCCTCTCCTTCTCCTCCCTTCCTCCTCTCCTTCTCCTCCCTTCCCTCTCTGTCGGCGGCGCAATGGGCTTCCTATTTACCAAACATACTTAAATTGATTAGCGATTAATTTATAGCAACATAAGAGCATCTCCAGTGTATTGAACCGATGCCGATTCAAAGAGATGCCATGTAAGCATTCAAAGAACTACTCATTTTCCCCCCAATGTATTGATCCGATTCTTACTCATAAGTGGGACCGACATCTTATTAAAAAATAATAAAAGAAATAAAATCTCTCTCAACCGCTCTCTCTCTCTCTCTCCATTTCCTTCCCCTCACGTAACTTAATGCATATGCTAACCAATTCGATGAAAAATATTATTCTATTCACTTGCATCCGGATGCAAAGTTTGTATCGCCTTCCTAGAGTTTTGCTTCGAATCGCCAGCCTTCCAACGTGTGGAATCGGTTCCTAGCATTAAATCTAGCCATTTGAACCGCTAATTACACGATATATGCGATGCTCTAAAGAGTTATAGATTGTTACCACGAAAATACCAAACCTCTCGAGAATCCTCTCCTTCTCCTCCCTCTCCTCTCCTTCTCCTCCCTTCCCTCTCTGTTGGCGGCGCAATGGGCGAACACTTGGGTGGCAGCTCAAATGGGAATGGGCAGGGGGTCTGGAACAAGAATTTATAGTGCGAGGATATCACAGACGGTTCTTATTATGAACCGTCTATGATATACAACTATCACCGACGGTTTTTCAATAGAACCGCTTGTGATAGTTCTGACGATGGCCGTTATTGACAACCGCTGCGTGGTATGTGAGATTATCACGCAGCGGTTATTTAATAGAAGCTGTCGGTGATATTTCACTGACGGTCATTATTGACAACCGCTCGTGGTGCAGGAGATTATCACATACGGTTATTTAATAGAACTGTCGGTGATATATCATTTGTTCTATTAATGAACCGCTCAGGATAGATACTATCACAGATGGTTATTAATAAGAACCATCTGTGATAGGCTGGCATGGCAAATACCTGG
This sequence comes from Phyllostachys edulis, assembly GCA_036346405.1. Lineage (NCBI taxonomy): Eukaryota > Viridiplantae > Streptophyta > Magnoliopsida > Poales > Poaceae > Phyllostachys > Phyllostachys edulis. The sequence goes on along the minus strand of CM070559.1, from coordinate 35,211,953 downwards.
CCCTGACAGACCCAACACAGACAGTTCTATTTTAACCATCTGTGATGAGGCGTCTACTATTGCCTGTTTTGTAATAGTGTAAGCAAACAGTCGGGGGCTAGGAGAAGTTATAATTATAACTTTCATACCTTAGTCTTTATTTCCGTTTCTCATTTATATTTTTGTCTTATGAGTTACTGGCTACTCGAAAAGAAAACAACTTGCAAGAAAATGAAGATTTATATACATTCCAAAAGGTCAAATATTTCTTTACATGCACTTTGCATTACAAATTACTCTAAAGAATCTCCGTTTTCTGGGCTTCCTCTTCGGTGCATTCAAAGTCGGACGGCTACAGAATTAGCCTCGTCAAGATTCTCTGTGGACTGGTAAGCAATTGTTCAGCATGTTGCTTCCTTTCGATATGAACTTCAGTCTTGATCAGAAGTTACACATCATAGACAATAAAGTGCTCATTTGCTTATCGAGATCTTTTCAACAACTTCAAATGTTATGCCTTTCAGTCTCTCCGACACCTGTACCATCACTAATTAAATTCATGAAATCTCTCACCACATGCCATCTAGTCAACCCTTTATCACTCATGTCCTTGATGGCCTAGATCCATAGAGCGATCCAGCCTCAACCACTCGGGGCCATATCCCATGATGTCTGCGTCTCTACGGCCTTGCAAGCGAAAAATAGACAATCTTCATGGGTGACGGTCATGTAGAACCACTTCTTCCTCCAACCAGACCAAGACGGTCTGGTAAACATGGGGATGTACTCCTTTGACTTCCCATCATGGAGTCAGATCGAGCAGCTCCACGTGATCCCGCGTGTTTGCTTGCTCATCCCGTAGTAGTACTTGAAGAGCTATAGATCTACGGGGATCTCCAAGTACACTTGGTGTGAGGGTAGTCTGAATCCGCACTCATAATAAGCTTGAAAGACGACAATCTTGCCATCTGTAATATCCCGAAATGCATTAGAGGAGGAATAAAAAAGGATTTAGAGGGGTTTCCGCAAAAGGGAGAAAACCTAGGTCTCAGGCTTCCAGCACACGGCACTTTTGCCCAAGTGGGGGGGGGCATAAAGGGCCGAGGGGGTAGCGGCCCCTTACCTAGCCGCCACCCACCCCCTGTCACGTGCCTCGCCCCTGCTACCCTAAGCCACACCGCCTGCTATCGCGCCACTAGCCCTGCCACCGGTGCTACTACCAAGGGAGGAGGAGGCCAGTAAGGAGAAGGAGATAAGGAAGGAGAAGAAGAAGAAAAGGAAGGAAAAGAGGAGGTTCTTCGCGGGTTCTCATGATCCATTGTTTTCGTCAAGGTTAAACCCTGTTAATACATAGGTTTTGCTATGGATTAGTCGCTGTTAAGTTTGTAGGTCGTTTTGATTAGGGGAAAGTCAGTATTCAGTCTGCCCTAGTTTGTTAAGGTTGGACACAGAACCTTGTAGGGGCAATTCGGAGTATTTAGGCTTGGATTCAGAGGTCGGTCCAATCAAAGAAAAGTTATATAATCTTATTAGCCTTCTAGGAAGGTTTCAATCATTAGAATCAGAGTAAAGAGTGAAAAGATATGGCATCGGGAAGGTCTATGTTCAGAATCTAGACATAGCTGACAGACGTCGTGAAGATGGGTCGGTTTCATATAGTAGATAACAAAATTAAAATATGGAGACAACTTGAATAATTTAGGAACTTTTGTGTAGTTTCCATAACTGGTATCTTTCATATATTGTCAAGTTTTAGAATTAAATATATAAAATTGTGAAGCGGACTGTCCTGACAGATTCTAGGACGGTCTTCGGGGAACAAAACGGGGCCAAAAACGGTAGAATCAGAGATTCGTCATAACTAGATAGTTGTATGATTTTTTGTGAGAATTCCATAAAGTCTTAGTTGGTTGAATTTGGAGTTCGAATGAATAAGTTAGAGTCATTTTACTACTAGGATAGCGGGTATATCGATCGGTAGAATTGAGTTATTTGGATCGTTTTTGCATAATCATGCTAGGACAGATTATGTGATGCTTTGGTACTGTGTTTGGCATGTTTTGAATGTATGTCAATTCATTTTCCATAGAGTGTTACCTCAAGCGTCGTGCCACCATTGCATCATCCGACTCCTAGAAGCTAAAGACGCAAGTGCTTGGTATAATGGTGAACAACGGGTGGTTGCCATTATCATGTTGGTTTATTTGCTATTAGATTTATTTATATTGTCTTAAGTTAAATATTTGCCATGGTAATATTGATGAAAAGAGATATATTATGATATTGATGCAATTGTGATATTGGTGCAACTACCATGGGGGTGACATTGTGAGAATGGTAATGTTTAATGAATTGTTGCATCATTCACTTGCATAAGGGCCAGGGCGGTGAGTACTGCCATATTTATGGCTAATCCAGCATGCCCCATGTTAAAATCCTACAGAGGTAGGGACCTCATCCTCAAGAAGGTAGGGGAGAAAAGTGTGTCACCGATGGATAAACACTTCGCTATATCGGTATCAGCTGAATGAGGTGCATCATGGTATTTGCATACATGAGAATTGTATTGTTAAGAATGAGAATGAGAATGATAAGACTTTTGATAATGCATCGGTTGTGAATGAGCTTATGTTTTTACCATGTTATATAGTGCTTGCTGAGTCGTAGACTCACCCTTGTTTATTTTGTTGCTTTAGGTGGTCGTTTATGGCATCTCGCATGGGGATGCTTAGCACACAAGGACAATCACACTACCTACACTCAAATGATTTAATTGGTCATGTGAACATTTACTTTGGTGTGATGAATAATTCCTTCTAGGACTTGATAATTATTGATTAGGTTTCGATGTTGGTTATAACTTGATTATTCATTCATTGGCTTGTTTCGATGTTGGTTATAACTTGATTATTCTTTCATTGGCTTGTTTATTCTCTATTTGGTTCCTTATTCAGTATCACTATCTATTGTGTTGATCATTAAGCAGTTTAGATGTCTTTATTATTTCGTATTATGTCTTGTAGATGGGATTTTATTCATTATGCGCTTGCTGGAATTTAATGTAATAAGTGGTTTAAATTAGTAGTTGAGGTAATTTAGTAGTATTCTAGGCTCAATGTTGGGTTGGGGTGTTACACCATCCTCACCCCACGGTCGCCATTTGCCCTTTGCATTTTTTTTTCCATTTCAACAAAGATCTTGGAGGAATCTTATATGCGATGACCAAGGCAGTCATCTTCTCCACGTCCATCTGCGATTTCTCCCACTTAGACATGGATCCAGCCATTTCTTCTGAGGAATTTGCTCAGATTCGAAAGAATGGAGAGGAAAGATTTTGAGCTTGAGTGGTGACAGAGAAAGGTAAGAGCTCAAGGGAGATGAAATGAATCAATGATTGGGGAAAGTAAATTTTTGAATTTTGCTCCATTAGTAATTACTTATACACATCGGCTTGTGGTGGAAATCGTGGGGAAACCTAGTGGTCGGAATTCCCTCTGGAACTACTCCCAACAGATGAAATCGTGGGTGGCCATTCACACGGTAATAAAGGTGTTATTTTTACAGCTCAAGTAAAAACATCTTCCTTGACCAAGTCAATTTCTAGTCCAGAGAAATGCTACTCGAAAAGTCTCCTTTCGACTACTGCTCTACAACCTCTTCTCAAGTAAGTCATTTTCACTTGAAGTTGAGGGCTAGATGACGAGGATTGAATAATCTTTGATTAATAAAGCTATTTATCTATAATATTTATAGTAGATAATAGTATTCTAATAGCCCATGTGCACCTTTGTGTCTCTGACATAACCACACACACCCCTCTCCGCCTCTGCCAATAACCGTCTAGCGAATGTGTAAGAAGGAAGTCTCACTGACAACAACCGTCATCCACATGTAGATTCCATCAACCGTCAATGCGTCTCTTGATGGGCAACCATTGTCACTCCTCCGACGCTTTATAAAAGGTGGTGTCAGCAGATGGAGAGAAGAGAAGAGGCCATTCATACCATTCATACACTACTACACAAAGGGTCATCACATACGGTTTTCTGAACCGTCTGGAATTATGTGTCTGTGATGACGCCTGTCATCACAAACGGTTTTCAAACCGTCTGTGAAAAAAGCTATCATAGATGGTTCTGAACAAGAACCGTCTGTGATAGTTACTATCACAGACGGTTCTTGTTCAGAACCATCTGTGATAGTTTTTTCTATTGCAAAAAAAATAGATTTTGAAACCTTGCCGGCAGCGACGAGAGCCAGCACGAATGGCACGACTGTGACAGAGAAAACGAATGAATATGTGCGATGACTCCAGGAAGCAACCACAATGCTATCGGTAGTGGCACAAAGACCTATGGTCATTGGAGTTGTGCCACCGATGAGCGGCAGCGGTAGGGGCGAGAAGCTAAATGGTGGCAGCAAGTTAGAAGGCACGGGAATGCTATTTAAACCTCACACTTCCACTCATGAGGGTCCAAGAGCTCATGAAGGTGGTTGACGTCGACGGAGCCACTCCGGGACAGCTTGACGGCAGTGAGCGGATATGACGGAGCATGGTTCACGGTAACTGCGAGCTTGAGGCAGAACTAGGCAACGAGATGCAAGTATTAGTATCTAGAGGATCTAGAGATGACATAAAACCAACGAATCAAACGATAACTCACCGGACGGGGAGACACAAAGGAAAATGACGACAATGGCCGAAAATGGAGCGGATGACACGGCTCGACGAAAATATGCAAGAACTCCTAGTTAGCCTCGCCCCAGCGCGTCCCACCTCGACTCAGCTATAATATATAAGCACAGCGCCAAAATATGTTGCCTCCTGCGCACGCGTTCAAAAACTTTCGAACTCCGGCACTGCGAATCATAGACGGTTTTAGACAAAAACCGTCTGTGACAACATATCACAAACGGTTTGTATTAAAAACCGTATGTGACTTGGATTTTACCATGGTTTGGAATTTAGGGGAAAATTCCAAGTCACAGACGGTTTTTAATATAAACCATCTATGATATACAGAGCCATCACTGACGGTTCTTATTAAGAACAATCTATGATGTTGCACCATCACAGATGGTTTGTAAATAGAACCGTCTGTGACAATTCACAGACGGTTCTTAACAATAACCATCTGTGATATCTGTGATTATCACAGATGGTTCTTATTAAGAACCGTCTGTGAATTATCACAGACGGTTCTATTTACAAACTGTTTGTGATAAGTTCGTATCACAGACGGTTCTTAATGAACCGTCTGTGATAACTACAACACAGATGGTTCCAAAGGAACCATCTATGATATGGCATCTAGTATAGCTTGTTTTGTAGTAGTGATAGTTTTGGTGGCACATTGTACATTGTAATCTCGCTTAATACAAGAACACATGAGTAGGGTTATTATTCTCCCCAGAGAAGATCTGAACCTGTCTAAAATACCATGTCTTTTTTCGCGTGATCTCGAGAGTCGTGTTCCCGTATTTACCCTATAAGATTGATAGTAATTCATCGACAGTGGGCCTCCGAGCTGCAGAGGGCCTTCGGGCTCGAGTAGCCTGGCTTCTTTCTAAGCTGAGCTGAACGAAGCTAGACGCCTTTCAGCCATTGAGCCAGAAGAAGTGAAGCCAGACGTCAAGAGCGTCAAAGCGTCCCAGAAGCTCTGAGCTCTAAGCGAAGCCCACCGAAGTGCCTAGGAAACTAAGCCAAGCGAGGCCCTTCACCCCAAACCAGTGGTGATTCCAGCTCCTCTTCCTTGCGTAGCTTTTTGCGGTCCCCATGAACAGCATCAATTGTTGTGGCAACGAAGCCAAACAGTGGGTATAGAATACCATTTGTCCTTTGGGGACATAGAAATTGAAGAGCTAAATAATACCAGCCACTTGAGAAAGAGAGAGAGAGTAGTAAAAATTGGTGAGATCTAGATCCCTCATGACCCCTTGGGCTATTTATATAGTAGTGGGGGATTGGCTTATTCCCCCCCCCCTTGCTCCCCAATAATTACAAAACATGGTGAGTAGATTGGTACATTCCCTTATACGTATAGTAACCCACTTATGGAACTACCCTAAGCCTACTAAAGATTCCTAGCAGACTATACGCACATTAGTCCCTCCTTGGGCTTGCCCCAGGGGGGACATTAGGCACTCCTGGCAGCCCACTAAGGCTAGGCGCTCCCACAACACCATCTTGTTTGGAAAATAGATTGAGAAATTGAGGCATTCCTTCTCATTTTAACTGTTATAGAGGTTGAAGAGAAGGAAGAGGGGCTTACCTCTAACATACTGAGAAACTTACGACGAACTTGAAGGAAATGCAAATTTAAGCATAGCAGTATCTGCACCACACTATCTCCATTGCCTATCGCACATCGAGATTCAAAAGATTCATATTATAAATTGAGTAAAGTACACTATGGGTCCCTAAACTTGTTAGAGGGGTTCACTTGGGTCCCTAATATATGAAAGTGTCCAATCCGGTACCTAATCTATTTAAGTGGGTCATAGTAGGTCCAAAAGTCCCTAGCTGGCCGGTTTACCATGACGTGGCTGGTTGACCGTGACGTGGACGCTCCAGCGTGGCCTTCTTCCCCATTCATCCCCATCCAATCTCCCATTTCTCCTTCTCCACTCCTCTCTCCCCTGGTGGATTTCTTCGGCGCCGCCCACATGGCTCTCCTCCGGCTGTCTTCTTGCGCCCACCGCCACCAGCTGCAGCGCCGCCCCGATGCGGCCCGCTCCCACTCCCTGCGCCCAGTCCTCCGGCGCATCCCCGGCCTGCTCCCTCGGCTCCTCCCTAGCCCCATGGCGTCGCCGCCTTTCGCCTCCACCCCAGCTCCCTCGTGCGGTTCGGCCCCAGCTTGGGTCCGGCCGGTGCCTAGCCCGCGCTCCTAGCAGGCGCATGATCTTGCTCGAGGTGGTGCCGCGCATGAGCGAGTCGTCGACGACGACCACGTTCTTGCCCGTGATGACGCCACGCACGGGCGCGAGCTTGAGCTTGACGGTGAGGTCACGGATGGCCTATGACAGCTGGATGAATACGACCGTAGGCTCCACCTCGCGCTCGTAGGCGGCGTCGATGAGGTCCAGTAGCGGTCTCGGCGTGAACACGATCAAGGCCCGTTAGGCGGCCCATCACCGAGGCTCGGTAGTTGTCGGACTGGATTTCGAGAATCCAAATCCTCTGTGAAATCACCGTATATTCCCTGGATCGAGAGCTAGCACTTCACAAGACACATTGTTTGATTCATTCATACAAGCGTGAACTGAAATATTAAATATTACAACCAACTGAGTAACATAGACCACGTCGGGTCGAGTTTTACAAAAGGGCCACACAAGGCCAAATATATTACATTACAAAAGACGACTAGATCTACAGCGGAAGCAAAAGGGAAGGTGGGGCTCATCTCACACAGGCAAGCGACTGGGGTGACCTGTGTACAACGGATATTAACCAAGAGTTGGATAATATCAGTTGTACGCGAGTACCAACGAGTCTACTTAGACTGGGCGAGTCCTAAACTACAGAACTAAGCTACTCCTCGTCATAGTCTTGTCCATCATCTTCTGGTCCATCGTAGTAGGCGTAGTCTCCGTCGTCTTCATTATCTGAAGGGTTGGGGGAGAAGCGAGAATGAGCACTACTACCGTTTCATGAGCCAACACACAATGCAATTATATACATGCAAGGCTTAACAAGGATGGCTCAGTTCTTTTATTTATGAAAGCCGGTTTTGCAATATTATAATTACAAATCCTATGATTTAGCATTTTTAACAAATTTGCAATTTTAAAAGATTAATGTGCAATAATTATAATAGTAGAGATTCCATCCGGCGGAAACTCTACCAATGCATCCTTTCAATTGGGGCTGCCCCCAAAGACCACACCCACTGAGCTCGGCGACTCAGGAGAAATCCAAACCAGGGCTAGGTGAGCCCTTCCACCATTTTTCCATTCCACCCACAAAGCTTTTTGAAATAGAACTAACTCAAGTTATGATTCCCATGTCCGCCTTTGACCGTAGGCACGGCTGTTTAAACAGTTTATTGCAGAGGTTTGTACACTTTACCCACAAGAGATAGTCATACCCGTTACCCCACATGATTCTATAGTCATGTAGTTGGGCGACCGTCACGGTAACTTTTCTAATTACCTCGCCCCTTCCATCATCTCACCCATATGGGGTTGCGCCCATACGCTCATGTGGGATGTTACCCCACGCCGTAGTTAGTTTACCCCGGTGAACAGCAGCAACTTCACCCTTGCCTCGGTGTCCCTTTCAAGCCTTATTTACCGCAAGCTTGCATGATACTTTTTTTCCACCGTGTGAGACACATTCAGGGTTTAATAATTGTACTAGGCCAAGTTGCACTTTGCAGACTTGTGGTTGCACATGTTTAACACGGAGGTCATGACAAGATTAAGTCCTTAGGGTTATCTGGGCGGTTCATTCCACAAGCCAACCAACCATGTGCTCCTCGAGCACCCACCGCCTCACCATCCGCCCAGATAGAACTAGCAATTGGGGTTTTTGGGGAGTAAAACCAATTTATTTTCACAACCTTTAGCCAATGGACCACCAATGACTACCCAAAACATTTTATGTTTGAGAAAATGATGATTGGGGTATTGAATACCCCGGTACTTAAGCAAGACTAGCATGTCGCTTAAGTACAACCTATAACTAGTATTACAATATAGTTACTAGGGTGACAAGGATTAACAGATTCAAGTTATCAAGGATGGCATATTAATTTAATTAATCAACAAGTGGGTAATTAACTACCTTAAGCTTTAACATACATTTGATAGAGAAATAAAGCATGCAATTTTGCTAATTTAAATTAATATAATTTGCATAAAATGTAGGATCAATATGGTCAAAGTATTGACTCGCCTTGGTTAAAGGCTAGGGGATCTTGGACGTCTTGGTCTTGATCAACTCGAGGGTCGCCGGCGTCTTCAAATCCTAATCGCGCGAGAATACCGGACACAACGGCAAAGAGAGCAAATAAATAAATAAGGAACAGTAAATAAACTCCAAATTAATCAAGTCCTATGCCATTAGCAAGATCTTGATTTAACAAATTTTTAGAAATTTATTTCATAATTTTTGGAGTTGAAATGGAGGAGATATGAATTTTTGAAGATTAAACGGCTTAGAAAAAGAGGGAAATAAAGCAGTGGTCCACGGCGTAGTGTGGTGGACCGAGCTCGTGCGTGCAGGGGTGGCTGGTCCACGGGAATAGTGGGGCACGGGCCCACTTGGCAGCCATGGGAGGGGGAGGTTGGCTATGACATGTGGGCCTCAAACAAGTTTTTATTCCCAAATCAGTCCCCAAATTCCAACCCAATTCCCCATTCCATTTCTTCCTCAGGAGAAAACAGAGGAAGGCAGAGGGGGCAGCACGGGGTGGAGGCGGCGCCGGCGTGGTGGCGGCGGGCGGCCAGCGGTGGCCCGGCTGGCTGGAGGGCGGCGGCCACAAGGGAGGCGGCGCGGCTCGGAGAGGCGAAGAGGCTCTCGGCCAAGGATGGCAATGGCGCGGGCAACGGGCGGCGCATGGGAGCAGCGGCCAGGGCGCACCGGCGTCATGGCAGGCGAGGGAGGCTGGTGGTCGGGCGGGCGGCGGGCGAGGCGGAGCGGCCGCGACGGCGGCCACGCGGAGGAAGAGGAGGCGCACGGCGGCTCACCTCGGCGACGGGGCAGCGAAGGAGGTGGGGTTGGGATCTGGCGTCGCGAGGATGCTCGTGACACGATTCTGGCGGGGCGGGACGCCGGAGCGGCGACGAGGCGCGGAGGCGGCGCGGCCGAGGAGGGAGCACGACTTCGGGCTCGGTGGACCTTACCTGAGCTCGGGGCGGCGTGGGAGCTCAAGCAAAAGGGGAGGAGGAGCTTTAAAGGGAGCCATGGCGCGGGAGGAAGAGGGGTCGGGCCGGAGCGCGGCCACATGCTCGAGGACGCGTCTTGTGAGTCGACGCGGCTGCTGGGCGTCTTGAGGCTCGGCGACGACGCTGCTCGGGCCGCAGGTCGTCGTGGCAGATGGATGCAATAAGGCGCGGCACAGAGCTGGCGAGGGGACGACGTGCTTGGGCAGCAACAAGACGGACGACGAAGCGGGAGACTCGGCTTTCACGGAAAGTGCGGGGAGTTGGTGAGGCGTCGCGCGGAGAAGGAGGGGAGCAGTGACCGCTGCTGCTGACCCGTGACGCGTGAAGGGATAGGGGAGGAAGAGAAAGACAAGGGGATGGCCGGGCTGGGAGGTAAGTCCTAAAACAGTCGTTACATAGTTCACGAGGTTGCCGTTGTGCGCCACGGCGAGCTGCCTGAAGCGGTGGTCGGAGCTACCGTGGTCGTAGTATTAAGTCGATGCTTCGTGGTCGTAGCATCCAGTTGAAGTGTGTGGTCGTAGCGAGCTATGGTCATGGTCACTCCTTTGCTGTAATAACTCCATCCACAGCCACCGACGTCGGCACCGCCGTCGTCTTTGCTGGCGCCCTCCTCCTCGTCCTCCTGCTTAGGAGGCTCTGAGCCGATGGCGCTCAAGAAGACGAACTTCTCCTTGCCATCGCTGTGGCTCCGCCCGACAAGGCACTTCGCCGATGCGGCGCCATCGAGGACCAACCTCGTGGATCCGCTCTTCGGACTACCACGGGACGCCAGGCGCGATCGCCTGGTGCCCAAAGGCGAGCTCTCGACGGCACCCCCCTCTAGCTCGCCGTCCCCTCCGCCTTCTTCATCCGGTTCTTTGCATGCGCACTCGTGAGCCGCCCGCTCCTCCAAAGAAGAGCCTCCCGATGGCACCAAGACGGTGGCGTCTTCGCTCCTCCAACGACGCCAGAGGAGGCGGCGGCGGCGGCGAAGATAGGGTACACGAGCACGATGCACGCGCCCTCCACCGCGAGCGGGGACGGGAAGGTGAAGCCGCCGCCTTCATCACTTTCCTCGTCGTCGACGACGCCGGCTGCCTCGTCGATGGTGCCCGGGCTTTGACCTGCTGCTAGCTCCGCCGCTGGTCGTCGTCGTTGCCGTCATAGTTGAAGGGAGGGACGCGGTTGGGGAGGGCCCGTGCTGTTGCACGTGAAGGGACCGGATTTAAAAATGACGACTAGGCGTGCGCGTGCGTGAGCTGCCATCCACGCTGGAGCGTCCACGTCACGGTCAACTGGCCACGTCTTGGTCAACCGGCCAACCAGGGACTTTTGGACCTGCTATGACCCACTTAAATAGATTAGGTATTGGATTAGACACTTTCATATATTAGGGACCCAAGTGAACCCCTCTAACAGTTTAAGGACCCACAGTATACTTTACTCTTATAAATTTGTAGTTAACTTGTAGAAGAACAAAGTTTGCCAGAGTCAAACATGAGATGAGTGGTCTTGAGTGACATAGCAAGAAGTTTATGCCAATATCAGGTGAGAACCCTCTGAGGATATACGAAGTGTAGACTCGCATCGGAGGCATCTGATCCATTCACCGCAAAGACAACAAACTAGATAAGCCCTTCTCTTAAAATAATATAATATCAACAATGTCAACTTTCCCTGATCGACGAAATGATATTATTAGTATCTCCACGTACAACGTTCATGTTCATCGAGCCTGCTTTTGCAAAGACAGTGTCCTCTTCCTCCATTTCGTTAAGTAAAGACGCTCTCCTTTGAAAAGGAGGCACGCGTGGGCGGGCGTCGTGTCCCCTACCACGCAAACCGGAGTCCGGACTCTGGGGGCCGGCGGTGGGTAGACTGTTATAAAACTCGGACTGTCCAGCGGTAGAACCAGAAAAACTTAGGCTCAGAGGTTTTATCGGGTCGATCATATTTATAGGACCGAAGATAAAGTTGATTCGAAAAAATCCGGCCGGGTAGTTCTTGTCGACCCAGCCAATTTTTATTGACTCAGCTGGGTTTTACTTATAAAGCCAATAGACAAGAAACCCCTCGAATAAAAAAGTTTTTCAAGACAAAACTGAATGTCGCGTTCGTACTTTGTGTGTTGCTAGGGTTTTAGTAGGAATCCCCTTGTGAAATTGGCAGATACACATCAATTTTTTTCATCTTTCTCGCTCTCTCATTCCGTCCGACAACTCTTCTCTGTTCTCTGCTTCGCTTCGCCTCCATCAGTAAGACACGCATAGTTATTAAACCCGGACCGAACTGCATATTTGTAGAGGATTAAATATTGTGTTCACATATGCATTTTTTACATGGTGTACATACTAAAATATATTTTAATAAAACGTGCGGTCCAACCGTTGACTCACCGGTCCGACTAGTGACCCAGTGGCCCGACACCTCGACCAGTTCAATGATCGGGCCGGGTTTAATAACTATGAATGTGAATCCAATGATCGAAAGCAGCGGCAAAAAGCTCCCACTTGCCTGGATCAGCACGCACGAGGGATGCGCCCACCAAGTCTTTGGTTGAAACGAAACGTTTTTAAAACGAAATAGCAAAACTAACCTCCGCACGAACGAAATGACAAAAATGACATCCTACCGCGCCATTTTGCTATAGAACCGACATATTGTGTACCTAGATCGCGGCAGGCCACCTGCTACACACCTAGACCACGGCAGGATGACTGGCACATGGGCCTACGTGCTACCATGCCATTCTGTCACAGCCTATCCATCTCTCAAGATGGATGGCCTTTATCTAGGCAAAACAACAAATAAAAGACCAAGATAATAAATTAAGTGAATCAGCATTAAACGTTGTGATCCATTTAGTTGTCGAGAGTAGGACGCCCTAGACAGCTTGTAAATAAAGGTCTTGTCTATATGCTTACGGATGGATGGGGTCAAAGTGTTGTATGTTTGCCGGATACAATGTATATGCAATGTGATTCTTTAATTATGTTGATATGCGGACATGGGCGAGCACTGAGACACGGCGCAAGGGCTGCGGCATGGGGGCAGTGAGGCGCCGACTAGTCGACTGCCGATGCTCGACGCAGGTGATGCGGCGCAGTGCGGCCGTGAGCTGCAGCTTGCAGCGCGGGCGCGGCGCAGGGGCTATGGCGCGGGGATGGTGAGGCGCCGACTAGTCGACTACCGAGACTCGACGCAGGGGCTGCGGCGTGGGAGAGCGCTAAGGCACGGTGCGGGCGGATGCTAAGGCGCAGCGCGGACAGATACTGAGACTCGGTACCCTCACCCTGGGTCTTTAAAATTTCTGGTTCCCACTCTCAAGGTGCTCACAAGTTGAATGTTCGACTCAATGCAAAGCAACACACTGCATCTGGTATCACATTTATGTACATTGTGTAGTTCATTGTTCCTCCATTACAAGTTGCGGTATAATATTACCCGATCGACAGCAGCTCCAATTCTTCGAGATGCATGTAACCAGCCGCTTCCCGTTGTTTTCGCCCTGTCGTCTCTGCAAAGTTGAACCAAAAACGTTGTTTTGCTCTGTTTTTTTATCGTCAAGTTGACTGTTTGGATCAATGACCAGGCCTAACACAACAAAAACTAGGCCTGCTAAGTTGCTGTTATGCTTTTGCTGTATCTATATATACTCCTAGCTAGTATTCTATTTGCAAACTTTACAACCAAACTAAAATACATATCGGATCAATTCACGAATATATTTGTTGAGTGGAGTCAATTTCTCAGAAGTTTATGATGGTGTTTTGCAACAAAAAAGAACTTGTAGGATCGCTTTCCACATGGAATTTTTTTTATTAATTAACTTTTTTTGAATTTTATTTTAAAGTTAACCTCTGGTGCACTTTATTTCCAATTCTGACCCCTTTGGTCATGCCACCACTCGTAGCGTGACAAAATAACACTGTCACGTCAGCCCATTTCTAGTCAAACTCTTGTCACGCCACACCAGTAGCGTGACAAAAAGTGCTATTGATACAGGCACCATAAGCTTGCTCTTTCACGAGATCACTGCAACCTTTCACTACCAAACGGGCCCAGCCTCAATGCGATGGAAACAAGCAACATTAGGCCAGTAATTAGCATATTTTCTTTCCTGCAATCACATGAGGTATCTGATGCAAATGTGTCCGAATATGTGGCATGTACAATGGTACAGACAGCTGCTGTCTATAGTAACTCTCCATATCACCTGTAGACAGCACTAAAGATAGCTCATACAATGGTACAGACGGTTGCTGTCTTTTTAGTTGTCTTTATAGAACACACAATCTTTTAATGCTTTTCTTGTTTCTTATGCTATAGTCGGCTACAAGATTGTAGACAGCATCTTTCTCTCTTTTCATTCTCTTTCATCCACGTCAGCAAAAATCATACGTAGCAATGACTATAGACGACTGACATAAGCCCATTGCACATGCTCTAATGTGATGAATTCTTAGTGGGGCATTAGGCGATGTTAGGACAGAGCCTTCACATCTCCCAAGTCCCAAGACATTCCCATATTCTGCTGTGTTTAATTACTCCTTTAAACAAAGTGGGTAGTCATTAACAATTTGTTAATCAGAGGTGTTAAAAGTACAAGGACAAAAGGTTGGGCACAGATGCAACTGGCCATTAGTTAGTTCAGAGCTTTATTTGCATCGACTTTTGAAAAAGACTTCTTATGAGCTTTTTATTGGAAGAAAATCAAACATCTCTTATTTTCGTGTATTTGGTTGCAAATGTTATATTTTGAAAAAGAGTGTTCGTCTTTCAAAATTTGCAAGTCGTTGTGATGTTAGATTCTTACTTGGTTATTCTTTAAATAGCAAAGTTTATCGTGTTTTTAACAAAAACTCTGGTTTAGTTGAAGAAAAACATAATGTCCAATTTGATGAGACTAATAGCTCTCAAGAAGAGCATGAGGACTTGGATGATGTAAGTGATGAAGCCTTAAGAAAAGCCATGTAGTACATGCAAATAGATGACATTAAGCCTAAAGACGATCCATCATCTTCCACTCAAGTTGAGCCTCCCACCTCTTCCACTACAAATCAAATCCAAATTTACGAAGAAGACAATAAGGAAGATGATCAATCATCCAACCTACCACCAAGAATTCACAATGCAATTGCAAAGGATCATCCAATAGACCAAATATTGGGTGACGTAAGTAAGGGTGTTCAAACTCGATCTCGTGTCGCTTCTTTTTGTGAACATTACTCTTTTGTATCTTCTATTGAGCCAAAGCATGTAGAAGAAGCACTTGATGTTCTGGATTGGGTGAATGCAATGCATGAAGAACTCAATAATTTCACCTGGAATGAAGTTTGAACATTGGTGGATAGCCCCCAAAGAACACAACGTCATTGGTACAAAATGGGTCTTTAGGAACAAGCAAGACGAAAACGGTATGGTTGTAAGAAACAAAGCAAGGTTGGTCGCTCAAGGATATTCACAAGTCAAAGGTTTGGATTTTAGTAAAACCTTTGCTCACGTAGCTAGACTTGGGTCAATTCGGATATTACTTGCTTTTTCATCATGTTTTAATATTAAATTATTTCAAATGAATGTTAAAAGTGCTTTCCTAAATGGAAAAATATCTGAACTTATCTTTGTTTAACAACTTCCTGGTTTTGAAGTTCCTAAGATTCCAAATAATGTCTATAAACTCTCCAAGGCGCTCTATGGTCTTAAACAAACTCCTAGAGCTTGGTATGAACGCCTTAGAGATTTTCTAGTATCAAAAGGATTCAAAATCAAGAAAATTGATTCAACTTTACTTACTAAAGTTTTAGATGATGATTTCTTTGTTTGTCAAATTTATATTGATGATATTATCTTCGGGTCTACTAATCAAGATTTTTGCAAAGAATTTGGTGATATGATGTCTAGGGAATTTGAAATGTCCATGATCGGAGAATTAAGCTATTTCTTTGGACTTCAAATCAAGCAACTCAAAGATGGAACCTTCGTGAGCCAAACAAACTATACAAAAAGATTTGATCAAGACATTTGGCATAGAGAATGCAAAACCCATCAAAACTCCCATGGCAACCAACGGTCATCTTGACCTAAATGAGGGAGATAAATCGGTCGATTTAAAGCTTTATATGTCTATGATTGGTAGTTTGCTTTACCTTACCACATCTAGGTCCGATATTATGTTTAGTATTTGCATGTGTGCTTGCTTTCAAGCAACTCCAAAAGAGTATCATTTGATGGCCGTAAAAAGAATACTAAGATATTTAAAACATTCCTCTAGTATTGGCCTATGGTTTCCTAAAGATGCTAAATTTGATTTAATTGGATATTCGGATTTCGATTATGCGGGTAGTAAAGTGGATAAAAAAAGCACCTCGAGTGGTTGTCAATCCTTAGGAAGATACTTAGTATCATAGTCATCGAAGAAACAAAATTTTGTAACTTTATCCACTGCTGAAGCCGAATATATTTCCACAAGTAGTTGTTGTGCTCAATTGCCATGGATGAGGCAAACTTTGATAGATTATGTAATTAAATTTGACAAAATACCTCTTTTGTGTGATAATGATAGTGCGGTGAAAATAGCCAATAATCATGTCCAACACTCAAGAACCAAGCATATAGATATTCGCCACCATTTTTTGAGAGATCGTGTGAACAAGGGAGATATTGAAATTAGCCACATCTGGACCAAAGATCAATTAGCGGATATTTTCACGAAACCATTAGATGAAGGCCGCCTTTGCAAATTGAGGAATGAATTAAATGTCATAGACTATTCAAATGTTGGTTGAACTCTTGCATCATTCATTTTGTTTCATTTGGTGTTATTTGAAGTTTTTATGAAAGTATTTTCAAAAAAGAAATTAAAAGAGATATATATGTTCTTAGATAGACATTAGCCTATTCAATGCATAATGATCCTAAATGATATTTATTTGAGTGCAAAACTAAGGATCATTTGCATTTCTCAAAATCCAAAGTCTGTTCTTGAAGTTCCAGGATAATCGGAACTACCAGCGGGTTAATCGCGGTACGACCGCCGTGCGGAACTACCGACGATACAACCACGGTACTACCGCTTTGCGGTACTACCGGCATTAAAAGTGTGGAACTACCGCGTCAGTTGGTAAATGGGCATTAACTGCTTGGTAGTTTTTACCTCGTGCCCTTTACTCCTCAGCGGTTCGACCGCACCTCTCCACTGTTTCAGTTCTCTCTCTCTCTCACCCCCCGAAGAACCTAAAAATCCCCTCTCAAATCCTCAAACTTTTTCGGTGATTCTTCGATCCTTGCTGATTCCTTGCATCTTTAGGGTCACTCCTTCAATCCTCAAGGTAAAACCTTTTTTATTCCTTGTTTTACCTAAGTTTTGAACCCTAGGTCAACATTTAGGGTTAATCTTGAAATGTGGGTGATTTGATTGGTTCTTGTTGGGCAAATTGACAAAATTGGTGTTTTATAATCGTTATACATCTATTCCATGGATTTACTCCATAAGAAACATAAAAATCTCAATCAAAACCATGCCCTAGAATCTGTTCAGTAAAAGCGGTACTATCGCTCCTTTGAGCGCGGAACTACAAGAATGCGATTATCTTAAACGAAAATGGCGGTACTATGGATCGATACTCTGGCCAAGAAACTGCGGTACTACCGATTTTCCTGATAGAACAACAATGTCATTCCATTCAAGATTAAAACTATTTTGTTTGATCAATTGCATTCTTTGTAACCTATCCTCTCTGATTGAAGATGCCAAGGACAATGATCACTACTCGGAAGTCCGTTGGTGCTCCAAGAGGTCAATCCTCCTCCTCTCAACCTCCTGCAACTCCTGTTCAAGGAACTCGAGAGGTTCGCCAGAAGGATACTCATGACAAAGGAAAAGAGCCAGCAACGAATGAGTCTGAAAGTGAGGAAAGGTCCTTTCAAGCTGAGTCAGGATCTGAGTCTGACTCCGAGACAGAAACAGAAATTCAGGCAGGGTCAGATGAAGAAATGGGAGAACCAGAAGAGCATCAAGTTGATTTGAGGACCATTTCTGCTGATGACTATGCAATCTTGTGACACAGTAATCAGTATATTTATTCTTCAGATTCCATAAATCCAAGGTTCCACACTAAATTTCAGGAACGAGTATATGAGCAGCTTTATGAACCCAACAGAAAATTTCCAGATCATAAGTGGATCAAGTGGCAGCACATCAACTCCTTGGACAAGTATGATGGTGTGTATTGGCTTTTTCAAAGAGCTGGTCTTCATGATCTCGTAGCTCTAAGAAATGACTATGATGAGGAGATTGTGAGACAGTTCTATGCCACCTTGCATGTTTCTCTAGATTTTTCCAAGCTGCAATGGATGACAATGACCAGATATGTGGAGAGCAGCAAGGCAGATTTTGAGCATATCCTGAGAACACCATCTAGCAAGTGGGAGAAGCTCTATGACAGGCCTACTTTGCTAGCTCCAGCTTGAACAGATTTCTATGATCAAACTATCAGGTATACCCTAGGGAAGATTCATGATCTCCAACCTATCCTTAGTTTGATCAACAGAATCATTAATCATACTATTCTTACTAAGAGTGGGAACTTTGATGCTGTGAGAGGACATGCATGGAACATTATTGATAACATCACGCATGAGAGAAAATTTGATGTGGTGAATGTCATTATTAAGGGCATAGCTTCTTCAAAGAATGATAGGGTAAAAAGGATTTATTGTGCTTCCTATATCATGGCTTTGATACTCAGCAAGATTGAGTATCAGGGAGGATTGGGCTCTCCCCATAAGGCATACAAGCCTCAAGATGGTCCTCCTCTCCCTCTAGGTTTTCGTGCCCAGGGTCAACAAGGAGAGCAAAGGGATGATGCTCCAGAGGAAGCTGTTATAGAAGAGGGTCAGGTAACTCTTGCTCAGATTCTCAACAATCAGCAGATGATTCTCAACAATCTACAATTAGTCATGACTAATCAGCAAGAGCTAAAGGACACTCAGTAAGAGATGAAGACAACACAGATAGAGTTCCAAAATGAGACCCACAACAGGATAGCTTCCCTGTCAGAGTGTGTCTTTTCTATGGAGCAGATTTTGACTACTACTTAGCGCTACACTTCTCGTCGTCGCCCTAATTCTCCTCCACGGGCTTCTACTTCATCTGCTCTAGCCACTCTTCTTCATGCCCCAGCTACTCTTCCTCCTCAGGACCCAGCTGCTTGATATGTTTTTGGTACCTTGATGCCAAAGGGGGAGAAGCCAGAAGAGAAGCTTAGGAGAAAGATTTAGGGGGAGCAAGACTTATATTATTATATACTCTATGTGTTTTGTGGATTGTTATGTCTTAATGTTGAACTTAATTGTGTGATTGTGCTTGTAATAGTTCAAAACTTATGGTTTTATTGTTATCTTGTTGAACTTGGCGGTTAATATTATGCTTATGATATTCTCTTGCAATGCAATCATTATTATTGTCATTTTATAATGTTGTAATTTTTCCTTAAGTTCCAATAAGCAAAAGAAACTCTGCCAAAATTTTCAAAAATCTCTACATGCACTTGCAAAGGGTTTCTATCATCTATATGCACATGTTTAGGGGGAGCTTTCTTTATATTGACTTTAACAAGAAAATAATTCTCAAAACTCATTTGAACTCATTGCAAGAATTATTTTGTTGTTAAGTCATCAAAAGAATATACACTCGTCTCACAACAAGTAGTATATTCAAAACAATCTTTCTCACATATTAGTTGAGTTGTCATCAATTACCAAAAAGGGTGAGATTGAAAGCATCTAGGCCCCTAAAAATTGTTTTGGTAATTAATGATAATATGTGAATATGGGATTAACATGCTTATTGAGTATTTACAAGGTTAAGTCACAATGGTGAGTTTGATAACTTGAAGATGCATGCTAAAGGACAACATGAAGATCAATATGGTTCAAAGACAAGGTGCAAGTAATCTATGATCATTTTCATGTTTTATTGGTCTTAAGAGAAATGGATGGAAGACCGGATTTTACGCTAAATATCGTATTATTAAGAGGGATCATGACTAGTAGCTTGATAGCATGTTCTTGTGCCATTTGGATCAATTTAGGATCATGCATGCATTTGGATTTTGTTTTGGAAAGCCAACTGTACATTGTCAGGACAATCGGTAGTACTAACGTTAAGTCAGCGGTACGACCGGGCTCGTGGTGTGGTACTACCGCAACCCGGTTGTTCTGAAAATATGTTGGCGGTACGTTATTTCCAAAGAGACACCTTTTCGGCTGGATTGCAAAACCCTAAGAGCGGTAGTACCGCAATTGATCAAGCGGAACTACCACACCCCGGTATTTCCGATAGTTGAGTGGTACGTATTTTCCAGTAGGTACCCTTTTGGGTTCCACGTGAAACGAAACTACCACTTTCATTGTGCGGTATGATGTGCCGGTAGTACCAAGATGATGGTTGGCGGTAATCTGCCGCAAAGTTTCAACGGCTATATCGAGCGATTAATGCCATTTATTATAGCGGTTACAGAGTGGTAGGTGAAGTGCGGTAGTACCGCGTGTTACTTAGCGGTAGTACCGCATTTAACTGAAAGTTGGGGATTTTCTCCCCAACGGTCGTATTTGTTGGTGGGGGTATAAATACCCCTCCACCTGCTCAAGGACTTAGGGCTAGACAACATTTAACATTCTTAGAGCCTTGAGCATCCTTCCAACACCTCAAATACATTTTGTGCATTCATTGTGAGGTAGTTGAGCCAAAATTCAAGTGTATTCATATTTTTAGAACAACCAGGTTGCACTTGAGTGCCGTCAAGCAAAGGTCTTTGATTTATTACTCTTGGTGTTTTGCCAAACACCTAGACGGCTTGGCGGTGTTAGCACGGTGACCTCTTCAAGAAGATTGTGAAGAGGCCCGGTGCCAATTGTGAGTGGCTTGGTGTTCGCCATCTTCAGAGCGGAGGAAGAACAACCACTAGTGATCGAGGGAAGACTTAATTCGTGGAGCTGGCTTGATTTGTTCAAGCGTCCTCAACGTGGACTAGTGAAGATCGGCAAGTATTCGATACCACGGGAAAAACTTTTTTGTCTAAATTGTGGTTATTTCTTGTCTTTACTAATTTCGCATTTACAATTTTAGCATTTATCTTATGTTGAATTGCTTAGCTAGAATTGTATCTAGTTTAGACTTAGTTTATAATTGGTTTAAATTGTTAATTAGTCAAACAGTTTAAAAACCTCCTAGTCACCCCCCTCTAGTCGGTTATCCTTGATCCTACAGATGATCCACGACTTGCACCAGTGATGCTTGTCGTAGAAGGGTTCCAGTAACTCCGGTCGAGGCATAGCTTGCAAGAGATGAAAGGCACAAATTATTAGTGAATAAATTAATAATGACGACTAAATACAGACAACAAATTAACATAGACTAATTAACTACGACCAAATTAATTAGAACTAATTAAGTACGACTAATTAATAAAGAATTAATTACGATAAAATAATTACGACTAAATTGGTTGTGACTAAATTAATACGAGTAATTAAAACCACAAAATTAATTAGGACTAATTAATTACCACAAATGAATTACAAATAAAGAATTACGACTTAATAATGACAACTAGATTATTTAGGACTAAATTAATTACAATGAATTAAATACCACTAAATTAATTATGACTAATTAATTACCACAAATTAATTACAAATAACTAATTACAACTAAATAGGCAACTAAAATTACGACTAATTAACTACAACTAAATTAATTATGACCAATTAGGTATGCCAAATTAATTAAGACTTAATTGATCATGATTAATTAATTGTGACTAATTAATTAAGACTTACTTAACTATGATTAATTAATTACGACTAATTAATTACAACTACTTAAATAACCGACACTAACTAATTACGACTAATTAATTCATCATTAATTAACTATACCATGAATAATTATGCAAGATTAATTTAACTATGACTAATTATTTACGACCTAATTAATTGCAACTAATTAACTAACACAAATTAATTATGACTAAATGATAATGACTAAATTAATTACGCCTAATTAAATATGACTAATTAACTAACTACGCAGTTAATAAAGAAAATACATATGAGAAAAAAATATCTGCTAATATGGCTGCTAATGATTGCTCTAAACAATCCTTAATCGTCTTCGACAACGAAATCGAGCGAGGCTGCAAATGGCAGAGCGAGCGAGGATGAGAGCGAAGTCTCTCACAGTCGACTCGGATTTTATAGTCGCCTAACGCACAAAGCATGGCTGACCACAAAGCGACGAGAGAAATCGGATTCCCTCCCACGCACGGCTTGCATGCAAAAAATGCATGGGCGGTGACGAATGGACGTGACAAGAGGGGTGACAGAGAAGGATGCAACAAGTCCAGGTGCGGGAGGAGGGGAATTGGCGACGTGGCGACACGTCCATGTGGCAGAGGGGTGGTCTGGGCGCGGAGGGGAGTGGAGGTGCCCACGTGGAGCGTTCGGGCGAGGGGGGCCGAAAGAGGAGGGCGTCCGCGCGCCACGTGTGCGGCCCAGCCACGTCTGGGCTAAGGGAGAGCGGCGAAGGCGCGTCCGGACTAGGGGATTGCGTCGGAGGCGCGTCCATGCCACCAGCACACGGACAAGGCATGTGGCGGCACAGGGGGTATCCAGCCCCCTAGGAACAGTGGAGATGGACTCCGGGCGCAGGAGGCACGGGCGTGGATACGTGTTGGCTACCGACACGTCCGTGGTGTCATTTTTGGCAATACGGCACGTCAACAGCTATTTTTGTATATAAAAAAAGGACGCCAACAATGTCATTTAGGCCAAAAAGTCGTTGTTACTCCATCTGTTCAAAAATATAATATACATCATTCTATGTATGGACTTCAATATTCAACTCTGGCCATTGATGCTGTCTTCCATACTTAACTCTGGCGATCAATTTCTATATTATGAAAGTACTTTTGTCATGACAAATCTAATAATATCATTTTTCACATGACTTATCTAAATAATTTCGCATGAATAATTGATCAGAATTAGAAATGTTTGACTGCTCGATTCTCGAACCTCATAGACTTTTGAACGGAATGAGTACTGGTCTTCTCCGGATTTTTCTGAGCAGGGGGCAAGCATTTTCTTTCAGACATTGCTGCCTTGAAGTATGTTGGAACAAACCGAAGATACACTCAGCCGATCGAAGCACACATGCTCTGCAGAACGTATCTCCAGATGATCGAAACTCACATACGCTGGAAACTCACGAACGTGAATAGAAGCTATAACTTTGGTGCTGCACAAGGCGGTTTTTCTATTTCTTTACTTCTGGCTTACATTGCTTCTCTTACAATTTGGCTGCTCTACTTCTGTTTCAACTCACGTTAACACTCACGCACTTTTATAGGCTAGGTGTACATACTCACATACGGATTCGGTTTCCACAAGTATGAGATCAGCTCGGACACGATGACACCACAACTCGGACTCAACCTTGTATGCTACTCGGATACACAAATAAAAACAAGATT
Source organism: Phyllostachys edulis (assembly GCA_036346405.1). Taxonomy (NCBI): domain Eukaryota; kingdom Viridiplantae; phylum Streptophyta; class Magnoliopsida; order Poales; family Poaceae; genus Phyllostachys; species Phyllostachys edulis. The sequence goes on along the minus strand of CM070559.1, from coordinate 35,188,569 downwards.
ATCGCTAACAATCACCCCCTTAATCTTGTTTCTTTATCTTGATCACGCCAATCTTCTCATGCTTTTGAACTTCCAAGACTTCCTCTTTTACCTGGACTCCCGTGCGCCGTTCCTTCCTAGGCCGATACTGCCCTATCGCCTGCACTTGCTCTATCCTGAGCCATGCATAAACCAACGCTTGCCGCGTCTCGCATCTGGACTAAAACCGTCCTTCCTTGCATATCCGCCTGGGCTGGAGCACCTACTCCCACGACCACCTGGGCTGGAGCACCTGCTCCCACGACCGCCTCAGTTTCGTTATTACTTGAGCCTCCCGCTCTTCTCTCTTGGACCAAGTCTGTCTACTTCCCCGCATACATCTCAGCTGAGGCTACACCGCCTCTCCCTCTTGCGTCAATTTCGTGTACACCGCGCCCTTCATGCGCGTGGGACTCACCACCCCCTGCAGCTCCCTGTACTCCTTGCTGCGCACCGTCTGGATCTCCTCCTGAGACTCCGCCTGCTGCGCCTCCTGCGCCAACTGCGTGCCACTCCTGGGTTCCACCATGTCCTTGGCTGATATCTAAGTTCCACTCTGGCTCCTCCAGACTGTCCTTCACACAAACCGACTTACAAGTTTTCAGAGAAATTTTGTACAACCGGTTTGGGGATCTTTTTACCTTCATCAACAGATCTTTGTTCTTGTCATAGACACGCAAGAACTCATCCTGCAGCTCCACCCTGCACCCCTGTTCTGCCAACTGCCCGAGGCTGAGTATGTTGTTGCACAAACTTGGTATAAAGTAAATGTCAGGCAGCATCTTCTGATCACCGTTCTTGCATCGCAACAACATTGTACTTTTGCCTTTTATTTGTACCGTGGAGCCGTTGCCAAACTTGATTTCTCCCGAAATCTTCTCGTCGAGCTCATGGAACATGGAGCGATCTCCCGTCATATGATTGCTTGCTCCATCGTCCCGATACCACTCATCAAGATGATTGTGATTTCCTCCTCCGTATGTAGTTTAGGAAGTACGTTCTCCTCGTTCAACATCACCATGACCGGCGCCTTGTTGACACATAAGAAGAGAAGCAGGGTAGGATCGTCGTCTTCATTTTCACAACTTTGGATGAGGATTACCTCCTCGTTCTTCTTCTTGTTTCGGCAATTCGAAGCATAGTGCTCATACTTGTCACAGTTGAAGCACTTTATGTGGCTGCGGCACTCCGATGCGTAGTGACCATACTTATCACATTTGAAATATTTGATATGTGACTTATCACGGGATCTATCATCATCACCTTGCCCAACCTTGTCTTCACGGCCACCTCTGCCAAATCGTCTGCCATCGTTTCTTGTATCTCCTTTACCAAAGAACGCCGCTTTCGTTATGGGATGATACCTTTGCTCGTTCTGGGATTGGTACCCTTCAAGAGCTCCTTATGCGCCTTGAGGGAACCGGTGATCTCCTCGATCTTCTTTTCCTCCAGATCCGGGGAGTACATGAGCGTGGTGACGACAGGTACAAACTTTTCTGGTAGCACGCGCAAGTACTTCTTCACTGCCACAGATTCCTCCATCTTGTCGCCGAGAGAGACAATCTGATTGTACAATGAAGACACCATCGGCGAACTCGTCCCACCGACCGGGTTTCTCCCATCTGGAGATTCTCGAACTCGGTATGCAAATTCTGGAGCCGCACCTCCTTCACACGATCAATTTCCTCGTGCATCTTTTGAAGCGTCACCCACGCCTCACGTGTCGTCTCCTTGCCGATGAGCTGCCGCATCATGGAGTCTGGCACCGCCTGGTAGATGATGGCCAAAGCCGTCTGGTCTACCTTGTCGTCCACCTCCTTGTCTTTCGCCGGATCGATCGCACCCTGACTCCTGGCGCGCATGTTCGCCTTCATCTTCATAGCCCATACCGGATAATTGTCGGTCGTCAGGACAGGATATAGGAGGGAGATCGGCCCATCCCGGGTCTTCGCCTTTTCGTCCATGATATTCAATCACCGCCAAGATCGGAACGCTCTGATACCACTTATTGAAACAAACCGAAGATACACTCAGCCGATCGAAGCACACACGCTCTGCAGAACGTATCTACAGACGATCGGAACTCACATACGCTGGAAACTCACGAACGTGAATAGAAGCTATAACTTTGGTGCTGCACAAGGCAGTTTTTCTATTTCTTTACTTCTAGCTTACATTGCTTCTCTTACAGTTTGGCTGCTCTACTTCTGTTTCAACTCACGTTAACACTCACGCACTTTTATAGGCTAGGTGTACATACTCATATACGGATTCGGTTTCCACAAGTATGAGATCAGCTCGGACACGATGACACCACAACTCGGACTCAACCTTGTATGCTACTCGGATACACAAATAAAAACATGATTAACTCTAACAAAGTAGATTGTTGAAGTTAACAAGTTGATATGCTTTGAACTTTCAACGTCATTAGAAAATTACAGTTTTTGCACCACTGGGGACCTTTTGGTAGTATAAAAAAAGTCACTATTATTTCACTAGTGAAGCTGCTACTGGCTACTACTATGTTACAGGGCAGTAGGTAAAAGTTAATTTGCTCTTTGAAAGCTGGTTTATTTATAGCTCGGGGTTTAGGCTCTTTGACTGCTATTAAACAAGTGGTTATGCTTCAGCCGTAGCATTTCACTATTGAAAACCCTATCTGCCTGGATCAAACCGATCCCACGAACACCCTTCCCCAGTCCCCACCGTGTGGAATCCACCTATCCCACGAACACCCTTCCCCAGTCCCCACCGTCTGATTTGCCCTCCATGTGGAATCCACCCTTGGATGCCCTTGTGTCATTTTCTGCCTGTGACCACCGTCTTCTGTCTGTCATGTGCGTCCACATAGGGACGGAGCTAGGCTTCAGGCCACTAAGTCAATGACCAAGTCCTATGATTAAAAACCCATAAAAAACAATAGCAATCTATGCATGCATGTCTACATGTGGTTGTGTTCAGCCCAAGAACAATCTGGCTCAGCCCAAGGCTTGAGTCGTGACTGGCTCTGGACATGCGTCCACGCAAAGGAGAAACGGCGCCAACAACCAATCAACGATAATTGGGGCCCAAGAGTCTTCAATGTTCCTCCCTAATGTTGAGTTCGGTTTTCGGTGACAGCGCCACACGGTCGAGTTAGGGTTTAGGTGCAACATCAAGCAACCAAGGGATTGACGCCGATAGTGGGAAATGTGTGGGTTGTAGGCTGCTACAATAGTTGGGGAAAGAGGATGGGGTGGGTGGCAAGATTGATGGCGGTGGTTGGAAGTAGGGGTGTCAACGGATGGAACACGATCGAATAGTGATCAAACAACATTTGTATTCATATGTTTTATGCAAATACATATCTGGTTGAATATACTTGAATATGAATATGATTTCAAATCGAATCAAATATTAATTCAATTTGATCGAATTGAATATCTTCATAACTTATGTAATGTCAAGATATTTATGATACTTTATCTCATTCATAGCACATTTAATCATTCTAATTTATTTGTTTCACTTAAAGGAATATTATTTCACATTATTTTTAAAAAAAATGTCCACCTAGTTAGGCATCTGTAATATAATATGTATATTGCTTTACCGAATTCGAAAACGAATAGTTCGGATAAAATTACATTTAGGATGACAAAAGTATGTATCATATTTGTTCCATGTTTTTCGTGTGAATACGAATAGAGGAGAAAATACCAGTCAGATAGGAAAAATCTAAACCATATTCGCATACTATCAAATACAGTAGTCGAATAAAATGGATAATTCGCATCCATTTGACACCCCTAGTTGGTAGGGGGGGGGGGGTGTCCAATACTTTCGTTAGTGGCGGACTTCTGCCCGGGTAGCACTCCTCTTTCATAGTCTCGTACTCTATGAATTATGACATCCAACTTTCTAAAAAAACATTGGAATTTTGCATCATTTTTCCTATGCCCTCTTTATCTGCACATTCCGTACATCCTTCGGCACACGCAACTTGCAGTGCCTGGTATACTAGCTATACTTAGTCCATCTGGAGAAAATATTCCTATAAATTCGTTGTTTTTCAATTTTCACCTGTGGTTTACGAATCTTTATAAATGGCCAAGGGTCAGATTGTGTACATATTGACCTAAAGTAAATGCAATTATAATTAGAGCATGTTTCATATTCGTCATGCTGATCCATGAACGAGTTTACGGTTGTTCAGTATTGGGACTTGCCAAAGTGATCAAAAGAGTATTGATAGTTAAAAATTTACAAATATGGTTTAGTAGAATGACCTGACTAGTTCATTTTCATTGTGGTCCTATGCCATGGCCATGGCACATGAGTACACTCACATAATTTGGAAGATAAAATATGCACATGTAATCACTACCATTTTCACGATTGCAATTGCATTGCCGGCGCTTTTTGCTCATATATAGCACAAAATCAAAAGAACTATGTCGATTGATTGTAAAAACCAGCAAGCATTTTTCATTTTTTTCTCCGGCGATGGAAACACAGTTAAACTGTACATGAACAGCTAACTAGCTTGCACTAACAACATGATAGATTGTACAGAGGCTTCTCGCGTTATTGCTTCTCTCTTTGATCATTGTATCTAAAGTGTCTAAACTACGAAACATGGCTACAGAAGGTCTCTTATAATCCAACTTTCTTCATCTTATTCTCACTGGTTTGTCAAATGGAGGCAGTAAGCTTGAGGCAGCAACTGCATAACTTGCGGTAAAATCATTGGCATGGTCATCATCCAACCTACAGCAAATAGATCATATGAATTGGAAGAATGATCCACAGATGCATACTCTTGAGTATACCATTAGAACCGTATGAAATCAATAATAATAGTTTTCAAGCATAGATGTAGACGATTTGGAAGGTTTAGATCGAGTACCACATGGAAGTCAATGAGCTTATGTTATACTCGACGGAAGAAACCTACATTAAATTGCTAAGCTTTAGTTGTTTCAACATTGGGTATTAACTAACAACTCCTGGTGCCACTGCTACAAAAACGGTCATTATAGACGGTTCCAAACCGCTATCAACTATCACAGACGGTTCTTATTAAGATGGTTTATAAATAGAACCATCTGTGATAATTCACAGACGGTTCTTAACAATAATCGTCTGCGATTATTACAGACGGTTTTTCTTAAGAACCGTCTATGAATTATTACAGACGGTTCTTTTTTTGTAGTAATGTGCAAGTAACATTCGCTTTACAGCATCCACGCTATGATTACTCTAATACTATTTAATTTTATGAGTGATTTATCATCCATCACATATTAGAGTGCTATATCAAAGTGCGTTCAGTCTACAAAAAATCGCAGGGAGGCCTCATGTATATCTTATTCCCTCTAATTAATGCATATCATATGATAGGCGAGTTCAGCCTGTCACACCTTATATGCGTTGCATGAGGTGCATGTATTCTGCTGGCGAGAGTTCCTATACATGTGGAAGTCTCTCAACAACGATCGCCAAGTTCAAATCACTGTTACAAGCACCAAAGCTAACACTGTTATTAACTAGTACATGTTTTAGTACGCATAGCTTGTGAACACAAAGTAACACCATCCCACATTCCAATGGGATATCTAGGATTGTAATTTAAATTGCAATGCTTGGAGGGCTAATGCTGACGCTTCAGACTTTGAAATGTCAAGTGACAAAATGACCTAGATGAGATTAATACTCTGTCCTAGAAAAATTGAAATATGGACGAGGAAGTATGGTCCCAAGAATATTTTGTTTTTTCCTAGACCCCCTTCCTCCTAATAACATTTTAGTTTTCCCACAATATCTTTTCCTAGTTGATAGTACAAACCAATGAAGGTGAATAGGCTAAAGAAAAGATGAAAACATATGGATATAATTATATAATCTCCGATGAGTTCTCATGATAATTAACAATGTTATTTTTTTTACATAGATTGTCAAGAAATCTTACGGGTTTCTCGCGAGTTATGTAGTTGCTGCCTCTAGTTTACTGCCACCAAATACAAAACCTACAACAGAAAAAACATGTTAGGGTTAGTTCAATCAAACATGAACTAATTGCTATGTCATTGTTACTGTGCAGTGTTCACCAACATAGCCCACCACGACGGAAAATATGCAACATAAATTAAACAGCACAAATAATGATGGCAACCTTCAACATTAAAATCCTACTTGAGGTTTCTTCAATTAAGGTCCCATACATGTTATAATGTCACCGTTTTGTGATAACTTGTATTGAGCTCGATCTCTGTAGGGATCTTCAACAGATCCAGCGCTCATGTATCTAAAATGTGTCTAAGATGCAAGCAATGACCAAATAATCTCCAAACCGACAAGATTTTGGAAAACAAAAGTAAGATCAGAAGGTAGCTATCGTGGGATATAATCCCATGTATCAAAACACACACATATATATGATATATCAAACTTGTATGGCAGATTGAGTGCACTATATATGATCAGACATAACAAGATCTGCGCTAACCCTTATATTGTATCTTCCACAAGATTCAAAATAATTTTCTTGATATGTGCTTCAAGGATCGAAACATTGAAAGCGAACAGAAAAAACAAGATCTAGGTGAACAAAATTAAAAGGCGTTTTATGCATACTATCTCTCGCTGTGCCATACGATCTAGGATATCAAGACAACCTTTAAAAGCAAAACGGATTGATTCACAAGCAAGGCAACCAGATCGGATAGCACTAACTGTATATGCTCCATGCATGACAAGACCACAAATGGTTCATGAGCAGAACTTATCTTACTCAATTAGTTTAATTAATTACCTGGATATATAGATCAGATCTCCATATCCACACCATAGTGATTGAGCTTGCAGCTCCACAGCACTCCTTGACCTTTCGTCACATCTAACCCTGGAAGAAGGGGGAACAGAAAGAAACACAGAGCAGTGTTGGTGCGAAGATGGGGGACGAGGCCAGGTCTACATTTATAGCCGAAAGGGCAGAGAAGAGATGAGAAGAGGCCGTGGGGGCCGGCCAACCATGCCAGAAACATAATTAAGGGGTAATTATTAATTGGATTAGTGCGCGCAATGTCACTTTGCATTTAAAGACAAGAAAAACTCCCACTTGCGTGGAGTCACTTCGATCTGCTTGGACACCGCCCTGTTTAAAATGAGTATAATCTTTTAAATTCAAACTGTCTTTGGGTACAAAATTTTAGTAAGAATTAATAATCATCACAGGCAGGTACTGACAGACAAGAACAGCTCTTTTTAAATCTGCTTTGTACATGTAGGTCAAAAGATTTGTTCTCGTTACATACCCTCTTCGTTTTGTTGACGGACTTGTATTGAGTGCTTGGTCGAATAGACTTACACTGTGAAATAGAGTTATAGCAAACTATATTGTTTGGTTGCGCCCTATGGGGGCTGGCTAATCTAGACATATTTGACTTTTTTGGCCGAAATAGCGTAAATTCATCCTGTATTTGTAAGAATGATCGTCTTTATGCGGAATTTACAAGAATGACGCCCTACCGCAGAGCCACCATGCGGTGGAGGCCTCCTGCATGGCCACAATGCAGGGGTACCGTAGCATTTTCCTCCTTTCTTAAAAAAAATGGTTTAAGTATACTTTTGCATGAATTTTTAAATATAGCAAATCAGCTCACAAATTATAAAAAAATTTGTGGAGCCTCCTAACACAGTGTACTAGCTTGTGTAATTTTTTTCAAAATGTTATCCATTCTGATTTTGTCTCGAAAATTTGTTTAAGTATACGGTTTGTAAGAATTTTCGAGAAAAATTCATAATGGATAAAAATATTTTTTAAAAAAAATTACACAATCAAGTACACTATGTCGGGAGACTGCACAAAAAATTCATAATTTTTAGAGGTCATTTGCTATATTTAAAAATTCATATAAAAATATACTTAAATATTTTTTAAAAAAAGGAAAAAAATGCTACACTACCCCAACTCCGCACTGTGGCCTTGCGGCGGGTGGTGCTACAGTGCCCCACGGCAAGTGTCGACTCGGGACTCGCAAGACGTTATTTTTACAAATTTCGCGCGAAATTGGTCATTCTTGTAAATACGAGACGAATTTGCGCATTTTGACAAAAAAAAAATGGACATATTTCTAACATGATAGACATGTACGGAGGCAGCCATTAGCCACCAAAACAATTTCATACATGGTTAATCGCAAATAACAATTTCATACATGGTTGATCGGTAAATAGTAAGTTCATATATATAGTTAAGAGTTAAGACGTACCTATACTTTGTACTTGGCCCTGCATTTGTTTACTCGCTGATTGGGCTGGCCGCGGCTTCGCCGAAGCTGCGCGCGAGGGACGCCGGTTCAGCGAATCTCTTTGCCTCTTGGATTCTGCCTGTCGAGCCGCCCTTAAACCGGGCGCACCATCCCATGCTGTGCATCACGAGCGTCTGGGTGTCGACCAGCTTGATTAGAAAAGGAAAACATTGATTAGGGTGCATAGAAGGCAATTTGACCGCCCAAGTCCAACGGTGCAGCGGCATTTAATTTACTTTATTAATGCCTGCTGTTACGGCCGACCATCGTTTCTCTGCATTCAAAGAGAAAATACATATAATCTACGGTGTATGGTATTAAGATACGATCTCTATCGTTCGGTCAAAAAATCAAAGATCTAGATCAATCGTTACAGTGTTTTTTTAGTGTGTTTTGCTACAGTAAAATCGCCACAGTACATATTTTGCTATTTCCACAGTTATCACTGCAATCTACGTCAGAGTACTGTTTACTCTCTCAGAAAATATTATTCACGTAGCTCCGTGCATGGGTGCCTATGATGTCATTCAAAAGAAAAGGATTGAAGTGGTGTACTCAGTACACTAAATTTTATTTCATAGTACCAGTAGAGTTGTTCAAAGCGTGTAGCTGAGAGAGTAGATGCTAGAGGTTGAAAGATCAAATCTCGTCGATACGAGATCAAACAGTAAACTTATAGGCATATCGGTCGGATGCGTCGATCGTCGAGGATGCGAGGAAATAGCTCAACGAGAATTAAACATAAGGGGTCGTACGGATGTATTGTATATGTTTGGTAGAAGTTACATATGGTCTCTTCTCCCTGTTACAAGGGGCCCTATTTATAGAGTGGGAGGAGGAGATCTCTGAAGTTACATCGTTGCCCTCAGGGCTTAGCTTGTTCCGATGGTACTTTCTGTAACACCTTGACTATGCGGAAATGAAGATGTTACCTAAAAACTAACATACAACAATAATACGGAATAATCCCAACCATCTTTCAAATAATAACATAAAAAGATCAATATCTAATGGGATGAATATAAGAATTGAATCAGAATTCGTCAACAAATCAATCTCAAGCATCCAATCAGATTGAGTCAATTATGATAACACTATCAAGAGTCCATACGAAGATCACTAAGCCATTACTAACTCAACCATATCAAGAAGGATGATAATATCAACCGTTAACATCTATTTAAACCATCACCCAAACATTCATTCATGAATGATATGAAACTAATATTTAACACTAGCACAATCTATTATTACTCAATAGAAGCCTATCATCTAACAATTGAACATAAATCATTTCATAAAACCTTCTCTTTAACAACTAATCAAAAGTATTCCGACATTACTATGCTCAAGCAATCAATGTACAAATAGCTACATCTAAAGCATCAATAATCAACAATTCAACAAGGATGATAGAATAATCAAGTCAAACCTAAACAACAAGGAATTAAGAACATAACTGGGCCGTCCAAGAACACAATCAAATTATCCACCACGAAGGATGGACACAAAAACCAAAACTAAAGCAATTATCAAAAGTTTGAATTGTGGATAATTGGACTAGTTTATTCATTGTGGTTTGTGTATATGTGACGTGTACCATGTCTACCCCTTCCCATACATGTCGCTGCCTCGGGAGGTACCTAGAAAGCACAACACAGTAAGAGTGAGTCCACGACTCAGCAAAGTGCAAAAGTAAATCAAACATAGCATCACAATCAGTCAAGGAAATAAACAATCCCATCATGAACACAGCATTAAATACCACAAATCCATCTCTTACGCAGAAATGCAATGAACATGTCATGGATACACATTCTTCACTTCTTTGCAATTACCGGTAATGCCGAGTAGTGTATCCGTCGATACATAATCTAAGCCTGTGCCCTCTAGGCACAGGGATCTAAAGCCCACACTCCACAAGTGTGGGACCAAGCCTGTCCAATGCATGACGGGGATCTAAGCCCGTCTCATGCATGACAGGGACCTCAAACGTGAGCACACCGGACTAGTCATGTAACTTTCTCACCGACCTCACCGGATTAGTTACATGACTTACTCACCGACCTGGCTCACTGTCAGGACCATCTGCACGGATGCCCCCGGAGAGATCTCCTAGGACCTCCCAAGAGGTCCGACAGGACCACCTGAAGGTCTGGGAGGTCCTCCAAGAATACCCTAAGATGAGGTCCTCCAAGACCACCCAGGAGATCTCAAAGACCTCCCGGTGGTCCCAGCCTCTGTGCTCTGAGCTAATCCCAGGATCACTAGCTAGCTCGCACAGATCAACGTAGGTGAAATCACAACCCCACGACAAGAAATAAGATGAAGCAGACAAATTAACTTATATTAAACAAGGACCTTATGGTCAAGGTTGTTTACAGAGGTCACCACCAAGGGCTTACAAAAAACGACAACAGAACTTGCAGCGACACCACAAAAGCATGCAAAGCCATCCGGCAAGCCCACAGGCTATCGAGTGGAGGACGTCCCTAGAAGGCTGCATCATCAAAGAACTCCTCCTCGAAGAGGTCTGAGCACCCTTGATCTTCTTCTGCCACTGCTCAAACAAAGGGCTTAAAGCTATGAGTACATTGAATGTACTCAGCAAATCGCAGGGAACAAGTATGCAATTAATTTTCATGCAATGGCTTGGCCAAGGAGAGCTGTAAGGTTAGTTTGTGGAAAGCAAGATTTAACAGTAAATAGCATAAGTAGATTGAAAAGCTCAAGTTAAAAGCATAATACATAAGTACATTTGTTTTCAAAGGAGGTCGTGAGCACCAACTCACTTCCAAACCACTCGTGGGAGGTCTGGTCGCACCCACGGTCAGGACCACTCCCACGACCACTCTGGAGCACCCACTCCAGAGCCCAAGACCACCCTAGAGCACCCTGAAATCACAACCCCACGACAAGAAATAAGATGAAGCAGACAAATTAACTTATATTAAACAAGGACCTTATGGTCAAGATTGTTTACAGAGGTCGCCACCAAGGGCTTAAGAAAAACGACAACAGAACTTGCAGCGACACCACAAAAGCGTGCAAAGCCATCCGGCAGGCCCACAGGCTGTCGAGTGGAGGACGTCTCTAGAAGGCTGGATCATCAAAGAACTTCTCCTCAAAGAGGTCTGAGCACCCTTGATCTTCTTCTGCCACTGCTCAAACAGAGGGCTTAAAGCCATGAGTACATTGAACGTACTCAGCAAATCGCAAGGAACAAGTATGCAATTAATTTTCAAGCAATGGCTTAGCCAAGGAGAGCTGTAAGGTTAGTTTGCGGAAAGCAAGATTTAACAATAAATAGCATAAGTAGATTGAAAAGCTCAAGTTAAAAGCATAATACATAAGTACATTTGTTTTCAAAGGAGGTCGTGAGCACCAACTCACTTCCAAACCACTCGTGGGAAGTCTGGTTGCACCCACGGTCAGGACCACTCCCACGACCACTCTGGAGCACCCACTGCAGAGCCCAAGACCACCCTAGAGCTCCAAGACCACCCCAGAGCACCCACCCTAGAGCACCCTGGACCACTCTAAGGCTCACAAGATCACTTTTTGAGAAAGCTACCCTTCATGCAATTGTTCTAGGCATTGTCCATGACCAAGGACTTGGCTATTCGAATAGATTTTACACTCTGCAGATGCGTATAACTTTACCCACAATTCACGACCTCTCTAGCGGGTCAGGTTCCCATTGAAACCCTTGCTCACTTCCGAAGGTAAGCAGTCTAGAGAGTGTGACAAGGCCTTTACAAAGCTCTAATCTGGCTTGGTTCTATCCGCTAAGGTTTCGCTCAGTTGGTCGCAACCCCCCTGATTCATGCCCCTCTTCGCCAAGTGTGAATCAAGACACACTTCCACCACAACAGAACCAGACCAAACCATTGCTAATTATTTGGCCCAGACCACCCCCATAAATGGTCTTGTGGTTGCACGGTAGACCCAGAGCAATGAAACATAAAGTTAAGTCCTTAGACCACCCAGGCGAGACAACCTCATCCCAATGTGCGTATAGCACCCCCTTTACTGCACGATCACTCGCCCGAGTGAGAAAGCATTTTGGGTTCACCCGGCCAAAAGACCACCCTGGTCTTGGCACAACAAATTTTAACAAGAGCGGCATTGCACCACGATCAATACAACTGCGACATCAGCACCACAGCTGCTCAATAGTGGCACCAACCACAGTTCCATAGTTCAATTAGTCAAGTTTATTAACAACAAGATTCATGATTCTCAAGACCAACGCATCTAAAGCAAGGCTAAGCATAATAACGGTCCCATGTTGGCAATATCAAAAAAAGACCAACTAAGATTACCCATTCTAAGGTGTCCAAGGGGAACATGTCAACATGTCGAGCACAAATATTTAAGGAGGCATACTGTCAAGTAGGAATGTAGCTACTGCCCAAACCATTTTTATACAAATAGCCATGCATGATAAGGTAAAACAATATATTTTTGAAAAGCTAGGCTCAACATGATCAAAGGTCTGCGACTTGCCTTCGTTGAGAAGTGGTGAGGCTTCGGCAGTGGCTGCTGGGTCCAAGTACTCCTCCACGGAATCGGGATCTACACATTCGCAAAGAACCAAATAAGCAAAACAACTCTAGGCAAAAGAACTCAAAAAGGACTTAAAAGAACTTAAACAAATCCAACCAAAAATCAGAAAGCGGGAGGTCCCGACGATCGGGGAGGTCCAACCCAAAAGAGGGTGGTCTTTGCAAAAAGACCAAGACACGATTGAGAAGCGATCATGGCCGAGAGGGTGGTCTTTGCAAAAAGACCAACAAAGACCAATAAGTGTTCTTTGCCAAAGGAGGTCCTGAGAAGATCCAGGGGAGGAGGTCCTGAGGAAGACACAACTATTCCACGTGGTTGCAAAAGAAACATGACCACGTAGTGTAGTCGTAGGGAGGATACGATCACGCGACGTGGTCGTATGAACAAGGAAAGAATGGGCACCAAGAAACTCACCAAGGCCGAGAACTAGCTCGAGGACAAGACAAGATGAAGGAGTTGATCCAGTGGCTGGACGGCAACCAGCTAGTAGTGATGGGGAGGTCATCGCAGAGGCTCTGGCGAACCCTTGGCGATGAGGAGGCGACGGCGCCGCTTCAAAGGGCTCCTTGGCGAAACTTCAAGAACGGAGATAACTAGACAGGAGCACGGAGGCTAGAAATGAGGAAAAAGGTGATGAAAGGAGGCACACCCGAGCTATGTATAGCCAGGGATGGTGGACAAAAAGAGAGAGCCACAGAGAGGCTCAGAGACACACGGGTCAAGGGTAGGTGAAAAACAAGGCAATAATAAGACAGGGTATGCTGGCCAAAGGGGACAATCAGGTACCTCAGATGTGACCGCATTTAATGTGATACAACAATCATTTAATGCGCACAGGCATTTGAGGCGGAGGAATTGAGAAAGCGAGCAGGTCTGACAAGTGGGGCCAGCCAAACTTAGGTGAACAGATCAGTCAAAGAGGTGTTCTCAACCGCAAAGGTGGTCTATGCAAAAAGACCAGAGGTCCTGAGGACAAGGAGGTCCAGAGGAGGTCGAACCCGCAAAGGTGGTCTCTACAAAAAGACCAAGAGATCCTGAAGACAAGGAGATCCTGGGGAGGTTATCCCCGCAGAGGTGGTCTTTGCAAACAGACTAGGAGGTCCTGACCACAAGGTGGTCTTGACCCGCAAGGGTGGTCTTTGCAAAAGACCACTATGAGAGGTCAAGACCAAAAGGGAGGTCGCGACCCAAGGGAGAGGTCCTGATCACAAGAGGGTGGTCTTTGCAAAAAGACCAGGGGAAAGTTCGAATGAACCAAGAGGTCCTAAAGACAGAGATTCTCAACGGTCAAGATGAATCAAATGAGGTCTTAACGGTCAAGATGGATCAAAGGAGGTCTTAACGGTCAAGATGGATCAAAGGAGGTCTTGACGGTCAAGATGAATCCAATGAGGGAAACGATAGCGAGATAAGGCACTAAGGAGCGGGGCCGTTGGATTGTGATCGAACGGATCAAAACAATTGGGCCATTCGGACCATCCGGAGCTACCACTCGATCTTAGCCGCTCAACTAGATCGGGCGGTCCAAAATGATTGGGACGTTCGGACCAGCCGAATGCGCCCACAAGATCGAGCCGTCCAGCAGGGATCAAACGGTCTGTAGGATCGTAATGGCAATTAGAAGGAGGGGGTTGAATGATTGCAAAGATATGACCTCTAAATCCAATCTTCAACTTGTACACTAAAGCTCCAGGAACCTCACGTGAGTCTCCAGAAGAACTTTACAGCAAGAGCTACCTCAGGCGCACAGCAAGATCAACAAACCAAGTAACAAAGTTGAACGAATCTGAACTTTATATATCAAACTTGATTTGTGTCTACAAAGCGCTCATAAAGCACCCCTCAAAGCCCCAGATCGAAGGACCTCTCAACCGCAGCAAAACAGCAAGAAAGCTACGGTCAAAACACCACCCAAAAGCCCGTAACTCCAAAGCTGCAGCCAGAACTCCTATTCTCAGCCCATGAGCTCTCCAACGAGCTCTCCTCTATTTATCTCCTTGAGTCTGACCGCATCCAACACGAATATGAGTACCGACTCTATCTCTACGAAAATCAGGGAACCTGAAATCCTTCCTAACACAGGTTTTAGCAAATCTCAAAACTTTCCAAAACCAATCTTTACATATCTCCTTTTTCGTGTTGTAAGCTTCCGAACGCCTCCCGAACTTCTCCACGAATTCAGCTACCCTTTGATCTCCACGTGCTCCAAATAATCCCAACCATCTCGTGAACGCCCACGACCTCCTAGACCTCAGATCTCCCCATCCTAGTCCAAGTCTTCTTCGTCACGACCATAGTTGTCTCCACACTCAACCTGCACATGCAAAGATCAAAGAAACACAAAACCATGGCACAAGTTCTCCAACTTGACCATCCATTAGCTCACAAACTCGTAAACATTATCATGCAACATGCAACAAGATAAAGCTCATGAATTTAACTTATCCTCAGTCAAATCCCCAAAACGACAATTTTTCAGAGCATAATCGGAACTACCGCCATATTATCCCCAGATTACTACACACGCGCAGCATCGTCAAACACTACTCTGAACTCTGCGCTTCGTGAAATCTCAAAGTCTTCCAAAAACACACTCTCTGGAAATTCCATACCGTTCACCAGCGGTCACACCGACTAGCGGTATTACCGACGTTCAAAGCACGGTCATACCGTTCTGCGGTCATACCGCTCCAAGACTACGGTTCTACCAATTTTCACTTAACAGTGCTTGTCAGAAACTCTCTCTCTGTGAAAAACCTATCGCGGTACTACCGTCGTTGAAATATCGGTACTACCGTAAAAGCCGGTACTACCGCAAACCATGACGCGGTCATACCGCTCAGTAAGAAAACCAATGTCCAAAAAGCAAGTGTTCTGGTTTTTCCATACCGCCAAAAACACAACGATATTACGGATGTGCGGTACTACCGCAAATTACCAAACGGTACTACCGCACCACTGAAATACGCAAAGAACTCAGAATCAAGCCCTCAGACACGTGGACGCTCGAGATGATTTGGGCCGATCGGACCACGCTTCAAAACCGTCGGATTTAGGAGCACTGTAGAAAGTTCGAACGTTCCCTTTGATTTCATCCGTCAGATTTCAATCCAAAGGCTCACAATCCTTGAAGAGTTCGAACGGTCCGAACGTTCCTTTCAATATGAGCCGTCAGATCATGATCTAATGGTTCGAGCAAAACACGCGGTCATATCGTACTCCGGTAGTACTGCACATTACAAGCCGGTACT
The DNA here is from genome assembly GCA_036346405.1 of Phyllostachys edulis. Classification (NCBI taxonomy): domain Eukaryota; kingdom Viridiplantae; phylum Streptophyta; class Magnoliopsida; order Poales; family Poaceae; genus Phyllostachys; species Phyllostachys edulis. The sequence continues at coordinate 35,172,437 of CM070559.1, read as the reverse complement.
ACCGCTCTCAAGAAAACCAGAAACTCCAAAAACAAGCCTTCTGGAAATTTCGTACCGCCAACAAAAATGCGATTGAATCGTCTCTGCGTAATACCGCATAAGCAACGCCGCAGACTACCGTTAAAACCGACAAAAGCCGATTTTCGACGAATTCAACAGAGCTCAAAAGCAAGTCAGCATCTAAGATCCAAAGCATGTTCCAGAGACAATGTATTCATCTTAAAACATCAAGACTAAGTCTTACTTATTGTCAATGTGTTCATCATCAAATATCATGACCAAAAACCTCCGAGTCTTACGCGGTCCACAAGCGAAGAAGGTTAGGATCGAGCGGGGAGGTCCGATCGGACACGGGGGAAGTTCAAAAGAGTTTCAAGTGGACACGAGGAGGTCCAGAGGAACACGAAGAGGACACAGGGGAGGTTCAAAGCCAAGGAAAGACTCAAACGAAGGAGGTCTAGACCACTAGGAGGTCTAAACAGAGAAGGTGGTTTAGATCAAAAGGAGGTTTAAACCCTCTGAAGAGATTCAAACCAACAAGGAGGTCTGAACCTACGGGGTGGAGGTCTAGGTTAAAGGATAGTCCAAACAAAGGGCACAAGAGGAAGTCCAGAGAGGTTAAGAGGAGGTCTTGAGCTAAAGGGGTGGTCCAAGCACAAGGGAGATCTAAGAAGGAAAAGCCAGTGAACACCAACACTCAAGATAAACCAGATGAGGTTAATTGCAGTTGGATTAATTCAAGTTAAATCTCTAAATTTCTAAAATTCCAAGTTAAGCTTGAGCAATTCAATAAAGTCGAATGGTTCCTTTTTTATTTTTGAAAATTGGCAAAACTCTAGGACAAACGAGACGATACACTCACGCATTCTTGCCATGATGCAAATGCACATGTCTATTGTCATTATCATGATTCATCCTTAAACTACGGCATTCATGCTCATCAACATTACCAAGCAGTAAGCATCATCAATAAACTATGGCATTTAGGCTCATCAACATTACCAAACAGCAAGCACCATCAATCAACTATGGTATTCAGGCTCATCAACATTGCCAAGCAGTAAGCATCATCAATCAACTATGGCATTCATCAAGTATGAAATATAACAACTCATTAATACTACTTGCACTTGCCTCAACTGTGAGACAGAAGACAAAAAGGCGGAACGCTCTAGCACCGGAGTTCACCACCACCTGCTGTTATAGAGCCTCTAGGTGAGTTAATAAACAGTTTGATGCCCTTAGTTTGGTCCTCTGTGTCCAACCGTACGAGTTGGCTGATGATAAGATCAGCACTCATATCACCCACCTACTCAGCACAAGACATTCCAAGGAAAAGATGCATAACTATCTGGTTCGAAGTCCATTTTAATCAAACTGATGGAATAATAAAAATGATGTTTTGACTAACACATGCAACGGCAGACAGATGTAAGGATTTTCAACATGCTGACAAAACATAGTAATGTGCAAAATAAGCATAGCAATAGAATTTGATCAGCGACCAAATTGATACATGGTGGATTCATAGATTTGATTCTAACCCACTCTGTGTAACATCAATAAAACATGTCCTAACAAGGTGTCGCCATAAGCTTCCAATTGAAAAGTGATTATCAAGTCACTCCACTATCTCGCAATCAACAATCTGACCCTCATACAATCATTAATCTCCAATAAATATGCCACGGGTAGGATACACTATATATTGCCCCTCCATTCAATAGCACAGTGATAGATTAGTAATTCACTAGACCAAACCCAATGCACTAGTACTAATTCTAAGCCACACGCCTCTCAATTTTGAACTTAGAATAGTAGAAAGGTTACATAATCTCATAGGAACTAGCAAAGTAGCAAGGTATCTCAGAAGATGTTGTGCGTTTGTCTGAATAGCATTCAAGTACCTGTCCTGGAAGAACAGATCAATGATCCCATTTCTGCCATCTTCATGGTTAAAGAAGATAAAGAGACTCCAAAGCATTAGCCATATCCTATTCTGGAGCTGATTTAGAGGTGTCAAACCATCGGACGTGTTGACGTCAAGGTGGAGATCCTTAAGTAGGAACTTGCACTTTGCATCCGCCGGGCAAGACGACGCACGCCGAGTCGAAAGCGAAGGCCTCATGGTGTGCATCCCGATCCGCCGGTGGGCACGAGGCGCCGAGAACCCCGCGGCATCAAGGGCCCGATCCTCCCGTCGCCGCCCCCCACACTGCAGCTGCGGGCTCAAACTTGGCGCTCCTCCTCCTCCGCGCCCATCACTCGCTCGATCGGCTCGCCGCCATGACATCGCGATGAGCGACGGGTCGAGTCGCACCCGCATGCCCTCGCAGATCGAGCTGCCCAGCGTCTCGCGGCGGTGGCACCGGAACCACCCGCCGCCACCGCGCCCCTCGGAGAGAACATCCACGCGGCGGGAGAAGCCGTTCCCGGAGTAGGCCTCGCATGAGTGTGGCGGCGGCGTGGGGTCAGGGGCCCAGGGGAGGAGAGAGGGGAGGCACGGCCACAGCTTCTGGGAGGATGTCGCTTGGACTTGCACAAGGGGGAGATCGAGCAGGGAGAAGGGAGATTGGGGGTGGAGGGGAATTGCTTGGTCTTGCCATGCACTGGGAGAACTAGAATAGGGTATTGGTTAGCCTCTCTCTCCCTTAAATAGGAGTGAGGCCGATGCCCTCTTGGGCCATGGGCCAAAAGGCCCACCACTAATCCCCATTTCCCACTAGATTCTTATTATTAATATTATTATTAATCCATTAATTACTCATTCATGATACAGGATATTACACTTTTGCCCATCGCGTTAAGGGGGTCCCGTCACGTCAGAGATACATGACATAATGGGTGTTCCGTCTATGCAGGTGTCGACGGGACCTCGGTGTGTGGCTACCCTAGATCAGGTCCGGAGTGGATTCGCCAACATGTCACGCCTCGCCGAGGTTGATCCTCGAACCTCGTCCGGGGGTGGATCCCCCAATGTGTGACACCTTGTCGGGGTTGGTCCCCGGAGCTCACCAGGGTGGATCCCCTGATGTGTCACGTCTCACCGAGATCAGTGGCGGAACCAGGAATTTAGAAGACCCGGAGCAAACTTGTAGTGTAAGAAATACCGAGGCACATTATGATTCAATACTCAATATAACTAATGATGTCAAATATGTTCAAATTATCAAGATCTAACCGATACAAGCCTACAAGAAATCAAAATTTACTAAAATTTTAATCAAGGAAATCAAAATTCAAGACTTCAAGATGAGTCAATGGCTCTAGTCTTAGTGGCTCACCTCGATGACGACCTCGGTGGCTGACTCAGTGTGCCCCACGTCTTGCCGCACCGAGCCTCGGTGGCCGTCGGTAGGAGTGAAAACGGATCGGATAGTTTCCGACCGATTTGGACGAAAACGGATTCGGATTATCTCGGATCGGATTTTTATCGGATAATTTTCGGATCGAAAACGAATTCGGATTTTTTTTGTCGGAAACGAAAACGAATGCGGTAGGCATGCTATCCGGTGGATACGAATACGGATTATCCAGATAAGATGATGTCTGGATATCCGGATTTTGGCCCAAAAAAGAAAATGAGATTTTAAATGATTTCCGAATTTCAGAAAATGCAACAAATCAAATAGCCTTTTAGAAAATAGCAAATAGAGTTAAAAAAAATTCTATAAAAAATCACAGAAATTCCTTAAATTATTTTGAACTTAATAAAATTAATTCCAACTTAAAGTTAGTTTTTATTTTTGCACATAAATTATTTTAATTTCTGAAAAATAGGAAAACCTTTTAAAATCCAAAAATTCAAGAAATTAATTAAAATTCCTTTTCACTTTAAATTCAATAAAATACCAGAAAACTCAATAAATTTTATTCGCGTCAAGACCGCAGACCCTCGCTTATGCCATGCGCGCCAGAGTTCTTACTTGCGAAGAGTCAGCCTCGCCTCACATCAGTAGCCCTCACGTCGCGCTACGGGCGCTGCACGGTGGAGTGTGGAGCTGTGGAGGGGACAGTCGGACAGGGGCTGGGTGTTGGAGACGACCGACGGGAGGAATGGGGAATTAGGGTTACCTAGTGTGTATTTGTCTTGGGCTATTTGGCTTGGGCTGTCGCCTTCCACTCGACGCGTCTCAGCCCATGGCCCACGCAGCACAGGGAGTAACGATTGTGCGCTTGCGCGCAGCGCACTCATGGCGATGGCGTCATGGTGGCTTGGCCTTGCCTGGGAGCGCCGGTGGGCTAGTCGGGTGGGAGGGGTCCGTACCGCCCTGGCTTGCCCTGGTGGTAGTTCCGCCACTGACCGAGATTGGTCCTCGGACCTTGTCTGGGGGTGGATACCCCAATGTGTCACACCTCGCCGAGATTGGTCCTTGGACCTCGTCCGGGGCTGGTCCCCAGAACTCGTCCGGGATGGATCCCCCTGATGTGTCATGCCTTCATGTGGTTATAGTCGGCTAGAGGTAGCGCCTCGCCAATCCAGGTGGTCATCAACCGCTCGCCTGGGCTAGCGCACCGACTTGTATAAGGGGTCGACTCGTGGCCTCAGATCAACAATTCCACTGATAACCTGCGGTGCACTCTGATAACAGGTTAATCTACCTTGGTCCTCATGTGAATTCCAGGAGACAGGTTGTGCACGCGGCTTCGAAGTGGGTTCCCTTGGTGTTCATCGAAGGTAGGGGTGGATATCGAGCCAGGCAGTCGTCTTACCGAACTTTTCTCGAAATTGACATAGTTTGATTTAATATCATTTTATTTATAGTTTAAAAGTATTTTTAGAATTGAACTAACGAGCCGAGCTAGAGTAAAATCCAATTTTATTCGAAATTAACTCATTTCAATGTTTAACTAAATAACGAGTCTAATTGAAGCAATTTTGAACTGAGCCAACGAGCCCAACTAACGAGCTTTTTTTCCACCCCTTCGAAGGGCCACTACTTTGCCAGGCCAATTAGAGGTCATGTAGGGAGTTCACCATCACACGAAAGGGTGTGGGGTCACAGACAGCTATGGAGTCATGCGTCGATTGTCTAGATGCTGAAGTTACGTGAGGTGCGGAGCTAGGACTCTATGCCAAAGGAATGGCTCGTGAAGTGGGGAGTTCTTGATTCATGGCCTTCGAGATGTGAAGGTATGAGTTGAAGTGCCAAGCTCGACTCACTTGGGCATGCATGGCAGAGGCTTAGCCCTCGAGGAGCAATAGAATGCCGAGGCGCACAAGGTTGACTCGTGTGAACATGTAGCAATGAGTGTGGTCGACTTGTTAGTCCAAGACGCGTTAAACCCTCAAGTAAATGGGTCATTGCATGCGAACGCGTCGAGATGTGCATGGATGGGCTGCTTGTTCAAGGTGCGGTGGAGCTTCAAAGCGCGGGAGGCCAGGTGCGCACACGTCAATTTGTATGAGCTCGATGGGCAACACTGAGTTGGACGACACCTTGAGATGTGATCGATCGATGTACATCAACACGTTGAGATGTGCAAGGTCGGCGTATGCCTAGGGCATTATCAGCTTGACTCACCGAGACATAGCACGCGAAGTAGAGAGGCACGCATCAGGGTGTGATGTGCTCGGACCTTGTCCGGGGTGGATCCCCCGATGTGTCATACCTTCACAAGGTTATCGTCGGATCGAGGTAGCGCCGGGACCCTCCCCCAACACCAATAAACCCACAAATTCAAATAAATAACAAATAATCTTTAAAACAACAGTTGTAGGACTTAAACTCTGATGTTCACTAGCGGAAGTCGGATGTAGGGATCAAATTCCCGGCCGGTAACCGCCGGTTACCGGCCGGTTTTCTCGGTTTTTTCAAATTATAATTCTAAAATTTGAATTTTGGATGGTTTTTAATCAAATTTTAGCGAATTTCATACCGGGAAACCGGTAACCGGACCGGTAACCGGTACCGGCCAGGGAGCGGGATCCATCCCGGTTCCGGTTACATGACCCTTGGTCGGATGACTTACTAGTTAAATTACCAGCAGTTGTCATGAAAATACCTAGTTGCATATGAGCTAGCAGAGAAAGATGGCCAATCCTTATTATACATCAATACACTGCATACTTTTTCTTTACCTCAGTTCCAGTGTTGCATGATCTCCAAAGGTCCACTCTATCAGCTTCAAAATCCAATTAAATTCTTGTTGTGATGTCCCTTCCACCAGTCTAAATATTTATTTTCCATCGTCGGGATGTCTTCAACATGAACTGTATGATCACAAAAGCAGATCACAGGTGCCCACAAACAATGCTCTGATCAATTTTTGAAAGAAAACAATGCTTTAATCTCAATAGTCCTTTATTATAGTTTCACAAAGGAAAGAGAGGGGAAAAAGACATCAATTGCACTAGTCTACTGGTGACTCAGTGCATAATTATCACACTCGAGTAGCTCCTGAGCTGAATTATTCAAAATGCAGAAATTGAATCCGACATATGAGTGCTACATTTGCTTTGTGTTCACATAATCAGATCCTAGCTCCCACAAGTTGCCTAAGATCAAAACATATGTTATTAGTATTTACTTGACAGCAACTTGATTGGAGTTTATGAACTTTCACAAACTTGGAATCACTGGTCGAAAAAAACAAGGCAAACTTGCAGCGTTTCCTATGGGTTTTCAATATGTCAGCTCCAGAAAGTAGAATCAAATATAATTTTGTTCTTACACTTGGTAGCCTAGTTCAATGTATGGTCCAGTGCAAGTGTTCTGAGAAATGCTTTACGTTAACTTTGAACACTTGCCTCGTCGGTATAGAGGTAGGTAGAGAAATCGCCGATAATTAGCGAAGCAAACTGAGGCGGCAACAACATCAGACTAATATAATTTTCTGCAGCCACATCAGGTTCCTGATGCAAATGTCTGAGGCTGTCTTAAATCTTAATACGGGGGGCAACTCAATTGATGGTGCGAATTTTTAACGGTGCATTGTTGGTGATGACAGAGTGTTCGATCCTGCCAAAACAGTCCCATGTCCTCACCTTTCTTTAAGCAAAGGAGGAGAGTTTTTTGACAATATGTTAATCAAATGTCTTAGCTTTTAGAGGATATATATTAGACTCGGTACTGTTGTAGCAAGTAGTTGATGGTTACACATGGTTGAAAGTTTAATGTCATTTGGAAAAGGAGTTGGGCTATAAGTTCCTTCAGAATTTTCTGAACAGGACATCACCTTTATTTCTGAAATCCATACCCACCCAACTAGGCAAAAACTACGCATTTTGCGATTGTCTTTTTGAAGCAGATTTTTAGGATGGATTGAAGGAACTAACCAGGTGTAGCTTATTAGACGATGGAGTACAAAGTGTCATCACCAGGAACCCCTTTCCATTTTTTTGTAAGTTTGGTGGTATGTAATAGCCGCATTACTTGACCAGTGAACAACTGAACTGAAGCTAACAAATATAGCTTGCTTAAGTTACAGCTACCAACAGCATTGTCCTTACTCCTTAGACTACACAATTGCAGTTAAACTACTATTTCCTATCACCCTACGCCATTCAACTTGCAAAAGTGGGATATGATTAAGTAGGCATCCCGTATGTTCAGCTCCTGAAACCGGCGTCACCGTTGTATCAGCTGCACCATTTGATGTCGGCAGAGCACTTTAAGCTAGTGCGTTGTAACGGATTTCAAATAAAATATAGTATAAATTATAAACTTAAAAAATTAATATACATAAGACAATTATCCCTACAAATAAAAGTTTCGTATATGATTTGTATCCATTCAATAAGTCATTTAGAATTTTATCACAAACCACAAACACAGATAATCTAATTATTCATATAAGATCGTTCAAATATCTTATACATGTGTACACATATTTATCCACCAAAAATCTTACTAACTCAAGATAGGTAAATAGCAGAGTCACCACCAATACCAAGTTCTTCTTTATAAGGGACTGTCTATGTGTAAGTTGCCTGAAAAATTATTATTTTTCAGTCACTTTTTCCAGCCAATAGATTTTCATCCAACGGTAAGGGAAAAAACAAAGTCAATGCCAAAACAGATCTGGGCTTTTGTTGTACGTGTTAACGGGTTGGAATTTCATAATTTAGACCCGTAATTCGGCCCGTTTGTTTTGGAGGCTTTTTTTTGTATTGGCTGATTACTTGACCCACTGAGTGTTATTTGGCCCGTTTGTTTGCCCTTTTGTTTTTTGCTTATGTTTGGGCTTTTGTTGTATGTGCTATTTTTTGTTAGGCTTTTTTTGTTGTGGGTTTCACACACATGTCAACTACTCTAGACAGGATAAAAAAAAGCCCCACTTATCAGGCTTCTTCCCCATCTACACCTGCCCAATCTCCAAGAAATAAAAGGAAGAAAAAAGAAGAACAAAGAGAGAAAAAAAGAATAGAAGGATCTCAACGAGGACAACAATGGAGGAAGAGTACGAGGGACTCGGAGGAAAAGATAAGACAATAGAAGCAAAAAAAGAAGGCAATCAGCAGAAGCAAAAACACAAAGGTACTACTAACCTTTTTTATCTAAGCAGCCAATCTGGATTCACTCTCCAACCCCATCTGCCCCATTGTTTCCGCAGAAAGCTTACTGTGTCATCCTTCTTTTAGCCTTCTTTCATCACTTGGGGTGAGTCTCATTGCATTTAGGGTGTGCATGTACGCAACTCAAATAAGTTTGATTGTATGCTGGACAAAGAAAAAAAATCAAATATGTTTGAATGTATGCTAGACAAAGAAAAAGAAAAGGATTGGTAAATCTGTGCAAAATTCATCAACCCCTACGAAACCAAGAACATATATTTGATTATTTGTTAGGGAAAAAGGACCGGTTAAAATATACAAAATAAAGATACTCAAATTTAGGCTAGAAAAAAAAACAAAAGACGGATTGATGAACCCCTACATAAACATAGACAGATCTGCAAAAAAAAAAACTAAGTCTCAAATATATGATACACACAAATAAATTGTCCCTTGAAAAATTATTCAATAAATTGCAGCATACATTTAACTTGCACACCAAATGTACTAAAGTTGCAAAACTAGTAATCATGAAACTTTAATAAAAGTAGAGTGCAAGTTTATATATCTTACGCGTTTTAGTAAAAAAAAACATAAAACTTATTTCCAGCATAAATTTTCCTCGTTTACATGTCCTTTTAAGCAGGGGGCAAGTTTGAAGACGACATTGACATGTATGCAAAAATGCTAGATGATGCATATGAACCTTGGCTACTAGTTTCTTAGGGTAGTGATCCACCTGAATACGATGGCAGGGGCCAATAGAAGAACAGGTCAAGATTGAAAAGATCAAAAAAGAAACATAAAGTACAAGATACAACAAGGCATTAAGGAGGGCTAAACTATTCAATTCATAATGTAATTTATTTATGGATGATGTAACAGCTAAGGACTAATGACTACCTATTAATTTATTAAATGTTACTCTTACTGTGTTGAATGAAGTTTTAATATGCAAACTACTTAAAAAATAGTTTACGTTACTAGCTGAAAATACATATTTGTTGGCTCTGGATGCAAACTTGGAGGAATGTTACAAGAAGTAACACAAACGAATGGTATATACATCAGTCAAATAGCAAATGACAACAGATATTAAAAAATTGCATTCTGTTAACATCATGATTCCAGAACAAACATAATATAGAAAGAAAAAAAATTCTATCCTAGACAAAAAGTCCTATACTTGGTGAACCCTACAGAGTACAGAAACAGCCAGAGGTCAATAACCCTACATGGGTTGGTCGTTGAGCTTGAGAATTTGGCCCTTTAAGGTCTGTTTTCTCTGGTTGTTTCTTTTGTGTTTTTCCAATTGGCTTCTAATTATGTTTCTATCTTATTAACGGACCACAAAAAAAATATAGATAGATCTGTTAAAGCTCACTTTGTTGTATGTGAGTGGTCTGTTTCACAACATGACACCAAATATGACAAACTAATGCAGACTAATTCATAGGAAGAAAAAAACCAAATGTTACTTTTTATCCAAATCAATGCAAATTCTTCAACCAACAAAATATATTTGTCATGTTCTTTTGCAAAAAAAAGATCCATCACATGTTCTGACAAAAATCATTCTCATGTTCTTCTACCAAAAAATATTACCCGACCTTGTCCACGATCTACTAGAGACCTTTCTGATGGATGTTGGCAAGTAGCACATGCAACAAGGTATATTAATGCTTCTCTTATTGTAACCCTAAGCAAAAGGACAAAAACAAATTAAATTTCTAACCTTGAGAAAATATAACCAATTATTTATGAACCCTTACAAAGGACTAAGACATACACATCATCTAAATCATACACATAAGATCTAATACTAGCATGGACAGTTTGATGCTTCCGTATACTGTTTTGTAACAAATCATGGACACAGAATGACAAATATTAAAAATTGCACTCAATTTGAACCAAATTTGCACAATATATAGCGCTGAAAGTTTAGTTAAAATTCTATGCAAGTTTTTATACTAACAAAGAAAGTTACATTCTAGGCTAACACAACAAAAAATTCATAAAACATATGGGCAGAAACCTAATCTAACTAAACGTACCGAGAGAAAAGCAAGTATTTGACCGTTCACTAATAAACCTAGGATGCATTCAAAAACGAGAGCTCTCATCTTGATAGTAATAAAATCTGCATGAAACATTTGTGATTTGATCTATGAAATTGGCATTCACAAAAAATATTCTAATCAAGAACAATAAATATAAGTCACCCCCAACATAACACAGAGGTCAAACAAAAAATATCCTTGGTAAACCATTGATAATACAAAAATAAAACATACACAAAATCAAGAAGGATCACTCTTATGCTCAGTCTAATACTAATGTGCATTGTTGATGTTCTACTATACAAGTTTCCAAAAATATCAATGTATTCTACACAGAGGCAACTTTGGGAACACATTCACACAAGAGGAGGAAAACAATATTACTCTCATTTATAGCAATAAGTTATAACAAATATGCTTACAAAGAATAATGAAACCTTCAAAAATAGTAACAGATAAATTGCATTGACAAAATACTAAAATTGCACATTATATGGAATTGAAATTTTAATTTAAATAGTGTGCAAGTTTTCACCTAATAGGTTATTTTCAATTTTTAATAGGTTAACTACATGTAATTGTCCCTATGTTATTTCCATGGTCTAATAAAAGCTATAATGATGAAAACAAAGCACCGATAAAATACGGAGCAAAAACGTTGTCACAAGGATAGCGCTCAAGTGCAATAAATCAGGGATACCAAAATCAGAGTAGAGCACATACCAAGTACTCACCATAGCACTTCTGAATTTTTTGAGAACCATAGCACCTCTATTTGCTGGTTCAGGTTTTGTTGCTGGTTTCAATGCAATAAAGCAACTTGTGCTATAGTTCTTCCGTCTTGCCTATACATTTAACAAACATATCATTACAGAGGCTGGATGAGCTAATAGATTAGAAAACACTGCATGATCTAATGGGTTGACATAGTCATTACTTGTACATGATCTAAAAGGATGTAAAACACCGGAGGCTGGTTACATGAAAAAGACATGTAAGGCAAGGCAGCATTAACCAATTTTACTATAAACAAATAGAAAAGAAAGAGAACAGAACACTGAGACCTGCCTAGCTGTTAGCATTGGTATGTATGTTGCCTACCCTAATTGATTTCACCACCAACTGTTGTAGCTTAAATTGAAGAAAATGGAAGAATATAACGAAGAGAAAAATACTCTACTTCGAACTTTTTGCATGTCCAAATACTTTCTTAACCCACTGGCACCTTGACAAAAATACTAACAACTAATCAATCTATAGTTTTGAGCTTTGTTACATTACCAACTGTACTTTGACTGAACAGTTTAAACCATATCCAAACTGTACTAAGAAAACAGAGTTGGACACCTATCTTCGTAGTATCAGGTGTTAATCATGACAAAAAAATTTGCAAATCATAGCAACATTTGCCAACTACAAAGACAAACTATTGTACCATCAGTACCAATAGCATGCTTAACAATCCGAGAGAAAAATATGCATGCTTAAAACAAATAAAAGAGGAAGAATTCAGTAGGCTACCTGAACCATGCCGAATAAATAACAAAATTGTGACTTCACCTTCTTCGAAAGTCCATTTATACTGATGTGTCGGTAGCACAACAACACCATACCACCCTGAATGCATAAACCACAACTCAGTCAGGTGATTGCATTAAAAAAATGAAAAGACAACATTTTCTATAATTGCTTTACAAAAGTGACATCAATAAAAAAATATGTGATGAAGATAGTAACATACCTCTTTCATGCCTATCCACAATTTTCACATGCACCATTACATGTGCATCCCTTGATACAGTCTCAAGACTCTCATAGGAACTATATAGCAGAGCTCGGCATTCCTCAAAAAGCAAAGGCTCAAAAACTCTAATGTACTCCTCAGCGGATTCCTAAAAAAACAATGGTTTTGTTCATAAATCAAGCAAACTGAGCAAAGAAATGCGAGCTAATATATATGTGCATAATATAAACCAAGAGATTAACATAGGCGCTGCGCAGGGTTTCAGCCAGACACCGACAAAACACAAACCAAGAAAAAAGGTAGTAAACAATTAGGGTGAGTATAGTAACAGCCAAAGGTCAATAAAAAATAAGAAAAAAAACAACACTTATGTAAAACAAATTTAAAAAACAGAGGATCATACTCAGGGACTAGTACAAAACAGTACACAGTACTATTGAGATGCAAACAATTACAAACGACAACTGATAGAACAAATAACAGCGTACACCAATTGAATACATCCAAATTTACAGAGCATTCTTTAAGATCTAAAAACAGGAGACAATTTATTACATATATTGCAACTACTAACGACACACTCTATTACTACAAAAAAGCACCCTTGGAAGAGTATTACATCCAGCTACATATCACTGAGAAATATATGTGAGGGTGATATTGCAGGTCACATTTGCCCGGAGAATATGCCATGTGCCTACATGAACAAATAAAGCAAAAGAAAAAGAAAATCAGAAAAAGCAACCCATACTATAGAAGGAAAATAATCAGCTAATGCGTAAATTTGGTAACTTTCTTACAAAAGAGTAGGAGAAAAAAAAGGAAGGGGAGAAGTTGCTAACTACATGTCACAAAATTATTACTGAACTGGACATACTAACTTGAAAAAAATTACTCTAAGCTAGAAACAATTATCGTAGCCATGGTGAACCCGTACAAATGATAGAAACAAAATAAATTATTCTATGCTAGACAAAATCAGCTAGCCTTGGTGAACCCCTACAAAAGATAGAGACAAAAGAATTATTCTAACTAGAAAAAAAATCCTAACCTCTGTGAACCCCTACAAAACACAACAACAAATGCAATATTTTCCACAAGAAAAAAGTGCATACTTAAATCTGAACTCCAAATTAACTAAATCAAAGTTTTCTTATATGCACTATAGTCCATTTGCTAAGGGGTTAAATCTTTATAACCAATGCATGCATAAAATTATTAAATTCTTAATCCTAATGTACACATCCAATCTGAACTTTGCTTTACAACAAATTTCAATTACAGATAGCTTATATTAAAAATGATGTAAAGAACTACAGCAAAGACAAGTTTAATACTTGATAACAGGTCTAAGAATATGGAATAGCAATCGCACTACTTTGTTCAACAAGAATATGAAATTTCCTGATCTATTACACAAAAACTTACTTTATTATAAATAGCAGTACATAGACATAATCTTTTTGGTCCTTACAGCTCACAAAAGGAAGGCACATATAGAAAAAGAAAAATTGATGTAACTTTTTAACTAAAATGCACTGTAACTTTTTTTATCCGGTAGGTATTTCTAAAGGATGCTGTAGTACCAAGGAAAATGCAAGATGAAGAAGAAATATGAAATGTGAGACCTACATAGATAAGATAATTACTACAAAGCTGCCATTTCTGGAATTCAGTCAATTGAACAAAAATACACGCCTTTAATCCCATCTTAGCTAACACCCAAACCAAAATTGAAACAGATGCTACAATCTCAACGAAATTTTCATGGCACTGATGGATTACTAATGTTAGAACAGCCTAAAGTTAGCTAATCTTACGATGTCATCTCAATAGTTCAAATAATTTGTTTTTGCTTCCAATAAAAAAGTTGCAAGCAAACTAATCCAAGTAAGCAACAAGTCTTTCGGCGCTGCAGTTTCCATTGCCCAATTGTGTATCTCCACTTCCTCTCCTGCAACAAAAACATAAAAGCAAACTAATCTTAAGTATTGTTGTTAATGAGCCGACAATAGAAGCTGAAATATCTATGGAAATCTAACCCTTGCACTTACTGCTAACAATAGAAACACATCAAACAGAAATAACTACTACTTGGTTGTACAAAAATTCTTTACAATACGACTGATAATTACTACATCTGACTTGCTTGCGTCTCTATAACATTCTAATAAGAACCATTAGTGTCAATTGATTTTCATATATAATTATGAAATTTCTAAATAAGCAATCGGTCCTTACAAAGAAAAAGGTCTTCTTGTAGAAATCCCTTTCGTTAACAATTACGAAATACTAAAATGCGATACCAAGCATTCGTGTACAACTTTCCTAAGATCCTTTGTTTAAGTAAACTTAGGCTTGGTGATGGCATAAACCAATCAGAAACAAAAGACAAAACAAATCATATATACAAAAGGTTTATTCTAGCAAGACAAAGATAAATTATTAGGCTAGGTGAACACCTACAAATGACAGATACAAAAGGGTTATTCTAAGCTACAAAAAAATGTTAGACTAGCTAAACCCTTACAAAAGATAGATACAATAGGATTATTCTAAGCTAGACAAAGATAAATTCTTAGGCCAGGTGAGCTCTGCCATTTTAACAAAAGACAACGTGAATATTGCACACAAGCTTATACTAAAATCACATATTACCAACAATTTTCACAAGTATATGGCAGCACTAGATAAAGAAGAAGAAATAAGAAAGGTGAAAGAGACAACATTAATCTTTGCTCAATATAAATGATAATTTACATGTCAAAAACAATGCTACTTATATAGCTCAATATCTTATCAAATCAGTTGAACTCTTCATGTCAATTTGTTACCCAACTACATACACAACAACTTGCACATAAAAAAGGTAAGAAATTGCACCTGAATATGTGTCGCAATAAATATATAAGTGAGTCATAATTTTAGGTGTGTAGGATGATTATGCCAGCAGGTGCTCTAA
The DNA here is from genome assembly GCA_036346405.1 of Phyllostachys edulis. NCBI lineage: Eukaryota > Viridiplantae > Streptophyta > Magnoliopsida > Poales > Poaceae > Phyllostachys > Phyllostachys edulis. The sequence continues at coordinate 35,157,171 of CM070559.1, read as the reverse complement.
CACAACTTGGAGGAGATGCTGACAACAAGGTGAATGTGAGTATGACATTTCAGTTCTAAGATCATATCATGCCAACCTAATAGATCTTATTCAAATAGTCACCAACTAGAGCGATATATTGGATCCTTCTAGACAAATCTCTACACAATTGCAGACCAGGAACTACTCAAATATGTTGGTTCTTTCATGCCAAATCCCTACACAATTCGAAAAAAAGCAGCAACAGGGGCTATGAACAAATGTTGATACTTACACATATCTTCACCAGAATCAAGAGGCAATGAGTCCGATAAATCAATATCTTCTTCAGGATAAGAAGCATCACCGCCTCCATGTTCACTAGAAGCCTCTTTATATGACTCAAATTCAATGCCTAGCCATTTTGTTTGTAAAAGAACATAAATAGAAGCTAATGAAATCATGTGCATTGCCTTCAGAAAATTACTTGCACAAAAGTACTGAACAATATGCATAAATGGTGCCTAAATACAAAATTTGGTGAACCCAAACATAGGACTGAAACAAAATAAGTTTTCTAACCTAGACAAAAAAAATTAACCAAAACTGGTGAACCCAAACATAGGACTGAAACAAAAAAAAATCTAACCTAGGAATTTTTTTTTTTACCAAAATTGGTGAACCCTACTAACATAGGACTAAAATAAAAGAAATTTCTCTAACCATCACAAAACTTTACCAAAATTTCTGAACCTTGGGCCTGCAAGGAGGTAAGTATAATACTAGATAGCACTATTGTCCATTTTGAAAGAAACAAAATGAGAACAAAATGGAAATTGCCTTGGCAATATACTAAAATTGCACAATACATGTAACTGAAAGTTTAATTAAAATGGTATGCAAGTTTTTAATCTGACAGGTTTATTTCCATACATGATTTTTCATATGTTATTTCCATGGTCAACTGGCAACTAAATGCTGCAACATTGTGTAGAAAAACTAATCTAACTAAACATCCTAACAGAAAAGCAAGTAATCGATCATTCACAAATAAAATTAGGATGCATTCAAATATGAGAGCTCTCAACTTAACAGTAATAAATCTACAAGAAATCTTTATGATCTGAACTATGAAATGACACTGACAAAAAATATCCTAACCTAGACAAACCTTGGTGAACCCCAACATAAGACATATCAAAATATATATAACCTTTGTAAGCTGCAATATACAAAAATAAAACAGAGAAAAAATCAAGGAGGTCAAACAAAATATAACATTTGTAAACTACAAAATACGAAAATAAAACATAGACAGAAAATCAATGTTAAACAAAATATAACTTTTGCGATTTGCGGTAGCCAATATGTGCATTTTGAACTTATCTCTACTATTTGAACCGGTGGGTACAGAAAGCAAAAGTATTATCTGAATTCTGGATATACTAATATACATATTCATTGCATGCATGAATTTCCAAAGGCACCGATAGGAACTAAGTTGCCGTTGATGCAACACAAGGAGACAAAATATAATTTGGCCAATAGAGATTTTAACATGCCTTTCTTTGTGGAAGTTTTTGTTATGGGTGCTTGCCATATTTGGAAGCAAAGAAATGGAATGGTTTTTGAAAGCACTCATGCAAATTTGCAAACATGCAAATTGCTTTTTAAAACAAGGAGACACTTTACATGTGCATAGATTGAAGGAGGCTCTAAAATCTAAAAATTTTAGCTGGCTAGACTCTCTTAGTTTATTATCTCTTCCTTGTTGGGAGATGTACATGTTTTTTCCCCTTGTTCTTGTACAGACCTTCTTCCTTAATTTATACATTTTTTTACTGTAGGGACTTCCCTTATAGTATTCCTTCAAAAAAAAAAGTCCAGTGGAGACAAGAGCACTACAAAAATCCACAAAAGGGTAGTTTGCAGTTGCTGATTTGTAAATATAACAAAAACACTTGTACACAATAATTCATAGTAGGTCTCAAAATTACACAAAAGCTTTTATAGAATTGCACATCACAAAGCACCGCAATTTTAGCCGAAATATTATGCAATATTTAATACGGAAAACCTCTGTACAAAACTAGAAATGGTAATATTTCTTTAACATGGTATTTGTCATTGTTGTAACTACTCTTATCTAAATGAGGGAGTAACTGATCCAATGCTTTATATTGAGATGTTATTTAGCATATTTCAGTCTCTACTAGACTTGACAAAAAAAGGCCATAAGTAGAGAATAACAAACATTGAAATATATACAACATGAAAGCAATAAAAAAAATCTATCAAATTACTAGTGAATTACCAATCAAATTACAATACTACAACTTAAGCGTCATCTAATAAGCTAACTATGATGGCCTTTCACAAAGGAACCACATATTTCATATTTTTCTTTCGGTTTTCCTTTGGTGGTAGACTCTGTAGGGTCAACTAAAGAATATGAAAACTCATGACATATTTGAGATAGCATTTTTTTTATAAAAATATGGTCCAAATGGAGGACATTAAATCACTAATTTAGGAACACAATTCCATGTGATCTACCACTCTGTCCAACAAGACAAAGTCCTACAACAGATAAGAGGGCACTTTGAGGTAATTGGCTTTCACCATAAGGAGGCAAAGATTGGACTCATGGCTAGATGGAGTCCTTAGTACTTTACTAATAATAATATAGCTTCTGCTCATGAGGATAATTTGACTCAGGACCTGATTGGAGGCGGCTGAGTTGGCTTTTTACTCAACTGAAGTCAGCAGCAACATCTTTACAGCATGTGATTGACATCTCTAGCTCAACGACTTGCTATTGAACATATGTCACAGAACCAGCTCACTACTGGAGTATGCTTGGTAAGAACAAAATGTTCTACTGAACTACTCTGATGTCCGAACACTCAATCACACACATTCAAACTCCATGCTAAAAATTTTCGTTCAAAACACCTCACCAAAATGCACAAATCTACAAACCGTTTGAACATAATACCTAAAAATTAACTCTAAAATACACACCTTGCACTGAATTTGAAGATCAATGTTTTGCTTGGCATATTTTCCATGGACAACCCATAGGGGGAAAAAACTACTTGAGATGCTAAGTCTCTTCGAAGAGTGACAATTATTGACACTAAATAGTTTGCAGATAGTTTTAGGGATAGCAAGAACTAGCGAAAATTATTGGCACTGAATTAACTACGTAGCCGAGATATATAAGACACTGAAATTAGACCTTAGAAATAGCACATAAGCAGAGACAAGTGAAATTAGACCCCAGGTATATATCTCAGCCCATATAGTACTTAGCCTATTAGGCTCATCCTGAGCAGTGAGCACCACTAGTCTTAGCCTATTAGGCTCATCCTGAGCAGTGAGCACCACTAGTCTACAGCTACAGACCACTCATCCATAGACATCTCTCATCCACTCTTCTTCCCAAATGTGACAACTCCACATTGTTACGTCGAGGTGTGCAACTCCGCACCATTGTTAGGTCAAGGTGACCACAAATGTATGAATCAAAATAACTGAAAAAAGGACACCAGACAAGAGCTACAAAAACATAGACATGAATCAAGCTCAACAATCATACAAAGTAGCACCAGATAGTGCTTGGTCAAGACAAACACCACCTAATCTCAGAAGCATGCATGGATTACCACAAAAAAAAACACTATACCACAACCCAAAAATCAAAGGAATCAACTAATGCTGCCCCTCAAATTCGAAGATCTGGCTAAAATAACCTAAAATCCGAACAAATCAACAACAACAAAAAAGCAGATCTATCGACTTAGAAGTCTTAAAACACCACAAAAACACACAAAAATCACAGAACACCAACCACAAAGCATTCTCTCGCCGCCAGAATCACCATGACGCCATCAACTCACCCTCCCCAGAGAGACCTCACCCTCCAAATTAAGTTATTGGTCTCTCCGCCGCCAATAGAGTATTAGGCAGACGTTTCGAGAAGAAAAATAAGAAAAATAGAGTTTGAAATAAATTGAAGAGTGAAGACAAAGAGAACCATGTCACGGGCGCGTAACAAAATGGGTCGGTCTCTCATAACCGCATCCAACAAAGAGGGTTGGCCCGTTAATCTCAGGATGAAAAGAAACGAATCTCAAATAGATCAGAAGGTTGAAAAATTTGACTGAAATTTTATAGATTTTCAGTCACCTGAAAAATAGCAAATCCTTTTGTTAAAACCCTACCTTAATCTGTCGGCACTAAGACCACACCAGCAGCTCCACGAGAACAAGGTAGAGCGCAGCTTCTCTTGGGGAAGCCAAGAAGAGTGCACCCGGACACATCCGTGACAATGGGGACACACCCGTGACTATGGCGGGAGGGAGGGGGCTCGCCGCCATCGTTGACGGCGCACCATCTCTCCCCGGAGTGCAGCAGCCGCTCCTCCAGCCTCCCGTGCGACCGACGCATGATCAGCCGCGCCCCTCATGGCGACCAAGACCAGTTTCACGGCCATTATTGGCGACCTCGCGGAGGCGTTTGGTCGAATGGGTTGGTATTTGGTGCGCGTCAGTGCGTGGTTGACACATCCTGGTGAAACGACAGTGATATAATCCTGCTTGGATAAACACGAACGAACACAACGCAATAGCTTCGGTTCTAAATCTAACACAAGATTCAAAGTATTTGAGATACAAATTGGGGGAAATAGAAGCAATGACTGAGACTATCAATCAAACTGGGAACTAGAAGAAATTTAGATTGGGGAATGAGAGAAAGAACTTGAGTTGGGAGGAATGGAATTTGGGGAGGAGAGCCTAGCTTTCGCCCTTCTTCTGATCTTTCGTACCCTCTTTCCAGCGGATGGGATGTTTATATAACTCTCCTCATTGCCTTGTGCTTCAACGACCTGGTCAGTCCAAATGCTCAACCAGCCCATTGGTCCAGCAGTCCACATGCAGCCCGTCGAAGAGAACGAGCACATGACATTATCTCCTCCTTGAATTTCAGCTTGCCCCCAAGCCACTACAGTGAAAGCCTTGGTACCTGTAGAACCTCAATGCCCAACATGACTTGAATGTAGCCATCACCACTGTGGAATTTTCCAGAGCTTGTCCAAGTCTTGTAATTTACCATACCAAACTCTCGGAAGATCATATTTTGCCCGCCATTCTTGAACACTCCGTTCTGATTGATATGAACAGCCCAAAGTTGCTTTTTGCTCTTGTATAGGTACGCCATAGCATTACTCCATAGTATGGAAGTGCTGCTCTCTTGTTGCCTCCTAGAAACTGAGCACCAAGATGCTTGGATGTTGCCAATTCTAGTCACGAGCCCACTGCCATGCTTCTGTTGTTCTGATATGGGAAGGTGAAGGATCTACACACATGAAGCATTTGAGCCCATCCCAAGGACCTGAACAACCAGCCACCCTTTGAGAGCGCAAAAATTAATCTTGGCTTCATAAGAATCATCTCTAGCAAGAGTCATCTGCGCACACAATGAACCTAAACCAGAAAGCACCCCTTGATCAATGATGCAGCCGTCCAGTTGAGAAAACATCACCATGAGAACCTTGGGGGGATAGTTCTGCTAGCACTTCCAAGGATTGCTTGCAACATGAAGTTCTCTAACACCAAACCTCTCACCGTGGCCTTTAAATTCATATTCACCAACCAGGGAATTAGTGGTGACCGGAATTGTAACGGCTATATTGACTTCAATAGAGATGTCTCCGTGCTTTCCTATAGAGTTCCTTTCTGGATGGTGACACATCTGGAAGTGGAGTTCCTTTCCTCAGTCGCAACAATCCCAGCATCCAGAAGGGCCCTCATACAACTGGACATATAACATACCCATTTGCCAAACTCTGGGAACCCCCTAAAATCACATAAGCTCCAAATAATGCACAGAGATTGCCCAGGGCTGCACTGATTGACCTCAAAGATATTGATAGAGCAATCACACCCATAGACTATATTCAACATCCCTCGAGTTTGAGCTATAAGTTTCACCTCACCACACTTCTGATGTTCTTCTAGATGAATGTAGAGCTCTTTAGAAAATTCCTTCTTGGCGGCCTTATACTCAAGCACTATCTTTCCATGCAGTTTCACAACTTCTAATACTATGTTTTTGTGATCCGAGTTAGACCAAGAAGCTAACCTTAGCATCTCCAGGACATCAACCATTAACTCGTCATCAATGAAATTGTCCATAAGATCTTTCTCACCACCCTTGTCGTTCTTGCACCGAACAAACTCAGTAATCAGCATGGATACACACGACTTCAACAGTTTCTTAGAACAATCAATGATACAATCCCAACTGTGGCATGCTGCCTCACAAATGAACTGATTATGCTGATCACATTGAGGAAGCTTGATCCCATTATCTTTGAGGGGCAATGACCAGGGCGATAGCCTCATTCTACTGCTGCTTTTCATAGAAACTGGTACTGTCCGATCAACCACTTTCTTATTGTCATCAGCATAGAACATACTGCCCCTAGAGAAGAGCATTGTCCAGCTAACAACTTCCTCATTACTATCAGTATAGAATGCTCTATTACCAAGGAGCTCACCACGCTTCTGCTGTTCTTCACTAACCACCCTCACATGGTTAAAGGAAAAGATAGAGCACATTACCTCAGTAGAATTTTTAGCAAGCCAAAATCCTTCTCTTGGAGTCACCATTCTTCCTGGCACGGGTGGTGACCATGGGGGCATCCGTTTCACTCCGCCTCGATAGCACTTGAATGACAGCCATGACGTCAAACATAGCTCCACTCCACTGCCCATGACGCCCACTTGCGCAGGCGGCGGCCACGGTTGCCTAAACTTCATAGCACCACATGAGTCCCCCAAGCTTGCGAGGAGCCTTGCATGACGGGCTGCTCCATCCACCACGGTAATGCCTGCAGTGGATGACTTGTCAGGGTAGTAGTTAGTGAGGACGAGGCCGCTAGTGGAGAAGCCATAGGAGATGCCATCTGTGCCGAGCATTCTGTTGAACACCTTGAGTGCACCCAACTGATAGTTGGATAGCTTGGGGAAATTGCTCGTTACCCAGGTCGATAGAGTTGACGGCGGCACCACTCGGTGTGGAGGTGGGGTTGCTAGAGTCAGCATCATCTGGGATGGTGTCTTGTTGGGTGTTGGCGAGCCGGCATCAAGCACCACGGTGAGTGGTGATGCAGGGTCTAGATAAGACCTAGTAGGAGCAAAGACGGCTGACGCTTGTCCGTGGACAAGCCTCGGAGTCGACGTTGGAGTGCGGGGGCATTTCCTCAAGAAGTTGGTGCTAAGTGCAGACTTAAGAGTCACCATGCCATGGGGGCGCGCCGATAGGAACGATGGGGTTGGCACCGCCGATGTCGAGCATTGCAGCGGTCCATATTGGAGTTGGAGCAGTGGTGGGGACGTCGATTTGCTGGTGTCACGATCGAGACACACCATCGAACATCTGGTGGGTGTCGAGGTGTCAAACTTAGTGGTGGAGATCAGCTTCGATGAGGAGACCGTTGAATGCTCCATAGGCACGGGGACGACCATTGATGCGCCCGTCGTCAACTAGGACAAGGCCGTGATGCTTTTGTCTCCAGCGTTGGTGTCGGGACCCGACGTCGAAAGCCTGGTATACGTCTCGGTGGTGATGATGTCATCTGCGTTTGAAGCAGCAGCGATCACGACGAGGACCTCATTGATGGCAGAAGAGGTGGTGGTCGAGCCTGCGGTGCCAACTAGCAAAGGGGTGAACGCAGCTAGGGATGAAACCGCCTTATCCAGGGTCTTCCCCAACTCATCCAGCGCTCGTGCTCTCATGTCCAGGGCGTTCGTCAACTTGACCAACAACTCCTTACACCGCTTCTCCTCAGCGACACTCATGGCCGTCTCAGTGCGGGGAACCACGGGATCGAGAGCTCTGATACCAATTGTAACAATCCTGCTTGGATGAACACGAACGAACACAACTCAATAGCTTCAGTACCAAATCCAACACAAGATTCAAAGTATTTGAGATACAAATTGGGGGAAATATAAGCAAGGACCGAGACTATCAATCAGACTGGCAACTAGAAGCAATTTAGATTGGGGAATGAGAGAAAGAACTTGAGTTGGGAGGAATGGAGTTTGGGGAGGAGGAGAGCTTGGCTTTCGCCCTTCTTCTGATCTTCCGTACCCTCTTTCTAGCGGATGGGATGTTTATATAACACTCCTCATTGCCTTGTGCTTCAACAACCTGGTTGGTCCAAATGCTCAACCAGCTCATTGGTCCAACAATCCACATGCAGCCCGTCGAAGAGAACAGGCCCATGACAGACAACCGAGACGAGAATCCCCTGAGAGGGTTAGGGTTCGGGTACCTATACGTAGAAACCCACTCGGCCCGGCCACCACCATGGCACCACGACCATCACAAGCAGCTCTCTTCCGCCCGTAGAGGTTGTCGTAGGGCCACGGGCCCATAAGGAATGATGTCTCATATCACTCTGGCCCATTTTTAGTCCGGCCCTAAAACAGTTGGGCCAATCAGGCCCAGCTATCCCAATGGGCCCAACAGAATGCCCAATAGACCATAGCGGCCCAGTAGAACAAGGCCATGCAAACAGCAACTTCGGCTTTGTGGTTGGGCCCCAGGCCCAGGAGATATAGGGATGTGCTCGTCTAAAAAAATGTCCACATGTCGTATTGTCGTGCAACCGTGTGCTTTCAATTCCAGGTCGATCTTCCCTGAAAAAAAAGTTCCAGGTCGATCTTACACAAACTAGCAGATGCAAAGTACAAATTGTCGTTTCACTCAAACAGCTAGCATGGAACAGCACGGATAAACCAAAGCTGATGCAGAAGAAATGTACGGAATTACAGAAAAACTAGGCAACATGTATATTCTAAAGATAAGAATAGTGTGTCAGTTTCTAACATGGAGTACAAGCATAATACTGTCAGGTTAGTCATGCTCATTTAATCAACTGCATTCCCTAGACAAGCACTCCACATTACAGGGATGTCTTATATTTCTTACATGCTGGTTTATCATGAATCATGATCACGGTGCAAGGATTTCACAAACAACGCTGTTTGTCAAGCTATTGTCCTATTGTACTCTCCAATCCATGAAATTGGCAGACTCCTGAACTTAGGTAGCAAAAGAAACACAGATTAAGATTGGACTTCGGCCTTGAGGTAAACTCCTCAAACATTCTTGAATTAACAGCTAGACGTGCACCATTGGTCTGCAGTTCTGCACCCTCCAAGACACAACTATATATTCAGTCTGAGTTTAGCTTTAATGAAGCCGGGCCATTTGGCCTTTAATCTAAAAAACAACAATATATTCAGGATAAGTTCATACTACAGTGAATTGTACTTTTTGCACAAATCTTATGATGCTACGAGCGTAAAGGACTCCATTCAAGATTAGAGAATGCACTGAAATGAACCAATACCTGGAATTGGAGGACTATGAAAACAAGAGCTTATTGATGGAAGCAAGTTCAGCAACCCAGAAAGATCACATACTAGGTAATTAGATTTGTTATCAAGCAGCATGCATATCCAAGAATTAGCATGTTAAGATGCTCCACTTTAACAAATTCATTTGGTTCCTCTGTCTATATATTCATTCACAGTGAATTATGAAATTGTCTTTTTGGGTTACCTTCAGCTAAAAACTTATATCAGTAACAAAAATTGAGTCTCCACAACCAAGTAGTACAAAGATAATGCACTATTTGGCATTATTGATTGTAGGCAGTTCATACATCTATTTCAGCTGAATATGTTACAATCGAAAATCAAGATCCCATTTGGTTGCGATCTCAACAGCTGCAATAACTAAATAAGGTAGGGGCAGCTAACAGCGGTAGATCAGAAAATGTTGGCACCAGACCCTTGAATTACTTTTTTTTCTGAATTATCTGGCAGATCTTCTAGAGATCAGATTTTTATGGAAGGTTCAACATAGAAAATATGCCTTGGATGCTGAACAGGTGTGTTTGAAGAGGTACTCAAATTTCTCCTATGTGCTTTGATATGGACCTATGTGTTATGAGGATTGTGTGTATATTGCAATAGCCCAATGCGCAATATATAGAGTACAAAAGGACACAAAACTAAACCCTAGAAACAATAGGGAATACCAAAAATACCCTTAACACCCCCCACCCTAAATGCAAGGCGTATGCAAATGCAATAGCATTGAATTTGGAAAGGGTTGACACTAAAAAAAGGGAAAATCCGAAGTCCGAGTCTTAATAATATCGTCATAGCATGCAGCACTTGGAAAATATGTCGAGTATCAAAAGATCTTCTCCCACCCGGAGTCGTGCGACAACATATAAAGCACAAGGTCCAGGGACAGAGAAAGTAGAGGCAAGCGTGAGCAAAGTCAACCGCGACAACACAACGAAGAAAATGATGAAACCGACAGGAATATAGAGATCTGTCAAATCAAGCTGAAAAGGAATAGATAGAAGCAAAGCGGCGTAGATCGAAGCCCAAGGCGGCTGCGGCGTAGTGCACAAGAAGCGCAACGGAGGCGCAGTGCGAAAGAAGCGCAACGGCTTTAGAAGCTCGGGGCGACGGCTCGGAGAGAAGTAGCGGCATCATAACGACTTCTACGATCTGCAGCAGCTCAGAGAGAAGAGCGACGGCTGCGACCATGCAAAAGGGAAGGCGTGAGCCAGGAAGCAATCGGCTGACTGACACATTTGTGAACTTGCACGGCTTTGACGAAGTCAAAGATATAGTGTTACAAACTTGAATAGACGCAACGGAAGCAACAACACTAAGAAAGAAAAAGACTCAAAGGATAGCTAGCATCAGATACTAGCAGTAGGCCCATACACTAGCCAAGAGGAATAGCAATCTGCAGGCTCAAGTTCCTAGCAGCAATACGGACAGCACTGCTTCGGCCCGTGCGTTTCTTCTTCTTTCTTGCTTTCCTCCTCTCCTCCTCCCTAACCCAAGAAAACCAATGCATCTTCGCCTCCTTCTCGGCCTTCCCCTCCCCCTCGTCGCCAGGAAGAAGAGGACAGGGAGGAAAGGCGAGGTGGCCGCAAGGCGCTGAACAGTGTGGAAGCTCAGGCGTCTGTGAGGCCAGACGCCGGAGGAGCTCCAGGCGGCCGAAGGAGTAAAGCTCATGGGAGGCGCTCGGGGTGGCGTCAGTAGCGTGGAAAAGTGGTAGGGGCCCGCGAAGCGAGGTGACGTCGAGGCGTCGTCAAAGCAGATCCGGGCGAGTGGCGATCGGATTCGAGTGCGGCGCGCTGAGCGTCGTCGGGGAGGCGAGGCAGAGCAGAGGAGGCCCGGGGCGCCGGATCCGAGCAGAGACGGAGCAGAGGGTGGCTGCATCGGGCGAACATGGAGCAGAGGCGCTACGATCCTTAGGGTGGTGTGGATCCGAAGCTGAGGAGGGAGCTGGAGGTGGCGACGCAGACCCCAACGCGCCAGATCTGGCTGGAGCCGACGGTCGGCAACAACGACGAGGAAGAGGAAGCCCGAATCCACGTTCGGCATCGATGGATCCGGCCAGATCTGGCCGGGAAAGTTGATCCGAAGCAAAGGAGGGAACCAGAGGTTGGCGATGCTGCGATCGGTGACACGAGGGAGGCGGCTGCGAGTAGGAGTGCTGTTGCTCGAAGAAGAAGAAGAAGAAAAAGATAACCGCCCCGGGAGTGGAGATCGCTCCTCCTGGGGCAGCAACAGCGGAAGACGGTGGGAGCTGCTAGACTATGGAACCTTGCTCTGATACCATGTTATGAGGATTGTGTGTATATTGCAATAGCCCAATGAGCAATATATAGAGTACAAAACGACACAAGACTAAACCCGATGAACAATAGGAAATACCACAAATACCCTTAACACTATGATCTTGAATCTATTGCCTCAGAAGCATGAAAAATGCATCCTCTCCTGGCTAAATTAAGGACAGATGCTTCCCTCACAAGTAGCAAAATGTGCTTGGAGGTCAACACTATTTACCTAATTTGGTACTGAAGCCTAACAAAATCCTAATGAACAAGCAGTTCGTCTCAGATGCATTGTTTGGGAGTCATCCACATATGGACATCCCGAATGACCGTATGTCGTTCAGCTATGGTTGACTGGTTGTAATCCTACAGAGCCTACCCAAAGGTTCACACCGGATTGCAACTTTTAACCACACCCATTTTTCCAAACTTTCTTTAACTATGTGTAATTTCCAAAACACAACCTTCAATGACATGGAAGAATTATACCAAACTCAAAACATCATTTTCAAAACATAACCTTCTGATGGAAGCTGGCAACTAAACACATGAAATCATTTTTTTCCCCTAAAAAAACCTTAAAGTGGTCAACTAGGGGGGGGGGGCAATAAACAGTAACTCATACTCTTCAACTAACATCTCTCTAAATTCTGCAATTGCAGTGTCATTCTTGTACAAGGCAAGGCAGCTGAGCAAGTGAGCAGATTAGACATATCACCAAAGCTAGGACTCCTCTCGAATTGAAATGCATTCTCTCTAAACTCTACAATTGCCGAGTCATTTGTGGCAGGCAGCTAAGCAGCTTAGACATATTAACAAAGACAAAGATTTGTCTCTCTAATCGAAACCTACTATATGCAGTTAAGCATGAATTCAGCACTGATATGAATATGACATCACAAACTACAACTCACTCAAGACACATATCCTGATAAGTTGTTCTCTCTTTGCTGACCTACATAAGAGAATGAATAAGATAACTATGCAAGAATGGGTATTTCTAATTTTCTATGGTGTCTTAAAACCTCTACAGCGATGATATGAGGTTAGCAGATCTCCCACAGAGAATCAGACAATTCACCATATCATACCTTCAGGCATTACACATATCACATAAATGTTAGTCCTTTTTGTAGCTCATTTTGAGGCTTTAATATAGGCACTACTGTCCAGTGTCCACCACCAACTGTTACTTGTCTAAAATGCAAACTTGTAATACCCTCTGATGAAACTTACTGTAACTTTATGACACTAGTTTTGTTAGTGAATTACAAATAGGCATCAAGGCAAATAGCAACAAAGAGAATAACTGACTCTATTGCACATATCAACTCAAAATAAAGGAAAAACACCTGCCAATAGCCCAACACAATTGCCACCAGGTGGCTCAGATAATCTGGCACATAAATTTATTTATTTCCTGGGTTATTACGCATCAAAGAAATTTCTGTGTGCTCCCTAACCGTACAATATATCTTCCTTCCCTAATATTCTTGGAGATGCATGTGCACCAAATTCACAACCAACATTTGCGTAGCACCAGGTAACTAATTATCCATAAACAACAATTATCTAATCACACCATTGACAACCTTCCCCCGCAGCCAGCCAGCACTACCGGCCTACCACCACAAGCAACAAAAACCACACTCCCTGAACCTGATAGTCTAACACCCACTTTAACACAACAATTCCCACAGTTCACAGCAGGATCAGATTCATTCCGTAAATTCACCAAAATGGCGACCGAATTCTCGTACAGCCGTAACAAAATTAGCTAAATTGTAGCATGAATTCCTCACAACTGTGCAACAACGTACCACCTTTATTCAACCAAGGCCACACATTGCCCACATCAAGTAGTGAAGCTAACACGAGATCAGAAAGGATGTAACACTTGCGATAAGATGGGACGGATAGAGAGAGAGAGAGAGAGGCTGCTACAGCTTGTACTTGTAGCGCGCGACCTCGGCGTCGTTGGGGAAGAAGCCCATGAGGCGGCCGGCGGAGTTCTGGTAGGCGTACATGAATCCGCCCATGACCCCGATGAGGCCCCCCGTCACCATCGACGGCCCGCGGATCCCCGGCTTGATCCCTGCACGCACCGCCCAAGAACGCGGGTTTGAGCCTTCGATAGGTGAGAGGTAGGGTTTAACGGGACTTAGGACTACGAACCGGAGAGGTAGCCGACGGTGACGGAGACGGCGGAGATGGTGGAGAGGCGGAGGTAGTCGAGCGCGGAGAAGTTGCCGACGACCTTGGTGAATGGCGGGTTCCGGTCCACCACCGGGTACTCCGGCTTGACCGACGCGGTGATGTCGGTGTTCATCGCGCGCGGCGGGGCTCCTCCTCCCGGTCCTTGCTGCGGCGGCGGCGGAGACGGGCAGATTTGGTCGTGGGGAGAACAAGGCGGGTGCGGATCTCCCTCTCTCGGGGTGCTCGCCTCAGTGGGAGAGTAGTGGTGGGTGCGCAGTGTGCAACGATGGGCCTGGATGGGCCAGGCCCAAAGTCTGCAAGATGGCCCGTCCCATTTTACGTTCCTTGTAAGTGACGCTCGGACCGGCCCATATCCACTCGCGACCCGTTCCACCACTCCACCATCGGAGTTTCCAAAGCCCCCCTCGCCTCGCTTTCTCCGCCCTCGCCTTCCTCGCCCCAACCCCTTATACCCAAACGACCAAACCTCTCTCCTCGCCTCCGCCTCCGCCTCCGCATCGAGCTCACCAATGGCGGCGACCCCGGCGCCCTTCTCGCTCTCCGCCTCCACCCTGCCGGCGCGGCTCCGCGTGGCGGCGCCGGCCGCGGTGGCGCGGGGCAGGCGGCGGCGCGGGCCCATGGTGGTGCGCGCCAAGATCCGGGAGATCTTCATGCCGGCGCTCAGCTCCACCATGACGGAGGGGAAGATCGTCTCCTGGACCGCCGCCGAGGGCGACCGCGTCTCCAAGGGCGACGCCGTCGTCGTCGTCGAGTCCGACAAGGCCGACATGGACGTCGAGACGTTCCACGACGGCATCGTCGCGGCTGTGCTCGTCCCCGCCGGGGAGTCCGCCCCCGTAGGCGCCCCCATCGCACTGCTCGCCGAGTCAGAGGAGGAGGTGTCACTTGCCGTCGCCCAGGCCCAGGCGCTCTCAAAGGGACATCCCCAGCAGGCCCCTCCTCCTTCGGATTCCGCCGTGCCGCCGCCCCCGCTGCCGCAGCCGGCGGCGGCTCCGGTGGCTGCTCCTGCGCCGGTGGCCGCGGGGACGAAGGGCATTGCAACGCCGCAGGCTAAGAAGCTGGCCAAGCAGCACAGGGTGGACCTTGCCAAGGTGACCGGCACCGGGCCGTTCGGCCGAATTACGCCGGCCGATATTGAGGTGGCCGCCGGCATCCAGCCGAAGCCAAAGGCTCCTCCTCCTCCTCCTGCTGCTACAGCTGCTGCTGCACCTGCGGTTGCCCAGGCAGTGGGCGCAGTGCCGCAGGCTGCGGTTCTTCCACCAGTGCCTGGTGCGACAGTAGTTCCATTCACTACCATGCAGGCTGCCGTGAGCAAGAACATGGTGGAGAGCCTGTCAGTGCCAGCATTCCGGGTTGGGTACCCCATTTTAACCGATAAGCTCGATGAGCTATATGAGAAGGTGTTGCCTTTGAAGACTTTTGGGGCAGTGCTCAACTGCCTGTGATGCTCTTCTGTTTTTTTTACCAGTTTGGTGATGGTTGGATTGATTTGGTTTGGTTAGGTCAAGTCAAAGGGGGTTACAATGACAGTGCTTCTGGCGAAGGCTGCAGCTATGGCGCTTGCGCAGCATCCTGTGGTGAACGCTAGCTGCAGGGATGGGAAGAGCTTCACTTACAACAGTAACATCAACATTGCGGTGGCTGTTGCTATTGATGGTGGCCTCATTACGCCTGTCCTGGAGGATGCCGATAAGGTGCACACTATCTGTGTGATAAATGTGGTTTTATGTACGAATTGTAGCATGTGACTCAAAAACTAAATAGCTTAACAAATGGCACAATGCAGCTGGATATATATTTGCTCTCGCAAAAATGGAAGGAACTAGTCAAGAAGGCACGCACAAAACAGCTCCAACCAAATGAGTACAGCTCTGGTATGGAACCTATTGCATGTTTGCATTGCATAGTGTGTTAGATTGTCGTTGCAAAACTTATGATGTTCATGGAAATTGTACTTACCCTGAAGTTTGGTGGCTTGCAGGGACATTTACACTGTCCAACTTGGGTATGTTTGGTGTAGATAGATTTGATGCAATTCTTCCACCTGGCCAGGTGGGGTTTTCTTTCACCTAGTCTACTTATTGCCTAGTAATGCTAAGTGTTTGTATAATTGCTTTACTGATGTATGAGATGAGATCTAAGAATTTGAGTGTGTATGAATGCAGGGAGCTATAATGGCTGTTGGAGCCTCAAAACCTACAGTGGTGGCTGATAAAGATGGTTTCTTTAGTGTCAAGAGCAAAATGCTGGTATGTTGTCTTTCACACACATGACTTGCATGAGTCAATGCTGCAAATTTGTGATTGTTATGTTAGTATGTTTTTGTGTCTATGTGCCAATTGGAAGCGAAATATCTTTCTGCCAATTGGATGTGAACACAAGCATGACAGACTTTGTGTGTCTTTATTTTTGCCACTAATCCAGGGTGAGTTTTGTTTTTGCCACTGAGTTCTCTCATTGACATGCAAGCCCAGACCCCATGTGTCAGTGAGATAGCCGGTAGCAAAAACAAGATGTGAGTGCTGCTTAGTGGCAAAAACGAAGTTGTCCATTGCGTATAATGTTTTCAGTTTCAGGTTCAAGAAATATTAACATTGCTTCATGCTGGGGTTTTTGACTAAATGTTTTGATCAACTGTAGTTTCTGTGATAAAATTTTCCAGATGCGTCAACTGGAGAGCATTCAGATGGTTGATACCACAAGTTTAACATAAGATATGGGATTGTATCATAGTAATTTTGTCCCTATAATCAGTAGATAGTATTCACTGGTTCTTTATAAACTATAGATTTACTGGCCTAAGATGAATATGATTTACTGGCCTAAGATGAATATCTTTGTTAAAAAAATACAATTCATTGGTAGCAAGTAAGCACTGAAGCACAACAAATACACCTTTAAGTCTTAAGTAGTTATGTTTGTTCGAGTTTGCATGAATAGTAATTTTTATGCCGAATTATTGGCTGGTGCTGCCAGCTTACATAACTAAGTTGGTCCAACTTTTTTCTTTCAGGTCAATGTCACTGCTGATCACAGGATTGTATATGGTGCTGATTTGGCGGCGTTCCTGCAAACTTTTGCAAAGATTATTGAGGATCCAGAGAACCTAACTTTGTAAGATTTCCTTGGAAGTGTTGTCTTGTGCTGGTTGTTAGTTTGATTCCAATTGGCGGTCTATTGTCAAAATCCTTTTTTGTATCTTTGAGCATTCGAAGGGATATTGCCTTTGAGCTGTTTGTACGGCTTTTACTTCTTAATGTTGGATACTGTTGGAAAGCAATAAATTATAATTGTAGAATAATTTTATAATTATTTTTTCCCTTAATTATGTGTATTATGATTCTCCTTGTTATGCTCTCTATCCCTGTTTTATTTATACACTGTAAAGTTAAATATGTTCTGGCAATTCGCAAAATGTTAAAAACCAACCTGAATTAGCAAGGTTCCCAAACTTTCCTCGTTGCCTAGCTTGTAGGGGTAAATTCTCGGTACCTTAGGTACAATCCTGGCCATAACTCTATAAAATCCCAATGTAGGCCAGTACATAAATGGATCTGGACCATTTCGAAGTGTGATGGCATGCTGGCTTTGGAATTGGTCCATCATATTGGTGATTTGAAACATACAAGAATATATGTTTAATGATCTTAAGTACCTATACGGCATTCCAAAACATATAAGATATTTCAACATTAAGTTATCAATATATTCCACAAAACGGAAAAATGATGCCATACAATTCCCATGAATCCATGATGCTAATATCACTTTACAAGTACAAGTCTATAGTTAATGCCAACTGATCTCTATGCTAACACCACTATACAAACACTAGCATACAAAAACAATCAATTTGTTAATGTTCCACTGGTTAATCTGAACATCAAACTATTCACCTGAGTGGAAGGACTAGGTTAAGAGGTTGATTGGGCTTTGAGCCCCTCATCTCTCGGCACACCCTATCCAGCAAACCAAGAAAATCTTTCATTATGACAAATATTTGGAGCAGGTTGGACTCATCCTTGCCAACCTCTCCATGATAATACTCTGTTAGTTCCCTGACATGGAGTAAGACTTGAGCTTCACCAACTTTGAGTTCCTGCATTGTATTCTCTGCATAATTTAGGAAGGACCCCATGCATTGCAGGAAATTCTTGTTCTTGTCATTGCTGGGTAGGTCCTTCTCGACGAGATTCCTCAGTTGAGCCAGTCCGCATGATAGATTTGAGATTGAGTTTATCAAAGTATCCAGGTCTATGCTTGCTACCTTCTTGGCATTACCTAGCTCATTACTTAGCTCAGAAACGAATTTTGTAGCCATTGCACAATACTCTTCCCGTTCTGTTGGTGTGGTATGACAAGATCTGGGTGTTTCATTGAGCTTCTCTGAAGCTTTTAAACCTTTTGAACGAGCCATCTCTTGAACAACAAAATGCAGGAGGGTTGTCTTCCCATCAGCCCCTCGTATATCTGCCAATTTCAGCAGTGCGTCCAGTCTGAAAGCACTTGCACCTCCTCTCAATGTTCCAACATTCATCCTGTTTCCTGTCTTGAGTACTGCTTCAAGTAGTCTTAAGAATAGTTTGCTGGACCTGAGTTCAGTGCAAGCTCCCTAGTAGACAAAATAGATATAAGTTCAGCAGAATAGGCCCCATATTAATAAGTTATTTAACATGGCTCCACTTACTTCAATCATTGCAAAGGACATTTTGATATGAGCCACCTCATCATCAAAAGTTTCCTTGTAGAGCATAACCTCCATTCTTGGAAATGCCATTGGTATTGTTAGTAGCACCTTGACAAAGTTCTCTGCTGGATCCAACATGTTCATATCGCCATCATAATTCAGTAATTTTTCCTCTTCTTCCTTGGTTGGTTTCATCTTGACCAGTGCTTCCAGTTGTTGCACAGATAATCCAGTACCTGAGACATCCCAGACAGGAGGGTAGGTTCATTCTAGTCATCGATTACTTGATAAATTTAACTCTAGACATCAAGAAACCTACCTTGTGTTATAGAATTGCAAACTTGTTTGGTGGTCGCATTTAAGGTCTTCAACAAGATAGTAGTATTTTGAAGCCTGTGATGCTCAATAACATGTTTGGTGGTAGATAGAGTCTTGCTCGTGGTGTCCTCATCTTTTGCTAGGCCTTGAAATTTGTATGCAAACAAAGACTTGATCATCTGCTCATCAAATCTGCATAACATACCTTGTTGTAAAAAGTAATAACAGGCAAGGCAATGCCAATCTAGTAATGAGGGAGGATCCTTCTATTGTCTTACTCGAACTCGAAGGAACTTGATCTTATATCATTCCACACCATGGAGCGGTTTGGAGCTGCCCTTACTTTGTCCCAATGCAAAGGTTTCAACCTTGGAAGAGGAGACCCATCTTTACCAACATGTATCTGAAGTGGTAATGGAGGTGGCAGTGGAGGCTGGCCAGAGTTCTGCCCTTTTAGACTTGGAGGAGGTTTTTTTGGTGGTGGAGGTGGTGGTGGTGATTTTGGTACACTCATTGCACTGGGCATTTGAAGTTTTGCTCCTTCAGTTGAACTACTTGAGGATGCTTTAGAATTTGAATTGACTTTTGTGTTTGACTCGATGAATGCTATGTTTGTTCTGGAGGGTGAGGTATCCATATGATAGGAAGGAGAGTTGTTCTCTGATGGTGGATTCCTGAACTTGGAATTAATCTGCTCATCTTTTGGAGTATTGTGTTGTTCCATGGACCCAGAATTGTCATTTGTTTTTACACTCTCGTGATGGTTTACTTCAATCTCCTCTGCGTCTAATTTTTCTGGACAGTGATAAGTGTTGCGCAAATTGAAGTGACCAGAAGCACTGAAAGTTGGACTCTTTGGAGAAAAGTGAGATCTAAAATCTGGTGAAAATGATCGATATGATGAATCAGATGGTGAATTATCTGTATGTGGAGAAGGAGGAGACGCATCTGTCATAGTTTCGTTGCAAATTTGCAGAGGTAACTCGGTGATTGAGCCAGTTGATGAATGAGAACAAGGTATGGAGTGGAAAGACCCATCAGATTGCGAGGAGTTGTGATTTTTCAGTTTCACAGTATGATCGCTTATGATTAATTCTGTGCTCCTTGGTGAGGTGCTAAGAATGGATAAGCTCTTGGACTGGGATGATTGTTTAAGGTTTGGATAGTTCTCTTGGCATTGTACACCAGAACTTAGGTAAAGTGGATCTGGGCTAGGATGGGAACTAACCTTCCTGGTAGCAGAAGGTGGTGACCTTTGAGCTCTTGATCCGTGGCAAAATAGTTTGAATGGCTTTGAACACCCCTTCCGAAACTTCCTTGATCTTCTAAGTGAAACTGCTGCTATGGCAACCCCAAGAACAAGTAGGCATGCTCCAACCACGGCCAGAGCAACAATGATGGCTCTCCGGAGCCTGGTGTCTCCATCTCCCAATTTGCCCGCTGCACTTCTAGCTGGGGCAATGTGGCTGGCATGAGTAGATGGCATTCTCTTTCGAGGCGAATGGAAAAGCGGGGCCGGAGCTGCTGATCTTGCTTCAGGTGCTGGAGCTGGTGCAGGCGCTGGAGCTGCAGAACTTCTTTGATGCCTTCGGTGTCGTGACGGATGATGGTTCAAACCTACCAACATCCTAAACCTAGAGAGAAAACTGAAACCGACATCATGGGTTGCCGCAGCGGCATCGACCTCCACACCACTGTCTGCTAGATGGAGAACACCACCCAAGATCTCGAAGTTGAACACAAGGAACACAACGGAGGCAGAGAAGAGGAACAAGATGCACCTCGTCGCCAAGCCCATCTTTTGCTCAATCGGCAAAAGCAGCACTCCTCACAGAGGTACATAACTCTCACTGGGTGTGACAAAAAAGGATGAACAGGGCGGGAGTTAAAGCTCATAAAATGGTGTGGTCTGGCCACATTTGCTGTCTCGACCGTAAGCCAGCAACCGGTGAGTCCCTCTTCTTTCTATCCAACTCTGCAGGCTTTAATGTCACTCCAAGAAACCCCTGGCCATGGCTGGTGCCAGGAGTTGGCAGTAACAGCTACTACTTTTTCTTTGCCAGGTATCTATCTGCAATTCTACACAAGGCAACTCTTTTATTTTTACATCTGTCTCACACACCAGCAATCCTGACAATAGCTGGTGCCAAGAGCTAGCAGTAGCAGCTGCTACTTGCTCTTGCCATGTTGCATCTACACTACCATGCAACTCCTTTTGCATCTTTTGTCACTGACCAGCAATATGTTTGGGTGCTCTCGTTTGGTGGACCTCGATCCGTGGTGGTCAAACGCGCTACGACGATGTGATTGTCCTTGAAAAAAAAAATTGAACTAATATTATTCTAAAAGAAATTCACAAAAATAAATGGTCCAGAGTCTGTGATTTCGTCATTCGGAATGACGACAGTAGCCTAGAGAATGCTGACATAGCCTAGAACAGTATAGAGAAGTCCCTATCATGAGTTGAAATAGCGACAGAGCCCTATCGTCACTCCAACTGGCGACAAATCTCTCTGCCTGTTTTTTACTGTCTATTTCTGATCACATATTTTGTGGACAAATCATAATGATATTACAAAACATTCAGCACAACATCATCATATTTATTATCGATAAATCACAGTGATATTACATAACATTCAGCGCAACGTCCTCATATATTTTGGCGACAGATCAAAACATTCAGCACAACGTCATCACCTAGTTTTTTGACAAATCAAAATGATATTAGAAAGCATTTGACATAACATATTTCAACAAGACGAACATTTCACGTGGCTGCGGCCTCAACGTCTGCCATTGTCGACAGCCTCGAGTGGGAAGGTCAGATAAGGTCCTCGCGACGACGTCCGGACTGCTGATATCTCCTTCATCCTGTGGATTTGAAAGTGTGTCCAGACTCCCTCAAATGGAGCACTTCTTCGTACGACTCTCGGCTTCTGCTTCGTCTATATCGTTCCTGATACGTCGTATCTGTCGTCGATCAACCTTTCCCTTCGGCCTATCAATATCCACGGCACAGATAAGTTACTCCCATGTCGGATGGGCAGTGAAATGATCAACCACATCGTAACTATACAGCTCTGCACTCCAGGTTTGCATCACCTTCTCCTTGTTGAAATAATCAGAGAGGTACTGGTTGGGATGCTGCACCACCGTCGAACATACGGCCATGACATGTGAGCTGAGCCTATGTAGAAGAAGAGGCTTGTTGCAAGTGCATACGCAACTAGCGCAGCGTAGCATGCACTCGTGGGTGATCCTCTCGCGGTTCATCCCGCAGCGTTCTTTATCCCTACACAGTATCTCGAAGCGATGCTCTCTTGTGCCCATCTTGAATGCCCGGTGCATCTGACCCTTCTTGCTCTTTTCCTCTATGTGCTTGGTAATTATGGTGGAGTACAATACTCTGTCATTTGTCATGGCGAGCGACGTGTTGTTGCATCTGTCAACAAAGTAATTTGTGGTACCACGGAGAATTGCCTCCACAATACCCACCAAAGGAAGACACCTTGCGTCGCGCATGATCCAGTTGTACACCTCGGCTAGATTGGTTGTCATGGTACCATATCGAGCACCACCCCTGTCATGTAGCAGCGACTACTTCTCCTTAGGCTTGTGCTCAATCCAGTCCGAGAAGCATTTCACCTGCGCCCCCGTCTTCCTTGTCACACTAGGACCATCTGTGGATAGTTGTAGCAATACTTCGGGGGCCTGGTTAGCGCTTGGGGCGGCCCTTTTCGCTGTCTCCCTTCTGTGCGTCTGGGTCCGCTCATCTAGAATCTTTCAGAGTACTTCTAACTTTCGCTGCTGATTTTGGTTGCACAGCCGCTTGAACAGGTTCATCAAGTCCTTGTTGCAAAACTTCTTGTAAAAGTTTGCACTTAAGTGCCTCATGCACCACCTGCTCTGCAAAATCCGCCCACGAAAGTGGTTCGTTCTCTCTTTGTTGTAGCTAAATTATTGCACTAAGCAGGCCCACATGCCGATCATGTATAACGCATACGTTTGGACGGCTCTGTACAACAGAAATCCTCAAATTCCTCAGGAACCATAACTAGCTGTCCGTGTTCTCACTTTCAATGAATGCGAATGCCACGGGAAGAACTTGATTGTTCCCGTCCGTCGTTATTGCAGTCAGTATCTGGCTCTTGTACTTTCTAATCAGGAATGTGCTATCCACGCATAAGATTAGACAGCAGTACCAGAATGCATTGATGCATGGACTAAAGGTGAAAAATGCTCGCTTCAGTACCCTCTTATTGCTCCACTTCGAATGCGTAGAATCTTGAATATCGACATGAGTGCTGGGATTCCTGTCTTGTATGACTCAGAGTTGGTCGGGGAGGTTGTAGTAGAAGTTCTCGAACGTACCGAACCTTTATTCCACTGTCTTCTGTTTTGCCCTCCACACTTTGGCATAGCTGATTGTGTGTTGGAACATTGCCTCAATCGCTCGCATGATGTATCATTGCTCAAAATCTAGATTATCCATGATCTCACCATACATGATCTTCGCGATGAAGCCTGATGACAGGTTCTTGTGAGATTGCATTGACTCAGTGATGACACATGTGTGAGAGACCACTATAAAGTATTTTCAGTAGGTGCCTTATTTAGGTTGAAATGCGTGCACTCGCTAAGGGCATCCCTCTATGTTGCACTTCACGTGATAGCATCTTGGGTTAGACTTGGCGACTGTGAATGTACGCTGCACCGACAAGACCTAGAATTTAACCGCCTCCTATACGGCCTCCTTGCATTTGTACATAGCTCCTTGCCTAACCTCGCTCTAGTCGTACTCCCACGGCACACGGGGGCCTTCTTTAACGATGAGGTTGTCGAACTGGTATGTGTTCCACTTGGATGGAACCGTCTGTTGTTCCACAATATTCTCGTCGTCGGGTCCTTCATCTTCTGACAATGCTATGCAGTCTTGGTCTTCGAGATCCATCCTTTGGACTCGGACTTCTAGCTCCTCACTCTCGTCAGCAAGCCCACTAGCTTGCCTGACTTAAGGAGCTCCTTCCACAAGGTCTTCATCGACAGCATCAGCAATTCCCGGACCTTCGACCATTGCGTGCATCGCACTGTGGCTGGAGCCCCGACTTCTTCCGCATCACCACTCCTTTCTTTTTCAGTCACCGATGTAGGAGTTGGCTTGGCATATGCCTGGGCCAGAAGGATCAAATCTCACTGTTCCTCTCTCGCCCTGTATACATATGACTGTCATGGTCTTGTTCCCTTGAGCTACAATAACTCCCAATATGTGTTACGTGGTGCTCGGTTGGTAAGGCAACTCAATCTCAGATCATACACAGCATGGTCCAAATCGAATGTGTGGAATAACCACTGCATCATAGTGTCCCATGTACACTGTTCTGGTCTTGTTGGGGTCACAGTCGCCGATTGTAAATAACGCAAATCAATCCTCTCGGGACCCTCAATAATAGTCCCCTGACCTTAGTAAATTTTAAAATTGGTGTCCACTAGCTTGCCTGACTTAAGGAGTTCCTTCCATAAGGTCTTCATCGACAGTATCAGCAACTCCCGAACCTTCGGCCATTGTGTGCGTCGCGCTATGGCTAGAGCTCCCAACTTCTTCTTCAACATCACCACTCCCTTCTTTTTCAGTCGCCGATGTAGGAGTGGGTTTGGCATATGCCTAGGCCAGAAGGACTAAATCACACCGTTCCTTCATCGCCCTGTGTACATATGACTGTCATGGCTTTGTTCTCTTGAGCTGCACTAACTCCCAATATGTGTCATGTGGTAAGGCAACTCAATCTCAGATCATACACAACATGGTCCAAATCGAATGTGTGGAACAACCAATGCATCACAGCGTTCCATGTACGCTGCTCTGGTCTTGTTAGGGTCACGATCGCCGATTGGAAATAATGCAAATCAATCCCTTTAGGACCCTCAATAATAGTTCTCTAACATAGTAAATTTTGAAATTGGTGGCATCCGACATATTTGATGTACCGCACCGTAAACAAGATTTCCACGATTAACTGCATATCTAAAACTAAACTACTCACTGAAAAGGATTATGTACAACATACTACAATACGTAACCGTACATTTAAAACTATGAAATCCATTTAGTTAAAAAAAATTACATGAAAAGTGGACGATCGGATGGGCAACGCTTCGTTAGCTCCTCTCCCCCCTCTGCTCCCCTCCATTCCCTCCCCTCTCTCTTTTTTTTGAATAAAAATGAGTTATGCCAGCATTTTAGAGTCTTTTATAGGGTAGATTGTGCCGCTATTTGAAATGATGACAGGGGCTTGCGGGATCCTTGTCATCATTTGAAATAGGGACATGGTTCTGCTATCAATTGGAGTGACGACAGGGACTTCTCTATACAGTTCTAGACTCTGTCGTCATTCTCTAGGCTACTGTCATCATTTAGATTGGCGACAGGACAATTTCGTCATTTCAAATATCGATAGTAGCCTAGTTCTGTAAAAAAAATTGACTATTTATTTTTGTAAAAAAAAATTAAATAATACTATTTCAAAAAAAATTCGTTGTCCTTGGTACTGATTTCGCTTTTTTCCGACAATCCTTCTGTCATTTTCGCGGTATCGTCGGTCATGTGCCCGTCGTCACAACATGATCATTGTAAGTACTGAATCTGTAGGGAGCTGCTTATTTTTCTGTTATGTTGTTAGGAGTTTGGACTTGGGAGTATGTGGACCCTTCTCTATGGTTGGGGCTGCTTGGCCTTCCTGAAGCAGCACTCCAAGCAGACTGGCCATGTTTTCACGTTTGCAGAGCTGCTCTGCTCTTTTTATCTGATGCCTTGGGAGGATGAATACTTGTTTCGAAAGCAAGCTTGTGCAGGTTTGATTTATCTTGACATGCAACTAGTGGCTAACGAGTCGCATCTTAATCATCTGTCGATTTAACTCCACGCATATGGTATAGTTATCACCGCTTGCAGAAAATGGTAAACACTAAACACGGTACAACTTACAAAGATGCGGCTTCTGACTATTATTTTTTATAACTTTATGTTAAGATGTACTAATAAAAATATAATATTACAAAAGTATTTTGAATGAAAAATTAATGATATAATTTTTATATAGCCAATCTAGATAGTTTTAAGTCTATTAACAATCAAACTTTAAAAAGTTTGACAAAAAAAAAGAACGGAGTACACTCCATCCGCTTGGGACACAAAATAGCATGGGAAAATACGGAAGAAACAAGAGAAAATTCCTTATCGTCTTGTATAGTTGTGGTTGGTAGGGTATCAAGCCCCGTCGCGGGCTGTTGGGCTGGCAAAAAAAAAAAAAAAAGCGGTGGCATTACAGGACCTCGGCAAGTGCCACTCCATTGCAGAATAATAACATGAAAAGGCTGAACTGTACATGACGCTCTTGGAAATTAAGCTGCCCAGCTCTATGATTAGTAGCTACTCCACTAGACTGCATCGTTCCAAGTAGTCCGTACATGAGACGAGCTCGTGGGCAAATCAAACAATTTAGAAAGTCTGAGGGCTTGTTTAATTGGTACTCTAAATTTTATGTCTAAAAAAAGTGATGTCTGGAGGTAGCGTGGAAAGTAGATAATTTTTATCTAGTTAGGCAAACATAAAGATAAGTTGTTTGGTTAGAAGCATGTGGCTGAAATTGGTGAATGAAAAACAGAACGTTGGATCGAGCTATCAACGGTGGATTGAGCAGCTTGGGAGGTCTGGCTCCTAGGCGCTTGCTTTCTACGCCTGGGCTTGGCGGCTCGCCTGGGAGGCAAGCAAACGCCATATGGGCAAGCAGTCTTTGTCTCGGCCAGCAATTTGCCACCAGTTCGAAGCAACAGCCCTCGAGACTCTTAACCGGTCCAGCTCGTGAGAATCGAGAGGTTTAAGATAGGCCGGTGGCCACCACTTGCGGCGACCTCGTCGTCGGCATCGATCTCCTTAGTCTCCAGTTCTCTAGTATCTCGATGTGGCGGTTGGTCCTCTTCCGGAGCTTCAGGGGCGGTCCTAGAGAGGGCCAAGGGTTGAACACCCATTTTTCGTAAAATACTCGGTATTCACTATGTGTACTAGATATATATACTGATAATTAGGCTAAATATTTTGTCTTTGTACATCCAATTGATTTCAACCCACTTCCACACCTCCCCCCTCCAAATTCGTCTTAAGTAGCGCGGCCTAATAGCCCATCTGGCCCCTCCTCAAATTGGCTCATTGGCCCACAAGCTCAATGTAGGGATACGAATAGGCTACACTAGTGCATAATTAAAAATTCTACCACGTAAGCCAGAAATTCATACGAGTAAGAGATCATAGATCATTACCACTAGACGCGCAGTGCAGCGCAACAAGAGTTGAAGCAGCTTGGTCCATCGTCCCACACGTCAATGTAGTGGAAGCAGTCGATCGTCAAACATCATTGGCCGACGATCGCCTCCTTCAGCAACCTCTCACGTTCCCTACGTATGTCGCGGATCTTCCTCAATCAGCACAGCAGCGATTGTAACAACGTCTTTACGGTATCCACACGTCCAGGGGTGGAACGTTGTGCGCCAGTGTGCTAGCACCAGCACACACGGCAGGGCCTTCGCGGAGGTGGTGGCTAGGGTTTTGGTGGGTGATGCTCACTCTCACAAAAGCCCCACTCATTCCCTTATAAAGAGCCCCTAATAGATCCAATCTAAACTAGTTTGTTCTAACCCATTAAGTGTGTGACCCTGTTGGTTCATGTGTAATTGTTCGTAACCTGGAAACTCCTTTCTGATCCACAAGTCGGTAGCGGTTCCTAGCATGACATATCAATTCCTAAATACACATAAAGATAATATCGAACGAACCTTATGCAATATGATTTGCGACCAGGTTCTTATCACTCACGACTTGTTTGTAACTCCTTACAACCGGTTCGTATCTGGTCACGACCAGTTTGTTGACCAACTTATGATCATGTACGACCAACTCACGACTAGTTTATATCTTCATACGTCCAGTTCGTATCTGGTCAGACTAAGCGAGCTGATTGTGTATTATCCTTTTGCCTCGTGATATTCGATCGAACTCCAGGTAAGATATATGCCATCCATGTATTGTTCAATCTTTTCTCGATCTAGCGATTGATAACTTTGTGTGGTCAACTCTTTGACCACTTGTGGTTCGGTCATGCACTTCCTTTATCCGAGCACATCGAGGGGCCCAGTGATATCTCTCCTGTTATGCTAGGAGGGGCAAATCTCATATCCGATCAGTCACATCCCTCTGTATATTTCGTAGCATACCCGAAAGGTATCTTTATAATTACCTAGTTATGAAGTAGCGTTTGGTAACCCGTAAGTGTACTGTTACACATGTAGAAAACTATGTTGCTCTCAGGTCTAATGATTATACATCATCATTGTTTGAGACCAACTAATGACACATAGAAACATAAGAATCTCAATAGTGTCTCAAAGTGGGTTAATCCAACATCATATTCTCTAATATATGCTCATACTATCGATTCGATATCCCTACGATTTCAAGGGTCCAGTCGTCCTACTTTCGGAGCGTGGGCCGTGCATTTTATAGCCCGCAGGGGAGGCTAACAAAGCGGGTAATGTATTAGCTTGCAGATGACAAGACCAGACGGGGCTGGCTGCT
Source organism: Phyllostachys edulis (assembly GCA_036346405.1). Lineage (NCBI taxonomy): Eukaryota > Viridiplantae > Streptophyta > Magnoliopsida > Poales > Poaceae > Phyllostachys > Phyllostachys edulis. The sequence continues at coordinate 35,128,629 of CM070559.1, read as the reverse complement.
TTGCACAGAGTTAAGACCAAACGGGGTAGCTTTGCGCAGTGACAAGACGAAAGGAGACAGCCTTGCGCAGTGACAAGACCAGACGAGGCAACTTTGCGTAGTGACAAGACCACACGGGCTAGCTTTGCGCAGTGATAAGATCAAAGGAGACAACTTTTTGCAGTGACAAGACCACACGGGGCAGCTTTGCGCACTGACAAGACCACACGATCCAGCTTTGCGCAGTGATAAGACCAAAGTAGACAGCTTTGCACAGTTTAGGGTTTAGGGTTAGGGTTAGGCTTTTCAAATCGACTTGACAACCCTGACCGCCTCGCCAGCTTTAAAGACCGAAAAGACAAGACTCTGCAAAGAAAGACATGACAACACTCTGCCTCGCCAGCTTTTCAGACCGATAAGACAGCACTCTGCAAAGCAAGACATGACTTCTCACCGCAAAGTAAGACGTGACAACACTATGCCTCGCCAGCTTTCCAGAATGACATGACAACACTCTACCTCCTCAGCTTCTCATAATTAAAAGATAGGACTCTCTACTCTGCATGAAATTAACCACACCATGCCAACCATGGGGCTTATAAAAGGGGATTGAACCAAACCCAACTCTACACAACACTACACAACAGATACCCAGCTATGGACTCTTCGGCAAACTTCTACGCGAGGTTGTTGCAGAAGCGCAAGTGGCTTGCACAGAAGAGGAAGCAGCTACAATACCTAGATTTTTCAATGAAAGATGCTCTAGTACCACCACATTTTCTGATCCTGCAGTGTGTGTGTGGCGAACCGTGAGATCATTCATCCACACACCCACCACCGCCGCCGTAAGGCGTTACACGTCAAGGGCACCACCTCGTAAGCATTTCTTTCGCGCGCATCAATTTTCCTTTCCCAACGTTGAATTCCTTAAATTTTTAACTTCATTCCCACGTAATGGCAGCCCGAGATGCGCTACCACTTCTTCCAGTGGATCGACGGCCTGAAGATGTACGACAGGGCATTCATCTAGCAGAAGTACATGCTGAACTACTCGGTGCGGGCCGAGAACTTCGTGCGGTGGAAACCTTACATACCGGACCCTGTTGAGGAGGCACCAAAGGAGCCCAGTAGTCGCCCGGGCGTAATCTATATCGACGACATGAGTTATGAAGAATTTACATCCTTATTACGTTTTTCACTGTACGGTGTACTTACATCATAGAATTGCAGGACATGGACGACTTCGACATACCAGCCCGATGTGGACAGTCCCACGACAAGGGCAAGGGAAAGGCTCATGCGGTTGAGCCCGGCCGCCATAGCGTATCCAGTCGTCCGGGCGTAATCCGTATCCACGACGTGAGTTACGAAGAATTTACATCATTCTTACGATTTTCACTATACGGTGCACTTACGTCATGGGATCACAGGACATGGACGACTTCGACATACCAGCCCCGACGTGAACAGTCCCGCGACAAGGGCAAGGGAAAGGCTCATGCAGCTGAGCCCGGCCGCCGCAGCGTATCCGGTCGCCCAAGCATAATCCGTATCCACGACGTGAGTTATGAAGAATTTATATCCTTCTTACGATTTTCACTATACGGTGCACTTACATCATGGAATCGTAGGACATGGACGACTTCGACATACCTGCCCGACGTGGACAGTCCCGCGACAAGAGGAAGGGGAAGGCCGGTGAGGAGTTCAACGCCGAGCTAGCAAGGAAGGAAAAATGGTCCCGATCCATGCAGTAGGTCAGGTCATTACGTAGTAGTCCCCCGTCCTACCCCCCCCATGTTTTTTACTATCCCCTAAAGGTATGTATACTTATATGGTCTGGATGCTTGTGTCGCAGTGTACCGTAGTAGTAAGGAGAATGACTAAGGCAATTAACCGAACCATCATGCCATGTGACTACGTAACGGCTTCGTCTCATGACTCTAATGTACTACGGTTCGTGTCTCTGCTTAAGCCATCAAAGCAAGCCTATATTGCAAGTATGCCTCTTCTAGTGGAATCCCAGAAAGAACCATTCGCTATATCCTCCATGTTTTAGGGCACCTTCATAATCACAATAAGCGTTCTCAACCCCTTCTATCATATTCTGTATAAGCTTCATAGAGTACTTCATCGACTGTTTGCCTATATATACATTCAATAGTGCTGGTGCTTATCAATTATCCTTTCTCTAAACGAATAAAATTATACAAAAATTACAGAAGCAACAACACTATGACGGGAGGCTCCACAAAAAGTTTCGTAATTTTCTAAACTCATTTGCTATATTTTGAAATTACTACAAACAATACTTGAAATTGCGATTTAATACGATTCGGAGAAAAGGAAACGTAATTTACAAATCTCAGTGCCCTTATTTCTTAATGAAAGTTTTTTTTTACAAATCTCAGTGCTGATATTTTTTATGAATCAAATAAAATTCAATAATATTTAATGTTTAAATTTTTCTAATTTTTCAACAAAATTTCGCTTTTTAAAAAAAATCGGATTTTGCATGGGCAAGATCACCACGCCCACCGCCAGCAAGCAGTCATTACTGGCCGAGGGCGGCGCTGTCGCGCCGGGCGGCGAAGGCAAGTCGTCACGCTTGCCCGTGACTGCTGCAGAGCCGACTGTTCATGGGCCAATTTTATAAATTATGATAAAAGAGTGCTACTTTTGAAATTAAAATTTGCTACAGGGCTAGAACAGTAAAAATTTCGGATCGATCACCAAACGAGAACAAGTTGCTTTCCTTCGGGAAAGTTCGTACATAGCATCTTAAATTCACGTCGATACATCCACCAAAACAATTAGAAGGTGAAAAGCGATATCAAAACCTCTCGAAAGCAACCCGAATAAGCTTGGTGAGTTAAAAACAAAAACAAAAAAAAAACAATCCAACTTTGTTAGTTGGGATTGATCCCCCTAAATTTGATGGTCCATATGGACCGTGCCGTAACATCAGAAGAAAGCAACGGTGCCGATCATGCAGCTATGGTGGAGTTGGGAGTCAACGATATTGCACGACGCTCAAAGATGGTGCGATGGATCGGCATGATTGTGCTGAGGGGACGACGAAACAACCACGACCCAGATGGTTATTATTAGCTTTGGTTAACCTTTAACGTTTGGAGTTCGATGTCCGATTTTAGATGACAAAATCGAGCGCCTGAATTAGGCTAATAATGTGTCTTGGAGGGTTTTGGGTCAAGCGCTCACAAGAATATGAGCATCTTCGTATCACCAATCAAACCACTATCAAACAAATGTTAGAACTTGACCAAAACCACTCTTGTCCAAGTATTCAACCAAGCTCCCGCAATTCTCCAAAGAGTAAATTTGTTCACTGCCATCGCAATCGCTCATAACTTAGAGACTACCATCGCGAAAAACAGGCACGGCAAAATACCATTGTGAAGGAAAAAAGAATATCTTGAAAATATTATTGTTGTCACGTTTTCGTCTAAAACAACGTTTGAGTCATTTTTGGAGAGAGAATTTTTCAGAAATGTCAATTATACCCCTATGTTCTTCTCTCCTCTTCCCTGCAGGAAGGTCCCGCCCGTTAGCTGCAAGGAGAGATGGGGCAGTCTCCTTCCCATGCTGCCGATGGCTGCTAGTGCCGTTGTGCCCATGTCCAACCCCGCTGGCGCCCTCGTGCTCCATTCCCACCCCACCGACATCCTCATGCCCTGTCCTCATGCGCATCGCCCCTCGTCGGGCCCGTGGACACACTACTCACTGCGACCAACCTCCCTAATCACGCATCTAATCGTGTCGTGCGCAGCCTTGCTTTCGATGTGCTACGTGGGGACAACCTGATGCCGCCAGAGCTTGCGTGTTGTGGTAGACACACCAACAGCACGGTTAATGCTCGTCAATGGACAAACTCCATGGTACCATCGTCGTCTTCCCCTGCTCTGGCCGACGAACCGCGACACCGCGGAGTGATCTCCCAGTCCGGTGAGCGATATCAATGTTTGTTTGTGTCATATCGTGTTCTAGCCCTTTGTGGACTCATACCCCAGATTAATTTTGTTTTTGTTCATGTAGTGTGATGAATCGACCATTTTTTGTTTGAATCTGGTCATCTTCTCCACTTTCGTTCATCGTTGTAGGTCAACATTAGTCCAATCCCTTCGCTTAGGAGTTAGGAGCACCCCCTCACTATCTCCGTCATTTTGACGCCCCTTGGAGTTGCTGCCTCCACGAGCACCCGACACCCATGCTGTCGCCCGTCGCCACAAGCACGTCCCTAGTGTATCTCTATCCATACCACCACCACCAACAGATTCACCTCATCGCCCTCGCTCCATTTTGGTACTTCCTAGAGCCTCACCTCCACTCCTTCGCCACGACCTATGCTTGGTTGAGAAAGAACATGAGGAAGAAATAAGAGACGGGTTGTTTGGTTGGAGGGAATGATAATTTAGGGGGTGAAGGGTTATAAAATCTCTTGTTTGGTTGATGGGCACGTGAATTTGGGTGGGATGGGGAATGGGAGTTTGAGGATCCAACTCCCATCATTTTAACCCAAGGTGGGGGTGGGAATTGAGATGGAATTGTTGTTTAGAAAAATAGCAACAGATCTCAGTCCTTTATCGTAACTTCAGTTAAGACATCTTAGAAGTCATAAAGCAATCCCTCACAATGTCTCGTCTCTCTTGGCAAATAGGGGATTGGCACTAAAAATCAAACTCATATGTCTCATCACACTATAAACATCCCCCTCTAAACTCTCATTCCCCTTCCCACTTATTGCTAAATTGGCCGTAGAGTAGAGGAGAAGGAAGAGAGGAAGAAAGAAATGACAGGTGAACCAGCCCTAAAGAGAAGGAAAAGGGAAATAAAGAGTGAGGGTAAAATGGTCGTTACACACTATTAGGATGAAAAAATGTGACTGTGATGGTATTTTTCAAATCTATTTGTGTTTACGATAATATATGTCTGGCTTATTCACGATGGCATTTTGCAGCTCCGCGGTAACTAACGATGATACGGAGCAAACTTACTCTTCTCCAAACGAAACTATACAAAATCCACTGCGAAGGTGACAATTAGCACGGAAGCCAAACACAAACCCTAATATCAAAATTGTAAAAATGACCTAACAAGTTTTTTTTCCGTCCACGAGGTGCTTCCATTTTTCATTCTTAGAGTTGCATAAATTTTAAAGCACAAATCGACGTGGATTCTATCTACTTGCCCCTTTGAGTGCTCCGAGATTCGTACTAACTCCTGTGTGGAAGGATCCAGGATCAGCCTGGAGCCTGGAGGCACTGGTTTGGTTTCCCCGCGCCTCTGCGTAACTCTTCCTTCCTTTTCTTCTTCCCCTCGCGGCGGCGGCGGCGGCGGCGGCGGCGGCGAGGCCACCAATCGACGACGCCTCTTACCTACTTCATCCCGTCTTGCCCGTCTGTCTCAAACTCTCACACCAACATCATCAAACCCTCTCCGCCGAACACGCCTCAGTCCTCCTACCACCGAATCACGCCTGCCACATCGAAGCGAGAGAACTATTCTCTCTTAGTCCTCCTCCTCCCCCCTACTGGACTGGACTGGCGTGGTGTGGAGATCCATCCGTTCTTGGATTGATTCCTTCTTTCGTTGGTAAGGAAGCCCTAGCTTGCTTGGATTGTTGTTCTTTCTAAGAGTGAGTATTGTTGTGGCCTTTTCTTTGCTGTGAGCAATGAATATAATCCAAATCTTTCTTCCTGGGATGGATACTCCAATGCATCCCGTTTCTTGCCGATTTGTTTGCTGCGTGGTGGAGTACTAATAGCAGTAAGTTTATATTTCAAGATTTTTGGGGGTTCAGCTATGTCCGCCCTGCAGAGATGGGGGAGCTTGAGGAGGAGTATCGCGCCCTGCAGGCCAATCACCAGTAATTACTCCCTTCCCCTCCCCTTCTTTTCCATGCCTCAGTTTACACGCATTCCTGCCTTAGAAATCTGCTCCTGCGAAAATAAAATTGCACACACACACACACATCCTCCTTGATGATCTCTTATGTTTCTCTTCTATCCTATTGAGAAGAAAAATCTATGCTTATGCTTTGCTTTTACATGTAGAAATATCTTAAAGACCTTGAAACAGAACAAAGATGACGATGCCTCAAGAGATCAGGCAGTCAAAAATCAGAACGTACCAGCCCACCTTCTTTTCCGCCTTGCTAACATAACAACATCTAGTCTTGATCGTGTGCTATCCTTTACACCCGCTCGATTTGCTATACATATACGCCTTCAAATTCTTAAATTTCATTAAAAAGTCATCTTTCTATTCCCTAAAGGCGCTATGGGACAGGACCCTGGAAATGAGGTTCTTACTGCAAAAGGTGTTTTCCACTTCAAACAAGTTGCCCAAGGTATGTCTCTTATTGGCTGCGACAAGCAACTTCTTTGGTTCATCTTAATTGATTTTCTTCTGAAGAATGCAGGATCGTAGGTCGCGTTCAAATGTATTCTTTATTGTGTTCTTGCAGGAACCCATCAAGTCAAGGTTTTGCGATCACGATCATGAGATAGAGCAAGCATATGTTGGTCTGTTGGATTCGTCACATCAAACTCTTGGTTGCATGCTGGAGCTGCAGGAGGTTTTGTTAGTTGCTTATGTTTTTGCCGTTCAATGCTATGTTATATAGTCTATACTCTGTAGTCATTCCAGGCTTTCTTACTGTGCAGTGTGCACACTATGCCTTCCAAAACTACCTGTATGCTTTGCTGGAGAGGAATCAGGCTGCAAAGGGTGCGAATGGTACTACTACTACCCATAGTCTTTCTTGTTTTAGCATAAAAGTTCTGAAATGCCCTCTACATGTTCATCAATCCATGACTGGATGACAGATATGTCTTCTGAGTCTCTGACTCAATGGAGAGAATGACGAGTGGTCGGAAGTACAGAAATTGCAGAGAAGGTACACTTTGCATTAGCACTAATCATAATGAAGGACCGTGAAATGTTATGTCTTCAGTTTGTTAAAATATCTTCCATAGCTGTAGAACTTTTTCATTATTATTGAAACTGTCTTGCCTACACCTGTATGCTTATAAGATCATGGTAGTAGGATTTATTTTATGCTTTTATATCAATCTGCTAAAATCTGCTCTGGCCCTGTAATAGACTAGTGGTTCTCTTTTTTTTAACAAAACTCTGCTCTAGCCATGTAATAGAGTAATGCGTTACATATATGTTTTTTTAACTAAAATCTGCTCTAGGCTTCTACATTGTGATAGAGTGATGGGCTATCTTCTTTTAAGGTGCTTAGAATTAGTAAGTGGTCTGTTTAGCTACAATTTGTCTTGATTTCATCTTTTCAACACCATTTTTATTTGGATCGCTGATTACTGTTGGTGAATTTTGCATTGCGCTAACAACCTCCAAGAAAGAAAATTGGTTCCACCACATTGGCATCAATGGTGTAAAAACTTGTGAGACAACAGACACAAATACCAGTAAAAAGTATAAATAAAAGACCACAACCGCAAGGATACATGAAATAACATGAGGGCTCTAAGTGTGAAATCAAAAGACCCAAAATTTGTATGGGAAGTTCTAGAAGTTCTCAGCTTGCATTTGCAGATATGTTGCTTGGGCTGTTAGTTGGTTTTATATACTGGTACAAAATAAACCAGAGTTTGATATCATTATTTATATACAGGATAACTCTGTTCAGAAATAATGAGATAGATAAATGGCAGAGGAAAACACAGGTGACTACTGGTGCTGCTGCACTGAAAGGGAAGTTACACACATTTAATCAGGTTGGCTGAATGCCTATTTAACTACTTTTAGTAATTTATTACCATTGGACATGACTAAACCTAAAGCCTTTACTTTTTTTACATTGTATGAGAACAGAACATAAGTGACCAAGTTACTGGATATATGAGAGACCCAAGCAGGATGGTTAACAGGATGTACTTGAGGAAATCTACCGTTGGTGTATTTGGGGAGGTATTTTAGATGCATCTACCAGACATGTTTCAGCACCTAGTTAACGATATTTATGTAACACTTGCCATTCATTTGCAGGATGCGGGAGAGCCTGGAACTACTAAGGAGGTTTGAGCAAATACTATATTCTTCCCTTAAGTCATCTAAAGCCTACCTGCTTTTCTTTTGAACTATTCTAATATTATGATATGTTGTTTATTGTAGTTCATTTCTCCCATTGAGATGAAATTTCTTGTATATTACCTTATAGCCTTAGTTATTTATCTCAATGATTAAGTAAGAGCGATGTCTGGAATATTTTTGCTTATATAATGAGAGAATATATGTGGACTGCACTTCCTGGTCTCATGCGATCACCTTGCTGTAAACACAGGAGCACAATATGGAAGGTGGTCCTGAACTTACTGACGATTCTGAGTTTTATCATCAACTTCTGAAGGAGTTTCTCGAGTCATGTGATACAGGGTCATCTGGTTAGTTCAAATTTTCAACTACTGCACTTACTGTTGCAACTAGTATCTCTTTACACAAGTTCGCATGCTCAACCACACACAAAAGTTGAGAAAACTGCAAGTAGCCTTGGAAGTCGCAGATCATCTCTTGTGGATGGCTTTTGCAGAGTGATATATTTCACTAACCTTTATAAGGAACCTATATCTTTTTGCTTTCGGCATTGGAGCTTCTACCAAATATTATTCTTCTTTGTTTGCAGACTCGGCATTTTATGCTCTAAGAAAGCAGCAGCATAAAAAGTGAACTGGTTGATCGCCGTGCTTCAAAGAGCAGAAAGATAAGGCACAGTGCTTCTCTCTCTCTCTCTCTCGCTGTTAATTGTGTTGTTTGCTGTTATGTTATTCGTTCAGGTACCATGCTCATGGTTCGTCCTCCAATGGCTCCGAAATTGTTTTGAGAATCTATTTGGAATGGGCAACCAGAAATCCACCACAGTTCGAAGATGATGATGATTCAATTTTGACATTAGAACGTGTAGCCTTTTTGTTTAGTTTTAAAATGTAATATGCAATGATGTTGCTATCAGTCTTGAAGATGCGAATTGAACGTTTTCGATGGGTGGTGATGTCGCTCGCGTTTAGCCTGGAAAATGCATGTCGGTTCAGATTCTCGCAGCGCTGTTAAGCTATTTGACTCGTATTTGTAGGGCATTTCCGTTGTGAAGGCTTCCACGTTGACCGGAGGCCTTGTTCGATCAGTGTTCAGTCTTCAGGAATGAATTATGGAGGATACGAAAGAATGATGATATGACCAATGTTCATTCTGCATTTCTGCTTGCTTGGTACGCTTAATGCTAATTGAAATTTCAATTAGACATTGAAAATAAAGTCATTTAGAAATTACGAAATAAACGGTGGGGATGAACAGTGTCCTACGTAGTTGGGGCTGGTAGCGTGAAGGATTAGGGCTGTGTGGCGATGTTTGGAAACCTACCGAAAACTGTACACCTACACGGCTACACGCGAGCCCTGCGTCACAGCACTGGACCGCTCCATTCCATGATGGTTTGGTTGCACAAAAGAAGCTATGAATTACAACGAAATCCTGCCTTGCACGATTATACACACACACTTTGAAACTGCCCTGCTCTATATATGGTAGCAGCGTAGTAGTAGACAAGTAGTAGTAGCTAGAGTGCTAGACTACGTTTTCGTCCACAGCTGGCTGCATCATCTCAAGTTTTCGACTGTGAGGACTTTGTACATGAGATGGGACTATGTGAAAATGGCAGTTCGTCAGCGATTCAGCGTCAGCTTGAGGGTATAACGAGGCCGGCAGCTCCAGCTCCTAGGACCTGAGAGGGAGCTGGCGACGCCGGCACGGTAGGATAAAGTGGCTGATCCGGCCGTGCTAGCCTGCTCCTTCAGGGGCGGTGGCCGTCGCCGGCGTCGACCTCCTTGATCTCCAGTATCTCGACGCGGCGGTTGGTCCTCTTGCGGAGCCTGATCGCGACGTCCTGCGGCACGAAGGCGCCGCTGACGCTCACCCGGTGCTGCTTCCGGTCGATCTCGTGGCTGTCCAGGTCTTCGTGATTACACACAAGGCATCAAGAGAACACGATTAGGTCGCCAAGCAAGGACGAGTGGGCACTTTCTTGGGGGTTATTTTTGTTTGTTTCACCTTGCATCTGGAGAAGAGCTCTCCTGATCTTCTGGTAGCACCCGTTGCAGTCAATGTTCATCCGGAGGGTCATGCTGTACAGCTGCGCGCGCGCACAAGAGAAAACATAACCTCAGCTACTCCGGGTCTCCAACCCGTGCATGCACAAGAGCACATAGCCGGTGGCCATCGTTACCTTGTCGCTCATGAATCGCTCTCTTCCCGACGGCCGTGGCGGCGGCGGCGGCGATGACGACGGCTTCCCCGCGGCTCGCCGGGGAATAGAAGGAATGCCAAAAGGTTGAAGTAGAAGTTTGCCAGGGAGGGGGGGAAAGAGAGTGGTGGCGGGCAGCTGGGGTTAAGGAGGATCCGGATTGATGCTTGCCTTTGCCTGCCTTTTTCTTCTGAGATCGTTCATCTCCGCGTGCCTTGTCGGAGATTGGTATCGGATTCTGGTCCAACGACGCAGGAAGGCTGGCTGGCTTGCACGAATGCTGGTCATTTTCCTTGTGCCTTTCTGCTTACTGCGAATCCTCCTCTGGACATGGCGAGATCAGACAGGGCAGCACGATGGGAATCTTGGAGAATGCAGTGTGAACATTAGCAAGCCACCCTTCTTCATTCTCTTTCGCGGCAGAAAAATATCGCTCCCTATCCTGCCTTTCTTCTGCAACGAGAGCAGTGGAGGCAGTAGTGTAGGTTGGAAAATGACAAGGTAGGCACACAGGTTAGTCGGCAAATGGACTAACACACGTTCAGGCCACTAGAGCAGGATTAGATTCGTCTTCCAGGCCGCCACCTACTACAACGACTTTTCAATAACAGCACTGCAACTTGCCTTTGAATATGATACGGCTAGAGCATAAAGACTTAGGAAACATCATTGCAGTTAGAGAGGCACAATTCACAAATAACGGATGGGCTCAAGAACAAGATTAAAGTACATATACTTTCATTTCGGTACAGGATCTACTATAGCATCAAATAAGACGGAAACACAGCATCTGTCACAGTGGATGAATAATTTTAACTGAAGGGAAGATGGGTTGTTGGAACATTAACCCGAAAACAAGGACTCTAGAAACTGCAAAACTGGAATCAGAACTCAGCCATTCTTATCCCTGCTAAACAACACGTTAAAACTCCTATCGATTCCTATAATGTGGTAGCAAAAAGGCAAAACTTCTCTAGATCAGTAATAAATACAATAGTGCACTAGTCCTTGGTGGCATCCAAGACAAGAGAGCGAATGAGCTTTCAGAGTTCTCAAGAAGATCTGGATCCCAGTGGAAGTGACGCAAAAACCTGGGGATGCACCAAACTCACATCTCGCCGAGGCTTTTGAAACCCAGAAAGGGGCAGCATAAACAAGACAGTCGTCGAATGGTATTAGTAGGCTTTCATCTGGACATCACCAAGTTGGAAACCGGCACAGGCACACCCATGAAAAGCGGTTCTCCGCTGCTCTTGCATACTTCTTCGTCAGGCGCTGAATTAAGCAGAACAAAACTTCCACAGGGGCTGGACTCCTCCATGTCTCCCTGGCTGCTGCTACCGCTGCTAGTGTCTGACTGCCTTTTAGAGCCAGATCTTCTGCTCCGCTTTCTTGCCCTCCATTTCAGGTTATGAAACTTCAGAGCATTTGTGAGGTCAGCCAGAACACGTTTCTGATCACGTGAAATCTTGTTGCCCAAAGGTTTGCCATCACACCTCTCGTCGGATTCTGGTTTTGGAGATGTGTTACCCTCTTGCGAAACGAGTGTGCTAATCAAGCCTCCATTTTCACACTCTGAAATAGGGGACAACTGGCAGGCGAGATTTTTCCTTTCCTTCAAAGGACTCCACTTACCACCTACCCACTCAAGTGAATGCCTCAAATCATCTTCACCAAAATCAGCTACTCGCTTTTCTCCTGCAGTACACAACATATGAAGGTAAGTTCTGGGCTCCAATGTTACTAGCACTATGTCTGTTAATGATCACGAGAAGCACACATAAATGTTGATAGTAATTTAGAATGTAGTTACCTGGAAAATAAACTTGTAGGCGTCCATCATTTCCCCGTTGCAATACAATCCCCTCCCACCAGCCACTATTCCACCATGCATCAACAACGGCCCCAACATCAAAGGAGCATTGGCCCTTGCTATGTTGCACATGATGTGGCCGAACCATTGGTCTTCCAGAGATGCGTATGCCCAACTGATCGGGTTTAGCAATCCTTGTTAGCAAAACCCACTCCTGCAGAATAAAATTTGGTCAAAGATCAGCTTAATAATCCAGTTTAGCGACAAAATAACTGGTTATATAGAATTACACTAATCATACCTCCAAATTTCCTGTCTCATCAGCATCCTGAAGATCTTGGTGTCGCACCTTGATTTTATCCCTATGCCTCTTTAAGATGAAGCATCTAAACCAACAGCCCCTTATACCACTATCCTGTGACAGAACTTCAGCATTGCAACCAGGGTATAGCTGTTTTTGAAGGTTATGCTCCGAATCGTTCTTGAGAGAATCAGAACCAAACCCACCAGAAGGAAAACACTTCTGTGGATTAGTATCACCATTGGATGCATCACGCTTCCTCTTCTGCCCTCCATCTGAACCAGATCCACTATTAGTGACCTTGAAACGTACCTTTAGAGAAGAAGCTGCATTAAACATGGTCCTAAGCACTTCCTGGCTCCAATACCCTTGCAATTGGGTGATGTCAAAAGGCTTGACATCATCATTATCGATCTGCCAGCGGCAAAGATAAGGCTGCCAATAGCAATGTTTGGTGCCACTCTGAAACTTCTCGAAGTGCTGAGCACTAAGGACTGCAGCCAATCCATCAATGCATTCAACATTGAGATCTTGAAGTCCAAGGGAAAAGAAAATCTCTCTGTCACCAACATCCGAGGGCAATTCAACACCAACCTCATCAACTTTGTCGAACCATCGTACCATGACCATGTTGATTGCATTTGAATCCTCATATAGATCCTCCACATAGGCAATCAGTCTCTTCTTCTCTTCGCTCATGATATAGGCAAAATTATGCACCTATGAAGATAACAGAGACTTGTATCGACCAAGGTTCAACATTTAAAAGTTTAAACTACTAGTAATGAGTGTTAACATTCAAACTCCATCTATTTTTAAATGTTTTGTAATACCAAAAGGTACTCCCGTATCATCTCCCAATATAAGAACGAATGAACACAAGAAATTACAAACCAGAAAACGAAGCTAACTACAGAAGATCATAGCTTTTTTTGCCCTATAACTCACCCAGCTCAATCTCCAAAATTGATATAACTCATAATCATATCATATTTTTATAAATATCAGTTTCAAGTCAGCCTGTATCTATGGTGCTAGTAGTGTTCATTGTTCCACCATTGATTTAGTTCAACTCAGCATGTTATCCTTTAACTTTATTAAAGGCAAGGTCCAGTGGCGCACATACTGATAAGTAAAAAAAAAAGATACATCAAAATGATCGGTGATGGACATACCGAAATAGTAATTCCCCTACGGCAGAAAGATCTGTAGTGCTTCCATCGTTTTTGGCAATACCATGCAGGACCTAACCATGTGAAGTCCTTCGAATTTTTCCTAACTAATGAAGTGGGAGAAACGTCCTGAGCACAGATAGAAGAATATGCATTAGAAACAGGGAATTGTCAGAAAGATTTCTTCGACACATACAAAAAGACAATAAATAATCCCGAAATAACTCTGTACCTTTGAAGCAACAACATCAGTGAAGTCTACATCATTGTCATCATATGAATTTCCATGGAACCTATTAGCCATTGAGGAGGGCCCGTAATTACAACCTGCAAAAGTAGCATTCACAATAAGAAAAATTACAAAGACAAGTTAGTCACAACGGGGCTCAGCATCAAAACATTACTATAGAACATAGAAGCATACATGATCCAAATGAAAGCCAGGCAACAAAGAAAACAAAAAGGAAGGGGACCAATCACGCATAGCTAGAGACCAAGAAGAACATTTTGAAGCAAACATACTCTTGTTTAACTTTTCATTTTTTAAAATCATATTCAAACTACAAATATCGTATGCCCTGTTATGCCACTTCATCCAAATACAAGTTAATATGCCGGCACGTCGCAAGCCATACAATGCGTTTCCACAAAGCCCATTGCCAGAAATAACTGGCAGATTCTCTCACGTAACCATTTGGCGTTATTATTGAAGCATGCATAATATATTTATATATGGATTGATTCCATGGAGGCAAGGGAGGCCACAAGGGAGAGAGATCAAAATGGCACCAGATTGACTTTCAATTCACGCTGCTGCTCCTTTTTTTTTCTCTATAATTCCAAATGCAAGCTTATACAATTGGCCCAAAAAGGAAACCAGCTGCGGCTTCCACTGGGTCACACCTGTATTCTCCATAATCCTATGGAAAAGGGGAAGGCATGAGTTTTGCAAGTAACCAAAATATTACTGAATTATATCGGATGAGGAAGTCCTGTCAGCTATTCTAGAAACCGCGAAGGAACCACAGACAAATTAGCAATTTGACAAAAACTAAAACTCAAAAACCGGTAGACAGCTAACCAAATACAAGACTTCCAATTCTAGCATGAGACAGCATGACATGCTCGTCAGCAATCAAATCAATGGAAGAAGGCTGGTTTATGGATCACACGAGGTAAAAGACTAAAAGGTGCCTTGGACAGGCCCTACCTCAAGGGCCTTGTAAATTAGGCGAAACATGAAAGACTACAAGAGAGTGGACAAATTCAGCATATCATCCTCTTTTCCAGATAAAACTAGACAATAATCAAACCCACCATGGCAAGAGATGCAACCTAAACAAAAGCGCTAATAAGAACAAAAACTAAAGCCAGCCGATTGTGTTTGTAAAAATACACAGAGACACGGAAAAATACAAGAAAGATTGATGTTTTTCTACCTCAGATCAGGCTAGCCGCCGGAATAGTGGAAATACATCATCGGAAAACGTATTCCTTGCGCTAAACCTAATTCTAAGTTATCTGCCGTAACCCTAGCCGCCGCCATCCGCTAAAGGCGCAGAAATGGAAGCGCGTCACACAGAAACAACAGCTCCGGTCTACGCATAAGCAGACCGACCATTTAAACGATTCAATAGCGCAAAGCGCTCTTCCATCGGCCAGAACGAGCGAAACAAGGCAGTAAATTGTGCAATCTTGGGGGAAATAGTCGGAAATCATAAACAACAACCGAGACTCCCAAATCCAAATCAACAGCCCAACCGCGTATCTGTGCAGAAATGACTTAAAATCCAGGAAGCAAACTACCATAGCCAAACAATCCGAGACGTAACCAGAAAAAATACGCAAAACACAAGCCTAAAACGCATCGGAACAGGCAGAGAAGCGAAGCAGAAACATAAAAACGCCATGTTTGCATCTCAATTCCAATCAAAACACGCAAAAAAGTCAGCACAAGACGCATAGAGTACGAAACAAGCCAGCCCCTCCTCCCCAGGCAAATCGAGCAAAACGACGCCCAAATCCCACACACGCAACGGCGCTCGGAGCAAAGCACCCAAATCGACCGCTCAAACACCCAAAAAAACCAGGCAGGCCACGAATCTTACCGGAAACGAGCGAGGAAAGCCAGTCCACGACCTCCCTCCTGGACCGCCACTTCCGCGGGGCGCCCTGCGCCGCCGCCGGCGACCGGGACGGAGACGGCACGGCCGTCCCGGCCCCGGCGGCTGCGAACGAGCGCAGGAACCGCCCCTGCACCGCGTACGACATGTGCCGCGGGCTCCGCTCCCGTCCCACCACCGCCAGCTCCCTCTCCTCCCCGCCGCCGCCGGGCGCGCCGCGGAGGTAGTAGTGCACCAGGCGCCGGCCCCGGTCGTTCGACACGACGACCTCCTCCCACTGCACCCACCTCCTCCTCGCCGTTGACGCCGCCGCCGCCGCCTCGTCCATGGTCGCGAAACCCTAACCCTAGATGGGGCTCGCGTGTGATGCGTATCGCGTGTGGGGGTGACCTCGCACGAGGGATCAGATTTGCTAGAGAAAAATAAGAGGCGGGCGAGAGAGAAGGGGGGAGGGATTTGGTATTATTTGGGGAGTAAAGGTAAATAATAAAATGGCGGGGTTGGGGGCGGGTAATTGTTTCAATGGAGGGAGATGGAGGGGCCGTTTTGCAGAAAGGGGCTTCACATGTTTTTATTAGGAGTAGATGTTTTGTTTTTTCCTAAAAATAGGGAAAACTAGTTTTGACCGTGGGATTTGAAAACTTTGATGTTTATCTAGCCAACTGAACTAGATATCAATATTCTGGCCGAGGATTGCCTTGTATCAAATGTTTGATGTCTCGGACGTCAGAAACGTGCACACTATTTTAATTCCAGATTTTATTACGAGGTAAATATCACATAAAACTAAAGATGAATAAAGCAATACTAACAACAGGCAACCCATTGCACTTCTAAACATACACAATAATAGAATTATTATTGAATAGTTTGATCGCACAACCAACTTACAGTTGGGTGTGATGAAGAACATAAAGCAGCATAGACTCGAAGCAGTGCAGAACGTAGATGAAGCAGCACAACGAGCGGTCGTGCAAATACGCCGCCCAGAAACTTTATTGCCGCTCCGTGCAGGTGAACTCTGCGACAATGGTTCAGAGATACCCGCTCGCCCTCCTTCCCGGTGCACGCCGAGGAGAATGGACAACTTGGTTCGACAGCACGACTCTCCAGCACAGTAGAACAGAGAGGAAGAAGAGGAAAATGGAAGTATATCAATTCGTATCAAGTCTGGACATCTCCAAATTTTTTTAAGGTCGAGACAATTACTCTCTAGTAACTGCATAATAAAACACATATTAAACCACTGGTAACTACTAATTCAAAATCAATTAATGGTAATTAAGCAATGTTTATTGATCCTGATTACACACTGGTCTACAGTTTTGACCAATGTATTTCGACCACGCTGGTCTATGGATCTGACCACTATTTTTCAATCACTGTGTTTCAACCACTTTATTTCAACTACAGTGTTTCCGCCTCTTTATTTCGACCATACTGGTATATGACTTCAATCATATTATTTCGACTACATTGGTCTATGGTTTCGACCACATTATTTCGATCACTGTGTTTCGACCACACTAGTTCGACTACATTGGTCTATGGTTTCGACCACATTATTTCGATCACTGTAACTTTAGCTATAGTCTTCCTCATGTCATGTGTCATATGTTTCAAGGGGTGGTAAGGACTTCACCTTATAAATTGCTCTTCTACCACTTGGCTAGGCAATATGGGACTAAACCATACGTGCTTTGAAATTTTAGGAATGAATGAGTCATTACACTTGTGATGAGCCAATTCCAACAATTGCGAACTAGGATATTCTCCTGCCATGCTATGCCGATTAGGCTTATTAGCCTACATGCTTGGTTTTGCCTTTGTTTTATGGAGTTTCTTCTATATCATTCTCGCTATGGGTTTTTTCTTGCCTCTTGTTGCGGTATATCTACAATGTCGACGGGGTTAGTGAACGTTTTGTTCGAGTGGAAGCTTGGCTTCTTAAAAAAGTTGCAATGTTTAGGGGTTCTTTGCAATGAAAATTGTATCAAAACATAAGGAGGCCCAATTATATGAATATTTAGGGGTGATATTTTAAGGTGGAGGGCACAGATTTCACCGTCGACGCTGACAACGGGAACCCGCCTCGAAGCAACGGACGTGGGGCCGTGGAGGGAGACCACCTTCCCATATTACCCTCCTTATTCGAAGAAATAACAAGGATGCCATCCCCATAGGATCCTAAAATGTAGATTGAACGTGCAATAGGGAAGAAGGGGACATAGCCGCATAGGGCATGACACGTGTGGATGCAGTCGAAAGATGAGGAACGAGAGTAAAATAAGCCCAATGAATCCGGAATTTTCCGATTCCAGCATGAATTGAAATATTTTCATGTAATTCTTGTGTTCCAAACAAGCTTTAACATTTTATATTCTTATTCAACAAACACACAACAACCATCATTTGGCATCGCAGTGGCTACCTATGATTCGACTACAACAAGCCCGTATGAGATTCAACATTTCCAGGCCCAAGCACCCAAATTGAACACCTGGGGGCATGAGTAGTGCCGCCTGCGTTGTTTTCCCTGTCGACAGCGGTGACCCCGCGTGCAACACGAGCACAGCCGTAGTCGCCTCCGCTGCCTCTCCATCGAGCGCTGCCTCCTCGTCACTCCGCCTCCACCGCCTCCTTGCTCTGCTCTCACTGCCGCCTCCTCCTCCTCGCTCGGCCTCCGCTGCCGTCACCACATCCTCGCTCTGCCCCCTCCTCCTCCTCCTTGCTTCGCCTCCTCGCTCGGCTCTCGCACCGCCGCCTCCTCCTCCTCGCTCCGCCTCTGCCGTCATCGCCTCCTCCTCTCTCTGCCTCCACCGCCGAGCCGCCTCCTCGCTCCGTCGCCAGAAGAACTGGGATGAGAGGGAAGGAAGAGAGAAGCGTATTTCATGGATGTACGTTTTCTCTTTCGCAAAACATTTTTTTATTTTACGTTTTCTTCAAGGCCGGGGCGCCACCAGACGCCACCTTCCTAGGCTTGTCTAGCTAGACAAAATCATCTACTTTCTATGCTACTTTCAGGCACCGCTTTTTCCTAGGCATGGAACCCAAGGTATCAATCAAATGAGCCCCTGGTGGCACAATAATGAGTGGCAATTAGTGGAGGGCAAGGATGACATGTGATGATCTCAGAGGTCAATTAGGTTTTGCAAAGGCAACTACGAGAGGTAGTAGTGGCGATGGGTACTAGGAATGGGAGTAGAATTAGGCCTCGTTGGAACTCAGAATCCTTCCTAATTCCATCAGGAATTGAATGTTTTCTTGTGAAGTTCATTGTGTTTTGGAGAGGTCCTTAATATTTTGAAAAGGGTCTGTCTACACAGAATGTGACAGTTTTCTCTATACAAAACTATCAGATTCTTACCCGTTAGATCAAAGCAGCAATGTACAAGATCAAACAACTAATAAAACAAAATACAAATACATACAAACCACACATCTTATTGGATTCCTGATTCGGGCCCGTTATGGCGTGTTCGTGGCCTGTTTTTTTGGTCTCTCGCTGGCCTGTTACTGCTGTCTTCTGGGCCAGATTTTTTGTTGGGCCATGTTTAGCAAAATAAGAAAAATAACAAATATTTGTAGGCCTGTGTGTGCTTTGGTCATTTTCAGCCCAGTGAGAAAAAAAATTGCACAAACTTGGTAACCAAGCCAAATCGATTGCAGGATCTATCAAACAAAGAAAACTGGGAGAGAAGAAAAAGGAAAGGAAGGAAATGTATAGCAAAGA
Organism: Phyllostachys edulis; assembly: GCA_036346405.1. Taxonomy (NCBI): domain Eukaryota; kingdom Viridiplantae; phylum Streptophyta; class Magnoliopsida; order Poales; family Poaceae; genus Phyllostachys; species Phyllostachys edulis. Next base: position 35,109,223 of record CM070559.1, on the reverse strand, counting down.
AGAAATATCGCGAGGGAGAAATAACAGAAGAGTATCATGAGGAAACAAGAAAGGAGTAAGCATGAAGCAGCAAAGACTATTTCAACCTGGAGAATGACATGAGGTACCAGATCATAAAGCAAAGAAGAAAGTGTTTGGATACGGGTAGGCTACGATAGCTACAAACAAAAATTTCTACCACGCAAACCAGGAAGCCAAGCAAGTAGATGATCACAGATCGTTACCACCAGACGCGTAGAGCAGTGGAAGAAGGGTTGGAGTAGCCTAGTCCAACGTAGAGCGCGTCGATGTAATGGTCGTAGTCGATTGTCCAATGTCGATCACGTCGATGTAGTGGTCATAGTCGATTGTCCGGCGTCCTCGCGAGTCGATCGTCTCCTCCAGTAACCTCTGCAGTTCCTTGTGAAGATTGCGGATCGTCCTCAAGCGCAACAGTCGCAGTAGCGCCTCTACGGTATCCATACGTCTAGGGAAAGAACAACCGTACACCGGTGTACTAGCACCAAATCGCACGGCGGAGCTCTCAGGAAGATGGCAGCTATGGTTTCGGTAGAGTAAAAACCTTGCCTCCCAAACAGCCGCATGCATCTCCATATATAGTGCTCGTGACGGATCCTATCCGAACATGTTTGATGAATCGTATCCGTACTGGTTTGTTCCAACCCGTTAAGTGTGTGACCCTGTAGGTTCATGCGTAATCGGTTGTGACTCGGAAACCTTTTTCCGATCACGAGTCGTAGCGGCTCCTAGCAGAATATAGCGATTCCCGAATACACACAAATTATATCGGACGAACCTTAATACAATCTCATCACTTATGACCAGGTCCTATCTCTATACGACCAGTTCATATTTGGTCACGACTACCAGAACTCCTTACGACTGTGTTACGACCACTCTGGACTACGTTCGACTAGTCTACGACCACCAGATTCCATATGACCAAATCAGAATCGTCGAACTAAGTGACCTACTCGTGTATTCTCCCTTTACCTCACGATATCTGGTTGAACTCCAGGTGAGATGTTGTGTCATCCATGGACTGTTCAACACTTTCTCGATCGAGTGTTGGATTACTTTACGTGGTCGAACACTTCGACTACTAGTGGCATGGCCATGCACTTTCTTTATCCAATCACAACGAGGGGCCCAGTGACATCTCTCCTGTTATGTTAGGAAGGGCAAATCTCATATCCGACCAGTCACATTCCTCTGCATCATTCATAGTATAACCGAAAGCTACCTTTATAACTACACAGTTACGAACAGCGTTTGGCAACCCTTAAGAGTGCTATTACATATGTAGGAAACCATGCTGATCTCACGTCTAAGGATTATACATCATCATTGCTTGAGACCAACTAACGACACATAAAATCATGACAATCTCAATAGTGTCTCAAGGTGGGTCTTATCCAACATCATGTTCTCTAACATGTGTCCATATTATTTGTTTGATATCTCTATATCCATGACCTGTAAAACATAGTCATCAACCAATACATATGCTAGTCTATTCATGTGTCCTCATATGTTTCCGACCAGGGATCGTATAAGAATAATTATCGCAGAAATATAGAGTTTCACAATCAAGTCACATACTTGATAATCAATATTAACAATATTATTCTAGGAACAAGATAACATATTATCCAATATTATGAACATAATGAAATATAATCATCTCTATGATTGCCTCTAGGGCATATTTCCAACAAAAAGAAGATGAAGAAAGCAACAGAACAACAAAGCAGATGGAGATACAAGGTAAATCTTGAACTAATCTCATGCTAAAACTCCATCTCGTGCTTCAAAAAGGAGTTGAACCCTGTGCTATGTGGCCGGGACGTCGTGCACCGCTAGGGGGAAGCCCGTGCAAGACACTCGGTCAAAAAGGTCACGTCCTAAAGTGTCGGCGTCATCGCCCCGCACGGAAGGTGGAATGTGTGTGTCCCCGACCTCCCCCGGTGTAAGATCGAGGAGGCCGACTAGAGGGGGGGTGAATAGGTGGTTTTTAAAATTATTTTGGCTGAAACCGAGTTTTATGCGAAATTGTAAATCAATTCGGTTTTGCTCAATTAAAACCTAAATCAACTAGTCTTGACTAAGTGCACCAACAATATAAGTCTATTGATAATGATAGCAAACATATAAAGACATATAAGTAATTTAATTCTAGGAATGTAAATTGCACAAAGTAAATCACTAGAGAGTAAACCACAATGACACAGTGACGTTTTACCGTGGTGTACGGATAGTTGCCGGTCTCCCCTAACCCACGTTGAGGTAAGCCCAAACTAATTGGACCGGCTCCACGAATTAAGCTAAACACCTCAATTCCACTAGTGGTAGCTCTTTCCCGCTCCGGGTAGGTGAGCTCCAACCTTCACAACACGTCGGGCCTTCTCATAAGCTTCTTAAGAAGATCACCGGTCCACGACGCCTCCACGCCGTCTAAGTGTCGGCAAACACCAATAATAACAAGCCAAGCATCTTGCTTGACTCTCACCACGTGCAACAAATGCACAAGCTCAAGTATATACGAAATCTACTTCTAGATGCAACACATGCAACTAGAGACCCATCTCCTTGATCACAAGGTGCAACACATGCACAATTGAGAGGAGAAGCTCACACTAACTCAAGTGAGTGAAATGGGATGCCAAGAGTTGTCTCTCAACCGACCAAGGTGGGTATTTATAGCTCACACACAAAAACTGGCCGTTAGGAGCAGAAATCCCCAAAAATCAGGATTTACGGTAGTACCGCCGTACAAACTCCGGTACTACCGTTTCTACTGTTCATCGATCGTACGGGTGCATTAATGGCTCAAAAACTAGACGTTAAAGTTTTTAGTGCGGTAGTACCGCAGTACAAAGGGCGATACTATCGTTTTGCGGTAGTACCTCTCTTTTCGGGCGGTAGTACCGCAACCCAATTTCAGCAGAGACGACACTCGATAAAATGGTCATAACTTTTGACTCCGATGCCGGAATTGAGTGATCTTGGACTCTATGGAAAGTTTATTCAGAGGGATACATAACCCACATATTTGATTGATCTCAAACACATTTGATCAAATCAAAAAGTACAATTCCAAGAGCCACTACCATGGTTTAAGTCCAAAGAAATAACAATAAGCAATCTTAGACCATGCCAAGGGAAAATACATGAATCCCAATAATTTGTAAAAATACATTTACAAACTTGGATCATGCCACAAGGAGTAGGTACATGGACTTCAACCATTTGCAAAACACATTTGCAAAGTATAATCACATGTTACAAGGATTAAACGCATGAGCCTCGACTATTTGCAAAACACATTTGCAAATAATAGCATCATGCTATGGAGAGCTAGTGTAACATCCTGGTTTTTCCGAGTCTTTTTGAAGTTTTCAAAATAAAGAGAACCATTTGGTTTTGATGAGAGTTCAAATCTTAACTTGAGATTTTAAAAAAATAGATTTAAATGACTAAATCAAACTTCAACTAAAAAAAAGGTTCGGTTTCTTTCGAGTTTGTTGGAGTTCTCCCCTTTCTCTGTTCGCTCCGTGTTCCCCTCGATCCAGTTCTTTCTTCTTTGGACCTCCTTTCGTTTGGATCCAAGGATCCAGACCTCCTTTCGTTTGGATCCGAGGTCCAGACCTCCCTTCATTTGGATCTTAGGGTCCAGACCTCCCCTGCGTTTGGACCTTCCCTTCAGTCCAGGCCTCCCTTGTGTTTGGACCTTCCCTTCAGTGTGTTTGGACCTTCCCTTCAGTCCAGACCTCTCCTACGTTTAGACATCCCTTAAGTCCAGACCTCCCTTGTGTTTGGACCTTCTCTTTAGTCCAGACCCCCTGCGTTTGGACCTTCCCTTCAGTCCAGATCTCCCATGTCCCTTGTGTTTGGATCTCCCCTTCAGTCCAGACCTCCTTTGTGTTTGGACCTCCCCCTCTGTCAGGACCTCCCTCTTAGTGGAGACCTCCGGGTGATCCTAGCGACCACCCCTTGAGTCAAGACCACTCTCTTGGTCTTTTTGTAAAGACCACACATTGGTCTTTTTTCAAAAACCACCCTCTTGGTCTTTTACCGCGACCTCCCCTTTTGTCGTTTGTCGCGACCTCCCCTTGGGCCGCGACCTCCCCTTTTGTTGCTTTGCCACGACCTCCTCTTGGTCATGTGACATCCCTTAGGCCGCGACCTCCCCTTTGACCGCGACCTCCCCCTTTGACCGCGCGACCTCCTCTTTGGTCACGACCTCCCTTTTGACTAGCCCCACCTGTTAGCCTTGCTCACCTTTTTCTCCCACTCATCGCGGCGCTACTCTTGCCAGAGTTCTTGTGCATTAAATGTCGTTGTATCGCATTAAATGCCATCACCTCCGCAGAGCATGCCTCGTCTTATCCCCGGGCAGCTTTCTGCGCATGTTTGTACCGTGCTCTATCCTGTCGCCACCTACCCTTGATCTCGTGTGCTTTAGAGCTTCTCAGTTGCTCTTCCCGTCCTCCCTAGTTATAAAAGCCTGAGCAGCCCTCTTATATCTCCTTTAGCCTTCTCCAACTTTCTTGCTCTGCTCAGGCCTTCCTCCTCAGGACCTCCTTGTAGGACCTCCTCGTTGGACCTCCTCCTTTGAGCTTTTTAGTTCTTTGCTGTTGGTTTCAGTTTGGTTTGTTTGGAGCTATTTGGATTTTTTTTTGTCTTTATTTGATTTGCTTCGTTTTCACGTGTAGATTTCGACGACTCCGGGGAGCCCGAGTTCTGCAAAGAAGACCCTCAAGCTTTCGAGCAAGGCAAGTTACACCCTAGATCATATTGGACCTAGTATTTCAAATTATTTAAGTTTTGTTTCAAATTATTACTGCATGCTTATTTCAAATCAAGTAACTTAAATCCTTGTTTTAACTGTATAGTTATTCCTAGTTCCTTTGTACACCCGAACTTGACTATTGATTCGTTCACCCCTTGTCACTGTAGTAAGAGATAGTTGGTACATTAGTATGAACTAGCATGTTTCAAAACTCTTTGCTTAGTCAACCTTAGACCAAAATCTTGACTTGGGAGTTTTACTGTCAAAAGACCAATGTTGTCTAAATATTTTAATCCATGACATTGGGTTGTCGTGGTAGTTTACAAATGTTTTTAAAAAGCAAAGCAAAAGGGGAAATTGGTTTGGACTTGGGTGAACTGGCTGTTTGGATGGGTGCATATTTATGCACGGGATCGAGTCATTTCTATGATCGATGCCTAGGGTTCTGTGGAAGTCGCCCAAGTCAGTTAAGAACCGGTCTTTGAGTGTATTTTGCCATGCCTCACCATGCAACCACATGTCTCGTATGGGCGGGACCTGGTTAACTAATTTGCAATGTTCCACCGTGGTTATTCCATCCGGTTGTGTGGGTGTCCTGACGACTTACTTTTATTTTTTCCACCTGGCGCAAGAGGGGGCTATGAACTCGACGGGTTTCAATCCGTCGGGGGTGAAACCTTAGCGAGAGGGGACTGCAGTGGAATGGCACATTGTAAAGGCCTTGTCACGTGCTCTAGACTACTTACCTACGGTAGTGAGTGGTGGTATCGACAAATGCCAAACAAACTAGAGAAGTCGTATCTTGTGGGTAAAGCTGTACACCTCTGCAGAGTGTAAAACTATTCGAATAGCCGTGTCCGCGGTCAAGGACATGCTGGCAAAGCTGCTCCAAGTTAGATATTGGTTTTGTTTTCAAAATACCTCTTTGAAATGGTTTTGGATGTCTATCCAAATGGGTTCGGGCTGGGAGCCTTGTGATAGGAGGGTATCCTTACAACTTGTTGATGAATGTTATCCAACTATAAAATTGATTTAGAAAATGAATTTTAGTTTTTGCATACCTGCTTTGGAACTTAGTACATGTATTTGGAAATAAACTTGGCCTTATGCAAAGACAACCCTATAAGACCTCCTTTGAGATATCCTTGTATGCATGCATTCCAATCTGTTACTTGACGGGTGTAACTTGCGAGCATGGTTGTTGTGCTCACTCTTGCTTGACCTATTTGAGCAGGAGAGGACGTCCTCGATGAGCCAGAGGACCTCCAAGACGACTAGGCTGCGACCTCCAGACGATTGCCTGTGGCGAATTGTGTGGAACACTCCGCTTTTGTTCCACTATGTTTTGTTTGTCGGCTGTTAAGCCACCCTTGTAATCAACTCTGTTGTTATTTTGATAAAGTTGTGTTGATGGATGTTACCACTTTTGTTCACTGTGTGAGCTAGCTGTTGGTCCTTGGGACTAGCTCGGTTGTGTACAGGGACTTCGGGACCTCCCTTTGGGGTGCTCCTGGGACTGGCCACGACCTCCCTAAGGTCCGGTCTTACCAGAAGACCTCCTTCGGAGTGCTCCCAGGTCAGGCTTTCGACCTCCCTGAGGTTCGGATTGTCACAGGACCTGCCTTCAAGGTGCTCCTAGGACAGGCGTCGGACCTCCCTAAGGCTCGGAACGCCACAGCTAGAGTAAGCGAGATTGAGCTATCAACATATGATGAGACTTAAGCTACTAGACAAGACCCCTCTTAATAGTACGGCAACCTATACTAACAATCTGGTCTTCCAACCAAACACTAAGACTGGTAAAAGACTAGGAACGCATCCTTAGCTCTAGCTAGTCATACATTTGCCTTGAGTATCTTTTTGAAGCTTGATGACGCACATCTTTACTTCAAGTCCGGGTCATTGTCTTGACATGCATCAACCCATGATACATCCTTTACTTGACCTCCATCAACACATGATGGGTCTTCTCTTGACTTGATGATCAACTCATGATCATCTCCTCTTCGAGATCTTGATATGCATCAACATATGATGCATCCTCTTCTTGAACCTTGACTTGATGATAATCAACTCATGATGTCATCCGAAGTCTCCATTACCATGGAACATAATCTATTCATCCAACTCATGAAAAATATTAGTCCCATAATGTTATTGACATTAATTACCAAGATATACCTGCAATAAATGCTTCTTAACAAGCCATTGTAGAAATGTGCGGTACTACCACCGTTGATCATGCGGTAGTTCCACTCTCCGGTAATTCTGATCATGAGGGCGGTACGACCGCTCTCCCTTGAGGTCCAAAAGGGCACTCACTGGAAAAAACGTACCGCTACCAAATCGGTTACACCGGGTTGCGGTAGTTCCGCCAAGTAAATTGGGGTCATACCGTTGAGCGGTAGTTCCGCCAAATAAGCTTCGGTACTACTGCACATCGGTAATACCGCTTACCAAATGCGATCATACCGATTTCCACTGAAATTCTTCCAGAAGCTTTTTGAAATGCAATGTATGACTTATTTGTCTTGAGCCATGTCGATCTTTTATCATCTTTGTATTTCATTTTCATGTCATCATTCGAACTCTGGGACTAAGCCTTGAAAACATCTTAGCACACACATTAGTCCTACAACACAATTGCAAATAATTGAATATAAAGTAATATAAGTATATATGAACTACACAGGTTTTATATACTCAAAGGATATGTTTCAAAGTAGAGATACCCAATATATGTTGATAAAGAAATATGGATCAATACTAATGAAACCACAGAACATAGAGTGAACTCCCCCTAAATGTGTGCATACATGAATGTGTAATAAAAACATATGCACATATTCAAGTTAGACTTTTAGTAGATTTCAACCTATATTTTGGACCCGATGAATGCAACAAGATATAGGAATATGATGTCGAATACATACCTCTTTGATTTTCACCTTTTCATCCAAATAAGACTAAACAATATCATAGTCAATAAACATATTAGTCTCACATTTAGATTTGTCATTAATCACCAAAAATACTCTATTAACTCGTAATGACGGGTCTAGATTCTTCAACCGGCCAACCAGTGTCGTCAGGAGGCACCAGTCATATGGAAACAATCATCATGTACAACCACAGCCCGCGCGGTCTTGGTCATCCTCCCACGTCGCCTCCGCCATCCTTGCTAATGGAAGAAGATCTGTCGCTCTCAACCTGCGTTGAAAGGATTAAGAACATACGTGAGTCCACCCAAAGTAGTCTGACTGCAATTGAGTACACGAGGGTCACAACTACACATATCTCGAAACCCAACATGGGTCCACCCTCCATGCCCTCATGGCATGTGCAGCTGCAACGCGCCAAACTCAATCGCCGCCTCGCTCTCCCGGGAAGGATGGTACTGAGGCGGCTACGGTAACTCACCTCAATGGCAGGGTCAAGCAACTCATACGGCCACTGCGCAACGTCTCCTGGGTCCACCATACCTAAAAATTCAGTGCATACTTTGTAAATACTTCGAAACATATACAAAAAGTAATAAGAAACGACATATCTAATTAATTCATTTATTGCACGATTAGCGACACATACAAGACTGATTTGCACACAACTGTATCGACGTATAAATTTTTAGAGGTATCTTATCGTGTACAGATGAAAAGTAAAATTAAGCTCATAGTATTTTAATTAACGTCTACATACTCTATTTAGCTACTCTGGATTTTTTAATAGATTTTTTAGAGATGCCTTCCTGTTTTCCTAGTTTTAAATGTATTTTTGGCACTAACAAAATATTTATCGTGTACAAATGGAAACCAAAATTAAGTTGGCAATATTTTAATTATGGTCTATATACCCTATTTAGCTACTTTGGCATTTTCATATAATTTTTATAGGTACCTTGCTATTTTCCTTATTTACAGATTATTTACCATGCACAAATGAAAACCAAAATTATGTTGGAATTATTTTGGTTAAGCTCTACATACCCATTTTAGCTACTCTGCAATTTTTATAATTTTTTTAGGTATCGTGCTACTTTCCTTGTTTCAAAAGTGTCTCCAGCATTTACAAAATATTTACCGTGTACAAATAGAAACAAAAAAAAATATGTTGACAATATTTTAGTTCAGCTCTACATACCCTATGTAGCAACTATGGATTTTTTTTTTTACAATTTTTAGAGGTGTCTTGCTATTTTCCTAGTTTGAAAAGTATTTTCAGCATTAACATAATATTTATCGTGCACAGATGGAAACCAAAATTAAGTTAGGATTATTTTGATTAAGCTCTACATACCCTATTTAGCTACTCTGCAATTTTTTATAGATTTTTGTTAGGTATCAGACTACTTTTCTCGTTTGAAAAGTGTCTCTAGTATTTACAAAATATTTACTGTGTACAAATGAAAATAAAAATTAAGTTGACAATATTTTAGTTCAGCTCTACATACTCTATGTAGCAACTCTGGATTTCTTTTTACAATTTTTAGAGGTGTCTTACTATTTTTCTGGTTTGAAAAATATTTTCGGCATTAACATAATATTTACCGTGCACAGATGGAAACCAAAATTAAGTTCAAATTATTTTGATTAAGCTCTATACACCCTATTTAGCTACTCTGCAATTTTTATAGATTTTTTATAGGTATCGTGCTACTTTCCTTGTTTAAAAATTATCTCCAGTATTTACAAAATAATTACCTTGTAAAAATACAAACAAAAATTAAATTCACAATATTTTAGTTCAGCTTTACATACCCTATGTAGCAACTCTGAATATATTTTTTTTACAATTTTTAGAGGTGTCTTGCTATTTTCCTAGTTTAAAAAGTATTTTCGGCATTAACAGAATATTTACCGTGTAAAAATGAAAACATACAAAGTGGTTTTAGTATTTTTGCGGATTAATTCTAAATCATTCAAGTACTGCAACCATAAATAATATCTATACGATGAACTAAACTATACACAACTAAAATGATGTACTACATCAAATTGCAAGACAATTAAAATTATCTAATCCATTCAATTCTCCGTCGCTATTTTTTACTTGCTAAGCTACTAGGTTTCAAATTTATTTACAAAGTTGCAAGAATATTTACCTGTAAAATGGACGACCAGATCTGCTTCTCCCTCTCTCTCTCCTCTGATATGAACTGACAGGGTTTCGCTATGTCACTTCTCCCCTCTCCTCCTCTCTCTTCTCTTTTTTTGGGAATTAAAATGACTTTTCATCCGATTTTTTGGGATTTATATAGTCAGTCTTTGTCGCCGGTTGAACTGGCGATTTGCACATTCTTCAAAGCAAATTGTCACTCCAAATGGCGATAGGCAGGTGAAACGGCGACTGACAGTAAATGACATCAAGTCGTTGGAAACAAACACCTATTTTTGCAAAAACAAAATCGACTATTTATTTTTATAATTATATTTTAAATTAATATTATTTTAAAAAATCGGCTTCTGTGTGTGGACCTTTCTCCCCGGACCGTTGCTGTCAGCCTCCGCTGCGATTTCCCACCCCCTTTCCGTCCTTGCACTTCTCAGGTGAACTTACAAGTTAGTAGTAGCAGTAAGTTACAGCTGCAAGAATATCAACCACTTTCAGCTCCAGGTCTCTCTGGGACCAACTATAATTTCACACGCCCTCTTCATCTTCTTCCATGGGATAACAAGTAAAAACCATGCATGTTTTATCTTTCATGGCAGCTGAAGGATCTGACGGCGTCAAATGTCAGTTTACATGTGGCCATTTTAAGTGTTACCAGGTGGGCCGGCCGGTGTGCTAGCTGCGAATGGTGCATTGAAGTTCATCAGGAAATGGGCAAAAATGGCGAGGATAGATAGATAGATCGATAGCAAGCAAGGTCCATGCCTATGTGATGATGCCCATGTGGTGTGTTCTTGATGATTTATCCACGGAGACAGCTGAGCTGATGTCCCTTCCCAATGTGATCCCTAACATGGCCACAGAAAAAATGAGTGGATGATATGCGCCAAGTACAGCTTCAGCCTCCAGTCTCTGAAACGGCTTAATTTCGATGGCTTGCTATACGTGCATTCTGAAAAAGAATAGCAGATTTTGTATTAAAAAACATTACTAACTCATATATCTTCCTGAAAAGATTAGCATATCTGTTCTTTTCAGCATGCGTTGAAAGAGGTAAAAGGCTATTAAGATAAACTGTGATTAAGCACAAGGATTCACCGAAACTGTGAAAAGAAATGGGGAACTTTCAGTCAAGTTTCTACGCGTTTCAAGATGAGAACGAGAATCCAGTCAATTTCCAATGGGATGCTTACAAATAATCAGACACTAGACAGACTTTCAGCCTTCTAACCTACATATGCGTACTTCTTTTGAAGCATACATATGCATATATATCAAAAAAAAATTATTTAATCATTTTTTAATTATATTTTAAAGTTAACCCCTCGCTAACTTTATTTTTAAATTTGACCCTTTTGGTCACACCACCTCCCGTGGTGTGACCAAATCAAACTGTCACGCCACCGGTGACGACGTGGCCAAAGGTGCCACGTAAACCTCAACCACAGACCGGCCAAATAGGAGGGCTTGCGTGGCACTGTCACGCTTTTTGTTTGGCGTGTGAGAGTCTCGATTGTCATGCCTTTTTGTTTGTCGTGACAGATCCCATTGTCACGCCCATTTATCACTACAGAATAGGCTATTCCAGTTTGTTTGGATTCCATTTGGATTTGTAGATTTGTAGCCAACAAGTATTTCGCTTTGAAAGATCAAAACAATTGAAGATACGGTGATACATAATGCCATATACATTTAACATTTAACAATTCACAACTTGAAAATAGAGACCTCTACGTAACCAAATATAACACCATCCTTTTAACTCGAGAGTAAATAGATATATGGACTGTCATCTTTTTGTGCTTTGAAAACCTTAGACACTTTACAATATTTTCGTATGGTCCCGTCCCGATGTGATACATAATGCATCCCGAAAAAAAGTAATATGTGGATTGTGTGGTACAACACGAGGCACAATTATGCACATATGCTAGACAAGATTGATGAAAGATGCGTAGACATCCTAGTGGAATAATAGGTGGTGCGTAGACATCCCATCGAATCATAGGTTTGTGGTCGAGACCAAACCGTGAACTTCCGTAACTCGCTTTTTGTCATGTTGTTGGATGCCTTACTACGCGAAGAATTGAAAGCGAAAATACGACGAGATTTAAAGTTGCGAATTAAAATAGACTTCATAACAAAGCTTGGAATAACATGACGCAAAAGGTTTGGTTACATGCATAAGAAACAACATCATGCACGATGCAACAAACCGAAGTACTCCTACGATACATATGCGCCTTTTTTGAATGGAAAAAAAATTAGACCTTCCGGGAACTAGTATGGAAAGGTGCCTCGTACTACCCACATAGAGTGTTCTCCAACTGGGCGCCTCGGACGTGGCTGGCCATCGTTGTAGTGGCACGCACAAATGCAGCTAGGGTTGGCGCAGCAGCACGTGGGATCATAGGAACTTCCTATGTTGACACCTCCTTGTTGCCCCTCTCGCGCTGCATCTGTTGCGGAGGTCATCATTTTGCTCCTTGAGATAGTCAATTTGCGCCTCCAAATCAAAGATCTGGTTCCACAATATATCCACGTGCCTCCTAACATGTTGTTCACGGGGAGGATCGATCCCGCGGGTAAAGTTGCATTTCGCCATCTGCTGCAAGGGACGGTTAGTATGGAGGATGTATTGGCAGTAACATGAACAAAACTATTTACCCCAGAGTATGGGCATCGGAAGAAATGCTGTCCGCCATCGAAAGGGCCGTTCATGATCTGCACGATAGCATCCTCCCTGTGTCCGCATTTCGGCCACTTAGGTTGGGCACGCTTGTTCGGCACCAACCGGTAGTTAGGGCCGAAGTCCTCCCTCCTTTCTAGGAGAAGGTCTTGCTTCGGCGACCTTGGTAGGACTGGTCCCTGGGCGTCTGCCATGGTATGTTAGTGTATGATGGAGAAGGTTTTTCTTCCTACAGTTTGAAGGATCGAGTGGTCCTTCTGGAGCATGGAGCGCACATTTTATAGCCCGCGGGGGGAGGCCAAGACCTGACGGGATAATGTGTTAGGTTGTAGATGACAAGACCTAACGGGGTTGTTCTGCTTATGAGAGATAAGACTAAACGGGCGACTTTATGCGAAGAATAACACCAAAAGAGACTGACTTTGCATGGATAAGACCGGACGGGGCAGCTTTTATGCGATGACAAGACCACCACACGGCAAAGATTGCAAAGGATAAGGCTAAAGGAGACACCTTTTGCGCAAGGACAAGACAAAATGGGACGACTTTGCACAAAGGACAACTCGATCGCCTCGCCAAAGATTTTAGAACGAAAAGACATTACTCGGCAAAGAAAGACGAGAGTGTTATCACGCCGATCCGAAAACTGGCGAGGGTCGTGGTTGTCCAATGATCCAGTAATGAGTTGTAAGTAGAAAGGTAAGTGATATTCGCTCGTGAGAAAGGATGATTGATAAGCCTCCCGCCATAGTGTTGTTGCTTCGTAATTTTTGTATAATTTTATTCGTTCAGAGAAAGGATGATTGATAAGCATATCAGACGAGATATAACCTTGAGGATGTCGTCCAAGCAAACTTGCACGGGGCTGAGAACGCTCGTTGTGATTACGAAGATACCCTAAAACATAGAGGATTCGATGTCGGTGCGAATGGTTCTTTCTGGGATTCCACTAGAAGAGGCATACTTGCAATATAGGCTTGCTTTGATGGCTTAGCAGAGACACGGAACCAGAACTACAGGACTGCCTTGTCACACCACCGTGCATGGCGTGGCAAAAACGTATTGCCACGCCACAATGGTTGATGTTCCAGAGGCGCTATGAAGAAAGGCCATAGTGCTGCGGCAGCTAAGTCCTCCACGCCTTTACACTGGCGTGGCAGGACTGACTTGTCACACCGCTACGAACGGCTTGACAATATCACTCACCTCATCCACATGGGCCTCATGCATTGAGGAGCATCTCGTCGGGAACCCTAGTAGCGACGTCCTCCTCGTCCTCGCCAGTCTCCTCCTCGTCCTCCTCAGCCTTGTCTACGCCACCCTCCTCTTCATCCTCGCCGGCCTCCTCCTCGTCCTCCTCGGTCTCGTCTGCGCCCACCTCTCGTCTCGCCGGCCTCCTCGGCCTCGATGAGCCACTCCGAGCCGGCCAGTTGCACGACCTCTCCCACCGCCACACAGCTCATCTTTGTGGCTGATCACCAGCATTGGCAAACCAACTACAAGGTTAAACAATAAAAGGTAGTGAAGTTTAATGCAACAAAATAAATAACAAGGGATAACATGTTAATTTAACGTAGTGTGTGTTACCTCAACGAAGTCCCGCTGCGTGAAGCTCCTCCAACCCTCCTCAGAGCATGAGAACCTTCTCGGCCTCGTTGCTTATGCGGGCGAGCTGCTTTTCCTGCGAACGGGTCAACAAATTAAATTAGCTTACGCATGGTGACATCGCTAATTAGTGGTGTGATACAATGTACCCACGTAGTAAGCGTTGATGGGGGGCCTCTCCGACTGAGCGCCCGTCTGTGTGAACTCATCGTAGTCGTCCACGATGTCCTCCTCGTCGTCGTCACCATCATCTATATCTGCGCCGGCCATCACCGGTCGGCCGGAGACGCTACGACGCCGTAGCCACTCTAGGTATCTGACGAAGTTATGCCTCTGATGGATCTGGGTCACGTCCCTGGACCAATTTGTTCGATCCAGCCACTCCAACACGTAGGCTCGGTGATGATGTGACCAGTCGGTGTGCCGGTACCTCCGCCTTCAGTTCATCCTACGACGGCGACAATCTAACAGTTAACACGAAAAACGCTACCGAAGCTGCACATACACGACGACGAGGACTTACCCATGAAGGTTTATGTCTGTCAAGAACACCGCTGGTGGACATGGCTGAAACTTCCCAAACTGCCTCATCACCCGATAGGGCAAATGGTACTCCACCGCATGGAAGTAGATCAACGGCGAGAGGGTCAATCACGAGTCCTCTCCCTGCTCGCACATCGGGTTTAGCGCAATTCCATGGACCTCGTCACGGACGTATGACAGCCACGTGACCTGCAGCAAGTAGGTTTAGCTCAATAGGTGAATCCAGCAAGTAAAATAACTTATGAAATAATACCTGGTCATGTGTGATGACGTCGAGCTCGTTTGTATACGTGAGGTACCGCGACCTCGGACGCCCAGTAGGTGCCATGATGGAGCTCTAGAGGTAGGCTACTGTGGGTCGCGAGGCCTCGTCTTCAATAGGCCATGGCCATGCCTGCATGGAGATATATATCAGTACCTGCAAGGCAGCACGAGATATGAGTGATTAATTTAAAAAAATCCGTACCTGCAAGGCAGCACGAGTGGGTCAATCCACGGGGAAACGCTCCCACATCCAGATCTGCAGGAGGTATGCGCAGCCACCAAAGTTGCCCTCCGCACTCCTTCATCGGCACGCGTCGCACAGATGCTTGCAGACAGATATCGCCGCAGTAGCGTAACCCCAACCGAGGTCCTGCTGTCGTGAAATCTGCCAAAATCGGCAAGTAAATCCAGGAGACAGCGTTGCCAGTACCGTCCGGGAAGAGGAAGGAGCCGAGAAGATGCTAGATCCACGCCCGTGCGAAGCGCTACACTGTGGCGGCATCTGCGTTCGGCCAGCACACGTTGAAGTGCGCGCGCAGCCATGACGCAAGCACCGTAGATGGCCGGTTATCCCTCGAGTCCGCAGGGGGGGCCCTTCGGTCGCACTCCGAGCCACTCTCCCACCCGGTCTCGCCAACCCGCGCTGTTGACATCCCCAGTCACAGGCAGACCCTCTACGGGGAGGCCCAGAATCATACCAACGTCCTGAAGCGTGATAGTCATCTCGCCTAACGGTAGGTGGAAAGTGTGGGTCTCCGGGCGCCACCGGTCCACCAGTACGGTGAGTGCAGAACCATCCATACGAGGGAGCCCGTTGATAACTATCCGCGCCAAAGCAAGGAGACCGCCGAAGTGACGTGTGGCGCTGCATCGCCATCCCAATCTAGGGTGGTGTGGAGTGCGAGGCGAAGTGGTGGAGTACCGCAAGAGAGATACGTAAATAAATAAGTGAAACAACAAGCACGATGGAGTAGAAGAGTAGCAAATCTCACCTGACCACCCTGGGCTATGCGGCGAGCGCGGTGGTCGTCATCGGCGGACAGGATTGGCACCAAAAAGGCATGCATCTTAGAACCCAGCCCTGCGTCATATCGTCCTTGCATTCCGACAACGACCCCGGGCTCATCCCATCTAAATGTCGACTTAATCCTAGTCACAAGAGTTGTCAAGTCTGGTGATTCACGAAAGAAAAGGACGGTCGCTTCCATGCTGCCAAAGTCGACAGAACTTCCAGTTTGGCTAATGGCCCCATCAGTAAATACACGTACAACCACGACCATCTACATCCAACAAAATATTGCAAAGTCAGTACTACATGCCATATGAATGAAATACCGCAAGTACGAAATATCACAATCAACATTGGACATAACAAAAGCTCAGTTTTCTAAGACATGCTAGCAGTTTAACGGTACATACATATGCATAATTGACGGGTCGTTTCACAATGACTTCAGGTGTGTTAGGCCATACACAGTGGACGAATAACACCAAGAAACAAGGAGATGCAAAAAGATCCAAAACCTACACTACCTGTGTCATGGGCAGACTCGTTTCACGCGTGAGCAGACTCACATGATCAGTAGCGTACTATTCATCCGGACCAAGGGTGCATTGGTAGTTAGGAAATATAGATAAAATAGTTAGTTTCCTTATTAGTTGGGTTTACTTCTTTAGAGATGTATTCCATCTAATAGAGATAAGTTTCCATAGAAATAGAGATTGTTTTTTAGAGGTCAAGTCGGGTTGTCCCTATAAAAGGGATAGCATGTATCCATTATCAAGCAAGCAAGAAGAATTAATCTAGTCTCCCTCTCAAGGTTCTATCATCCCAGTCTATAGTCAAATCTCTCATCCCATAAAGCCGATGCCATCCGGCCTTCTTCTTAGCGGTGTTTACCCCTTATGATCTAAGGATCATTACATTTGGTATCAGAGTAGTCGATCCCTTCCCACTACTTCTGCTACCATGGTTATGGCGACAGATCATACCATCAGACTTGTCGTCGAGTCGTTGGCTATGATAAAGGCTAACGCCAACAAGATGGCCATGAGTACCAACGACAACGATAAGAAGATTGTGGCCATCTTCCTCGACATGCATGCCACTTTGGAGAAGATGATCGTGGCGACGACAGCGAAGCCTCCCACGACGGCGGCGATGCCTTCTACAGAGGTGGTGACGCCACCCACGGCGGGGCGGTTACTTCAACAATCGCGACAAGAATCGCCGCACTTCCACGCCTTCTTGCGGACGCCGCCGAGCCCACCGCGTCTCGCCAAGTCTGTTTTGGCCATCGTGGGTTGTCGGGGTTCTTTGCCATGCTCGCCGCGAAGAACCGATGAGCTTGCCGCAACCACACGTGGAGGCAATGATCTTCAAGGACCCATGTTGCCATCGCAATCTCTCGTCAATATGGGGTCACCTAGGGCTGCAGCCATGACCGCCACCACACCGAGGATGAGCCGTCATGAAGGAGGGGAGTAGTTGTCATGGGCGAGGCTATCGTTCACGCGTGAACAAGACTCACTAGATCAGAGCGCGTTTATTCATCCGGGCCCCTGCACGCATTAGTAGTTAGGAAATAGAGATAAAATAGTTAGTTTCCTTATTAGTTGGGTTTACTTCTTTAGAGATGTATTCCATCTAATAGAGATAAGTTTCCATAGAAATAGAGATTGTTTTTTAGAGGTCAAGTCGGGTTGTCCCTATAAAAGGGATAGCATGTATCCATTATCAAGCAAGCAAGAAGAATTAATCTAGTCTCCCTCTCAAGGTTCTATCATCCCAGTCTATAGTCAAATCTCTCATCCCATAAAGCCGATGCCGTCCGGCCTTCTTCTTGGCGGTGTTTACCCCCTATGATCTAAGGATCATTACAACCTGAGTCTCTCGTGCTCAGTCACGCTCGAGATCCCGTTCTCGAGACCGCCCAAACCACGTGTTTGGGACCGCCGAGCTTGCCTCGAGTCGACCCACACTACTCGATCCACGTGCCTGTGCACGCCGAGATCCCGTTCTCGAGACCGCCCAAACCACGTGTTTGGGACCGCCAGGCTCATTCTCGAGTACGCCCAGACTTCACTCTGGTACGCCAGAGCTACACGCCGAGTGCCACGAACCACCGCTCGAAATCTTATATCGTAAAGGAGATAAGTCATATTTTTTCGCCTTCGGCCTATTTTTTATTTCTTTAATTGGCTAAATTGTTTGTAACGAACATTACCCAAGAAAGTTTCACTAGGAAGTCTTTGGGTTTATGCAAAAGTCAGAGGATCAAGACCAATGACTTTTTTTTCATAACAGTCTAGTTCTCATTAATTCTAGTAATGTTCAGAGAAAAATTTGGTAGTAACTGCTGTTATTATATATGGTACAATATGTTGAATTGCCAACCATAGTGCAAATAAATCCCGTCTGCTCAAAGGTCACAGTATGAATTGTTAAGACATAACTACGGTTGGGTGAATTCATCAAGTGCACAAGAACAAACTAACAAAATATCTAATTAGTTAATAAGGAGAATTAGCAAATTTTATGGCGGACATGGATTCATATTTTGCCACATAAAAACAATCATAAACACTATTAAGGATGTACAATTCTGCTAGCAAAAATTACATGCTGTGAACACCAGTAAATAAGACAGTTGCACATAGATGCATACACTTCACAATTGCATATACATACATGCAGTCAAAAGAGCTACGCTTGATAAGATCATTAGATCACAACAAACTAGTGTGCTAAATGAATAAATGGCAACTGATAAGGATATGATACTACGTACAGATCCAAGCAACTAGGTCAATGATGAACCAAATCTAAGAGCATTTTTCATGTACAACCTATTCATGCTATTTTTCTCTACATAGTATCAATGTATAAGAACTCATTCTGAAGGTACTGATTGAATGATGATAGAATTCTTTGCATAGTATCAATGTATAAGAACTTGTTAATTTTTTCTGGATTACACATAAAAACTTGTTAACAAAGTGTGAACTACACATATGATGTGATCTCGGCTCAAAGACAAAGCTATAAAATGATATTGTGCATAAACAAAAAATTGCACTTGTTCTATGCAAGATGCAAAGAAAGCACAATAATGCATTTTGCAAATAGTATATTGATAAAAGGTGCCGCCTTTTATCAAACCATCCAATAAGGTGCACAAACGATGTCCGTATACAAAACTTTCTATTTTAAGTATCATATCCATAATCTTCGGGAAAAAAGATTTAACAGATCATTAGTACAGTTTACATGAGATCAGAAAAGGGTAAAATGCACTTTTGATCCTCACCCTTGATGCTCAATTTGGTCCCTCTAATTTAAGACTGTCGAAATTAGTCCCTCTACTTTCGAATTGGTCCATATTCTACAGGGTGATGTGATGAGGACATTACCACTACACAAGCTAAGCACAAAAATGCTCCTGATGGCCAAGAGATACAATGATAAGTTACTCTTCATGAAGGAATTACTGGGGCATTCACAAGGAGCCAAACTATTATTAATTCTATGGATAGCAACAACCCCGATGTAACACATATACAAGTTACTCTTCATGCTATTTTTCATGGCAACAATGCAACACATATATCATCCATTCATGCTCATGAGGGAGAATCAACCTTCACTTCATGAAGGGCGGCGGCCGGTGAGATGACGACGGCGAGGCCGTGGTCAAGGTGGAGGCCAGCGCAGGAGAAGCTAGCAAAGACCACGCCAGCAGAGGAGGATGAGGGCCACCGGAGGAGGAGGCGTGGGAGGAGGCTGGGAGGAGAGAGGCGGCCTCCATGGCGAGGAGGCAGGCTAGGGTTCGAACGGCCGTCACAAGAAGTGCGGCGGCGAGAGTGTTAGAAGATAGGAAAATGAGAACGGACCGGCCGCCGAGTATAAGTCCATCACCACGCCAACTCTCATGGCGTGATAAGATATCTAGTCACGCCATGAGGCACGTCGTGACATATGCCACATAAGCTCCACGCTGAAATGCCGCGTCGGCGAGAAACTGCGTGGTAGCTTTGGTCACGCCACCTCTCGTGGCGTGACAATGTTTTTATGCCATGGATGGTGCGTGGCCAAAAGCATCGATTGGAAATAAAGTTTGCGATGGATTAACTTTAAAATATTAATAAAAAAGGATTAAATAAAAAAAATTCATATATATCTCAGTAGAAGGTTATCTCGTAATCACCAATCATTAGGATAGTAGGCAGATATGACTTCTGTTTAGTTGTCCATGTCGACTTGAAGTGTGCTTGCTCTAGTGCATCAGGATGTGTCCAAATACTAGTTAGAAAACGGCGTACCGCTCTCTAACGGTTTTGGTATAAAGTCAGTGAACAAAAGGAGCAAGCCTAGCATTTTTCGTCATCTAAAGACTACAATTGACTTGAAATCAAAAGTTTACCATGAACTGACCACTTCTGAATATTCTTTGAAACCACTCTGGCTCTCTCCGATAAACCTGTCATATGTCCGAAGGTAAACATCAGGTTCAGGAGACTGGAGATATTTCGACGGACGCGTCAATAGCACAAGAGATATTTGTAGAACGAGGCAGAATGGAAACAGATGTTTCACAGTAGCTTAAAAGGGTAAAAAATGTGACAGGATGGAAAATTCAGGTTTCTTTACCCTCTATTTTCTCTCCACCACTGGCTTCGCCGCTTTGCTCCTTATCTTCGTCGTCGGCCACACAACTCTCTTTCAACATTCAATCCTTCGGAGTCCTCTCGATGTCATACCTAATCCTCAGCTTGGGTAGCTACACAAATAATTGGACGCATCCGAGATACGGCCGAACCATGAAAAAGGAAAGAACAATGGGTGCATCATTTCAAACACATTCTGTGGCATATGCAAGAGAGCTTATCTAGATTATAGGTGATATAGCTCCTACCAGCTATCACAAAACGAGAACAAAATGCACACACATTCTGGGTCAGAACTACCACCAATTAAGTTAACCCATGAGTACTTCTGAATCCCACTCTAATGAGCAGCGGTAGGAGTCTGCTCACACGGCTCCACTCTTGATATAGGCTTCATGTCAATCTTGTTGTTGACTCTGGACAATTTCCGAACCTTTTGATTGACCAACTAACAGGTTCAGTGAAAGAACCTGACAAAGTTGCAAAAGGCGGTTAACATTCCACAGGGTTCGATACCGGATGCTACTTTGTGCAAAACTCTACGGCTTGTTTAGGAAATTTCAATCTCGCCATACCCATAAACCACCTGGCGATGCTGAGATTAGCTCAAACCCATCGGAAATCCCAAGCACAATAATAGCGCGGTAGCGTCTCATCAGAATATTGGGGCGGTTCGGTTCATGGCTCCAAAACTTAGACAAAGCTAAAATTTGGTATAGCTAAAACTTAGGTGAAACCAAAAATTTAATATTATTTGGATTGCAGCTAAGCTAAATTTTAGTGTCACCGAAATTTTGATGGATGATTTCCTTGCTCTCGAATTGCCTGCGTGCGACGTTGTATCTTGTTGACGTTACCAAAATTTTAAACCAAACAAGCCCATCGTAAGACGAGAGCCAGTACGGCAGTACCTGGAACCCTGCCCTGCGGGGGGAGCAGCGCCGGGGAGAGCATTGGAGGGGCCGAGAGACGCCGGCGACGACCACGCCGGCCGTCTCCGGCGGTGCTATGGTCAGAAAAAGCTGCATATTCTAACCCAGGTTGATCTTTTTTGTTTTCTGAGAGGACTTCCTGCCTTCCTGGTTCCTAGTTACGGGCCTCTTTTAACCCGCTGTACTGATGGGCTCGGTTCTGGTCCGTTCTGAGATCAGCCCACTTGAAACATTTCGGAATCGGCCTATTCTAGGGACGCAAATAATAACCATAACTATAAAATCCGGACCAGCCGGGTGGTTGAACCGAAAGAATCCGGATCCAGAGGCTTTGCCGGTCTGACACACTCATAAGACTGGAGATGCAACTGACTCGGAAAAACCTGGCCAACCAAGGCAATTTCTGGTCGACCCGACTGACCCGCCGATTTTGCTTGACTCGGCGGGTTTTGCTCATGAGGCTAATAGACAAGAAACCTCTCAAATGAAATAATTTTTTAGGACAAAACTGAAAGGAATGTTCATACTTTGGGTGCTGCTATGTTTTAGTAGGAATTTCTTTGTGAAATTAGCGGCTACACATAACTAATTTCCATCTTTCTCATTCTCTTACTTCGATCGACAGCTCCTCTCTGTTCTCTTCTCAGCTTTGCCTCCGTTAGCAAGATACGCTACATTTCCTACTTGCTTCCTTTGCTTGTCTCTGCTCTTTTGTATCTAGTTAAGATGTAAGTGTTAGATTTTTCCTGTTTTATTTTCCAATCAGAACAATATATAGTTAGTGACGAGGATTGTTGACTAGTCAATTATCCGGATATATCTTTATTTACTTATTAATAGATAAGCTAGATTTTTACTAGGCCCGAGTTAATCTTCTAGACCCAAGATCAATCAAGCAGTTGGAAAGTGGCCCTATAAAGTCTTTCCTTTGACCATTCCCGAAAACTCTCCCGGGGGCCCAGTTGGGCCTCCTTTATGGCTTCCTTCAGGACCTCCTCGAGGATCTCTCGAGGACCTCTCCCCTATAGAGGAGGTTCTAGAAAGCGGTTATCCACGTGTGGTTAATAATGGTTACACGTGGAGATATTGACAATAACAGTCATCACGAAGGGGCACGACTATTGGCGTGGTTGCGTCATTGGCGCGAAGAGGCACCACTGCTACTAACTGCCGACGCTTGTAATACTATAAATAGTTTGGCCTACGTGCCTTTGTAACATAGATTCACATCCAAGCTCTAATCCGCGTGTATTCATAACCACTTTCCCTGTAATCAGAGCATACCCTTTGCAATACACATTCACCATCTTGAGTCTTTTGGCGAATAGATAGTAATCTCCATTTCCCTTTTTATATTCTTGTTTGTTCGTTCTGTAAAGAGAGCCGCAGACGTCGACAGTTAGATTTAAGACATACATAGTAACACGTATGTTGGTCATTCATGTATTAAGCCAAACATGTAGTGCATGGGGATGTAAAGGAATTGGAGCATATTTAAACATATTAAAAATAGACTAGAACATCAACGATTGAATGATTTGGTTTGTGTGTGAGCCTATGATGTCGCTCATTGACAGACTTAATTTGTTGTTCAGAATTCAGATTCTTTGATTATTATTGCTTTTCGTGTATTGTTGATTTTCCTATTTTTTGTTTTATATATATATATATATATATATATATATATATATATATATATATATATATATATTTATTTATTTATGAAAGTTAAATTTTAAAACATGCGGTCCAACTAGTGACCTTCCGATCTGACCACCGGGTCAATGACCTGAGACCTCAGCGGGGTCAATGTTCGGTCCGGGTTTTATAACTATCCCAAACCTCAAAAGAGGGTTGAGTTTAGGCCTGTATATCAGCGGGAATCAAAGGAACACTACACACTGCTACAGTGCTAAATGACACGGCTGCAATGCCCTAGATGCAACAACAAACTAAGCACAAATCACTGTAGCTGTGTGTGTTTACTACACTAATGCAGATGATCCGAATCCTTACGATTAACATCTAAATCAATCCCCAACATCATGTCTCGACTAAAAAAACAATCCAACGTAATGGACAGTGCTAACTCTAAAAAGGCCGGTACACTACAAACCGCAACTATTCTAGGCCCGGTTTGAAATACATGATTTTTTTCCTGATTTCTACGGGATTGGACTATTTCCTATGAAATTCTTACAAAAAATATTGTGTAATTCACGTGTTTCAAACAGGGCCCTAATCTTGTCAATAGCTAGTGGAAATCTTAATGTTTGTCATATTTCTAAGTCAAATAAAGTAAGTTTACTAGTATACAAGATGGTAAAGCAAATACTGAATGAGTTATATACAAATTATGGCTAGAGATAAAATACTCATATTTAGACATAAAAACTATCAATTTACGTGCATATAAGTATATATTGAGGGACCGCGGGAAAGAGCGATGGAGTAGTCATTCCCGTCCCTGTCACCATGTAAACAAATTCTTCCCGTACCCATTCCCCACGGGACAGCTGGAGAATGGGTCTCATTGCTATCCCTAGCATCATGTAGAAAAAAAACTCCACCATACAACCATTGCCAACCGATTACTAATTACAAATCCTTATACCACAACTATGCACCTAACCAAACAAATCCCAACTTGCACGACCCACCGATTACCTCTCATCCATCCGACACATGTTTCAGAACTCTATCATACTAAGTAAGCATTACCAACCAATAAATCATCCATAAGCAGTAACAAGAATATTACAAATATGTATACAAGTATGAGCAGGGACAGAACTAGAAATTTTTTACCGAGAATGCCATGTAGTGATAAATAAATATCGAAAGGTGTCAAGTAGAAATAGTTTGCTATTTATTTTACATGAGCAAATTATAACTATATAAAAGGATTCATCAACATAAGAAACCTGAGCTCTCAGTAGTCCCGTGTCTCCGTTCCTCCACATGACACCCGTCGTTTACCGTACCGATGACTCACCACGACGTGGAAATCCACCTCGTGAATCAAGAAGCATCAAAAACCCTATTGCGCAGAGCACAAAGCCCCCTCATCACGCACCGGACACGCCCCAAAATAAT
Organism: Phyllostachys edulis; assembly: GCA_036346405.1. NCBI lineage: Eukaryota > Viridiplantae > Streptophyta > Magnoliopsida > Poales > Poaceae > Phyllostachys > Phyllostachys edulis. The sequence continues at coordinate 35,084,526 of CM070559.1, read as the reverse complement.
AGCCACCGGACGCGGCCCCGTGCCCCGCAGAATAGAATAACCACCGAGCCGCAAAAGGCAAGCGCGGCGCGGCGCGGCGCACAAAACCACTCACCATCACCAAGCAAGCTGCTTCAGCCTCGCTTTCGCTATCTACACCGCCTATCCCCTCCCCTCTGCGCGCACAGCTCGCGCCACCTCCGACCTGTGCTCCGGCCCGCCCCTCATGGCGCCCCCATCCCGCCCCACGGCCGTCCTCGCATGGTGACGCCTTCTCCCCTGCTCGCGCTCTCCGTGGCGACGCCTGTTCCTCGCGACGTGGCTCTGATTTCTTCTTGGGTTGGTTAATTTGCTCGGCTTGTAGGGGTTCTGGGGAGGACGGGCAGCTGGGGATGGGCGGGTGCGAGGAGAAGGACTGGGCCCACTGCGTCGCCTCCCTGGAGCCGTACGCCGTCTCCGCCGTCGTCGCCGGCAGCCGCAACTCCCTCGCCATCTGCGACGACGGCCTCGTACGGTTCTTGCGGTCGCTGCCTCCTCCTTGTTTTCCTTCTTGCCTTCTTGGCGAGTATTTGTCTTTGATCTGATTGGTTGGGTTCTCGCCGGCCGGCGGCCGTCCGCAGCTCTTCACGTGGGGGTGGAACCAGCGGGGCACGCTCGGGCACCCGCCAGAGACCAAGACGGAGAGCTCCCCGGGGCCCGTGGAGGCCCTCGCTGGCGTCAAGATCGTGCAGGTGAGCGCTTGATTACTGCTTTGGAATGCGATTTGGGTCTGTGTGATACTAATGAAAGCTGTGCCTTTGGGTTTGATTCCAGGCGGCGATCGGCGGGTGGCATTGCCTCGCGGTGGACGATAAGGGGCGCGCCTACGCTTGGGGTAGGGGAAGTTGGTTTTCTTGTGTGCTTTTATGACCGAATTTGGTGGATTAGATGCAATGTGAGTTGATGGTGCAGGGGGCAACGAGTATGGGCAGTGCGGGGAGGAGCCTGAGAGGAAGGAAGATGGCACAAGGGTGCTCAGGAGGGACATCCCGATCCCTCAGCGGTGCGCTCCCAAGCTCAAAGTTCGGCAAGTGAGTGGAATTGATCCCTATCATGTGCTATCTGCACCTGTGAGAAAATGTTGTTGGAATTTTAGCCTTTTTGTGCTCCATGCATTGTTGTAGGGAATGAGAATCAAACAAATTGTGGATTATCTTGTCACATTGGCGTATGCTTGTTGGCAAAGAAGTAGTTATGTTGTGTGACACATGGATAATAATTACATGTTGGAGTTCGAATGATTCTGCACTTCTGATTTTGCATTTGCTAACTTCTTGATTTCTGATCCCTTTCATTAATTCTAGGTAGCTGCTGGAGGTACACACTCAGTGGTTTTGACACAAGAAGGTCACGTTTGGACATGGGGGCAACCATGGCCTCCGGGCGATATGTATGGTGCCTTATACTGAAATCTTCAATTATTTCTGTTGCATGTGTTGTTTTGTCCTTGTATCTGTTGTTGACCATTGGTCTTTTTTTCAGCAAGCAAATATCTACACCAGTACGTGTGCAAGGCCTTGAGAAAGTAAGGGTGATTGCTGTAGGTGCATTCCATAATTTGGCACTACCAGATAATGGAATCTTGTGGGCATGGGGTAATAATGAGTATGGTCAGCTGGGGACTGGAGATACCCAACCAAGATCGCAACCGATCCGTGTTGAAGGCTTATCTGACCTCTCATTGGTGTGTTGGCATTGATTTTGTTTCTTGTAGTTCTGATATATTTTCTAAACTGTGTTTGACATGAGTGCTGTGTATTCTCAAAAGTCAAAACACTACCAGACAAGGTTAGCTTAAGGCTGGCTTGGTGACTAACTGATCTCAAAAATTCAAACTTGGTCAATGAGCTGGGCTTGATTTGGTTCACAAGCCACGGGCTTTTTAGCACCTCTTGTCCTAATCATTGTACATTAGTATTTTTTATGTTGCCTATGCAAAAAAATTGTATGCTGATCATAGTACAACCTTTTTAGCACCTCTAGTCCTAATCATTGTTCATTAGTATGTTTGATTTGCCTATGCAAAGAATTGTATGCCGACTATAGTCTATCACTATGTGCTGATAAATTGATAATTTATATGCACAAAATTTTCCTGATCACGTCTTTGTGTCTTAACTTTCTGTCTCTAATTTCTTGTTGCATATCTTCACATCTATTTGCAGGTTGATATTGCTGCTGGAGGTTGGCATTCAACTGCATTAACTAAAGAGGGAGAGGTATTTCCTTCTTTGACTTAACTGGCTCATCATCTTATAATTATATTCGTTTTCTTTGTCCAAACCACCAGATGGCACAATTATAATGAGCAACGGACCATCCTTGCGTACGAGAAAATTTATTCGTGAAGGGTGTTGTCATGTTATAATGGACTCCAGATAATCTGACACACTTGCTATTTCTTCAGGTCATGCTGGAAAGATACCCAAATGAGAAACTCCTGCAAAGATTTATATATCATATGATGAAAGTTAACTAGACTAGGACTTTAAAGAAGTTGAGCTCATCTCTGAGACAGACCTAGTTGGCTATGGTTCAAAAACAAGTTACTAGCTCAAGTTTGGCGTGAGTTCCATTGAGCCAGCTCAGGCCCAGCTTGTTCCCAGTTTTCTCCAAAAACAATAAGACATGCATGGAAATATACATTGATGCAGGATGCCACTGATTGTGATCACTAAAATTAGTGATGAAAAAAGAAGTATTAAGGCACTGCCATTTAGAGTTGTACGGTTGTACCGCGTATTAGGGAAGAGAAAGAGCTGTGAAATAACAAAGAATGAACATAGCGAGGGTGCAAGGTGATAAATGAATTTATCATGTATGGATTTTAAGGATTACACATCTATTGGATTGGAAACAAACATTGTTATATGAAGAAGGGATAAACAGTTACACAATGCTACACATGTACAAAGTCGAAGAAATGAGCAAGTTGACATAATCCCAAGTTCAAGATTATTAAATTGGCTAAGAAAAAAAAAACTTTTATTATTTTCTCAAGATGGCCGTATATATATCCTGTAAGGCTGTGACTGCATGATCTCCCATCTATATCCGACTCAAGTGAAAATGTGTTTTGGTACACTGTTAAGCATATTCACTTATTTGTTTTTTGGTCTCTGCAGGTGTATGCTTGGGGGAGAGGAGAACATGGGAGGCTTGGATTTGGAGATGATAAGAGTAGTCACATGGTGCCCCTAAAGGTTCAGCTTCTAGCTGGAGAGGATATTATTCAGGTGATTCACCTTTGCTGTGCCTGAAATGTTGAGTTGAGTTGCTTCTTCCTTTTCTATTGCCCAGAAATGGTTGAACAAGGTCTGTTTCCACGTTGAGCACCACAGCTCATTTTTACCCATATTTGCAGGTGTCATGTGGAGGAACCCATTCAGTTGCGCTAACTCGTGATGGACGGATGTTTTCTGTAAGTAGAATTTTATCTGCAGCTGCTTACTATGTACCATGTATCTTTTGGAGGTGTGGGGTTGGATAAATGTAGAACTCTCGGTCATTTTGATCATTTTTACTGCTTTTTGGTAAATACAACCAATAATTAATTAAAACAGTTATGCAAATAAATAAACATATATTTTAAACCATTTTTTATTGGACCAAAACAAGGGCTGACTAAAGCTTGTTATGCACAGCCCCTTGTCTTGCCGATATCGGTATTAAATGTGCTCCTTTGTTCTTTAGAGTAGCATGAAACAACACCCCTGTGAAAGCTTCACAATTTGATAGGCAACATTGCTGAACCTCACTACGGTACATTTTTTCCTGTGAAAAACATACCCGTAGTTATGGTATATGGGACAATGAAGATGAACGGGCCATCTTGCGTTATTAATACAAAATGCATTAAGATTTTAAAAATTCTAAGGGCGGTATGCTTACCAAACATTATGATGCATGTTGTTAGAGATATATTAGAGATAGAGATAGGAATCCTTTGTATTCCTTATCTGTATATGGCATGCACCCCTTGTACACCCTATATATATTGCCCATCGGGCCTCTGAATACATACACACAATATTCTTAACATGGTATCAGAGCAAAGGTTCTAAACCCTAGCCTACGACCTAACCTTCGTCGCTTCATTGCCATTGCCCGGAGGAGCAATCTCCGCTCCGAGGCGACCTCGTCTTGAGACGCTTCTCTCTTCGACGACAGATCGACACGGATCCGCTCTCCACGGACTCGACGCCCAAATCCGATCCGATCCGTTCTCCTGTCGCCGTTGCCTCGCCAGACAGCTTCATCCAGTCTTCAGTCCACCCGCGACCTCGTCGTCAAGCTCAAGCTCGCACCCGTGCGCGGCGTCATCTAGGCAAGAGCGTGGTCGTCGCCGTCGACGACTTGCTCGTGCACGGAGACAAAGATCCTCGACGACCTTCGGCTTGGGAGTCGCCATACTGCGATTCGCGTTGCCGCTCGGATCGAGCTCTCCTCGGCCTCCGCTTCGTGAATCGGTTCACTTTGGGCGTCATCTTGCCGTCGTCTCCACCCGACTGCTGCGCTCGAGCTCTCTGGATCTGCCGCCGGTGCAGCGCCTCCAACTGAGCGATTTGGTGGTGTCGCATCTTGCCGGGAGGTCGTCGGGCCTCCATAGGCCGATGCAGATTCTAGCTTCTTGCCTAGAGGTCGCTGCGCCTCCGTGCTTTGCCATCTGCCTCCCTCCTTTGCTGCTGGATGAGGATGCTTTAGATTGGCTTTAGTTGTTGGTGCTTGGTGCGTGGAGAGGTGCTGCTTTATGGGCTCTTTGGGCTCCTCATCTTTGTGTGAGCTTCTGGATATGGATGGCTTTTTCTGCTATCGGGAGGACTTGAAGTTTTCAGCTGGTGCTTTCTTCTTGGATGACTGCTGTTCATGATGGTATCTTTGGAGGATGTTGTCTACCCAGCTAAGATTGTGGGGAAGCATGTCAGATATTGTTTGGATGCTACTGTCTATGGAGATGCACTGGTTCTTCCTAGTTGGATGAGGAGATAGGTCTTTTATTTCTTTGTGTCGTTTCTTCCGTTGCATCCATCCAAGTCCACATCATTCAATCGTTGAGTTCGTCTAAGCCATGCGAGTCCACAAATTTGTTGTCAGTCATAAAAGCATAGGAATTTCTTTGCAAGACAGCAGCAGCTATTCTTTTCTTCGAGCCGCTGCAGATCCGTCGCTCTTAAGGCCGCCGCGCTTGTTGTGCACTGCGTCTCTATTGCGCTTCTTGTGTACTGCGTCTCTATGGCGTTTGCTGTACACTGCGTCTTCGTTGTACGTCTGTGCATTGCGCTACGCTTCTTCCGCACTACGCCTCCGTTGCGCTTCTGTGCTTTGCGTCACGCTTCTTTTGCACTGTGCAACTATTGCGCTTCTTATGCACTGCGCCGTCGCCGTCTTGAGCTTCGATCTGCGCTGTCATGCTTCTATTTATTCCTATTCGGATTGATTTGACAGCTTCTCTATTCATGTCGGTTTCATTACCTTCTTCGTCATGCTGCTACGGTCGACTGCCGTACGACCTCGGATGGGAGAAGATCTTTATCGACATATTTTTCAAGAGCTGCATGCTACGACGACATTATGAAGACCCGGACTTTGGATTTTTCATATTTTAATGTCAACCATCTTCAAATGCAATGCTATTGCATACGCTTTGCATTTGAGGGGGGTGTTAGAGATATATTAGAGATAGAGATAGGAATCCTTTGTATTTCTTATCTGTATATGGCATGCACCCCTTGTACACCCTATATATATTGCCCATCGGGCCTCTGAATACATACACACAATATTCTTAACACATGTGACGTGTAGATCTTTGATTGTCCACTGCAGAGGTTTTAATTTGTGGATATCAAATGTATGGATTTCACCTAAGTTTCACGAATTACTGTTCAGGCATTATTGAAGATACTAAAATCTCGATGAAAACAAAGTGTATCTATTTTTGAATTTTTCATTATGCCAAGTTCCAAAAGTTCAGATTGCTGGCAGTCCAAAATAAACTTTGCTGATAAGTTCTCTGCTTCTACAGACATTTGAAGTGTAAAATGACTTTCTGTAACCTGTGGATTTGTTCCTCGTAATAGCATCGTCGATAGTTTTTAAAAAGCTTAATTTCTTATATTTATCACATTTCCCTTTTGTGTTTGCAGTATGGGAGGGGTGATCATGGCCGTCTAGGCTACGGCAGGAAGGTGACAACGGGTCACCCAATGGAAGTGCCTGTAAACCTGCCGCCGCCCAAAACTAGCACCAGTTCCAACGGGCAATGGCAGGCGAAGTACGTTGCCTGTGGTGGGCGGCACACCCTGGCCATCGCAACATGGGCTGAGGCACACAATTGATCACATTTTTGCATGCTGCTGCGCTTCCTGATCTGTGCAACTCCGGAGCTGATACGGCTATTATTGTTGGTAGAATAAGCATAAGCTATGTAGCATTAGGTATGGTCACTGCAATGTATGAATTGAAGGAATAATAACGAAGAATAAGATCCGGGAACTTCTGCAAAGATAAAAAGAATGAGCCTCTTCTTTGATGGCTGTTGAATGTTGAGATGTGTTGCCTGCTCTCTGAATGAAGTGCATTTGAGCCTTTCAGCGAATGTTTTGATAAACAAAATTATGCTGATTGTTTTCTTCTCTACTGCTGTTCTCTTCTTTTGCTATCAGCCATTTGGATCAGCTGAAATGGAGGGGAAGAACTATGCGTAACTATTACACAGTTCCTCCTTGGTTTCTCTTGGCTCCAAGCATGAGATTGTGGTCGCTGCACGGAGCTCAATCAAACAAAGACAGCATGGATGGAGAAAGGAAGAGAGTCGAACGGAATGGGCTCACACCCTTCTCACCGGCGGCAACGTACGGCTCCAGACGCCACCGCGTCCTCAGATGCTTTCCGATGGTGGAGGCCGGTATAGGCGGCGGCGGTCAACAGGAGGGGAGCCGGAGCGGGGAGGAGTACGGCTTCATCAGCGGCGGCGTCCAACGGCGAGAGTGCCGATGCCGCGAAGCGGCGGACAAGGGAGGGGGTGCAACTCATAATACGGTGTACCTCAAGGGGCCTTTCTGAACAATGCCCTCTGCTAGCGCTAGTGCTAGTGCCATATATAGGGCTGTGTTTGGATTGGTGCCTAGCGAGTCAAATCAAATTTTGGTAATACTAAAATCTAAATAATGCTAAAATATAGATAAAAAAATAGTGGATTAGTGTTTGGTTTGTCACCAATATTTAGTGTTGCCTTGAAAAATTTGGCAAGATTGATATTAATTGTATAGTTAGATTGATTTATCTGTTTCAAATTATCATATTTCCTACACCGAGTATCCGATTTGCGATCCGTTTGAACCATTGTGTTCCTTGTCATTTTATCAACAAAACAAGACCCAAGTTGACATATTTTGGGGCAAAAAGAAATTGATATCATATGGGACTCACGGGTAATATCGAAATTGACTAATATGACCCTATTCGTATCCAACGAAATGATACCACCTAGCAAGCTCATAGACTAATTGTTCTGCCAATTTTTTGGCCAGCCAAACTTTGGCTAGGAATTGTGAAGAAAAAAATTGGTTTTACCAAATTTTCTTTGGTAATACTAAAATTTGGCAACAAACCAAATTCTAGCCAAATTTTATGGGTATTATCAATATTTAGCGTTGCCAGATTTTTCAAGGGCATACTAAGTATAGGAACTAAAACAAATAGTGACCAATTTTTTTTAGGTATTACTAAATATTGATACGACTAGTTAGGGTAAAAAAACCAAACAGCCCATAGTGCTCCTTCTTTTCGCCTCGATCTGGGCCGCACAAATCGATCGGCCGGTCAACCGGAGCCCAACCAGGATCGCGAATCTTGTCCGCGATCGCGGAGGGCAGCATAATTCAAGGCTTCTTTTGCAAAATCCTCCCCTCCCAGTCCCCACCTCTGCCAGCCTCGATCTCGGCCGCTTAAATGTCATCGGACGGCGCCAATCGGTGGTGGGTGCTCCGCCGCCGGGCGCGCCACCGACCCCTTCTCGCCGGCGAAGCCGCCGCCTCCCGCGGCTTCTCGCAGGGTAGTGAACTAGTGGTATATATATATATCTATTCTTCCCTCCCGCCCTTGCCTACCTGAAGCTCTAAACCCTGTCAAATCCCTAAACAATCCTCTGTTTCACAGGGTTAGCTCGATTTCGAAGGCCTGCGTCCATTGACCGTAGCGGCAGCCCCGAGATGGCCGGGATGGTGTCCGCCGCCGGTGTCTCTCGTTCGCCGTCCCAGTGCTCTCTTCCGCGCTCCCGTGCGTTGCCGCCTGCTCGCCTCCTTCGCTATGGCGCCCTCCCCTCGCCGCGAAGGTACTGGGCTACTGGCTCTCATCTTGTAATTTTCTATCGAGACGCTCATTATGCTTTGAATCTGGACGGGTTTGAGCTAATCTCAGCATAGCCTAGTGGGTTAACGCTAGATTTTGCTGGTAGACTAATGGCCCCAAATGGTGCACGATATCGCACCGGTGATATGAGCGAATTGTGGGGGTTACTGATTGGAACTATTCAAATCATTGCGAGGAAAGATTAAAACAAGCAAATTTGATGATAAGAGCGTATGGGAAATTGGATCAACAAAAATGGAGGTTAATTATTATTATTGTGATGCTGCTGTAGAAACATCTGCCTTCAAGAATGCAGCATTTCGTGGGTGGAGAAGGAAAGGATGCTAATTTGGGTTATACAAACAGTGCATTCAGTTTTTCATAGTGTTTACAGTGGTCTAGCGGCAGGATTTCATATGCAACTGATTTCCTGGTATTTTCCCTACTGGATTGTTATCTTTTCTTACTAGTGACTAGTGAGCATAACGATGCAAAAGGGGTGCATTGGTTTGGATTGTTGAAACTCTGATAAATTAAGGCATGTTTGTGTAACTCAGTATGCGAAACCAAAGTTTTCGAAAACAATAACTTAATATTTGAAGTTCCCTAAAACAACCCATAAAAATTACTGATCTTCAGCTGAGGAATTCCATAGAGTTTCTTTGAGTGCAAGAAGTAGCATTATTACAGTTTTGATGTGTATCTTAAGCTATATGAGTGAAGCCAATATTTCTGTACTATTGGTGCAATTGCTTATTTCAGTTTTTTTTTTTACATAAAACCAGCCAGAAACATTTTGGAGTCATCCATGTTTGCCACGTCGAGCGCTGTCTCCAGTATTGAGCTCTTTCAGATGTTAAGTACCCTTACAACTTTGTTAAGCTCTAACAGTGAACTAATGTCTGCCAGTCTACCTCTTGTTTGAGCCTGGTAGATGGTCAATTTAAAAGCTGAAAATTGTCCAGCACATAACTACCAAATGCACTATACCCCATCCGCACCCGCGTACCTTTTTACATGATTCATTGATTCTGAGCTGGAACATGGTAAGTGTGCACTTTGGAATTTGGGAGGATAAGTGGCGCACCACGGACTTATGGGATTCCTTGTAGGATGGTTCACCATCAATGATAGATTGATATGAATGCTATATCAAAAGCCATTTGACCAATAGCCTGAAGTGATTCAGACATGCTCACTTATGTGTCTTCTCTGGTATTAGTTGCTCAACAAGACAACAAGTTATTGTTCAGATACGTATTAATTCTTCTACCGCTGCTCACTAAGAATTCAGAAGTATTAATTAGTTAAGTTGGTGGTTGAAAACAGAAAAATAAACAAGATACGGCAATTCCTGTGTAAATAATGCAGTGCTAGAAATATAATAATCATGTTGTATTACATGACACTGAAGATAAATGAACCATGTACATATAATTTTCCCTGATTTTGTTTGCAATTTGTCACAGAAATCAAACATCCATGTCAACGTTCTTGCTTACATGAGACTAAGAGAACAAAGAGCTTTTGCTTTATCTATAAATATTGCTAAAGTGTGTGAGATCACAAAAGCAGTCAAAAAGTTTGTGATCAAATTCTGAACATAAAGAATAGCATTTGCAAGGCAAATATACTAACTATGAACAACTAATTTTGGAAGTGTATTTACAGCTAACCAAAAGTAGTCTTTACAGTACTATACTGCAAAAAAGGTTCCAATCCACCCAACCCAAGTACTTAAATTGTTGATTAATAAATTTTTCCAAAACTTTATTCTTTTTATTATGCTCTAAACGTTCCCCAAAAAAGTTATCATCCAAGCAAGCCCTAGTTTTTGGCTGATATTTGCGGTTCAGTGCCGAAACCCACGCTGAGATGTGATTTCTCATTGATTTCCTAGGTTCAGGGTATCAAATCATTATTATCTGCTTAAGGGCATTGGTGCTAACTGCTAAGAGAAAGGAATTGCCAATTCCTTACAAGAGGTGTCTATTTTTTTCTTTGAGAAACTTCCACTGCCACACCATCTTTTGAAAAAAAAATAGTGAGAAGTCGAAGACCATGGGAACAGCATTACTCTTTTAATGGGAATTACTCGTATAGCTCTTTCTATATAACATTTCGCTTTGTGATTTTCTGGGTCATGGACAATTTAAGAACATAAACTACCTTATAAAATGACATCTGATCAGGTGAACTCTATAACGCCATAACTCATAAATGCGATTTGAGGAATCATGTGTATTCTTCAGTTAAAAAACTTTTTAAAAAGAGGTTTTTTTCTAGAAAGGATTCAGGGGCATGTTTTTTTCCGATAAAAAACGGTACAAGATCAATTAATCTCTATAAAGGTAGATAGCTAGAATGATTGAGATATGGTTGGCAAAGTTGTGTAGCAAATCTTTCAGTATCTGGTTAATGACCATCCTCCAACATGTGTGGCTGAGAAAGTGTGCAAGTACATTAATAAATTTTAATTTTAGCAGATTCCCTGAAGATCTCTCAACTCCAGTTAAGAGCTACACGATCTTCTGAAGAGAGTAGTTCTACTGAAGACGATGAGATCCTTGCTGGGTTCCGGGAGAAGGTATGTTCACTTTACTTGGGAGAACACCATGAATTTCACTCAGCCAATAATCTTAATACAAATAATTGCCTCCATGACTACTACAGTGGGATGCCATTGAGAACAAGTCCTCTATTTTCTTGTACGGAAGCGGGGCAATCATCACTGTTTGGTTATCCTCGATTGTTCAGAGCTATCGACTCTGTCCCATTGGTATATGTCCAGCTTATCTTGCTACTTCCCATTTACGTGTGAACGTTTTGTTGTCTGATGTTATCCTGTTAGTCATATTCTTACTTGTTTACCCGATTGCTATTTCTATTTGTTCTTCTGTCATGATATATATGTAGCTCCCAAACTTACTGGAGCTAGTGGGGCTCGGCTACTCGGGATGGTTTTTGTACCTGTACTGTTGGAATTAATATGGATTAGGCCTAAATATTATATTATAATTAATTCCTGGTAAATTTTAAAGGTCTATGTGCATGTGCTAAAAATGTTTAGTCCCACATGGAGGAATTAAGGGAGTGACATCAGTTTAAAAGGTGGAACATGGTAGTCCCTCTTGTGGAATTGGAAAGAGACAACACACGCACGCGCTCGCTCGCCTAGAAAATTGAAACGCACTGACATTGAGGGTGACTGTTGGTCTCTGGTCTCTTTGTTTTTTGGCCATTAAAAAGAACCGAGTGCTGGTCCTTGATGGTGACTGTTGGCCTTTGGTCTTCTGGCGACTGTCCTTGATGGTGATTGTTGGCCTTTGGACTCTTCAAGCATCGCCCTTGATGGTGACGGTTGGTTTTTGGTCTTCTGGCGACCTTTGGGCTCTCTGTCTTTTGGCTATATAAGGAGACTGAGAGGACTGGCTCTGGTTCGAGTTTTTTCCACTTCCACAGAGAAATTCCACAGTGCTTGTTGCTGTCTTTGGTGATCTCCATCCCGGCGAGGCACGTGTACGGCCGCACCGGGAGAGCAGGCCTCCGGAACCTCGTCCTTGAAGGCTTGCACGAGTGAGGACGAATAAGGTTTTTGAGGAGCGTTCGTGCGACTGCTCGCTGCTACGTCTACATCAAGTGCACGACTACGATTCTCTGCTACGTTCTACATCGACTACACGACTCTCTGCTATGTTCTACATCAACTACACAACTACGCGACGTCCACTACATCATGACGAACAACGACATTATCATGAATTCTGGCGCTACTTTTTCTTCTACTGAATCTGGGTATGTTACTTGGTTTACTTTACTATTTGTTGTTGTGATGAACGCTGAGATAGATATGCTAGTTTCTGTCTTTCTAGAAATTAGTATGCCTATAGTGTTCATACATACCTGCTTTGTATTTGTGAAAATAGCTAGAGTATTTTTCATGTTTTATCTAGCTTATTTCTGAATTAAAGTAATTCGAAAAATGCTTATGTACTCAACAATCCAAAAACCTTATTCTAGGCATAGGCATTTTTCACCAACTGGCTTTGCTGCTGCGCTCAAACCCTCTGAATTCGATGGTGCGAATTACAAGAGGTGGCGCACCAAGATAGTGCTTTGGCTAATTGCCATGAACGTTTTTCATGTGGCAAACGACAAGCCTGAAGGAACACTTACTCCTGAACAAGAGCAAGCGTTCGAGGCTGCTGATAACCTTTTTAAAGGTGTGGTTAGTGTTCTTGGTGAGAAGTTAGTCGATGCATACATGGTGATTAAAACTGGAAAAGAGATGTGGGATGCACTCGAGGCCAAATTTGGGGTTTCGGATGCAGGTAGTGAATTGTATCTCATGGAGCAATACCATGACTACAAAATGGTTGATAGCCGTTCTATAGTTGAGCAGGCTCATGAGATACAATCTATGGCCACGTAACTTGAGTACTTCAAGTGTGTATTCTGGGACAAATTTGTCGCGGAGGCATTATTGTCAAACTTCCACCTTCTTGAAGGAATTTTGCTACTTCTCTGAAACACAAGAGACAAGAGTTTTCTGTTGAAAATCTCATTGGGTCTCTTGATGTTGAAGAGAAGGTGAGGGCAAAAGATACACACACTAGAGGTAATGAGGGATATTCTAGTGCCAATATGGTATAGAAGAAGAATGGCCAAACTCAAAAGTTTAAAGGCAAAAACAAAAGTGCACAAACAACAAGCTTCAAGAAGAAGAAGAGGAAGAACACAAAGGATAGCCTTTGCTTTGTCTGTGGCGAACCTGGTCATTGGGCCAAGGATTGCGATAACGTAAGGTGGGAAGAATCGGCAAGGCGCGTAATTCCAAGTCCGCCAATGTTGTTGTTGGTACTCTTGAGAAGGAACTTGAGGTATGGTAATTTACCTCTTCGTTTTTCGTATGTCAATCTATCGATTGGTGGATGACACCGGTGCTAATATACATGTGTGTCTTGATATTTCATTTTTCTCTTCTTACGTGTCACTCGGGATTCAAAGTTCTAATGGGAGCGGGTCACATGCTCTTGTTCATAGTGTTGGCACGGTCGATCTGAAGTTTACTTGGGAAGATTGTGCAAGCAAGAACGTGCATCATGTGCCATCGATCAATAAGAATCTCGTCGGCGGATCTCTTACGTGTAGAGATGGTTTTAGACCGTATTTGAGTCCAATAAATTTGTAGTGTCCAAGTGTGGACAATTTGTTGGTAAAGGCTATGTGTGCGGAGGCTTGTTCCGCCTATCTCTTTCAGATTTATGTAATAATATTGTGAACCATGTTTGCAGTAGTAATGAGACTACTATTTGGTATTCACGACTGTCACATTAATTTTGGTTGCATGATGCGGTTAGCCAGTTTAGAGTTAATCCCGAAATTCACCCTTGCCAAAGGTTCTATATGTCAAGTTTGTGTGAAATCAAAGCAGCCTTGTAAGTCTCATAAGGCCGCGGAGGTAAGAAACTTGGCACTATTAGAACTCATACATTCAAATCTGTGTGAGATGAATGGTGTGTTGACAAAAGGTAGTAAGAGATATTTTATGACTTTGATTGATGACTCCACTAGGTTCTGTTATGTGTATCTTTTAAAAACTAAAGATGAAGCTCTTCACTACTTTAAAATCTATAAGGCAGAAGCTGAGAACCAACTTGAAAGGAAAATAAAAAAGGTTAGGTCTGATCGTGGTGGAGAGTACTTTTCAAATGAGTTCAATTTATTCTGTGAGGAACATGGTATAATCCATGAGAGGACGCCTCCCTATTCACCCCAGTCAAACGGGGTTGCTGAAAGAAAGAACCGCACTCTAACTGATTTGGTTAACGCCATGTTAGACACAGCGGGTCTTTCCAAAGCATGGTGGGAGGAGGCTATATTGACTTCATGTCATGTCCTAAATAGAATTCCCATAAAAAATAAAGAGATAACCCCATATGAACAATGAGAGAAGAAAAGACTATCACTTTCATACTTGCGCACTTGGGGTTGTTTGGCGAAAGTCAATGTGTCAATTCTTAAAAAGCGTAAGCTTGGACCAAAAACCGTGGATTGTGTCTTTCTAGGCTATGCTCACCATAGCGTTGGATATAGATTTCTAGTGGTGAAATCTGGAGTACCTGACGTGCATGTTGGTACAATTATGGAATCCAGAAATGCTACATTCTTTGAGGATATTTTTCCGATGAAAGATATGCCTAGTTCATCGAGTCAGGAACCTGATACAATTCCTGAACCTGTCATTCCAATGGAATATTTTGAACAAACACTTGAGCAAATTCCTGAGGAGGAAGACAATGAAACTCTAAGGAAAAGTAAAAGACAAAGGACTGCAAAGTCTTTTGGTCCTGATTTCATTGTGTACTTTGTGGATGATACTCCAAGTACCATTTAAAAGCGTATGCTTCTCGGATCTGCGAGAATCTTTGGAAGGAAGTAATCCGTAATGAAATGGATTTCATTATCTCTAATGGAACTTGGGAGATCATCGGCGTTCTTATGGTTGTAAACACAGAGGATGTAAGTGGGTGTTCAAAAAGAAGCTTAGGCCTGATGGTACTATCGAAAAGTACAAGGCACGGCTTGTGGCTAAGGGTTATACCCAAAAGAAAGGCGAAGATTTCTTTGATACTTATTCACCTGTGGCTAGACTGACCACTATTCGGGTACTACTATCTCTGGCTGCCTCACACGGTCTTCTCGTTCATCAGATGGACGTTAAGACGGTTTTCCTAAATAGAGAGTTGGACGAGGAAATTTATATGGATCAGCCAGATGGATTTGTAGTAGATGGTCAAGAAGGAAAGGTGTGCAAGTTGTTGAAATCTTTGTATGGTCTTAAACAAGCACCTAAGCAGTGGCATAAAAAGTTCGACAGAACTTTAACATCTGTAGGTTTTTATTGTAAATGAAGCTGACAGATGTGTGTATTATCGCCATAGTGGGGGCGATGGAGTCATTCTATGTCTGTATGTTGATGACATACTGATCTTTGGGACCAACTTTAATGTTATTAAGGAGGTTAAGGATTTCTTGTCTCAGAATTTTGAGATGAAAGATATGGGAGTAGCTGATGTTATCTTGAACATCAAGCTGTTGAGAGGTGATGATGGTGGGATTACATTGTTGCAATCCCATTATGTGGAAAAGGTTCTGAGTTGTTTTGGTTATAGTGACTACAAACCCTCTTCAACACCTTATGATCCTAGCGTGTTGCTTAGGAAGAATCGGAGAATAGCCAGAGACCAATTGAGATATTCTCAGATAATTGGTTCACTCATGTATTTAGCTAGCGGTACGGGCGACATCTCGTTTCTTTGTGAGCAAACTAAGCGGTTTGTTTTCAATCAGGAGATGATCATTGGCATGCTCTTGAGAGGGTAATCGCTATCTAAAGGGTACTATGAGCTATGACATTCATTATCTGGGTACCCGAGTCTTGGAGGGTTATAGCGATTCAAACCGGATATCGATCTTGATGAGATTAAGGCCACAAGTGGATATGTCTTCTTACTTGGAGGTGACATTTGTTTTATGGAAGTCTTGCAAGCGCACCATCTTAACGAGGTCAACAATGGAAGCGTAACTCACAAAGACTAGATATCGCCATTTGTTGAAGCCGAATGGCTTCGTGAGCTCTTGATGGATTTGCTTGGTTGTTGAAAAACCGTGCGGCTATTCGATAAACTGTGACAATCGATGTGATTGTCAAGGTGAACGATTCTAAGGATAATATGAAATCATCAAGACATGTGAAGAAAAGATCAAGTCTGCCAAGAAAATGAGAAACTCCGAGTAATAGCTTTGGATTATATCCAAACAGTTAAGAATCTGGCAGATCCCTTCATAAAGGGTTTATCACGAAATGTGATAGACAATGCATCGAGGGAGATGGGTTTGAGACCCACGTGAGTTATACTATAGTGGTAACCCATCCTATGTGATCGGAGATCCCGTAAAGTAGGATTGGCGAAACAAGCTATTGGTTAACTGGGAGGAGAGTACCTTTATAGATCCACTCTATTGGAGATGCAATTCTCTCCTAAATCTGTATGGCAGGTTGTTTTTTTATCTTAATGTGTTCTATGGCTTGTTAAAGCAAAGATCTTTATCCCTGAGCGGTCTTGAAAGAACACACCTATATGAGCTCATTGCTAGTCACGCCTATGAAATAGGGTAATTTCTAGGAAGCTCATGAATAGGCCAGAGTATGACTTATATGCTCCAACTCATGGGATGCTGGCGACCTAGTATCGATTAAGGACTTAAGTGAAACTTATTCACACAAACTGTCAATTCAAGGCTTAGTCCATTGTGCGATTGTGGATAAGTATAACCATTCAGTGGATGTTCAACCTTAACCTGTCTCCATCAAAACACCGGTATATTAAAACAATATCATGGATCACGACATTTGACATGTGCCCTTGAGATCTGGTGGGGGATTGTTGGAATTAATATGGGCTAGGCCCAAATATTATATTCTAATTAATTCTTGGTAAATCTCAAAGGCCCATGTGCACGTGCTAAAGATTTTTAGTCCCACATGGAGGAATTAAGGGGAGTGACACCAGTTTAAAAGGTGGAACGTGGTAGCCCCTCTTGTGGAATTGGAAAGAGACAACACGCGCTCGCTCGCCTCGCCTCGCCGCGCCGCGCCGTGCGTGTGCATGCGTCTGTGAGCGTGTCGAGTCTGGTGCGCGATTTTCTTTATCTATTCAAAATCAAACGCACCGACATTGAGGGTGATTGTTGGTCTCTGGTCTCTTTGTTTTGGCCATTAAAAAACAACAGTCTTTGGTCCTTGATGGTGACTATTGGCCTTTGGTCTTCTGGCGATCGCCCTTGATGGTGATTGTTGGCATTTGGACTCTCGACGATCGTCCTTGATGGTATTTGTTGGCCTTTGGTCTTCTGGCGACCTTTGGGCTCTCGTCTTTTGGCTATATAAGGAGACCGAGAGGGTCGCTCTGTCAAGTTTTTCCACTTCCACGATTCGTAAATTCCACAGTGCTTGTTGCTCGCTGCTACGTCTACATCAAGTGCACGACTACGACTCTCTGCTACGTTATACATCGACTACACGACTCTCTGCTACGTTCTACATCAACTGCACAACTACGCGACGTCCACTACATCATGACGAACAACGACATTATCAAGAATTCTGGCGCTACTTCTTCTTCTACTGAATCTGGGTATGTTACTTGGTTTACTTTACTATTTGTTGTTGTGATGAACACTAAGATAGATATGGTAGTTTCTGTCTTTCTAGAAATTAGTATGCCTATAGTGCTCATACATACCTGCTTTGTATTTATGAAAATAGCTAGAGTATTATCTATATTTTATCTAGCTTATTTCTGAATTAAAGTAATTCAAAAAATAGTTATGTACTCAATAGGTACCAGCTCTTCAAGGTAATCTCAAAATCATGTAGGCTGGTGATGAGATTGCTTTTGCACTATTCAGCACGAGTGTCTCGAGTTCTCCTTGTCGCTTTATCTTAATTATGCACACCTAAAAGGCTGTTGGTGCAACTGTAGAAGATGCACAACTTGCTATTAATGAGTTGTCCATGCCTGACATGTCTAGCAGATAAACAGCTGGCTAGTGTGCCACCCTTGTCATGTTTGTCACATCTTGATCCCAAGTCCTTTGCATGTTTTATCCCGGAGAAAATTCTACATAGCATTTCAAATGCATTTTTCTATGTTAAATATGCTTCGGCTCAACTTTGGAAAATGCCTGACAATCTATTTTCTTTCTGGCAGGAAAATCGAGAAGAATTGGCCAATGAGATTGATGCTCTAAAGAAAAGGATTGCTGGAAATGAGGAATAGCTGTATCCTGGTTTGGAATTCTCTCTGTGCTGTAACATTGTGGTTTATGTTAGAATAGGGTGGTAAAATAGGGACTCTGTTGTATTTTCTTATCTCCCTTTTTGTATTGTCTTATTTGTATACGACATACACCTCTTGTACTATATATATATATTGTTCATTAAGCCTCTTTAATATAAACACAATATTCATAACATAGTATCATAGCAAATATTAGGGTTATGGTTTACGGTAGCCGTCGCCGCCTTCTAGCCTCCGCTGCGCACTGCCCCCGGGAGGAGCAATCTTCGCTCCCGGGGGCCTCTCGCCCGTGCTCTCCAGTCGGGCCTCCCGAGCCGTCAGATCCCCGTCAAGACTCGTCGTCTCATGGTCACATTGTGGTGGCGGCTGCGCCAAATCCGGATCCATCTGGTGCAGCCTCCGCCTCGTCTGCCCGAGATCGCCCTCCTCCCATGGCGCAGCCTTCGCCTCGTCCCTTCCCGTCTCCTCTACCCGAGCGATGCTGACCACACCACGCGTGGCCGCCATGCCACCGCTTCGAGTCTTCATCGCCGGCTTCGAGGACTCATGTTTGTCCCCCGCCGACCCGAGCTCTCTTCATCTCCTCCACCCGAGCGACGCCGACCACACCGTGTGTGTCCGCCGCGCCGCCGCTTCAAGTATTTAGCGCTGACGATGTCTTGGGCTTTGCTTGGCGAGTTGGTGTGGTGCTGAAGGCTCTGGTTGGGAGATGGTGAGATGCTATTGGGATGGGCTTGGCATCTGAGATGGTTGGTGACTTGGTCCGACTCGGATGCTATCGGGATGGCTCTACATAGTACCGCTGCTAGTTATCTTGAGGCTTCTTTTTAATTGTGTCATTTCTTCCGCTACGTCCATCCAAGTCCATACCACTTTATCTTTGAGTTTATCTAAGCCATACGAGTCTACAAATTTATTGTCAGTCATAGAAGCATAGGAATTCCCTTTTGCATGGTAGCAGCCGCCGCTCCCGCTCTTCTCTTCGAGCCGCGTGCAGATCGTAGAAGTCGTTATGATGCCGTCGCTTCTCTCTTAGTTGCCGCCCCGAGCTTCTAAGGCCACCACGCTTCTTTTGCGCTACCGCCGTCTTGGGTTTCGATCTGCGCTGCTATACTTTCTATCTATTCCTCTTCGGTTTGATTTGACAACTTTCTCTATTCATGTCGGTTTCATCTTCTTCTTAATCGTATTGCCGCGGTTGACTTTGCTCCCGCTTGCACCTTGTGCTTTATGGGCTGTCGCACAACCCCGGATGGGAGGAGATCTTTTAATATTCGACATATTTTCTGAGAGCTGCACGCTACGACGACATTATCAAGACTCGGACTTCGGATTTTCCATATTTTAATGTCAACCCTTTCTAAATGTAATGCTATTGCATACGCCTTGCATTTGATAGGGGTGTTAGAATATGAACTCTTTTGTATCTCCTTATCTGCCTTTTGTATTGCCTTATCTGTATATAGTATACACCCCTTGTACTTCATATATATATTGTTCATTGAGCCTCTTCAATACATACACAATATTCATAACAGTTTAAAGAGTTTGTTTCCTTTTTAATGCCCAAATAGAATTAGAAATGGTTTAGAAACATTAAGAGTTATTGAGGCATGACCTTCCACATCTTCTGTACTGTCTGCCGCTCAGCATGTGTGCAGTATCATCTGAGTTCTGAGCAGATCTCTGCATTTATAGCCGCGCTAAAATGCTTGTGATTCTTCAGATATGCTGGTGTGGTCTGTGCTGTCCTAGTGGGGTTCTACTCTCAAATGATTCAGCTGTATACTGCAAGCTGTAAAATTCAGATGCTAGACGTCAGGAGTCAGAACTAATCAACTCAGAAGTGTAGAACTAATCAACTCAGAAGTGTAAGCTGTAAAATTATTCGAAATAAAATCAGAAGTAGATTTCTGCACTCATGCCAACAGGACGCCCCATCTTGCTAATCGAGCGACTCATCGGCTCTCTCTGCTATTTCTTTTCTTTCCATGTTTTCCTGAAGTTGTTGGCTTGCTGCCACCAACCATTGTGTATTTGTTTGTGCCCTGCAGCTTCATGCGTGGGTTATTGTATATGAATCAATGCTGCATGGTGATAGGAGTCCAAACTCTAAAGAATATCTGATATACGCCGTATGAATGCTGCCAAGGGCGTGTCAAATCCGGATTTACATTCTGCCACCACTTTCCAGATTACTGTGGCCAAATGCCATCCCTTTCTGCTATTAAGATGGAAATTAACGTGATCTGTCGAGCAGTGTCTGTCTCTGGACAGGGACACGTTAGGAGTCTGAAAGGATGAGGAAATGTTACTCGTGACAGCAACCTCTGCAATGACTGCTGAGCTGCAACTTGCAAAGGAATTATTGTTTCTTTGACAAGAACATGTACGGATGCAAATGTTTCTATATCGCTTCCCCTTCCATTTTGTTTACTTTTTTTTAGGGTGTGTCTAAAGTTGAGAGGCGCCGGTTTTTCACCTTTAGAACACAGTTTGTCCAAATTTGTCCTATCTAGTTCTTAAACATTTGCCTGCCGCGACCTTGGCTATCAACTACAGATTTGGTTGAAACTGAAATTATTTAGGTTGAAAGCCCTGCGAGGAAGGATGCGCTTCCAATTTGCTATCACCTTCAGCTCTTCATCAGAAAGTACAAAACCATAATTCATCGCGCCACATTTTATGATTTTTTAGGTTCACAAGTGAATTTAGAAAAATATACACACACAAAAAAAAATTGATTCTTGCTTGGAATAAAAAATTGTAGCTAGAGCCACTCATCTGATCTTTAATAACATTATACAGGATTACCTTACTCAGACTGAAAGTAGGCGGCATATGATAGCTCAACAGTTAAGTCTATTTATTATTGCATGAATTCACATGTTTGGTTCCTTGTTAAGGTATTTCGGTTTAAGGGCTTTTGTTCAGAAAATTAATACCATGCATGTTTACCCTAAAACTGCTTCCTTTTTTTTTTGAAAAAAATGTAACAAAATATCTCCCACCTTTTCCTATGAGACCTTAATTCCCATGTAGAAAGCCTGAGCTTTTAGACCAATAGGGACTGAAAACAAAATCATCTTTAAGAACAAAAAGGGATCGCTATACGTCTATTCTCTGACGTTTTCTTCTTCAGACTTTGAACAAGAGGGAAGGGTCAGAAGTCAACAACAACTTTTCATGCTGTGCAATACAGCTTAGGCAAACGTTATTATGTGCAATTGTGCATGATGATAATGGCCATTTACCTTCTCTGATCACTTGATTCTCCATATATAATTATACGAGTTTTTGTCTAGTCAGATGCATCATCGCAGAGATCCGGATCCTTTGCTGCAATGCAGAGGATCACCGTGCGAGGAGAACAGCACCCGACATTGACACTGTAGCCAGTACTGTAGAAACAGTACAATATTTACACTGAAGCGATTGATAAGACTTTTGCTTTTTGATCATACTGTAGATCCGCTGCTTTGAACCTTTCAGTTTTGGTGATCCATTTCCTCGTCGCAGATGTTTGTTTGCTTTGACATGTCATCACAGATCTTTTAGCATCACTAATGGTGCGGTCCCATTTATAGACAGGATCATTTCCTAAAAGAAAAACCCATCGATGTTTTCGCAGCAACAGGTCAGCAAGCACAACCTCTCGATGCCATGTTCGCCCCACCAAAACCCGGACCCATATGTCATAGAGACGTAGGCAACATTTTACCGGTTCTACACCCCGAGAGAAAGGCTCCCAGGGTATATTCCACCGACCACGCACACCGAGGCTACGAATCCCGCCAATGACATGCGGGCCCCAACATGAAGGCGTCCCCACATGTCATCGAACGTTATCTCTCACCTTGCCGTGGGCGAGGGGTGTCGGTGGGCCTGCGCCGCCCACGTGGCGCCACCCGATTGGCTCATTGACCGCAGCCTCGCGCTCGCGTTTTACTATATAGTGCACCCCACCCCGGCCTCGCGACACAAACCAAAGCGAGACGACGAGAGCGCGAGCCGCGAGGCGAGCACCCTGACCCCGTCCGCTTCGCCACCGCACACCTCACCACCCCGAAGGTTAGGGCTACCGATCCCATTTCATCCTGATGTCTCCTCCTGTTTGATCTCACTGTATGCGGCGTGCTGGTACGTGTGACGCGAGCGTGCTGCGGGGTTTTTTTTTTTTTTTGAATTTTTTCGGGCGCTGTTTTGCGGCGCGGCTAGATCTGGGTAGTATCCGTATTGTTGGGGGATTTGGTTTGGTTTCGATTCGCGAGATCTGATATCCTGAGCACGTGCTGCGCGTAGATCCGACCGATTTGGTACAACTTTTTCGTGTGAAAAGGAGGGGGATCGTTTTTTTGTTTGGTTTCCCCCTTCGCGCTGAGCAACCTTGTAGTGTTCGTTAGAGACATAGATCGACTATATATATTTTTTTCTGGGGAAGTAGGTTGATTCCAGCGATTTAGCTGTTCATGATGCGGTGATTGGATCTAGATGTACATGTACCCTGCGGTTATTCTTTTGATCAGGTTGAATTTCTCGTTTAGTGGAGTGTCTATTGTGTGGGATTTCTCCCCTATCTTGTAAGGTATTGGGGTAATCTGTTGATCTTAATTGGAAGGTAGAGGGTTCTGCTTTGTGGGAAATTAAGTTGTTTCGGTTTATTGCCCCGTGGGGTTAACTTTTATGATGATTAGATCTGGTTGCCCATTGCAATGTTTTGGTACTATGAATGCTGTATCTGTAATGTGTGGAAGTGTTTTTTTTTTCTTCTCCTTTTGGCGTCACATGTTTAGTACAAGACAATATTTGATATTTATGTTTGGCTTGTTGTATACTATCATAATATCATAAGTTTAGATGATTGCCTTATTCAAAATAAGATTATCCAAACAGATTGAGACATGATATTAGCCTGTTTGTTTGTAATCTAATGTGAACCTGAACTTGGTTGCTAGTGAATTAGTTTTATCCTTTGGGAGGAACTGCATATTACAGATAGCATCAGGTTTGCAAGAATTAGTGTAATTGTTGAGAGAATTTTTTAAAATCGTATGATTGTTAACAACATACACGAATGAGCTAAATGAAAAAGTTGTTGATCTGAATTGGACAATCATATTTATACCATTTCTCATATTTTGTGTGTTTCAGTTTATTGCTTGCTACCTGATTTTGGCGATGGCTTATCAGCATTTTTTGTTGTGGGTGCAGTAAGTAACTTTGTTGATCAAAATGTCGCGGGAGGAGAATGTCTACATGGCCAAGCTGGCCGAGCAAGCGGAACGGTATGAGGAGATGGTTGAGTACATGGAGAAGGTGGCTAAGACGGTAGATGTGGAAGAGCTCACTGTTGAGGAGCGTAACCTCCTGTCTGTTGCCTACAAGAATGTTATTGGGGCTCGCCGTGCCTCGTGGCGTATTGTCTCATCCATTGAACAGAAGGAGGAAACCCGTGGGAACGAGGAGCATGTTACTCTGATCAAGGAATACCGTGGCAAGATTGAGGCTGAGCTGAGCAAGATTTGCGATGGTATCCTGAAGCTGCTTGACTCACACCTTGTGCCTTCCTCTACTGCTGCTGAGTCCAAGGTGTTTTACCTCAAGATGAAGGGTGATTATCACAGGTTGGAAGGATGCAATGCTATATTGATATGCTGTAGTTTAATCCAGTCTGTAATAATAGCCTCCTGATTTGTGAACTTTCTAATTTTGAACAGGTACCTTGCTGAATTCAAGACAGGTGCTGAGAGGAAGGAGGCTGCAGAGAGCACAATGGTGGCTTATAAGGCAGCTCAGGTTGGTTCATTACATAGCTCGCTGGGATAAACTATGTCCTGTACTGTAAATTCTGCTTCAAGTTTATTTGGGTAGCAAATATCTTCTTTCATCCTATCTCATGACTATTGCTTTTCTTTGACTAAGTACTAGACTTTACAATGTTTTCTGAAAAATGTCTCCTACAATTCATTGTGTAGGATATTGCTCTAGCGGAACTGGCTCCTACGCATCCCATAAGGCTTGGACTTGCACTTAACTTCTCAGTGTTCTATTATGAGATTCTGAACTCTCCAGACAAAGCCTGCAACCTTGCAAAACAGGTTGGTCGAACATTTACTTCTCTATTTCTGTTTTTATTTTAACTTTGTATGAGGTTATCTGTTGTAGACCTAGGTTATGTTTTGTACATTTGAATCTGCACTCAATGAAAAGCTACAAAATTATGCATAGATGGGTCTTCTTCTTGATTTCACTTGGATGACTATTCTTGATTGCGGGTCTTGTGCTATGAGATTCATAGAGATTAATTCTGGTAAAACATTTTGCTCTTAGAGGTTTATAGTGATAATCATGTTACAGAGCCAAAGCAAAAGGAGTCTGCAGTTCATTTAGAAGGAACAAGTGGTACTTCACAATTTCTATTCTGTCTTATCTTGGTAATGACATATTTATCTCCTATGCGACAACTTGGTACAGTTGGATACATGTGTTATCTGATTATTAGTGTTATTTTGATATGATGAGCAATTGGTCCTTTTACATCACATACTAATCTAGACAGTGGTACATACTTGCTAGCAGTTTGTGTCATTCTGTAGCCTACCTTGTTCTTAGTGCTAAAATGTTTGGTGTTAGTCACTCATCGACTGTTCATGTTATCTTAACGATGGAATTATAATTAGGACCTGTAAAACCTGTAGTTTACATTTTCAAGGATAAGAGTTTAGGATCTCTAAAATCTGAAAGCTCCTTTTCTTTGATTAAGTATCTGGTGTTTTCTTGCCCCTAGATCGCCCAACCTATTAACTTATGCTCCGAGTCCGACTTTGTCATGTCATAAGAATGTTTGACTGATGAACTACCATCTACACAGGCATTTGACGAGGCCATCTCTGAGTTGGACACCCTCGGTGAGGAATCTTACAAGGACAGCACATTGATCATGCAGCTCCTGAGGGACAACTTGACCCTATGGACCTCCGACCTCACGGTATCTCCTTATTCACGACTGACTGCGGTGTCCTTGTCGTCTGCCCCGTGACAGTTTTCCTCACCAATCACCATCTGAAACTGTGTATTGTGGCAGGAGGACGCCGCCGAGGAGGGCAAGGAGGCCTCGAAAGGCGAAGCCGGCGAGAGCCAGTAACTGGGAGGATGAATCAATGGGTCCGCATGTTTTTGGAGCCCGTTGTTGTCTTTGAGATGCCGCTGTGCTGTTGAATGCCCGTGCGCTGCGCTATGGATTGTGCTGCTGTTCTAGATGGTAGTGGTGGTCGAATTAGTTTCATTGCTTTGCATTTCCTGCTAGTTGGCACTAGGTCCATGAGGACTGATACTGTTCTCCCTGGATTTGATTCGCATGTGTGTGATCTCTCGCTAGTGTTTTATCATTAAGCAATATTTAAGTTGCCGTTTTCACCTTGTTGCAATTGATTGGTTACTGTTGCATTGTGATTTGCATCATCTTTAAATGGAAGGAAGTCCATAGGACCCCCTTGAAGTATTGTGCGGTCACTTAACCCTCTGACATAAAAAATTGGAACTTTAACCCCTTCACATTGCAAAACCAATGCATTTTATCCTCCGTAGTTGATTTGCTTGTAGTTTTGCTTATGTGGCATTAGTTTTGCTTATGTGGCATTAGTTTTGCCACATGGGTGGCTGAGTTGGCACGATTTCACCACATAGTTGATTTCTCGCGACCCTCCTTAGGGTGCAAGTGGGACAAGCTGCGGCTAGCCCGCATCGGCTGTCGAATCGTTGCACGGGTAGATGCGGCAGCCCACAAAGCATTACGTGGGTAGATGCGGCGGCCGCTAGCCCACAACTAATGTTGATTTTGTCGTTCATAGCATGCACGTCTCCGGCCGAGGCCATGAACCGGGACAGGAGGTTGTGGCTGTTGGCGACACCAAGCTTTCGGCGCTCCCGGATCGTCGCAGCCGCAAAACCATCCACGAGATTGATGGCCTTCTTGAGCCCCCTCTTAGATCCGATGTTAAGCAGCCGCTTCATCTTCCACACCAACGGCCATGGAGTAATCAGTGCTGAGTTCGCAGAGAGAGGCCACAGTTTCTAACCTTTGTTTCCGCTGTTTGGAGGTCGTGGCATCGTTTGGTGAAAGCCTTCCGGTAAATCAGTTCACTTCTTGTTCATCCAGGTCTCTCAATATGTACAATGATCATACGTAAACAGTAATAACTCTCTGTCTCCCTCGCATTACTGAACTGCTTGTTGGTAGGTAATCTCAGTACTAAAGCAATTTTATCTTCATTGGTTACATTGATTTGCACCTTCATCTTCTGTAGTTGTTCAAAATTGTCAATTATGATGAATCTTCCCAAATTATTGCTGCCTCTAATTTCATCGGGGCATTTGAGCACACTCAAATTATGATTTTGTGCCAAATCTTTTGCTAGTCCAAAAAACAATGCAATCAATCTCTTCTTTGATAAGCTTCTCATTGCAGACCATTTCTGCTATGCTCTTCCATTCATTTAAAGTCTTGGCAACAAGGACTGTATGCACTTCATCTTTGATGATGGTCCTGATAAGATGTTCAACAGATTCAACAGCTAGTTTACTCACTAGATCTTTGAATATGGTCACATATATTTCATATTGTAGTCTACTTCTGTTGTCCAATTCATCTTTTTCTTCTGTTAGCTTTTGTGCTTCCTCTTAGATAGCCAGTTTCTTCACCAAGTCTCTAAACATTGATGTATATAAAACATCCTGTATCTCTAAATCAATCTTTTCTTCTACCAGCCTTTCAACTTCCTCATGAGAGATACCAAGCTCTTCTGAATGACAACATTTTGCCCTACCAAAAATCATCTCAGGGATACACCTTGTTGATCTGCAATACAAGCGCGTTTGCATCCTTGAGATTGATATCTTCCCAGCTATTCTCGATGGGTGGTCAGTCTTCCTTCTGGGAGAAGAACTCCCATTTATCGAACCGGAGGTTCCACATTGATCTCCGGAGAAAACCCTCGATGACATCTTTGTACATCTCCCTCACGGTGTTCGCTAGCCACTCTTCGCTCGTCTCACTTCTTTGTCGGTGAGAGAGACAGACCTCTCCATCACGTCGAACGAGGACGCGACGCTGTGTCTCTGACGGCGCCAAATTGTCTAGGACCATCTCTTGGAACTCCATGAGCGATTGCACCATCTTTGTAGAAAATTGGAGAGTCCTTTCACCCGTCACCTCGTGGCGACCTCCTAGAGCCTCGCCATTGGCAACGCCTGTGACCTTCGCAGATGATCGCTCCCCAGCGAGCCTTGCGTCTTCGGCTGATCCTCATCCTCGCCATCTGCCGGTCCACGGAGCCCTTCAGCTCGCCAAATGCGCAACCCTCCTCGTCGTGGCCAGGAACAACGCGCTTAGAGCCGACGGGCGTCCGCAAATAGCCACTTAATTTTTTTAACTAGCTCGTAGGTGTTTACTTAGTGTTTTTCGTAGAACGAGCTAAGTGGGCTTGCGGGCAGCCCGTGCCCACTTACACCCCTACCCCCACCCTCGCTATGTTTTTCGCCACCCCCTAGCCCTTTGTTGCCTTCTCAGTTCTCTCTCACCCTTGCATCACCGCCTACCTGTGCCACCGCCGCCATCGAGCCTCCTTGCTCTTTCAGTTCGCCTTGCCCTCTGTTATCTCGTGCTCACCTCGGTATCCTTTCTCCCTCCAAGTACCGACGTGTTACACTCCTCTGATTCAGTATGTATATATATCACAAAACAGAGTTACGGAGTATGTAAGAGGAAGGGAAAACGAAAGAACTAGAGGGGAAATAGAAGAACAGGAGGGGAAAGTTCAGAATCGTATTTCAGTCTTTACATCGCATAACCTCCAAAAGACGACAATACTAGCATATATACTACGTTTGCCTCCGATGCTGACTGGTGGGTCTCTTCTCTTCCTCCCAATCGAATCACAGCGCTTACGATGTCCAATCAGCCGTTGGATATCGATCGGGTGGCTTCTTTTCGTATGACCGATCTGGTTTGCTTCGGCAAT
Source organism: Phyllostachys edulis (assembly GCA_036346405.1). Taxonomy (NCBI): domain Eukaryota; kingdom Viridiplantae; phylum Streptophyta; class Magnoliopsida; order Poales; family Poaceae; genus Phyllostachys; species Phyllostachys edulis. The sequence goes on along the minus strand of CM070559.1, from coordinate 35,056,271 downwards.
TCTTTGCGACTTGTTCACCGTGTTCCAGAAATAAGCAATCACGTTAGGCTAGTCAATTTGACCCCTAACACCTCACAGCACTACCGCACCGTCCCACCTCTGTCTCCGCCGCCGGTCACCATGGGTGGGCCTGCACAAAATGTGCTATGACAGTAGGTTGGCACCAATAGGATTCCCCTGGGGTGTAGTTTCTCATGCACACGCTAATTTTCGTATTCGACCGTCGTCTCGCCGTTGCCCTTGCGGTCCAGATCGCCGCTGCCATCTATCTTCGTCGCATCGCCGGCCCAGAGCGCCTCTATCCGTTTCATTGCTGAGGATAGACTCTCGGTGGTCGGATCATCCCGTTTTACCACTATTTGGCCACTGCCGAAGTCCTGATCACCGGCGTCGAGCTCGGCCAAAGCTGGCAATGGTGTCTCCTCCTCCTCCTCCTCCTCTCTCTCTACGTGGAGATGGAAAAGGAGGCACTGTAGTGCTAACAAGTGGGACCTAGGAGATTAGAAAATCTAATTAAAGCCTAATTTAAGTGATGTCTCCATGACATGTGGGCCCCAGTAGTAAAACGAGCCAACTCAGTCGCCCTATGGAGAACCCACTTGATGGACCACGAAGGTCCTGTTTTGGCCCGATCTTTCGATGAGAAGGTAAGTTCGGTAGTAGTCGCTCAACTCTCACGATCCAGGCTACGAACTTGCAAGGCTCGAGACCACGCAATCGCTGAACTGATCGACAAGTCGTTATCAACCGTGCACGAATACCCGGATGACCTGACCACGAAGGTCGATTCCTGCATACATCGAAGAAGCACATAAGAACAAGATAAATAAGCAATCTGAAATTGCGAATAGGAATTGAATGTATTGATAAGTGGGGTTCTGAAGAACAACATTTGGTTGCACTAGCCGTACAAGCACACGAAGTATAAAGTAGCAAAGCTAAACTTTAATCAACAAAACCCCCGAACTAGATGGGCGATGCCTGGCCTTATATTGGCACCTAAGGGTGCGGCCAACACACACATGACCTAATGTCGATTCTATTTCTAACTCCCGTATCACACAAAGATTATTTTCTAATACAGTTATGGAAAGATTACAACCGACTCTTTCTAAAAGATATATACTATACTTATCTACAACGAAATATCTCAGCCCCAAGAATCCTTCTCATGATTTAGTTCAGATCTCCCAGCCGTAGACCTGGTCATAGGCTATCTGATCGTGGTCGTAGACCATTTGGTTATGGTCGTAAACCAACTGGTCGTGGTCGTAGATCACCTGGGTGTGATCGTGTACTGTTCCTACCAAGTACTGTTCTCATCGAGTACTGTTCCTTTCGAGTACTGTTCAAAACCTGGTCGTGGACCTAGTCGTAGGACTGGTCCTAGAGTGGTCTTGAGGAGGCCCTAAGGAGGTCCTAGAGGGAGGTCCTGGCGAGGAGGTCCTGAAGAGAGGTCTTGAAGGAGGTCCTGGCGAGGAGGTTTTGGAGGGAGGTCCTGGAGGAGGTCCTGGCGAGGAGGTCCTGGAAGACCTCCGGGGTGGTCTTGGAAGACCTCCTGGGTGGTCTTGGAAGACCTCCTGGGTGGTCTTGCTATCTCTGGAGGCCGAATTGGATTCCAGAACGTGTCTAGCTTGCCTTCGGGTGGTCCTGCTATCTCTGGAGGCCGAATTAGATTTGTGGATATCATGGGGATATGCCCATGATCTTAGGATGATGAAACAATTGGCAATGTTGCTTTTGGTTTGAAGTTTCAATCGTTTTCGTCAAAGTTACTGAATCTGTCAGGTCTCAGGCGGTCAGACCGGTTTCTGTGTGGCGGTCAGACCGGCTGTGTGGCGGTCAGACCGGCCTTATCTTCAATTGATTTTCTGGTTCAGTCCCAGGGGCGGTCAGACCGGCCAGAATGGCGATCTGACCAGTTTATGTGCTGAATGATGATATTAGTTGTGGATTGATTTTGGGATAGGTCATTTCCTTGTTGATAATGCATATGTGTTGCATATTGCATGTTTTCACTAACGTGGGTCAAGTTGTGAAGAACTTGTTCCCGGATTCGTGTTTGCTTGTCTATTGCTTTGTCGGTGGCTTGGAGGTCAACGACGGTCAGCGGCGAGGAGGATCGGGACTAAGCTTGGAGAGTGAGGTCCGTAACGATCATGGATGCTGGGTGAGGTCAAGTGACTCAAGCATGGCGCAGAATGGATGAAAGTGACCGAACGGGCAGTTCGGTGCGACTGGTTGGATCAAGCGGTGCGGGGGTCGGTGCAAGTGCCAAGGTGGTCCGGTGGGAACCGGATGGGAGAGACTTGCCGACACAATGAGAGCCGCTGGATCAACCTACACGTGGCGAAGCATAGATGTGTTTCGCGCAGTTTGGACTCGGTCTTCGGAAAAGATCGAGAAGGGGTATTTTGGTAATTTCACCAAATATCGCCTTGGTGACCTAATACCAACCCGCGGCGCAAGACGGTGCGTCAAGAAGTGGATTAGGTCAAGAAAAGTGAAGACGGCGCTTTGAGATGCGTGCGTGTGTGACCCGTTTGTTTTGGGCCTTAACGGGAGCCCATTAGGGTTAAGTCTTCTAGAAGCTAAGCCTCCCATATAAATAGAGATGGGGCTGTTCTCAGCAGACCCAAGCACTCCTTTGGAAAACCCTAGTTTGGTGTTAGGGTTTAGGGAAGAAAAGAGAGGCTTAGGCTCTAGAGAGATGGATTGTGTGTGTGCTTATGGATTGAGCTCTTGTCCTCCTTGAGGGAGTGGTCAGTAACCTCGAATCATCAATCATCAATCAATCCTTGCAAGTTCTTTGAGATGAGCTCTCTTCGTTCTTTTCTTGTTTTTGCACCTTACTTTGATGATTTTGAGTGCTTCCTTGATCCTGTGGTTTTGGTTGATTTCGTGCCCTCCTTCTCCTTGCTGGGACATGTGGGAACATATCTAAGATCATCTAGATCATCAATCTCCCACGAACAAGTGTTGGATCAAGTTTTAGTGTGTTTTGCTCGGTTTTGAACCCTCCTTCGTAAAACTGAAAAAGGTCAAAACTTTGACGTGGATCTACTCAATCTCCACTTGGAATAGGTTCCTAATATCCTTAGGAAGGTGTTTTCCAAATTTCGTGAAGTTTGGCCTTACGGATCAAAAGTTAGACCGATTTTCGTTTCGGGTTTTCAGGCTGATTGTGCTGATTTTCCTGTTCATCGTCGGGCGGTCGACGACCAAAATCAGCGGTCGACCGCTAGGCAAAAAGTCGACCGCCAAATTGAGAGGTCGACCCGCCCAAGATGCTTTGAGATTTGAGTTTTGGTAATTTTGGGTGTTTTATGTAGGGGTTTTATTGGATTCAATACAAGACTTCCACTGTGCTTGTACTTTGATCTTCATAGCTTCCATAGCTATTGGAGTGATTTAGTATTGAATTCAATTAAGGTGAAAAAGGGTTCGTGCTCCTATTCACCCCCCCTCTAGTCGCCTTTCCGGTCCTACAAGATTCCAGAACGTGTTCAGGTTGAACTCTTGCTTGGTATGTGGAGTAGTAGTCATATCCTGAAGGTTGATGTCCTCATCATCCTCTCCTTCTTGCATTTGAGTTGTCCTCGACTCACGCTCATCCTCCAACGGTAAGAGAAGCTTTAAAACTTGTAGCAACGCATTCTCATCTTTCTGCAAAATGTTAGCAATAGCAGGTGGCAAAGAAATAGAAAGCTTTGGAAATTAAATGTGATTGTGTATACATCAAATCAGCAAAGGTATATTTTCTCATAGTATTCAGTTTGCAACTCAAATTGTAAGTATAAGTGAAGTATATAGTAGAGTTATTCATTGCTCTGTGAATGGGCAGCACAATAATTGAATTCAAAGAGCACAAGTCATTCATATAATCAGATTTCAATTGAGTAATAGCAAATTCATCTAGCAAGGGTGAAAAGATTTGTAAGTTCTTTCATAAGTCAACATCTTTATTCAGATTGTCCATACTAGATGGTGCAATAAAAGATGAACACATGGGCATGGGATGAATATTAAATTTTATTTTACTCTCATATCGAACAAGATTCAACACAAAAGAATTGTTGTCCAAAACAGTAAGCTTCACTTCATCCATGTGATCACAAGTTATGCATATTCGATATACCATAAATTGCTTGTCTATACCATAATCTCCAATCAAATTAAACTTATACTCAGGGGTGTAGGCACTATACAAAGATTTTGAACATGCAATTTTAGAAACTTTCGCCATAGCATGTGACAATTTCATAGGTGAATCTAACATAATGTAACATAAAGAATCAGCAGGATAAATTCTAGTCAAAACTTCTTTATGTCTAACCAATTCCACATGATCATTAGATGTGATTAACTCATCACAGGAAGCACTCAAAACAACAGGCAATTTAATTATTTTATCATATGGTGCACTCAAGTCAATGCAGTCTGAATTCTCTACTTGAAACATGTGCATATTAGAATTGTTTTCCACTAATTTTTGCTCTAAAATAGCATGAACAGTGGACAGTTATAGTTCTTCACAAGCATACTCACCTTGAGTGATGATAGCATCATGATCTTTACCTTTTTGGCTCTCCTCAGATGATGTAGGTGCATCCATCTCCTCAACTTCCTTCTTAACCAATGGAGTCGGTGGCTCAATTAGCTCATTCTCCTCTTCGGTTGGGTTCTCAACTTCCTGCAAGTTGTTAGTCGTAGAAAAAGACATAAACACAGATTTGTTCTCATATTTCCTATCATCAAGCATTCTCAATTTTTTCTTAATATGACTTTCAACCTTACAGGCAAGTATAAACAAATGAGGGAGAGAACCATATTCTTTGTGAACAAGAAGGTCCTGAATTGGTTGATTAAGCCCACTTAAGAATTTATTCTCTGTAGCTTCAGCATGTTCCTCTAAGCCACAACGCAACAAACGAGTTTTCAATTCATGATAGTATTCCATTACAGTTCTATGTCCTTGTTTGAAACATTGTAATCTAGCTAACAAATAATCAACATGATATTTAGGAACAAATTCATCTCTCAAAAGTTTCTTTAATGCATGCCAAGTTTGAGGCACTCTTCCATGTCTATGTAAATACTTCCACCAAAGTATTGCATCCTCAGCAAAAACACTAGTGGCAGCTCTAATCTTTTGCCTATCAGACCATTCATAATATTCAAATTCTTCGTCTAAAGCTATCTCCCAGTCAACATAGGCATCAGGATCAAATTTTCCAGTAAAGGATGGCAAAATGATATTAGTTTTACTGGACGTACTATCACGATCATATACCTTCCGTGGTGGAGAAACTTGGCCAAAGCTTGCATCTTTCTCGCGAACTTTCTTGCGCTCCCGTTTAATGGCTAGAAGAAGACGTGGATCTATCTCGTAATCATCTCGTGAACTCGCCATAATTAGTAGAAAACAAAGAACAAATCACAATATATGTCCCTATCAACTACTAGGTTCTGGAGGCTCAACAGTTGCTCACACTGAAGCTTATATCAAGTTCTTACAAGCTCTTACCAATGCAGCAGGGAAGTGGTACAACCGGTGGCTGGTTCGTGATACTCTCACTTGTGATTAGCCCAACGATTGTGAGGAACGGTACTTGTTGAGTTAGTAGGAAGTGGAGCTCGGAAGGCTTCAACATGGTAGCAAGGATCAGTAATAATCAAATCAGTTAATGCAAGTTAAAAGATTATTCAAAGTACTTGTCAATGTTGCTGATTCTAGCCTAATCAAAGCCCTACTAAGAGAGAGGTGTATGTACGCACACGCAAAGATCAAAGTGACTTGATGTAAGCAAAGGAAAACCTCACAACAAGTGCTAGGAGAGACACTAGCCACCTACTCAAACTTCTGTGAAAGGCACAAGATTGTTCGCACGACGTAGAGCACAAAAGACAGCAATATCAGTGCAATGCAAACAACCCTCTAGATTAAGCAGAAACAACAACTAGTCTCGAGAGATGAAAATACAAAGTTTTATATGGCTTATATATGCTCGTTTGAAAGGTTTCGACGAGATCTACAACTTTGCAGTTGAGGTGAACCTCAAATTCCGAAGGGAAGATCGAAAGAATTGGCAATGGTTTGAAGCACTTTCCAAATTTCAGAAAAGAAGGACTCTCTCTCTTTTGTTTTCTTCTATTTTTGTTTCTCTTCTCTTTTTTTCTCTGATTTTCCGAAACCAACTCTCTTTTTCTCTTCCTTCTTTGGCACAACCGAAACCAACTCTCTTTTTCTCTTCCTTCTTTGGCACAACCGAAACCAATCTAATTCTTGTCGTTCTCTTGACTGCCGAAACCCAATCTAGGGTTTCCCTTTTTTTATACTAGATCCTCCCTAAAACAAGCAGTGGCAAGGATCTGTAGGCAACATGATGAGGAGCGAATCGGAGTTGTCATGGTAGGAGAAAAACAAAGATGGCGAGTGCTTTGGTGATGGTCGCGGCCAGCAATAGGAAGCAGCAACAGGGGATGGTGAGGTTGTCACGGCAGGGAAAGATTGCATGGTGGATTTTGGGTTGGCACGGATTGGTTACAAGATCAAACTACGCGAAAGACACGATGCAAACTAGACTCTAACTAAGCTAGAAATCAGCAACTAACATGATGATGTAACCAAAATTCAACAAGCAAAGACCAAAAAGAAAAATTGCAAGGCATAGATTGGTTTGGACAATGAACTAACCCTATTTTTTTGTGGCTTTTGTGGACTGTAGGTAAAACAAAAAAAAATCTTACTAATGAACTGTAGCTCTGATACCACTTGATGGACCACGAAGGTCCTGTTTTGGCCCGATCTTTTGATGAGAAGGTAAGTTCGGTAGTAGTTGCTCAACTCTCACGATCCTGGCTACGAACTCGCAAGGCTCGAGACCATGCAATCGCTGAACTGATCGACAAGTTGTTATTAATCGTGCACGAATACCCGAATAACCTGACCACGAAGGTCGATTCCTGCATACACTGAAGAAGCACGCAAGCACAAGATAAATAAGCAATCTAAAATCGCGAATAGGAATTGAATGTATTGATAAGTGGGGTTCTGAAGAACAATGTCTGGTTGCACTAACCGTACAAGCACACGAAGTATAAAGTAGCAAAGCTAAACTTTAATCAACAAAACCCCCGAACTAGATGGGCGATGCCTGGCCTTATATTGGCACCTAAGGGTGCGGCCAACACACACACGACCTAATGTCGATTCTATCTCTAACTCTCGTATCACACAAAGATTCTTTCCTAATACAGTTATGGAAAGATTACAACTGACTCTTTCTAAAATATATATACTATACTTATCTACAACGAAATATCTCAACCCCAAGAATCCTTCTCATGATTTAGTTCAGATCTCCCGGCCGTAGACCTGGTCGTAGGCTATCTGGTCGTGGCCGCAGACCATCTGGTTGTGGTCGTAAACCAACTGGTCGTGGTCGTAGATCACCTGGTAGTGGTCATAGACCACCTAGGCGTGATCGCATACTGTTCTTACCAAGTACTGTTCTCGCTGAGTACTGTTCCTTTTGAGTACTGTTCAAGACCTGGTCGTGGACCTGGTCGTAGGACTGGTCCTGGAGTGGTCTTGAGGAGGCGCCGAGGAGGTCCTGGAGTGGTCTGGAGGGAGGTCCTGGGGAGGTCCTGAAGGAGGTCTTGGCGAAGAGGTCCTGAAGGAGGTTCTAGCGAGGAGGTCCTGGAAGACCTACTGGGTGGTCGTGGAAGACTTCCTGGGTGGTCCTAGAAGACCTCTGGGCGGTCCTGCTATCTCTGGAGGCCGAATTGGATTCCAGAACGTGTCCAGCTTGCCTCCGGGTGGTCCTGCTATCTCTGGAGGCCGAATTAGATTCCAGAACATGTCTAGCTTGAACTCTTGCTTGGTATGTGGAGTAGTGGTCGTATCCAGAAGGTTGATGTCCTCATCACCACTGCCACGTAAGCAAAACAACCGAGCAAAATAACCATGGAGGGTTAAGTGCACTGGTTTTGCAACGTGAGGGGGTTAAAAGCTCGGTTTTTAAGGTCAGGGGGGTTAAGTGGCCACACAGCAATACTTCAGGGGTTATATGGACTTCTTCCTTTTTAAATTGATGGCTATCTGGACAACATAAGCTGAGATTCCTTGTCGCGCATCCGCCCTATGGGTTGTTGCATTGCACTTGAGACTTCTACTCTGTACAATTGGGTGATATAAGTCGTCTATAATCTTTGATATTACAATCCATTTTTGACATTACAGTTCTTTCCTAGTAGAATTTCTGATAACGTGGATGAGGGAGAACGAGGAGAAAGGAAGAGGTCGTCTAGCGTGCAACGGATGGTCTATAAGACCCTTTTATACGACTTATTTGCCATTGTATGTGCAATAGATGGTCTATAATGCCCTTTTACATGGCTTATTTGTTGTCGTATCCACACTATCTATATCCCACATGTTTTATGGCTATTGTGATGCCCCGTGTCATTACCACAAGGGTAATCACACTTAGGCATACGGATTATTGTTCGTTTGCTCAGTAGAACACTGCCCTAATGAATAGTAAGTCTTTACCAGAGTTACGCAGCAGAACAATAAGATAGAAATTGTACATCTTTATTACAGTAGTAGCCACGCAATGCTATGGCTCTTAACACAAGTATTATACAATTACAAAAGGGAACTTCTCCGCTTCTCTCACCTGCCCTAAAGTACCGGCCGCCTATTTGTCCCACGCGTCCAATATGGCGCCCATCTCGCCCTGGTCCTCGTAGTCAATGCCTTCTTCTCCTACGGTTGCATCGGTACCTGCATGTCCTTCGTCCCACTCGGGATAGTTCCCGGCTGGACTAGAATCTACAAAGGAGAATACTAACAAGGTCGAGAACAAAAGTACTTAGCAAGTATTAATAGCAAAAATGCACTGGATGCCTCATCTCTGTTGTCATTACATTTTCTAATTCATCTCGTTTCTAAAAATGCTTTAACAAGATTTTGGTTGCAGTTTTAATTATGAAAAGACTATTTGTCACTCGGAGAGAAGATAGACCTCTAGTGGTTCTCGTAGACTCCAATCCAGGAGACTGGCATGAATTCATGATTTTGTTTAGCGCTGCGTAGGCTTTGTACCACTTTACCCATAGCTATTCTGAACTCTCTGTGAACTGGGTCCACCGTATTTCCTTTGATGCGGGTTCGAGATCAGAATACAAAATGTTTTCCAGGTTACGTGATTAAGTCTCCACCCATTACTTTTCGTCGGTGTTGATTTAGTCACGGTGCTGACCTTATCATCCACCGAGTTCCAGTAATACTAGTTGAGGCGGCTCTCGTCCGTGCACAACACTCCACCTTAGGGCGGCTCTCTTCCGTGCCCAACACTCCAACGTGACCCATTGTGGAGAACTTAATTGTCGCGACCCCGGGTAGACAACCCCCGGTACCTCCTGTGCACTCTGGACCAGTCCCATGATCAGTAGCTAGTCCACACAGTTCAACAACGATGTTATCAAATCCATACAACAAACTAAAGAAGAAGCAGACAAATTAATATTAATAGGAGCAAAAGACCTTATGGTCAAGGTTGTTACAAAGCTGCCACGCAGGACTTACAACACCAGGGAGCTCGCAACGGAAAACAAAACACGTGGAGGCCACCCGACTTGCCCACAGGCAATCGAGTGGAGGACGTCCTAGCACGTCTGGTCTTCGAAGAGGTCGGAGGTTTCTGGGTCTTCTTCGGCTGCTGATCAACCAGAGGGCACAAGCCGTGAGTACTTTGAATGTACTCAACAAGTCGTAGATAAAAGAATGCAAATAATATTTATGCAAGGCTTGATAAGGGTAGCTTTATGGTTACTTTGCAAAAAGCTGAATTGATTGGAAATACAGTAAGTAGATTACAAAACACAAGTTAAAATATTTATACATAAGTAAACAAGTTCTTTGAAAACAACTCGTGAACACCCAATTCACTTCCCGGACCACTCGTGACCACCCTGGTCACTGCTCAGACCACTCGGAACCAACCAAGACCAATAAGTTTTGAGAAAGTCTACCCCTTGCGTAAAATCACTAGGCATGTCCATAACCGGGGACACGGCTATTCGAATAGATTTACACTTTGCAAAGGTTGTACAACTTTACCCACAAGACACAACCTCTCTAGTTTGTTTGGCACCCGTCGATGCCTCTGCTCACTACCTTGGGTAAGCAGGCTAGAGCACGTGACAAGGCCTTTACAAGGTTCTGCTTTGACTTAGTTCCGCTCGCTAAGGTTTCACCGTCCTGGCCCCCTCTTGCGCCATGTGTGGGTGTCTAACCCAGGTCCTTCCACACTTCCACCAAAACGGAAGCGAATCAAAGCATTGCTAATTAGTTGGCCAGGTCCACCCACAATGGATTTGTGGTTGCACGGTATGGCCCGGATCATTGGCTTACAAGGTTAAGTCCTTAGTGGTTGCTCAGGCGAGACCTCCTCATCCCAGTGTGCTTACTGCACCCTCTTTACTGCACGATCACTCGCCCGAGCGAAAATATTTTGGGTTCAACCCGGCCAATGACCACCCTAGCCATAGCACAACAAGTTTTATTAGCGGCAACACATGCCCAGGCAACACATGCCAAGACAACACATGCCAAGGCAACACGTGCCACAATTCCATAATCTCTTAGTCAAATTTAATCATCATTGAGACAAGTGATCGAGAGACAACACATAACTAAAGCAGGTCTAAGCAATATACGCACCCTTGTTGGTTATCGTAATAAGAATGTCCAACTAAGATTACCGACCTATGGTGTCCAAAGGTACATGTCAACATGTCGAACATAAGTATTCAAGGAGTCATACTGACGAGTAGGTGTTTAGCTAATTCCCAAACCATTTTTATACAAATAGCCATGCATATTGGTATAAAACAATATAATTTTGCAAACTGGGAATAACATGATCAAAGGGCTACGACTTGCCTTCGTTGAAGAGCTGAGGTTCTTCGGTAGAGGTCACCGGGTCCAGGAGCTCTTTCGAGAAGCCGTAATTTACATGTGCGAAAAGAGCCAAATAAATACCACAAATCCAAACAAAAACCAAAAACTACCAAACTAAGGACCAAAGGAAAAGGCGTTGAAATAGAAATGGGCTCTCGGGAGGAGGTCCAACTAAGAGGCATCGAGGGAGGTCCTGAGGAGGAGGTCCTGAGGAGGTCCAACGAAGGATACGACTACCCAACGAGGTCGCAGGAGAAAGGAAGTGAACAGGGCACGAAGACACTGGGTGAGAGCAAGAGAGTTGGGTGAGGCTAAAGGAGATGAAAGAGGACTACTCAGGCTTTTATAGCCAGGGAAGACACACGAGTACAAGGGTAGGTGAAGGAGGAGATGGGGGCAGGTTGGGGGGGGAGACAAGAGGGGGAACGGGTACTGCAGAAGCGACAACATTTAATGCGACACAACGGCATTTAATGCGTGATGGCTTTTGCGTCTGCAGTGACGCGACGAGAGGAAGAAGAAGGTGAGCAGGGCTGACACGTGGAGCTAGTCAAAAGGGAGGTCGTGACCAAAGAGGAGGTCGTGACCAACGAAGAGGTCGTGACCTAAGGGGAGGTCGCGGTCAAATGGGAGGTCGCGATCAAAGGGGAGGGCCAAAGGGGAGGTCGCGGTCAAAGGGGAGGTCGCGGCCAAAGGGGAGGTCGCGGCCAACTCCAGGACAACCCGGAGGTCGCCAGGACAACCCGGAGGTCGCCAGGACCACCCGAAGGCCTGGACAGAAGGGGAGGTCCAAACGGAAGGGATGTCTCTGGACCCAAGGGGAGGTCCAAACAGGAGGGAGGTCTGGACCCAAGAGGAGGTTCAAACGGATGGGAGGTCTGGACCCAAGGGGAGGTCCAAACGAAAAGAGAGGTCTAAACAGAGAGGGAGGTCTAAACCAACAGGGGGGGGTTTAAACCAACGGGGAGGTCTAAACCGACAGGGAGGTCTAAACCAACAGTGGGGGTCTAAACCGACAGGGAGGTCTAAACTAACAGGGATGTCTAAACCAAAAGGGAGGTATAAACCGAGAGGGAGGTTTAAACCAACAGGGAGGTCTAAACCAAAAGCTAGGTCTAAACCAACAGGGAGGTATAAACCAAAAGGGGGGTCTAAACTGAGAGGGAGGCCTAAACCAAAAGAGAGGTCTAAACCGAGAAGGAGGTCTAAACCAAAAGGGTGGTCTAAACCGAGAGGGAGGTCTAAACCAGCAGGGAGGTCTAAACCAAGAGGGAGGTCTAAACCAAAAGGGAGGAAAAAGAAGAGAAAGCTGGGCCGAGGGAAACACGGAGCGAACAGAGAAAGAAAATTTCAACACCAGAGAACTCCAAAGAACTCCAACAGACTCGAAATAAACCAAACTCGAATTAATTGAAGTTTGATTTAGTCATATTAAAGCATTTTTAATTCCAAAATCTCAAGTTAAGCTTTAGAACTTCAACAAAACCAAATGGTTCTTTTTATTTTAATTTTTTTTAAAAGGCTCAGAAAATTGGGACGTTACATTAATTATATAACAATGTAGCATTTTCTGCCCGCCGAAACGGGAAAATGGTTGGTAATGAATTTACGGCCTCTGACCGAGTAAGAGTTTTGTTGGTCCTTATATTTTAACCATACGTAAAAGGGGTCCCACCTCTTACCTCATCATCATCGTCGCGTTCCCCTGCCCGGGCCCCCTTTTACCAAGCTAGTAATTCTTATTTCTTTCCTCTACTAATTCTCAGTTCTTATCTTCCCATTTTCATTTATTGATTTGATTTTGAGAAATAGTTTTGATGAGATAAACATATAATACATCAATATACGGTTTACATTTAATATAACTATGTTTATGTTCAAGAAAATAGCTTACTTTCGTAATTGCAGGAAAGGTTGGTGTCGACGAATCTCTGATCAATTTCTCCTGTCGGTGCTGGTTCGTCCTCTGTAGCAATACGGTACCACAAATAATATATAAATAAATACTTAGTTTATTTTGAGTGATATTATGAATACATCGGTTAGTGGGCTTCATTTTGTTAGCATATTTTAATTTAATAATATTTTTTGGACCCCTTGTTAAGTTAGCACTCCCCACTATAGTCGTTTTATGGTTTAATCGTTCAAGGGTCACGGTTGCCGAGCTCGTGTTTAAACATACAGAAAATAGAATACTACTCTTACTCGTATTTTATTAGTCCTATCAAATTTTATTCACGTAAATATGCCTAATTTATTTTATTTTATTGCGCCCTACTCTATTTAATTCTCTATTATGCCCTGAGTTGGTTTAATTAATTAATTTAATTCGATTAAATTATTTTTACCGTGACAGGTTATCTATTTAATTTAGCGGCTCAAACCAGTGATTAATTTGCGTAAAAGGTCTCTGATAAATTCTACACATTTCACTCGCTTTTATTTTCTATTGAACGGTCTGCTGAAAATCTCTCGCATGTGGCTTATATGAAACCATTGGTTAAACATTGCTCACATGATCTATCACTAGCGTTTAGAATCACTAGTAATCTCCTACTTAGTAATCCGGGCTAGGTTTTACTTAGTCTCAAATTATCCTAACAACTAATTCCAGTCATTAACCCCTAATTTCCCCTCTACCTGACCCCTTCATCCTCTCTCTCCGTTATCCTCTCCCAACCGAAACACCATGCAGGCTATGCAGCACTCATCCTCTTCCCCGTTTAACTTCTTTGCTTCATCTCTCTCCCCCTCGTTCTTCTCCAACCGAAGAAGCTTGGGCTTCATAGGGCTCTTGGCTCGGCCACGCCCGACCCCTGCGCCACCTCTGCTGCCGCCCTGCTAGCCACCGCCGCCACCCGGCTTCTCCCCGGTTGCGCCTTGCTCCATCGGCTCAGCTCCGTCCTCGTCCGGCTCTCGGCCCCGTCTGCCGCCCTTGCTCCGGCTTGGCTCAGATTCTGCCGCCTCCGCCTCCGGTCCGGCTTCGCCCGTGCTCGCCGGTCCTGATTACGCGCCACCGCCATCAGTGCGCCAAATTACCGGCTCGATCCAGCGCCTCCCCAGTGCGACTCGGCCGCCCGCGTCGCCTATGTGTGCTCCCCGACCCGGCTTCCTCATCGCTCGTCGACGGCTCGGCCTCCATGGCTCCGCCGCTCCCTGCCGTCCCGGTTGGGCCCTGGCGCCACCGCGCCCGGTGCCACCTCCTACTCCCGGTGCGGCCGAATGGCCAGCGCCGCCTCTTCGACTCAGCCTCCTCTCAGCTCGCCCTGGCCTTGTGCGCTCCGGCTTGGTCGGCTCGACCTCCGGCCATCGGCGCCTTGGCCCGGCCCCGAACTCCCGGCGCCCCTGGATCGGTTTGCTACTAAGGTTAATCCTCACCCTAATCTCTCTCTCTCTCTCTCTCCTCCTCCCCCCATTGCTCTGTGATGGTTACTAACGATGGATGTGCCACGGTGGGCTCGGCTTTGGACAGAAATGTTAGTGGGGAAAGATGGTTATTTACCTTGTTTGGCCGGGTTGGGTTGAGGATGTCAGTGGTAAGGGTGATGCCGGTAGTGCGGTGGATCTCCTGCTGCTGATCTCGGTGTGGCCTTCAGTCGTCGCTTACGGTGCAGGCCGCCGTCGGTGTTACCCTTGCTCTCCGATGTTTGCCCTTCTCCCTGGCTCCTCTTCCTCCTTGCTCTTCCTGGTGAATTCAAGCTGGCTGAGCTTTGTGTATGCGAAGGAATGAGTTTTGTGCAGGGTGTGGATATGGGTGAGGAAGCCTCTGGATATGGCTGGCCTGTGCTTTCTTGTGATGTGGCGTTGAGGAACAGGAGGAAAGGCAAGACATTATAAGCGGTTGGCTCGACCGTGTCGGTATGCTAAACCATCGGGCTTCGGGTCAGGCTTTCTGTGTTGGCCAGTGCTTGGCTATCTTTGTTGGGTTGAATATTTGCAGGATTGTTGGCTGGGCAGCAAAGGTGCTGATGGTGCTGATTTCGATACATCTAGTGATGCTTTAGCTGAAAGTGGAGTTTAATGGGATGTGCATTGTAGGATTATACCGCAGTTGCGGTAATTGCAAATAGTAGGTGTTGGATTCTAATAATGCCGGATGAGGAGACCTACGGAAGTGACAGGTACCGAACGACTTATGGTGGTCTGGACATCTTGACGATCAAGGGCTGACTAACTCCGGTTGGTCTGGGTATCTTGATGATCAAGGGACCGACGGCTCAGGTTGTTCCGGGTATCCTACTGCACTTCGGGAAATTTGACGGCCACTTCCTAAATTCTAATACTCACCTATAAAAGCTGCTCTCGGTTGTACTAATCGCTTTTATGTGTTTTTGGCCGTCTATGGAGGTGAGGATCTGGACAGGTGGAGGATAATTGGATAGAAAGGCAAGGAGGGCTTCAACGAAAGAGCAAGCTAGGATTTAGATTGTTCTTGGAATTACCTGATGCAATTTTATATTTTGACTTGTTGTAAAATGTTCTTGCAAGAATTCAAATATTGTATTATTGTTTTAATTTCGCTTGCGATGAATTATTGTAAGTTGCTCTGATGGAAAATAATTATTGTAATTAATTACGACTTCGATTTTACTGCTTTATCGGTGATTGCAAAGGATTCTTGTATTTTATTCTAAGATTGAACGGATACTTAGATGTTGATTGGAGATCTTTATTGCGAAGCTTGCGAAGGAAACCCGAATACTAACGATTTGCTACAAGCCCGGTTTAGTTCAACTTCTACCTGACATTATGGTTAGCTTACTGCTAAGACGACGCAAATTACTGCTAAATTACCGATTAATGTTATTTGATTAAGTCTAATTATTTGGGTTCTCACAGCTATAAATTGTGGGGTCTTATATAGAGAAAAAGATGGTCTATAAGGCCCTTTCATACGACTTATTTGCCGTTGTGTTGCAAGTATCTGCTACGTTGTATCCGCGCTACCTATATCCCATATGTTTTGTTGCCATAAATTGTGGACCCTTTTACTTGGCTTATTTGCTGTGGATACGCCCACGTTTTGTGGCCATAAATTAGGGGCCCTTTTACATGGTTTATTTGTTATTGTATCCACGCTATCTATATCCCACATGTTTTATGGCCATAAATTGTGGGGTTTTATATAGACAACGTAGAGATAATTTATTATATAAATTATTTTTAATTTTTACCTATAAGTAAACATATACAACAGCCGTATGTAACATGTACATGCGGCGAGTTTTGGCTTGTCAGTTCGGATTAGATTGAACCAACTGAGCCGAGAGTCCTCCATAATAATTTTTTGAGCTCATTTGATATATTTAGAAATTCCTACAAATAGTAGGCTTAAAAGGAATTTTCGAGACAAATGCAGAACATATAATTTTTAAAAAAAATTACGCAAGTAAGTACACTATGTCAGGAGCCTCCGCAAAAAAAAATCATAATTTGTGAAGCTCATTTACTATATTTAGAAATTCCTACAAATAGTGTATTTCTAGAGGAGAGAGAATCCGCGCCCTGGGGTCCGGACGTGGCATTTCCGCGTCCCTAGGGGCGGATTCGCCACATGTCATGTCCTCGACAAATCTGGTCCTCTCGAGCATAGACAATGTGCCATTTTTATCTTTGATGCGCGTGAGGAGCTAGTTTTGCTATTACGCATGCCAACAACGCTATATTAGCAAAAAAAACTCCTTGATCACCTAACCCTTTTCTTGTCTTTGAACTGATCGATCGACCATCCACTACAGATGCGGAGCATCCTCAAAAAATATTTTGGCTGCCTTGAACTCAAACAAGTCAAAGCTTCATCGAATTCAGATGGCACAAGCACAGTGTCAGTTGATCAAATCTGTTCTTACAAAATTAGGTGCAATCGTCATCGATTGTCGTTCGATTATCCTTCATGTTTATGCTTTTATTATGTAAAATTTACAGCCTGGGATTCCTTCTACTCCGCACTGAAGCAAAATGGGTCTGACATGGGAGGCCACAGCCTGCGTGTCACTGAAGAGAAAGCAAAAAGGGTTGCGAGGGTGGCAAAGGTGGTGGAGCCAATGGCAGTACTCGTAAGGGCTTATTTAAATATATTATGATCTAACTCAATTTTTTTGGATTGACTCAAAATTTAAACTAAAATATATTCTAATCCTAAGGGATCGATTCTAATCCATCCCTATCCAAACAAGCTCTAACTGGGAGATTCTAATCCATCCCTATCCAAACAAGCCCTAACTGGGAAATGCCAAGTACAGGTAAAGTATCTTCTCTAGCATCAAAGTGGAGATCATTAGGTCGGAGTTAGGATCGAATGGTCTTAGAACCAATTGGTAAGGTTAGTCAAATCAAACACCACTTTCATTGTGCTCAAAGTTAGCTATCTAAGAAATGTTTTCCTAGGATTCCTTTTAAGTTTCGATCTTGTTTTTGTTTACTCTGACTTAGTGTAGTCGGTTTTTTTTCATTTGTCTTACTCGGGGTGCTGCGAACAATTGTGTTGGAATAGGTAGACATATTTATTGAGATTTAATATGCATGCATATGATTAATCCGGATACAGCACATGGCGAAATAGCTGGGTTTGTTTTGCAGGATCGACTCTGCAGGTTGTTGACCCACATGATCAGATTGGAATTGATCTCGTAAACAATTTGATCATGTCACATAACTCATATATGTGTGCTAGGGACTAATATATTTTAGACTCATTAAACTGGCATGTCTGATCGTGGTTGGTGACATGGTTCAGGAGTCTCATGGTGTACCGAAAACAGGTAGGTCAATTATTACACCTAGAAGTGGAGTCTATAAATAAGTTCCTACCCTCTAGCCTCAAAATGCAATTATGAGCGACACTACGGAAAGGACAGAGAAATAGATGGTAGACCAAAAAGCCTCCACAAAATTAATCTAGGGATTGACAAAAAACCTAACATTGGTATTAGAGCAAGGTGACGGCGCGCACGGGAGATGTTTGCGTCCGAAGCCAAGTTGTCATCCGCGTCCGAGGGCAAGTCGTTTTCTCCGAAGACAAGTCGACGGCTCGGTGCGTCGTCTCGATTCGTGGTCGCTCACGTCGCTGTCTGTCCATCAAGAAGCAGCCACATCTTGTTCGTGGCGTCTCGCTGTCAAACCCCAAACAGGGTGTCCTGGATCCGCTGCGAAGGAGACGTCGCAAATTTCATCCATTGCCAAACAAGCATTGATCTCTTCGTCCATTAAAGAAGATCTGGTTTCGTTGATCCACAAGCCATGAAGCAAAAGCCTGTGCTTGTGTCACTTCTACATGTTGGAAAAGTAAGCCCGTTGTTCAGCATCAAATAGATTCACATCCCTCATTAATTGTCCAACATACATTAATTGAAGCACTTTTTTTTCTTGCTGTAGGAAAAGAGGTTCTTGGTCAGGGCATCCAGCAGTAAGAGGACGTGGCATCACGTTGTTTCCTGGAGACAGGAGATGACGGAAATTTCTTTGTTTCTTCGATCTGAAATTCTTCGGATTCAGGTATCTTCTCGCAATGGCAACCAATAACGTTTTTTCTGAACTACTTAGATCTTGTAAATTGGATCGCTCAAATTTTGCGGTTTGGAAAAGAAAAATTACGTTTTTGCTTTCTGCTGAAAACATTGATTATTTAATAGACAAAAACAAACCGGAAGAGCAGAAAAAATGACACTGTTGAGGAAAAAGAGAATTATGCAGAAGAATATGAAAATTGGACAAGAGATAATAAAATTCTGTCGTTTCTTTCGCTGCATCCATCCAAGTCCGTACCGCTCTATCTTTGAGTTTGTCTAAGCCACTCGAGTTCACAAATTTATTGTCAATCATAGAAGCATAGGAATTCCCTTTTGCATAGCAGCAGCTGCCGCTCCCGCTCTTCTCTCTGAGCCGCGTGCAAATTGTAGAAGTAGTTATGATGCCGCTGCTTCTCTCTTAGCCGCCGCCTCGAGCTTCTAAGGCCGCCGCGCTACTTTCGCGCCACCGTCGTCTTGGCCTTCGATCTGCGCCACGATTCTTTCTATCTATTCCTCTTCGGTTTGATTTGTCAGCTTTCTCTATTCATATCGATTTTATCATCTTCTTAGTCGTGTTGCCGCGGTTGACTTTGCTCCCGCTTGCACCTTGTGCTTTACGGGCTATCGCACGACCCCGGATGGGAGGAGATCTTTTGATATTCGACATATTTTCCAAAAGCTGCACGCTACGATAACATTATCAAGACTCAGACTTTGGATTTTTCATATTTTAGTGTCAACTCTTTCCAAATGCAATGCTATTGCATATGCCTTGCATTTGAGGAGGGGTGTTAGAATAGAGACTCTTTTGTATTTCCTTATCTGCCTTTTGTATTGCCTTATCTGTATATGGCATACACCCCTTGTACTCCCTATATATATTGCCTATTAGGCCTCTTCAATACATACACAATATTCATAACAGTTTAAAGACTTTGTTTTCTTTTTAATGCCTAGTAGATTTAGAAATATTACCTATTATTAAGCCGAAAGGAAATGCCGCCTCCAGGGCGCTACCGTACGTTAAGTCCTCCAATCGCGTCCTTCCACGTACTGGGAGAGTTCGCTCCATTGCCGCGAGGACCGCCTACTTCGATGCTCTACCGGTTTCCCAATCACGCTCTTGTCCGTCCATGCTGCTCGCCACACGTTAGTGTGTTGCGATAGCAACCGTCGCCTACACACGTGCCTGCCACGTCGCCCGACCTCGGCCGCCGCTTTTGCTTTCGGCCGCGTGCTTCATACGCCTTTGGCTATCCGTCTTGCCGCCGATTCGTCCACATGCCCTTTGTCCGTGCTGCCACAACGTGCGAGTGTACCGGCTGCGTCGTCTCTTGTTTCGTGTCTGAAAAGTCACGTGGCCTTCGTCTGTGCTGTCGCGTCATGCGGCATTAACGCCGGACTCGCCACTCGGTTATCTCCCGAGCAACTGGACCCGACACACTAGAGTAGCGGTCGTGCACTGCCTGTCTCTCTGCGCTGGGTCCATGTGGACTAGGCGCTTCGTTCGAAAACATGTCAGGGTCACGTTTCCCCAAAAAAGATGACTATCTCGCCTTCCCCTTCCTTCCGTCCGCTCCTCTCTATTCCCTGTCTTCCTCCTCGTGTCTTTCTTGCTCATCCTGGTTGTTCCCTTCACTATCGAAGGTCGCCTCTCTGTCTTCCTCACCATTTCTTCTTTTCGTTACCCGTGTCGTGTCGTGCCTTCACTATCCAGCATCGTTGCTTTCTGGATCGGTCTACTTCTTTACAGGTCGCTGATCGATTTTGCATCCTGTTCGTGTCGCGGTGCTCCTTTCATCGCTGCTTTGCAGATTGCCGTTGCCCCTTCGCTAGCCAAGGTAGCCGATTTACCTCTCGCTCTCCTTATGCATGTTTTGTTCAGATGGTCTGATTCCCATCTTACTTGTTCTTTCTTTCATTTGTGCCTTGTTTCTGCTTCCTATGCCGCTTTTCACCCTTCGGTGCCTCGTAGGTCTTTGCCTTCCCCTTTGCGTCGGTTTGTATTTCTAGAGGGTTTTCGCGTTTCGGTTTTGCCTGCTGCTGCCACTCTCTACGTCAACGTCCGCCGTCAGCTTACGTAAAAAAGGTTGCTTCCTTTCCTTCTCTGTTGTTAGTCCTGTCGCTTTTACCTGCTCTGTTCTTCCTAGCACAGTTTGCCTTTATCTCAGGTTCTGCAGGTTATGCTCTTCGCTGATACATCCATGTCATACACGAGGACAACACGTCAGTGGTTGCGTTGCTACCAAAACACGCATCGGCCGCGCAAATTCGCCGAACGTTTTACCAACCACGGACTCCAGGTGTGCTTTTCTCCCTACATGCTGTCGCCTTTATTTTACGTTTATCTGTTCCTGTTCACCGATGTTTGTCCTCGCGTCGTCACCTTTGCCCGCGCCACCCCCCTCGCCGTCTGACTCCTCCCCTTCGTCCGCGTCACGCCCGTCGCCAACCTCCTCCCCTTCGCCAGCATCGCGCCCATCGCACGCTCCCCTCCCTTTCGCCCACGCTTGCCGCCTTTCGCGCTTTCGTCTGTTTTGCTCCAATTTGTACCGATTTGGGAACTGATATTGTCGGCTTTATGCATACTTGTTTCGACAGCGAAATCTTGGTTCTCCCATTCATACATGAATGAAGTCATTTTTTTCTGTGAATGGGTGAGATGGAAACAAACATTTCTCTCAGTTTCTCTTGTTGTTGTACACAGACACATGAAGACAATGCTGCCTGCGCCGGCAAGACTAACCGTTAGTGCCAGAGACTCTGTAAGAGCCCTATTTTAATGTTTTCGTGCTACTGGAGCAATTCCTGTTTTAATGTTTTCGTGCTTGGGTGCGTGATCCATCTTTGACTAGTTTTTGTAAATGAATATTGTTGTCCTAAATTGAAGATACATGTGTTGTTGTTTTGGATCTCTGGGGATCTGATAAATAAAGATGAGATACAGTGGGCTTATGTGGAAGTGCTTAGGTTGTAGAATATCATCCTCAGTAAACATATTTGTGATGTGCCACGCTTACATGGCTGAGATTTTATCACTGAACAATCTATTATATTGTACTTCATATGAAACGGTTTCTTCTCTTCCTTTATTAATGCAGCCAACAGGATCAATACACCTTGTTCTTTGTTTTCTGCTGAAGGAAATGCAGGTTAGTGCTTTCTGAGAAGTGACAACATAATATCTTTCTACTGGAGAGATATGAAATGTTCAAAAACTAGAGGTGGTGATCTCTTCCAATCTATGCTGTGGGTTAGCATTAATGCATTTTTACTTTCTGATGGTTTTAGTTGCTGTAGGTTAAACACTATTTTTCCATGTATGCTGATATACGCAATTTTGAAAAGTGTTAGCATCGTGGCTAAATCATCATAGGGGTGATGTTTACCCCTATGATCTAAGGATCGTAACAGTATGATTGTAACAGTTGGGATGGAGGAAACGATTAGCACGATGAATGCTGGTCGCATCAGATCAAATTCATTTTCACTTAAGAGTATTTTCTTTGTTCTCTTTCTTGTCTTGATTTATTACCGTGGACTTGCTTGCAGAGCATATGCTATTTTATTCTAGTGAGAAATACCCTGGAGAACATGATCATACGAAATATATCATAGAGGTACCTTCTATCAATCAACTCAGAGAAAACATTTAACCTCGTTTCGTTCCATCATATGTTTGCTTGCAATTATTACTCACATTTTAAGCGTGTTATGATGACACAAGCATAGCAGATTTTACGAGTTCAACCCAATTGTAGGTGTCAGTGTTTTAGAACCGATCTTATGTAAAGATTGTTTGATTCGGGGGGTCTCCTAGAATAGAATCACGCAGAGAGATTGACACGGGTATTTTTATATAGGTTCAGGCCTTCTCCGGAGAGAATAACAACCCTACTCCTGTGTGTGTATGGTATTGATTGTATTCTGAACAATCAGGAGAAAAGCTAAGACTATTACAGATGATCCTGCTTGTCTTCCTGATAGCCCTTGATAGCGTGTCCCCACCTCTGTCTGATCGTTGCCTTTATATAGCCGTGAAGGAATAGCCATTTTCCCCTGCTGAAGAGACGTCTCATCAAATCCAATAACGGGCGCACGTTTGTTGTAATCATCGGGCTGGTAACTTCTTCACGCCGCATGGCAGTTACTAGTCAGAGATAATAGGGTATTATGTGTTATCTTTTCGCATAATAACAGCGCATATTGACTGTTTAGATTCCTTAATCAATTGGACCCACTTGCTCGTAGGTTTTATTGATCATAAGGTGGTCGAGTGGTGACACAGTGGTCGAGAAGAACTTACGACCATAAGATAGTCGTAGCAAGACTTACGACTATAAGGTAGTCGTAGCAAGACTTACGACTATGGGGTTGGTCATAGAAGAACTTACGACCACCTGGTAGGCTTCTTCCTTATAAAATTAAGGGGGATACCCAGAGACCATATGACATCATATTTACTTATAATAAGAATTATAGATAAAAGATAAAATGAGGATTATTAGATCCTCGTCATCTAGCTCCTCAGCTTCAAGTGAAAGCAACTTACTTGGTAAGGGAGTTATAGATGGTCTTACGGCCATGAGAGGGTCGTAGAAAGATAGTCGAAGGAAAAACTCTTCGATATTTGTGTACTACTTTGACCAAAAATATGCTTGGTCAAGAAGATTGCTTACGACTATCAAATAGTCGTAGAACACTTCTACGGTCACGAGGTGGTCGTAGTATGGTGATCGGAAGAAAAACCTTTCCGATTAACGTTTCCTTTGATAAAAAAGATCTGACCAAGGAAGTAATTTAAGCTGAGGTGTAAAACGAACCTGATTTTCTTGAGCAGCAAGTTAGGGAATTTCAAACGACTCAGTTAGTCTCGTGCTGTGGAGCGGTTCCCGCGGTGGCAACCTTTGGACCGCCACGCCTTCACCCAAGGTACACGGTTATAAATACTTCTGGGTAAGACTTAGATTTATACTTTTCCCCAAATCGTTCCCCTGTTCATCAAGTTCTTGTCTTCTCCGCCACCAACTCAATCAAAAATCTCCCCCTTCTGAGAGAAATGGCTGGGAGAGTTTCTAAGTGGGCCGAGTCGGAGATGGATGCGGTGAAGATTCAAGCCTTGGTCAACGCCGGGAAGATTCCAGAGAAGATCCTCGTGGAGTGGTTTGCGGCGTATGGGCAGCATTGGCCGTCGAGGGAGGCTGAGCAAATCCCCATCTTCCAGGCATATTGTGAGTGTGGCCTTCGACTGCCTGCTCACCCCTTTCTCACACTTATACTCGAGCATTTTGGGGTGGAATTGGTGAATCTCGGTCCTAATTCCATCACAATACTTAGCGTATTTGTGTATCTATGTGAGGCATACTTGGGAATTCCAGCGGACCTTGAGCTCTTTCAATATTTCTACGGAATGGCTCGACAAGTTTGGGATAGTCGGAAGTTCTTGATCTGAAGCTCCGTGACGGGAAGTCGAAGAAGTATATTCAGATGTTTACTAGATCTTCGTGGCCGGGATGGAGGAAGAGATGGTTTTATTGGAAAGTCACCTCAGAGGACAGCCTTACTTTCGAGGGGAAGGCTGCCGAAAAGAAACCTTCATGGGATTCGACTCCCGAGGATATCAACCGAATTGCCCCCTATATTCAAGCCATAAAGGACTTGAAAGAGGAAGGATTAACCGGATGGCATGTGGTGAAAGATTTCATCACTCGTCGAATTAGCCCTTTAAAGAAACGAGTACCTCCTATGTGGAGGTATACGGAGCCAAAAGACCCGACCAGGGACTACGAGGAAGGTAAGTAGTTTTTTGACTTAACTCTCAGTTTGGTCTTCTTCAAAATTGTCTAATGAATATCTTTATCTGTTTTACACAGATCTCTCACAGGCAGAGATTGACGCTCGAGTCAAACTCGTTTGTGAGAAGCCTCCACCACTCGGAGCGGCGGTTCCTCGAATCCTTGCAGTTTTATCCGCAGAGGAAAAGATGGAGCGCCTAAAGGTAATCAAAAGTTGATTTTATCCTTAGGACTTCATAGTCGCAGAAAGAACTTACGACTAGGTAGTGATCAAAGAAAATCTTACAATCAAGGAAATGTCGTAGAAAAGCTTACGATTTGGATCTTTGTCGAGAAAACCTTCTGACCGTAAGTGATTCTTCTTTTTACATTTTTCTTACGTAAAATAGGTATGGAAAATCGTCGGAGACTGACGAAGAGGTCGAACTGATAACCATTGGCACAGGGATGACAGTGGATAAGGGTTCATCTCCTCCGACTAAAAAGCGTCGACTCACAAAAGTCGCCGACAAGGGAGGACCAAGCTCAAGTTCCTTCATTTCGACTAGGTCGTCGGCAAAGTCTGCGGCACGCACGGTTGCAACAGAAGCCGAGTTTGAAACAACTGAAGCTGAGGAGGCTGAGGAACCTCTTAGGCGCAAAGCCCGTAAGACCAAGGACGCGGCCGCAGCAGAAGCCGAGGCTGAAGCAGCTGCATCTGAGGAGGCTGAGGAGGTCGAAGAACCTCTTAGGCGTAAAACCCGCAAGGCCAAGGTACCTTTTTATTATGACAAGAAAACTTTCACAGTTTCTGCCACTCCTAGTTTTGTCAAACAACTAGAAAAAAAAGAACTGGAAGGACTTTATGTCTTTTGTGAAGGACAACGCTGATCCAGCCGAGCCTACAATTGAGGGTAGTGCTGCTCTTGGAGTGGTCGAGACTGATCTCGGCCCTCCGGAAAGTCAGGAGACCAGAGAGATGGTTCCTGTTCAAGATCCACGACCAGACGTGGTCGTGGCTGAGCCTATTCTCCAACTTGAACTCCGTCCGGACATGGTCGTAGAAATGAAGTCGAAGAAATCTTCCATCGGGAAGATAACTCCTAAATTCCTGGTCAGGTCCAGGATGCAGAGGTATGTGAAACAAGCTAAAGTGTAAGAACAGCGTTTACCTTTTGCTTTTCACAACTTGACTTGCTTTCCTTTTGCCGGTTTTAGCCCGACTCCTTCAGCCCTCGAGGGTGCTTCTATCGAGAAGCCCATTGCCGCCTCTCCAGCGATTAGAGATATGACAGCAGAGGTAGTCGAAGGATTGTCCACAACCCGGGTAGTGGAGGAAGTCATGGCTCCTGAAGTGGTTAGCACCACCACTGAGGTAGTAGCTACGACCACTGAGGTGATCGTGGAAACAGCAAAGGCAGTAGTAGAAGCCTCTACCCAAGGTGGTGATGTGTTTGACCACCGTGCTGGAAAGGAAGTCGTTGAAGACGTTCCTCCTGGTACCCAAAGAGAAAATGCAGTTACAGAATCAGAAGACGAGGAATATTTTAATTTCTGTGCTGATTTCTTTGGGCCTGCTTCCATCGTAGGGTCCTCAGCTTTTAGATCTTGCGATCGAGTCCCTCATCCCAAAGATATTCCTAACAGAGGGGAAACCTTTGACAATGAGCGTCTTGAGAAGGTTTGGTGGGATCAAGTCGTGAAGATTGACAAGCTGAAGAGTCCATCGTTGGTTTACTCGATGTTTGCTCGATCGACCATGAATGTAAGTATTTAAGGATACTTATACATATATATGGTCTTCCCTTACTCCTCACTGTCTTTCTTTTGCAGAAAGCTCTGGAACAAATTGCCACTGTTGGTGAATATCACCGACAACTCATAGAAACTCTGACAGAAAGCGAACTCTGCGAACAGGCGGAGAGGTGGTAAGTCATTGTTATTCGTAGTCGTTTTTAGAGTTTGACTACTTATATAGTGCTTATGAGACTTGTCGTGGAAAAACTCACGACTAGGCGCTAGTCGTAGAAAAACTTACGACTAGTTAAATAGTGTTCATGCCTACTTTTAACCCTTACAGGTTAAATAGCGACGAAAAGACCCTGGTCGACTCGCTCGATTATGAAAAAGAGGAGTCGAGAAAACTAGGGGAAAAGGTTGGAGACCTCTTGAAGAAGCTTCAAGAGGCTAACTCTCTGTTGTAAAGAAGCGAGAAAAGCTAAGCGATGAAGTCTTGAACTTAAGACTACTTATGTTGTTGATCTCTACCTAACTCTTACTTCTTTTCGAGAGAAAGAAAATGACATGAGATGTTTGAAAGATGAAATCAAGGAAAAAACTGTGGTTATTCATGAGATTTCTCGTATAGCCAAAGATAAGGATCGAAAAATTGAGAGGTCGAGATCTCGCCGAGCAGGTAAGCAATTCTTTACCTGCAGTCCTTCTGAAGTTCCTTCCTTTTCCAATTCTCATTTCTTTTTTAGAAATTGAGTTTGAACTAGGAAGGCTCAAAACTGAAGTTAGGGATAAAGGTATGATCCTTGACGAAGCTGTCCGCATTGCTAAGATAAATGCAGAGGACATCGATTATGGGAGAAGCGGCATCTTTGAGACCATCGCTTCCCATAGCGTAAATCGAGAAGTTAGATTCTCGACTAGCGGTGTAAGGAATTCTTTTACCTGTGATTATTTTTATTTTCTCCTCTAGGGGTTTATTTTTGCTTGACCAGTCTTATTCTTTTCAGAGCAAGTGGTCGAAAACAAACAACTCCGCGAGGCTTCGACTCGTGACCAACAAGAGGTGAAGTCGGTGAAGATTAATCTTCAAGACACCATCACGCTCTTGAACAATATACTTGGTGAACTATGTAGTGAGGGAAAAACTCCTCAAGATGATACACTAGCTGCTCACACAAGTACTATTGGGGAACAAGTCGGACTTTGCAAGAACTGGTGACCACTCTAAAGGCCAATCAAGCTGAGTCAATCAAGGAGGCGGTCGAAAGTGCAATAAGTTATGCATTGGCAAAACTTAAAGCTCATGACCCCAAATTAATGTGCGACCAATTGAGTCGACTTCGACTTTCGAGGCGAGGCAACTCGTCTTATTGAAGAAATGCAACCAGTTGGCAGAAAGGTCTCGGAGGAAATGCGACTAGGCTCTCCCTCTTCAGAGTAGTTTGTAAAAAACCTGTGAAAGACAAGCTTTTGTTGATGTATTATATAATCCATCTTGTTTCCTGCAAACCATCTTGTCGAGTAGTTAGTAACTCAAAAGATAATTAACGAAAGAAAGACTAAGAATTGAAGTCAAATTAATAACTTTATCCTAGCCCCCGACTATTTGCTTAGTTTGTTTAGACAAACTAAGTAAATAGTGTTAAAAAGGGTTTCTGAAAACAGAGAGGTTTGATTAACTTGTAGTTTTTGGTCACGACTGTCATGCGTTGGTCGAAAAAGTGGGAACGAATCGACACTAGGAAGTTCCTTCTAGTGGGCAGGACCATGTGCAGAGAGGAAAGTCTTCGACTAGGTGATGTTACCATCTCTGACTAGATTAATCAAATCGAGAACAGCAACTTGAGTTAAACAAACATCTAGATGACTTCAAAAAATTCGTTCGCCCTTCTTTGGAGGACTCGATAAGTCTATCCTGGTAACAAAAGTAGGAAACTGAACGATACTAGGAAGTTCCTTCTAGTGGGCAGGACCACGTACAGAGAGGAGAGATTTCGACTAGATGTGTTTCTTCCTTCGACTTAGTTGAGACGAATCGAATACACCAAAGGCAGTTGAATAAATCTAAAAAAGTGCACTCTGCTTAGAATATTTTTCAAAATAACTGAAGACATAAACTAAGGTGAAAGGAGCTGGCTTTCAAAAAATATTTTGACCAGAAAAGAACCCGAGCTCTTTGTATTGATGGCAAAAGTGAGTAACGAGTCGATACTAGGAAGCTCCTTCTAGTGGGCAAGACCACGTGCAGAGAGGAGAGGCTTCGATAAGGTGATGTTACCTTCCTTTCGACCAGTGTAAAGAAGACTGGACGTTTGGAATGTAGTCGAAAGATTATGAAAGCACTACTCAAAAGTAAGACAATAGAGGTAGAAAAAACCTGAGTCTTTATTGTCTGATTGGTTAGTTACACATAAAACATGCGTAACTGGTTGATGTTCCAAGAATTCGAGAGAATCTGGCCGTCCTCCATTGCCAATCGTGACGACCACTGCCGAGTAACTTCGACCATCGTAAGGACCTTCCCACTTGGGAGAAAGTTTGTTCGATTAAACTTGGATTGGCGAGCCTCAATACTAAGTCACCTCTGAAGAAGGTCATGAGGTTGGACCTTATGATCGTAGTATCTGTGCAGGGCTTGTTGGTAGACTGCTGAACGGATTAAGGCCTGGTTTCTCCTTTCTTCAAGTAGATTAATGTCATCCGCTCGAAGTTGTTCCTGGTTGGAGTCTTTGAAAGTTTCGACTCGTGTCGACCGTATCTTTAGTTCCGGAGGAAGCATGGCTTCAACCAAAACTAGGAAAAAAAGTGTTTCACCAGAGTCTGATCGGTAGTTGTACGAACTGCCCATAATACAGAGGGTAATTCTTGTACCCAAGCCCCCGAGCGTTTGATGAGCTGGTCGAAGACTCGGGTCTTAATTCCTCTCATTATTTGGCCGTTTGCACGTTCTACTGCTCCATTACTTTGGGGATGGGCCACAGAGGCATAACACAACTTGGTACCCAACTCGTCGCAAAATTCCTGAAATTTTGCGCTCAAAATTGCTTACCATTATCTGTAATTATTCGACTCGGTACTCCAAATCGAGTTATTACGCATCTCATCATGAACCGTTTTGCCGCTTTCGTTGTTATCCCAGTCACAGGTTCGGCTTCAATCCATTTTGTGAACGTATCAATAGCCACAAAAAGGAACTCGAAACCTCCTGGAGCTTTGGGGAACGGTCCTAGGATATCGAGACCCCAGGTCGCAAAAGGCCAAGATAGAGGTATCGTTTGTAATGCTTGAGCTGGTTGGTGTATTTGCCTGCTATAAAATTGGCATTGGACACACTTTTTAACCAACTCTTTAGCATCGTAAAGGGTCATTGGCGATAAAACCTTGTCGAAAGGCCTTACCGACCAGCGTTCTGTAGGAAGCATGATTTCCACAGATGCCACCGTGTATGTCGTGAAGCAGTGTTAATCCTTCGCTCTGCGGAATGCATCGCATGAGCACCCCTTGAGTGCCTCGTTTATAGAGGA